>JANRMT010028174.1:132993822-133007653 GCA_026402145.1 Polypterus bichir lapradei
TAGCAACGAGAAACTAAGTCAAACAAATTAACGCAAAAACTGTCAATCGGTAACACGGCAAATTGGTTAAATGCATATCAATAGACTATGCTGAAACAGTTGGTGGTGATGGTAAGCAAGATGAAAACATCAACTTACAATATCCCGTAGAATATCTATACCACTAACACCATCCGAATTACTGTTGAAAGAAGGATGTATCGTATATGACAATTAACAAATCAAAGGGACAAATATTTGAAAAAGTCAGTTTATTTATTAGAGAGAAAGAAACTATAGTCACTCACGGACAGTTATACGTTGTGTTGTCACAATGTAAGTCCAAACATGGAATCAAAATTTAATGCAATATTGACAAAAAGTTTATTCAAAAAATTGTTTTTACTGAAGTTTTACAGTAAAAGTGTAAGTTTAAAAAGTATTTGCATGTTAATTTCTAAGGCAAACAGAATGAAAACGTATAACGCAATAAATACCACTAAAGCAACATGAAACATAATTTTCCTTCAATTTATTACGTTTTCCTATGTTTTGCTATGGTTAATTACTTGCTGTAATGTAAAATAGTTAGTTCTATTATGCATATATAACAATTCCCATGAAAATAACAATCTGTTTAAATTGTACATCTGCTTCACCATATGCAAGTGGCAGATCTGCGAAGTGGCTAACGCGTAGCACCCACCTGGGGGTTGGCGAGTGAAGCAAGCAGGGGCCAGAACCCCGTAGTGTATATATATATATATATATATATATATATATATATATATATAGGTTTAGTAAAGCTGCAAACTCTAAAATAACAGATTCTTAGGGAGGATACACACAAATTTTTATTTTTTTGAAGATCAATATATATAATATCACTTACTTCTCATAAATGCTAGTATATTAGTGAAACATTATGTTTTCAGCTTAATCCATGTGGACTTTCAGACAATACCACAGCACTTGATATATATTGCTCAATATTGTTTGAATAATTGCTTTCAGCAATTTTCTCATAATATATGTGAGGCAAACTAGCCAGTAGTTACTCATATTAACCGGATTAGCTTTTTATATAATGGGAAGCCATTTTGAAAATTCCTTATCTCCTCTGAACTGGCTTACACTAGGGATTTTTTTCAACCTCCACAATCTTACATTGTAATTTTTTTTTCTATTTGTAAATGTTTATGCAAGGTAAAACCTGATCAACTATAACAACCACAGTGACAACCTTCATTTATTTTAAAATTCTGTCAATAATTAGAGAAGATAAAAATGACAGTTTTGGTTATTTTTGGATACTTTTGCATGTGAAACTGTACTATTAAGACATGTAGAAGCAAAAACCTAGTAAAAACATTTTAAATTTACATTTGGAAAGTAGCTGTTTAAAAGATGCTCAGCAACAATCAGAAGGTATTGCTCCAGCTTCTCTTTTAGCCCAGTTATAAGGTGAACACTTGTTCTTGTAGTGCTTTGTTTGTCAACATTTTCTTCCACGCTGAAGCAGCAAGGCACTTCATCAAATGTTGAGTGTAAAAATAAGCTCTCACAGTCCAAGATCTCTACATCCATAATATCCACCTTATTTGGAAAAAAGCTTAAAAAATGAAAAGAAAACAGACATTTATATTATTTTTAGCTCTGGAAATACATCAAGCTTTAATATAAATGCTGATCAAACTACATAACCATGTAGTACATAACCATAAAAAAAATTTAAGCATAAAATCTAACCCAAGCTATTTAATGAAGTATTTAAAACACATATATTAATCCTTTTAGGATACATATATTTCTCTGTAACAACAATAAATGAATGCACATTCTGCAAACAATTTTATTTTAGGAAAGATATTTTGGCATCGGTTGCATACATGTAAATTAACCAGGTGCATTATAAATGTTTATAAAGCTACTGTATATGCATTAGAAAGATTGTCATTATTATTGAAAATTAATTCAATGCATATCCATTTTCTAGCATGTCATCCATTGTAGGGTAAGTCATGCTCATTCACATAGAACAATTTAGACTTTAGAAAAACAACACAATAACACACTGCATGTCAAAAGAAAAATGTACAATCACTTTGTAAACAACGTCAGAATGGAAAAACTTAATTCAGATGGCATCCATACTTAGAATTAAACCCTACTTATTCAATCATACTCAGAATACTATTCACTGCAACATCATGTATTTCATTGAACATCTGAGTAAAAATTATCACATTTTACCGTAAGAAATATTAGCAAAAATACATGAAAACTTGCAAAATAATACAAATGGAGTTATGCTCCTTAGAGTAACTGTATTTATAAATACAGTTTTTATGTGCTTGTAAAACTACGGATTGGGCACATGGTTGATCACATAGAAGCTGTCAGCCTGAGATCATACAAATGAGCTTTGTCCCAGACTTGTACATGGGAGGCTGCTAAAGGTGCTCAAAAGAAGGTAATTCCATGCCAGACCAGGGGTGGCAGGGTGCACTGATCTTTTTCTCTTTTTTTCCTGCAGATCAGCCAAGGGAAATTCCGACTGGGCCCGATGACGCCACTTCTGCTTCCGGGCCCGATAACATCATTTCCCCTGTCTGGCTTTAAAATCGCCATATTCCTTCTATTACCTAAGTTCTGTTTTGGACTCATGTCTGCAAAGACCTATTTCTTAATTTTGCCATTTTTTCCAGGCAAACTTTCAAGTATTCATGTAGCTGCCCCAAATCTATTTGTTGTGGCAAGGAGTATCATTTCATAGCTTCTATAAATAAATGTCTTGTGGCAGTTTACAGCAAATAATGGTACTGAATAACCTACTCTTTTATATTTATACGAAAGGAATGGGTTTCATTGGGTTGGGCACCTATCCCTTAAAAAGTACAAACATATAAGGTACATATATTAGTGTGATAGAGTCTAAAGAAATGGCTTTAATTTAAACCAAAGGGCCTCAGAAATACCCATACAGACACAGTAGGATTACATTTTATTCCTTTTTCAAACTTTATAAAAATGAAAGAACAATATCCAGTTAATATACCTGCAGACAGTTAGGTGTACTGGCTATGTCACTGCAGCTTAAAGTTAAAGTTAATTCTTACAGACAGTTGGATGTACTGGCTAGAAGTACTGGAGTTTAAACTTAAAGGTTCACAGTTAAATACAAGCTGAGTATCCCTAATCCAAAATGCCTAGGACCAGCAGTATTTCGGATATTTTTGGATTTTGGAATATTTGCATAAACATAATGAAATATTGTGGGGGGACACCCTAGAACAAGTATGGAAATGCAGCCAAACCAGCTAAATGATGACTCACACATATAATAATTCATATCACCAACTTGTTATTATTCCAGTGACTTCTTCAGGGGTAAGGAAAAGGAATACATGTAAACCAGGGGATAGCACTTATTTAAAAAAAAAAAAAAATTCATTAGGGATGGAAGTTCAAAATGTGGGAGGCAAGTATGGCGAGGGACAGAACTGGTTCAGAAAGAGGAAATAGCGAACTGAACTACATACAATCATTCTCATTGTTGTGGACGTGGTGAACATTTAAACTAAAAGAGAGACTCTTTCTCTGTCTGCTCTAACTCACAATGTTCACCTGGCTACACTACCAACCTGTTGCTTTTCCTTCAGCATACCACTTCTCCTCTCTCATCCTTCTCCAGAGGAGTGTGGTATTGCTGCAGTTATTGGTTCAGATGACTGCTTACCTCGCCTACCCCCCAAACCCCCCCATCCCCCCCCCCCCCAACTTTCCCCCCTACAAGCACCCGGGGTGCCCAGATCCATTTTTTTCACCAAATTGGGCTATTTTTAAAAGAATTGTGTGGGTCAGTGATAAGTGGTTTCTGATAGAAGGTAAATTTTAAATAAATAATTGCATCCCAAGAAGGTGCAGGCACCATATGGGTGCAGGTATGCATGAGTGAGTTTCATTCTGTGGTTAATTGAGAAGCTGGCTGGCTGTTCTGCATACACCTGCGGAGGTGGGCGGATTTGTTAGATGCCTCAATGGTGCCGTGGAATGTGCAGTTCATCGCACCCATGCTCAATTAGCTAACAGAGTACAAAAAGTGCCAGCATGGTCAGAGGAGGAGGATGAATAATCGCAAAAAAGAGTTGAGAAAGAGAAAACTGAGACAAAGGAAAAAAGACGTGAGAAGAGGCAGGAAGTGGAGAGAGCAGGTGCGTGAGCGAACAAATGAGCGAGCAAGAGAGAGAGAAGGCAGGGAGCTGGGAAGAAAGCCCCTTAAGAAGAGCGTGCGGCCAACGTTCAGGGATTGAAGAAGGCTACTTCAGCTGAGCTGTCATGGAGCTGGAGTAACCACCAGATGCCACTTCCACATAAGTCTGGAAGGGGATGGACTAATTTGACATGACCTGCTCCACTAAAAATAACAATTGGCCCCAAAGTTATATAGTCATTATATAGTATTACTATTTAAGAACCTATTTTTTTAAATTAGCTTTTTAAAGTCTAGTATTTGTCAAGAATTGGTAAATCTGTCTTGTCATTTTTATTTTTTTTTTTAATTGTTGCTTGAATTTTAGTTTACAAGAGTTATATATATTAAAGTTTAATGACTGAACTTTATTTTCGTATATTAGTTTGACTTTTATTTATCTGTTTGAAAATGTTTTTCCATTCTTTTTCATTTTACTTCTGGGTCATATCCACACATTGAAAGTTGTTGTAAAATGACTATAAATTGCTAGAGACTGCCCATCCAGATAATAGCTGATAAATTATGCAGTGGCATGAGCAGCTTTGTCCAAAATATAGATTCAGCCAGAGAACTAGTGCTTGGGAAAAGCTTGGTGTCCAATATTCTGGTTTTGACTGTTACTCCTTTGTCTTGAATGGGTTTTCACCTTAGTGCTTTGGCTCAAGTTATTAAATAGGATTTTTTTTGTTGAACAACATTTGAAATTCCATTCTTTGATCACAGTTAAGTCCTCTGGTTAGAAAAAGTAGTTTTTGTACTATGAAAACTTTGTTTCTGAAGTACTTTAATACATAGCCTACCTGATATGATGTGGTAGCTGGTGGCTGGGTGAAGAGATGGATGGTTTCAAAAACAGGAAAAAAAACCTGTATATTTATACACTTCAATTCCCTGTATACTTCTATCTGTTCTGTGTTTCAAACGTTCTGTATAAACAGATGTTGTCTAAATTTACTTTTCAGATGTGGAGTAAACCATAACATTGCCAGTTCATTTCCTTCCTCCAATTTATTATGTGACCTTAAGTAGATCACTTTAATCTGCCAACACTTCAGCTGTAAAACACTTTGAGCATGGAAAAAGTACTCCAAATATAAAAAATTACCATGTATTGTACTGCCAACTAGTGATGATTTACAAGAACATATACCGTACTTTCATATCCACAAGGTATCTAAATATGCTAATGACATTCTGCTGTTCCTAGGAAACACCCCTTCCGACATTCCTCACATTTTACCACTATTTCTCACATACAAATTACTTATAAGGCTATAAAATCAACTAAAGCAAATCTGGCTTGAGCCAATCTCACTTTTTTCCTTCCATCATTCCAGTTGTTAACTCTTTCAAATACTTATGAATCACCATTACTCCTTCCATTACTGATATTATACAGTCAAACGTCTACACTATATTTAATGAAGTAAAACAATCAATGAACTACTGGAATAACCTCTCTCTCTCCTTTCGAACTTGTTTGGCAATCATTCAATTGAATATTGTCCCCCTTTAAACTTTGTCAGCTCAATGCACCCCCTTCACCCACTTTCCTCTTTTCAGATCCAGATCAGATCAGCTATCAGATCATCTATCAGCACTCTTCTATCGAAAAGACCTGCTATCAAACACTCCTTTTTGATTAGATCCGGATCCCTTACAGATTTTGAAATGTTGGGGCATATGTTCTTCTCCTGTTATCCCTATGGCTGAACCCCCACACTTTCCCCACCACCCTAGCTACTTATAGAAACAAATCTTGTTTCCCCCAACACTCTGAAACACCTACCATTTATTAGATTTAAAACAAAAAAGGGAGCAGACGAATATAATCTCTCATAAATTATCTTTTACATGTATGGCACAAAGTAGAAAAAGCACCTTGGCTTACACTGCACTTGGACTGCCTCACACCATTATTTCACAACAGCTCTCTCAACATTGGTGGGCAACCCATCTCTTTCCCACTTTGGGTTTCTACTGGTATGAGCACAGTCAGCGATTTGTTTGATGGAACTCTGGGTGCCTCTTTTCAGACTCTGAAAAACAAATATTCTATTCTTCCTTCTTTGTTTTTTTTCTCTTTACAAGTAAAATCCATTCTCAGGACCTGTGGAATAAGTTTCTCTGCCCCAATTACCAGCCACCCATTATTTGACTTCGTTTTCTTGTATTCCATTAAACGCATTTCTGTTCTATATGCTCAACTTTGTGACTCCATAACTACATCTAACCCAAGTCACTCAAAAATGGACCAGAGATCTTGCCTTATCTATGCCATTGTGTTGGAATACTATTTTTAAAAACATTAAAATTTCTTCTAGAAACTCTAACCACCAACACATCCAATATAAAATTTTCCATATAGTTTATTATTACCCTAGGAAGCATATCCTGATGGCTTAGCCCTGATTCACTCTGCCATCAGTATGCTCTTAATGCACAGTGTACCTTTTTCCACACGTTCTGGGAATGTCCTATTGTTGATGTTCTTTGGGCTTCAATTGTTAAGGCCCTCTCCTCAATCTTAACTATCTCTATTCCTTGCTCTCCTTCCACTCTACTTCTGTTAGATTTCTCTTCTCTTTCCCTTCACAATCAGCGCATTATTTCATTGGCCACAATAGCGTCCAAAGTTCTAATAGTCTCCCAATGGAAAAATCCCATATATGTCACTTTCTCTGTCTGAAGTCCTCTTTTTACAACCTAGCATTATTAGAACTGTCAGCTACGTGGATTATTGAGGTACCTGCACATACTATTAGTATATGGGAAAATACTATCTCTCTGATCAAGTCATGGCTGACTGCAAACCCTTGATTTCAATCTGCCTCTTTTCTATTAGATTTCTTTTCTCAACCGGCCGTGTGAGCCTCTGGACCCTGTCAGTGACAGTGTGTACCATCAGTCCTAAATTAGCATCTACTTTCTTAAATAGCTCTGGGGTTGGATGGGCACCGGTGGGGGTGTTTTTTTTTTTTTTTAAATTTCAATATGAAAATGTCTTCTTTTTTGTTACTTTACTGTTTCTTTGACATCAATATAAAATTGATAACCAAAAAAGAAAAAAAAATTACTGTCAGGTTGACAAGCTAAATGGGAAAGCTGAAGATTGACTTTACTATAGATGAACATCAAACAAACATCCCAATTGACCACTGAATAATTTTCTGAAAAAAATGGATTTGCACACCAGTAAAAATACAGTTAATAAATTAAATTAAGCAAGGTATTTATTCTGCTATCTAAGCATTCATTTTATGACCTAACTTCTGCATTATTAAGGAAAGAAGCATCCCAGGAGCATGGGGCACAATGCAGTAACAAACCTTATATAGGACCTTATTATATTGCAGAAGTCACTACCACACAAAGTGACATACACTCACAGCAGGCAAATTTAGTTTCAACAGTGTTGTGATGTAAGATTTCGCATAGCAATGTAATTTAGTGTTACTTTGGTGAGAGGCATTCGTGTTTGCCAGCCCCCCGTTTACGACTATGTCTCTTTGTAATTTTACGACAGGATTTGGGGGATGTGTCTTAAACCAGTTTGATGAGTATTTCTCTGCTAAAGTCTTTCAAACCCGCAAGGAAGCCAGGTTACGTTAACATATGGTTTGGGGGCAGGTGTTAAGATGTTCCATTTCCCCCATTGGTCTGAGGTATTGCTGTTTGGAATTGGCTTGTCTCAGAGGCCTCTAAGTACCATGATGTCCTATTGGCTGTAGGGGTTGGACAGAACATCTATAAATGTACGTGCTTAACCTCACAATCTCTCTCTTACTAACATCTGATGAAGACCATCACATCATGAACTGACAAGAACAGCACAATGAAGAGCACAGCTTCAGCCATATTGACGAGGCTTAAGGCCTGTTCTGAAGAAAGCTGAGCACCAATGATGCCTTATCTGGAGACATTAAGTAACTACAAAACTGTGTGCCACCTGAACTACAAATCATCATTTAATCAGGTTGTATGGTTGCCAATATTCAAATGTACTTTGCATTTTGCTATTATTTATGAATATTACCAATAATACATTATTTTATGTGTAACTTAACTCCTGTTTGTCTTTTTACTACATCTAATTGCCTGAGGTTATAGATATAGAAGGGAAGGTGGGGATAAGTTATATACAATAATACGTTATAAACAGAGGTAAGTCTGTGAGATTAGGCATTCTAAGGGTACATACTAATAATGTATACTATAATACTAATATATATATTACTCTACCAAGATAAAACATACAGTTAATTTAATATGCATTATATCTGTGTCATATGGAATGAAACTTAAGCACCTTGAAGAAAACCCAAGCAGACATGAGGTAAAAGTCCAAATTGCACCCAGACAATAATAAAGCTGTGAATCAAATCTAGGATTCTGAAGCACAAGTGCTAACTAACGTACAAATTGTTACCCAATGTTCCGTTCAAACAACATTAATACTGTAAAATATTTTAATAGCATAGTTCAGATATGGACAATAGACTGACATTATATTGATATATGAGATTAATCAGTAATGCATTAAAATTTTACAAGGCCATTATTATACAAGATCGTCATAATACAGAAACATTGACACAGAGGTTATGGCATTTCACTGACAAAACCTGTTTTAACAATATGGCCTTCAAATTAACATGCACTTGTTTTCAACGTTTTTCTAAAGCATTTTCACTGAAAACATTACAAAACACTAAACACTAGTAAAATGGTATATGTTTTACCTCTCAAAAATATCAGAGCACTTAAACAGTTCCATTCCTCCTCTAGAATCTTTCAGCATCAAAGAAACTAGTATTCTTGGAACAATGTAATGTGGAAAATCCCTGAAAAAAATGCATGTTCCATATGTTACATACCAAACCATATTAAATACCCCTTTTCCACAAAGAAAAAAAGTTAACTACATAATGCCCAAGTTTTCTGAAAAAAAAAATTAAACTACTGAATCAAAGAAAAAAATCAGCAAGCAAAACTAAAAGTCTTATACTCAAGAATATGCCAGATTTAAATTTGGAGAACAAACTGCTACAAATGATGCTGCGAAAAACAAGGTAGTTGTCCTGAACCAATCACCAATAAATGATTTATCATTGCTACCTATGATAACTAGCATATATTTAGCTGAAATATGTAATAGTAAATGACATTACAAATAGGCAACCATTACTTCCTGAATGAAAGAACAAGTTGAACTTACTTGCAGACAATAGGATGTGTTGTGATTAATTCTTCTGTGGTGTCCTCCTCCATTTGATTCAGTAACAGCCATCTCATAATGGTATCACGAACAGACAATGGTGCATTCCCTTCAAATGATGATGATGCATATTTTGGGCCTGTTTCTAACCACTCAGGAATGGTATACTTAGTCAAAGCTTGAGCAAGGCACTGTGCTGCAGCACTGTAAGAATAAACAAATAACTAACTTCATATAACTAACTTCATGTAACAATAAATAACTTCATATAACTTTAGGAACAACTTATTATGAGTTTAGTCTAAAATTATCAATAAAATATCTTCTGTCGAAAAATCAATGGAATAGATAGCACATTGAAAAATTTTAAATACCAAACCCAGAATAGCAAAATAAAGGGCTACATGATAAGGTATCATAAATGGCATATATTAATAAACTACCTGGCACAGTCACAGACTATTAGTCTAGTGTTTAAATCGATGTGCTGAAGCACCAGTTATCCTTCTTTTAATAGAAGCAAAACTGCACTCATGTTAAAGAATGAACAGAAATTGTTTTATAATAAGTACAGATGTTGCAAAACATTATATAGCATTATTTTATTATTATTATTATTAATGGTTACTTTTTTTAATTAATATTTTCCATGGTAAATAGCTATTGTCAGATTGTAGTATGGGCTTACTTTTACATATTATAAAATGTCTTTAATATGCATTGACAGTACTAGCCAAGCGCCAGAATGACATATGGAGTAAGGAAGGCCCTACCTTTGCTACAGGGTCCACCCCAAGGGTTGGGTTTTTCTTGCAGCCAACACACATTCTCATTTGGACACCATGTGTCCATTACCCTGCACCACGTATTGAAGGGTGCTCCTGCAACCTCTTTGCCAATTTTTCCTGACTTCATACCACTATGTTGGTGATTGTGTACACCTGACAACTGATGGGCTACCTGTTCTCTAGTGTCTTATGGGAATGAATACCTAGCCTACATATCTCTCGCTTCTACAGTGGTGCCCTTATCCATTCTACTTCCAAGGCACCACACATAAATATTGGGCTGTTTTTAGCAGATCCTGTGCTTACATACCAGCATGTCTAGTTGCTCTATCTTGCCAATGTGGACACACTCTTCACCTGACCTTTGCCAAAATAGTGGTGACCATGTCCCAGCAATTTTTTCCAGGCAAGGAGCTCAGAATATGCATGAACTTTCACAAATCCTCTTCTTTCTTGTTTAAGTTACTTAAAGTCACTGCACATAGTGCAGAACAAACAAAGTGTCTAATTTTGTTCACATTTTTAGGTGTTTGATGTGATGACAATCAAAAAGATAAATTATTACTATTATTATTTTTATTGTTATATCTAACAAGAGCAAAGATTTACTCACTATGATTGTTTACAGGCAGAGCCATAAAACAACTTCCAAAATTCTTTATCCATGGGGATTAGGGTTCCTTTCATTATTGACTGCAACAGCACAAAGCTCTGAATCTCAACCTGAGGGGAACTAACACAATGTAGTGTCAGCATCCATATCTTGGTCCAGATTTTAATTAGCTCAGGTTTCTGAGAAAATGTTAGGTCCTTCTTGATGCTCTGACAAGATGCAATTTTGCTGAGACACTCTATCACATAGGAAGTCTTCTCCCCTCTTCGTTGCTGTATCAGGATCTGATGCAGAGCTGTTAGAAGGGGAATAATCTCCTTGTTTGGAAGGATGGAAGGATACTTTGAAACAAGCACTGAAGTGATCTGCAACCTTAAAAATCAGGAGGGATTTACAACTATTAATGCAAAAACATTAGCTATGCAACAAGACAACAGAATAAAACACAGTTAATGCTTAAAATGTTAAAGACTGTGATATATTATATATGGTAGTATTGCTGATTTGGCTTAATAAAGATGATATTAAATGGAGGGAACCATCTCACTTATACCAGCAGTCACACTTATGTCCAAATAGTTGATACACCTCCCGAACATACAATTCTTTTCTTCCATGAAAAAATAAGACTACTTATTTACCTAAGTATACAGTTTGTTCCATGCTTTGATTTCATGACTTGACAAAGACAGGAAATAAGTACAGTGGAACCTTGGGTCACGACCGTAATTCGTTCCAAAACTCTGGTCGTAACCCGATTTGGTCGTGACCTGAAGTGATTTCTCCCATAGGATTGTATGTAAATACAATTAATCCTTTCCAGACCGTACGAACTGTATGTAAATATATTTTTTTAAAGATTTTTAAGCACAAAAATAGTTAATCATACCATAGAATGCACAGCGTAATAGTAAACTAAATAAAAACATTGAATAACACTGAGAAAACCTTGAACAGAGAAAAGTAACATTGCAAGAATTCATGCTATAGCCTTAGGAACCGCTCGCTGTAAACACTTTTTTTTTTAATGAGTTTTAAGCACAGGAAAAAACATGAACATTTGAAAAATCCATAATTTAATAAACAACCAAGAAAAGTAACATTGCAACAATGCACGATACGAACCGATCATTATAAACAGAAGTGAAGTGGAAGTTAAAATTCAATAGAAAAAAGTCTTCATTAAATACAACGCTCGAAGCGGTCTCTTTAAAAACAAGTCCGGTTCATTCTTTAACTGCCTTCTCGGCCTTACGCAGCCAGCCCCCTCTCTTTCTCGCTGCACAGGTAATGCACAGGGAGAGTCTGAACACGTGCGGAAATCATCTGCACTTACAAACCAGAAGGGAAACTGGCTTGTTTGTCACCCGAGTGTGTGGTGGTGAACAGATGCAAAAGTTTGGCAAACTTTTTGGTCGTAACCCAATTTGTACATGGTCCGAGACGTTCGTGACCTGAGGTTCCACTGTATACAGTACAATCATAATGACCATGAGCAGGTAGCTTTAAAGACTTTTATTTCCTAAGATCACCAGAACAGAATAATATTAGTGTGATTGTAATGACTTCTTTCAGAGAACTATTTAAATCACAACTGGCTATTTCTTGTGTAAGGTATTCGTACAACTCATTAAGAAGAACTGGAACTAATTCATTGTTCTGACTTGACTCCAGGGTTTTAAAATTGATTATATTGTCCCCGAAATTATTTATTCCCTAAGCTAAAGTTTAAAAAAAGACCTGTAGCATAAACACACTTAAATACTACTTAAATTATAACATCATTGATTCCTGCTCTATAATAAAGCTTTTACCCATTGTAAAGACTTCTGAATAAGAGGGAAATACTAAAGCTACATTTGTTTAATGCAAAAACGAAAAGAATGCACAGTCATTCAAAACAACCCCACATTGATGATGGGTCACCTAAATAATGCTCCAAGTATTGCATCTGATATGTGTCACAAATGTGCATATAGTGACTACCCAAAAGGCAACAGTAAGACAGATAATACCACCCCACGGCAAGAAAGGGTGCTGACGCTAACAACATCTTTATTTCCTTCTACAATTCTGAACATTCATTTGGAGATAAAGTATAGCCCCACCCTAACTAATAAACAAGCCCTGTCCCTTCTGGACTCAAATTCATATAAACCGATGACCTGCCAGCATAAGGACATCATTTGGACCCTTAAATGCCTCACAAGAAAGAACTCAAGATTACTTTTGAACGTCAGCAGACATGAATGACAATTTAAGGTGCATTGACGGCTCTTTTGTTCTCTTTTTTAGATTTTAAGTTCATTAAGCAAAATTTCACCTGGTTGGTGCCCCAAGCATTCGCTCCTGTGTCTATCATTTTTGTCACTGGTTATTTCACAAGAACACCTAGTTCAGCAACAATTCTTGTACATCATTTTTCTTGCTTAGCACCAAGCTGAGTAAGTTGTTGCACAGTTGGCAGGTAGTAAAGTAACTTGCTTATGCCTGCATATTATTCTGTGTAGTCTACAAAGCAAAATCTTTGAAGTTTAGTTTTTCAATCTCTAGTTCACTGATATTTTACTGATCTGTACCACGCAGAAAAAAAAATATACATATATATATATATACTGTATATACATATACACATTATACATACATACATCACATATATACAGTATATATACACTGTGGCAGGAGACTGGGGGCCAGACCCAGCCGGGATGCCTGGAAGGACCGGGAGGCAGTCTATACGTCCCCCAGGCCACAAGGGGGCAACCACCCGGTATAGTGAGGGGACCACGGGGATGGAGTAAGGAGGCTCAAACCCAGTGGGGTGCTCCAAACATCGTGAAGCCCAGGAGATCTGCACTTCCACCACACCTGGGAAAGTGAAGGAAGGACCTTCCAGGGATGAACGGTGTGCTTCCGGGTCCTCATGTGCCACACAAGGAAGTATATATATATACACACACATATATATATATATATAT
>JANRMT010028174.1:133027653-133074275 GCA_026402145.1 Polypterus bichir lapradei
TGGACTGATGACGGTACAGGAGATAATTATACTACACAGGAGCACTAGAAGAGTGAAATGCTTAAGCCGTTCACCTATGGTTCTGCATGTGAGTTGATGGCTGCCGCTGAATTGTTCGGTTGGTGCTTTCAAGTGTACCGAAATGGCCAAATATTTTACACCTTTCGACAACCGCCAATGTCTCTTAAACATCTTACATTCACTGGTGACGATTTCAGTAGTGGACACTTTGATGTTTATGAATGTTTAAACTCTCAAAAGCTGGATGTGAAGTTATCGATGAAACCGGTTGTAAGCTTACAACGCTTGACAGATGCCGAATGTCACTTCAACCCAAGTCCTGCAAAAACTGTCGTAATTGAAACAAACCATGAAACTCAAACTGATTATGACAGCAGCAATCCATGCTGTGAGATTTGAAACAAGATTACTGTTCACATGGCCAACTGTAAGTTGCATGCTCAAGAGTAAGCTCAGCGCACAGCTTGGTCATGTTACAACCGGAGGGCCTAACTCACAATGTGGCATACAAAGAGATCCTTAACAAATAATTATTGGCATATTTTCCCTCAGTTTCCCTCAACAACACTCATATCAATGACAAAACAATTACATTAACAATCATGTTACGTTATTTTTAAAATATTTCCTTTTCTTTTTCATAACTTCTTTAACACACTACTTCTCCGCTGCGAAGCGCGGGTATTCTGCTAGTATATATATATATGCCAGCAACACTCATGACAATGACAAAACAATTACATTGTCAATCATGTTACGTTATTATTAAAATGTTTACTTTTCTTTTTACTTCTCCGCTGCCAAACACGGGTATTTTGCTATGTATAGATATATATATATATATATATATATAGAGAGAGAGAGAGAGATAGATATGACAACACTCATATCAATGACAAAACAATTACATTAACAATCATGTTACGTTATTTTTAAAATATTTCCTTTTCTTTTTCATAACTTCTTTAACACACTACTTCTCCGCTGTGAAGCGCGGGTATTCTGCTAGTCTATATATATAATTCACTAAGACCATGGCAAGCAAGACGCATAATTGCTAAGGAAGGAAGAGAAGGTAACGAAGGTAAAGAAAGCAATCACAATCGAAAAGAAGAAGGAAATATGAGAGTGGTGTTCATGTGACCGATCCCGCTAATACCGTATTTACTCATGTACCATGAGCCCTCATGTAAGACGTGCACCCTAATTTTTACAAATAAAATTGCGAAAAAAGTTTTGCCCCATGTACGATGCGTGTTATGATTGTATAGTAAGTGTTTAGACAAGCGAGCAAGCGAGAGAGAGAGAGCGCGAGTGGGCGAGCAAGCGAGAGAGACAGAGCGCGAGTGGGCGAGCAAGCGAGAGAGAGAGAGCGCGAGTGGGCGAGCAAGCAAGAGAGAGAGAGCGCGAGTGGGCGAGCAAGTGAGCGAGAGAGAGCGTGAGTGCACGAGCGAGCCCAAGCAGAAGAAGTTTCCTCGTGTATGATGCGCACCTGATTTTCTAATGCTAATTTTTGGGAAATAAATACGGTATATACAGCATGTCGAAATCCACCATCTCGACAATTTTACAAAGAAAAGATTTGCATAAGGAGGCTCCTTCTAAACAATAACCACCTTCCGTTTCATTCTCCTCCTCCTCCCTTCCTACAGCACAAAGATGTTAAATTAAATGGTGAATACAGTATGAAATTGTTGTTTCTGGTAGGCTAGGCACTTTTTATAACTTTTTGGTTAGTACATTAGAAAAATTATTGGTGTTTTGGTAAATTATGCACATTATACAACCCTTTTTTATGAAAAAGTTAAGTAAGTGTTGCAGTGGGAGGTTCGGAACGCATTATGGGTATTTCCATTATTTCTTATGGGAAAAATAGTCTTGACTTACAACCAACTTGAGTTACAACCAGCCCTCGCGAACTAATTGAGTTCGTAAGTCAAGGGTCCACTGTACCTATATTCTCAATAATATCTTAGACATATCTCAGCAAATATGGAAAATTCTGCAAATTGCATTTTATTAATAAAATCACAACTAATCCAGTTCCAAACAGTCTTGTAAATAGTAGCTTAACTTTCAGAATCTGCGGAACATTGATTACAAAATTATTTTATTGATTTAAGGATGTGTATTTGAAAATAAGTAATGATATTTTTTATACTATACTATATATAAACCTTATTTTTTTCATTTTGTTACCCATGTTTGATTCTTTTTAATCTTGGTCATCTTAAAATGCAACATACCTGAGCTGTAAGATCAGGGTTAGTCTTATTGACAAAGAGACTATAGAATTGGTCTAAAAGGCTTACAGGTTTCACAATAAAACACAGCAATTTCAGAATTTCAAAAACAAAAATGGTTTTCACATAAATGTTATTTTTTTTAATTCAGTGTATTTGAATGCTAATTAATAAATAAATAAATAATAAAGTATCTGTCTATCTATCTATCTATCTCTATCTGTTTACACAGATTATGTACATACCTCGATATTAACCTTTTTTGTACATACCTTGCCTCTGGTAATGATTTTGAAAAAAAGTTAAAAAGACTATGAGTCACTCCTTCTGTCTGTAAACAACATCCTCTCACTAAAGTGAAGATTATTCTGGCCAGCAGAACCCGATCAATATCCTTGCAACTTTTCCGATACAATTTACAGTATAGTTCTAGCAGATCTAGGGGGGAAAAAATACACCCAATAGCTTTTTAAAAAGAAACTTCATAAAATTTAATAGTGCAAAAAAACATTCAATAGTACTTCATAATTTATTACATTGCCGTAAAAAACCTAAACAAAATATAAACATAAATAACACTGGCAAAGAAAGCACATACCTGCCCACTGCTTTTGATTAATTTCACACCAGTATTTCCTGACAGATAAAATATCCTTTAACAAAATGCTGCTATAGTCTGCACCATAGGCACTACAGGTATATGAATTGTGTAGAATATTCATCACGTGACTTAGCAGTTCTGAACATTTAAGCCGGGGACCCCCTTTAACAGAAAACAATAAATTATTAAGCACATATAATCAGGAGTGTAATACACTGAAAATTAATCACATTATTTTTAAGTGTTATTCTGACTCTGTCCTTGCCAAAAAAAGGGTCACTGGGAGTCAGTTGAATAAAATCAAACAGGTTTAATTTTTGTCTTAAATCATCTGAAATTGTCGGGGCAGGCTTATGTAAGAGCCAACAACCAATAAGCACTCCCCTAGATGCAAAATGCATATAAAGAAGCAATGGGAAATAACAAACATAGATGTTTTAGACCTGATGAACACTGGAGAGACTCACATGCATGATGTTGTTTGTTTTAAATAACACAACAAAATTGACAAAAGGAAAAAAAAAAATGTGCAGAGATTGCAGCTGAACACACCATACCTGTAAAGCCTTCACATGGGCACCAACTCTGTCAGGCAGTACACTATTGCAGTACTTTGAATATGTGAAACTGTGCTTGAAAGTTGTCCGGCAGTCATTAACTTGACTAGTCATGTAATACATACTCCGGCAACAAAATCAGCAAAAAAGGTTAATGTCAATATTAATAGATGTAATGTAATACAACATCAGATTTAATGGACTAGCATAATCTCTGAGACATTAGCAGGGCTACTAAAAACACTAAACTTGTTGGGCTTTTTTGTTTGTTTTTTTTTTTTTAAACACAGAGCAATGTAGTTTTTCAGCAAAAAAGCTAAAATTTGATCAAAGCAGATCTGACATTTATTTAAATGGTACATGAGCAAAAGTGATGATGTCATCAGTTCCAACTAATTACTGCATTTACAGTTGGTCCAATTAAATGACTACTTCTGTATTGAAACACAGACATAAGTAATAGCAAACTCTGATCAATTTAGATTATGTAGATTGAAAACCAAAGAATAAAGCTGTTTAATGGGAATTCTGAAATAATCATCTTAAATTGAAAAATTTTGATTTCACAAAGGTAGTCATAAAGTTGGAACAAATGTAAAAAGGAGGGAAAGATTTGGAAAATTAAAGAATTATATTAGTGATAACTGAAATTTGAATAAAGTTAATTTAACATTCTTAATTAGGAACTAGCTAGTGTCTTCTCCATATGCTTATGAAAATATAAACCTCACAGCAGGAAATGTCAAAAACCTATTTTTTTCCTGACAAACCTAGAATGAAAAGTGCAGTGTGCATTGTCAGTAACACATGTGAAAATTATATAATAAAAACCTTAAGTTTTAATTTTTAGTATGGAATTTAATCAGAATTTATTTTTCAGTTACTGGAGAGAAAAAGTCAGTGAATAAATTTATTATATGAACACATTAAGATAAATTGGGTAGATCATCATTCTAAATAAATGCTATCCTGTAATCCCCCCAATCAAGTAAAATCTCCACATTTATTGTTAAACTGGAGGAAATCCCCTGCCTCTGAAATTTACGCCCTGATAATGATATTTCCACAATGTGATTATTTGTTTATACAGTTCTTATGATAATCATTACATGAAATCAAGCAAAGTGAAGGATTTTGGACATAGCTAAGGAAAAAGTGACACTAGAATAAAAAAGGCTGAAAATGGAAAAAGAAAAAAAATTCACTGGGACTGGATAATATTAATTATATATACAGTATATAAACAACGAACACATGCAGCATTTTTCAAAGATTACTTGTCACTGAGGAAATTGTAAAAATCAAAAATACTATACAATTACTGTATAAAATAATGGTGATTGTGTGAAGTAACTATATGCCAGTAAGTTTCACAGAAAAACAATTGAAAGCAAGTATTAAAAAGAACGAGAGAGTAATGCGTCAACTATATATATATATAATACTGAACATTCCATACCGTCCTAGGTGGGACAGAAAGTGTTCCAGTAATATGCTTGAATTCTATGAGGAAGCAACACAAATATTTGATCAAAGATGAGCATATTCCTTATTTTAATTTTCCAAAACATTTTATATGGGTACAATTTTGTCTTAAACACAGCACAGGCATTTGGTGAGAAAAACGCCTTTTGAATTAGGTAATGTCAAAACTGCTGTCTGGAAAGGGGCCAATGCTGAGAACACTGCTCTTTTTAATTTGTATAAATTATCTAACAAAAAAATGCTACTAAATGTGCTCATCACACTTACTAAACTAGATGAAACAGTAGATACCATAGAATTAACAGAATCATTGTAGATGCTTGGAACAAACTTACAGTTCGGCAGATATGTGGTAAATGAAATTTATTACAAGTAAATATAAAGTCTTACACATGCTGTAGTAAATAAAAATATTGGATTAAGTGGATTTAGGTGCAAAATTTGAATGTTCACATCAATGAGAAGGCCTTAGGAATTGCAGTGGATTCAGTATTATCCCCATCCAGACAATACACAACTGGCTCAATCTATGGCTGATCATGTGATCTCGTAGAAGCTATTAAGAAAGCTAAGAAATGTTTGGTTGCATAGCACAATGTATCAAGAGAGATTATTCTTAGACTATAGTATGTAATTTACTAATAAGACCTCACATGGTATACTGTATGCAGGTTTCTGTATTATAAACAAATGCAACAGCACTAAAATGCAGAGAAAAGTAACTGGACTGATTTCAGAACTATGAGGTATGACCCATTAGAATACACTAAGGTGGCATTTTTTTCAGTTTTAACTAATGTAGTTTTGGAAGATGCATGACTAAAGTTTTAAAATTTCTGAAACAAATTATATTGGATTCTGACTGTTCTTTCTTTATTAGTTCTGCAACAAAAATACAAAGCACAGATGAAGATTTTTAAAATTTTTAAATTTGCTCTTAACACAAATATTACAAAGTTTTCCTCACCCAGAGAACCACGGACCTGTTGATTAAATTACCATGTATGGTAGTTAGTAGTACTTAAACTTGATCTGATAAATTTTTAATTATGTTGCAAGCTATATTGAGCTGAATGGCCTGTTTTCTTCAAAAACTGTTCTTATGTGTCACATTTGCATGGTTAAATGTAAAATATATTGTGAAATAAAATTGTCATAGCAAAAGTTTTTTTACATGCAACTACTTTTGTTGGATTTTTTTCATACATACATCATAAAAAAGTTACATATGATGTTGCTGACTGTTTCATTGTTTAAGTTACAGATGCTCTCGATCTTGGGCAGAACCTCATCCACATTAGGTTTACAAAAAACTTACCCAACAGACTTATTAAGAAATAGTCAGTACCTATGAAAGAGCTTGGTAGGTATGAGGATTTTATTGTCTTTTATAAAAGAAACCAGCTACAATTTTGATTGATTTGAGATATACTTCTTTCCCTTTGTTTTCATGTCATTATTGAGAGTGTTTTACATATAAATCATAATGACAAAATCGAAAAAACTTACTCTTGTTTGCACATCTAATAAAATATTTAACCAAACTGCTGATTTCCTGCATCTTCTTCTGTCTGTTGGCTTGTGTTGTGGCAGAAACATTTGCTTTTCCTGACAGAATG
Organism: Polypterus bichir lapradei; assembly: GCA_026402145.1. Classification (NCBI taxonomy): domain Eukaryota; kingdom Metazoa; phylum Chordata; class Cladistia; order Polypteriformes; family Polypteridae; genus Polypterus; species Polypterus bichir. The sequence continues at coordinate 133,034,180 of JANRMT010028174.1, forward strand.
CATTCTGTTTCTTTCTGGATGTACCGCTGAAGGACCCTGGGTCAAATGAAAAAATAAAAATAAAAGAAATTTCATTCATTAACAGAATATAACATCTCAGTGTTCACTGTTGTATCTTCAGCAAGTCCCTCAGACTGCCTGTGCTTAAACCTACATACAAATCTATATATAAAAACTTCTGAGAAAGACATCTGACAAATATTTAATAAAGTAAAAAATAAAAAACATGTTGCATTTGATGGGTTTTCTCCAGTATGTATTACTGTATTTGCTATGTCTTTGTTTGAATAAAATGTGTTTAGTTTTTTCAAAAAAAAAAACGAAAAAACATAATTTTTATAATTTATATCAGTCCATTTGGTATGTCCAATTAGCCCTTCCTTAATGCCAGCACAATTTACTTCAAAATGCATTTTTTGATAGCTTCATTACTTGTCAATCAAGACAAAGAATACTTCTTTCTCAATTACGTTTGCCCAATTGTAGGTTTAATGATACTAAAGATTGTTAGCGCTTATTTGCATTCCAACTGGAAAAGATGTGAAGGCAGTTAAGAGTTGGGATACTTCATTTTGAGACAAGTACTGGTGATATACTGGAAATGTTCAGAAATGTTCAGACAGTTACTCTTCAAAATGTTGACACTGATAAAGAAGACTGACTGAAGAATGAAGAATTCACATAGACATGCATTAATGTTGAATTTCTGTAGCTGGAAATTCCATGAGTCATATGCTTCTAGACTGTGCTTAAGAAACAAGTGTTGTTGGACAGGAAGCCCTGCATTCCATGAGCCTCTAGAACATTCAACAGGAGAGATGGAGACTTTCCTATAAAGAATAAATAGCAGCCCCAAGAAGGAATTATAGTTTGTACAGTGGAACATTGGTTCACGAACATCTCAGAACACGTACAAATCGGTTTACGACCAAAAAGTTCAACAAATTTTTGCATCTGTTCACGACCACACTTTCGGTTTGTGCGCGCCGATGATTTCCACACGTGTTCAGTCTCTCCCTGTGCATTCCCTGTGAAACGAGTGCGAGAGAGAGACACACACAGAGACACATGTGCAAGAGAGAGAGAGAGAGAGAGAGACACACACAGACACGCGCGCGCTAGAGAGACACACACAGACACGCGTGCGAGAGAGAGAGAGAGACACACACAGACATGCGTGCGAGAGAGAGAGACACACACAGACACGCGTGAGAGAGAGAGACACACACACAGACACGCGGGAGAGAGAGACACACACAGACACGCAGAATAGAGAGAGACACACACACACACACACAGACGCGCGCGCGAGAGACACACACACGCGCGTGAGCGAGACACAGAGACAGAGAGAGAGAGAGAGACAGACGGCTGGTCGCATAAGGCTGAGAAGGCAGTTAAAGAATGCATCGGGCTTGTTTTTAAAGAGACATCCAAGTATTGTTTTAACCTTGTTGTATTTAATGAAGACTTTTTTCTATTGGATTTTAACCTCCACTTCACTTCTGTTTACAGCGATCGGTTCGTAGCGTGCATTGTTGCAATGTTACTTTTCTTGGTGGTTTATCAAATTACGGATTTTTCAAATGTTCATTTTTTTTCCCTGTGCTTAAAACTCATTAAAAAAAGCGTTTTTAGCAAGCGGTTCGTAGCGCTATAGCGCAAACTCTTGCAGTGTTAGTTTTCTCTGTTGTTCAAGGTTTTCTCAGTGTTATTCAATGTTTTTACATTTAGTTCACTATTACGCTGTGCATTCTATGGTCTAATTAACTATATTTGTGCTTGAAAATCTTTAAAAAAAATATATTTACACATAGTTTGTACGGTCTGGAACGGATTAATTGTATTTACTTACAGTCCTATGGGGGAAATTACTTTGGTTCACGACCAGAGTTTTGGAACGAATTATGGTCGTGAACCGAGGTTCCACTGTACTTGTTTTGTCTTGGATTACTATAGAGCAAGTGACAGTGAGAATGGGCAATCAGAGAAACTGGCTTTATCATGTTTAGTGGGGGGTAGACAGAGATCAGCGGTTTCTGGTCCTTGGTGCATGTTTGTTGTTTTATAAGGCGTTTACCATGGACTCTAACAATGAGGAAAAGTAACTTAGTCAATAGGCTTTAAAGTTTCAGTTTATTATTGCTTAATTAAATGCATCCATTTCTTGATAAAATTACAAGATCAAAAGCTCTTTCATCTGAGCAACAAAATCCTGCATTAGGTAAACCCTATAAAGGGTAGCATCTACACATCCACCTTGTTTAAATTCTAATACTGACAGTCTGTTCAGCAAGTTCTTGTCAAGACAGTGACCCAAATAACAGCCATAAACAAAGAGCCTTAGGATGTTGTGCCCTCATTTTTTAAACATGCAGTGATGTGACCCTGTCTTAAAAAGGCAGAATTAGATGCTGGTGTGTTACCTAATTTTTCCCCGATTATACCAATGGCTATTTTGGCTGAAATATTAGATTTATTTATAATCAATTGGTTGATCATCTTAACTCCAATAATTTATTTGAGATCTACCCATCTGGCTTTAAGCATTTTCAGGGTGCTGAGACTGACCTCTTGAAAGTATTTAATGACATCACTCTTATTACAAACTCAGGTGGGGCAGCAGTCCTTCCCCTCCTTGACCTTTCCTTAGCATTGTGACACTATTGACCATGAGATCTTGCTGTTGTGGCTTGAGCATCTGGTGGGGCTTAAAGGGGCTGCTCTTAACTGGTTCAGGTCATATCTTACTAAAAGACACTTTTCAGTGACTTTCAATTCCTCTTTTCATCTACCGCTCCTGTTAAATATGGTGTTCCTCAGGGATCCATTCTGGGTCCTATTTTATTTTCATTTTATCTTTATGCTATAGGAGCTATTTTTAGGAAGTTTAACATTTATTTTAATTGTTATGCTAATGAAATGCAAGTCTATATTCCTGTGTTTGATTGTGCAATAAATCGGCAGCACAATTGTCCAGTAGAACTAAGATCCTGGATGGCTGACAATTTTCTCTATTTTAATCAAAATAAAACAGAAGTGCTGATAGCTGGTCCTCCTGCCAAAGCTCAAACTGGTTATGAACTTCTTGGCTCTTTTGCAGACTTTTGAAAACCGCATGTTCGGAATCTTGGGTTATTTTTTATAGTAAATTATTTTTTGAGAAACAGATACATTCTATGGTCAAGAGTTGCTTTTTCCAGCTTTGTCTTTTAACCAGTGTTAAGCCTTTTTTATCTCCTAGGGATCTTGGAAAAAGTTGCTTTCATCTTTTCTTGGCTTGATTACTGCAACCCATTGTATTCTGGAATCCGCAAATCTCTGATACGCAGGTTGCAGTTGGTCCAGAATGCTGCTGCCCATTTTTTGGTCAGGGCAAGAAAGTTTGATTCTGTCTCCAATATTGGCCTCTTTAACACTGGCTGTTAGTTTCAGAACTGATTTAAAAATTTTGCTGCTGGTTTTTAAATCAATATATGGGTATACTTCCACTTACTTATCTGAAGTTTTGTGTTATACACCAGCCATCCAGAGAGCTTAGATCTATTGGTCAGTTGTCTCTTGTCATCCCTCGTATTTAAGTGCAAAACTAAGGGGAAGAGGACTTTTGCCCTTTTCTGTGGAATTCATTGCCTAATTACATTAAGGAATTATTTTCAATTGAACTGTTTAAAATGAGATGGAAGACGCATTTCTACTCTCTAGCTTTCCGTGACCTTCAATGATACTGTTGGTTCCTTCCTTATAGTCATTTGGCTGTTTCAATTTACTGCTGGTCTGTATTGTGTTTTTAGTGTATATTATTCTATTTATTTTATTTATGTTTATTGCATATTTTATTCTAAAGCACTCTGTCTGCAGCATTACTGATGTTGTTGTAAATGTGGTCTATAAATAAATTGACATTGACATATTAAACTACCTCTCTATATTTCATAATCAAAACTGACTTTTGGAACTCTTACTGTCTCAACATTTGCCAGTTTGAACGTATGAAAAGTAATGTTAAACATCTTTAGTAGTCTACCGCCAACAATCAGGCAAAAATATTCAACAAGATATGGTTAATTAATAGAAACAGGTTTAGCCTGTTAATCTTGATTGACAGGAGACAAAACCATTGTGAAAAAAAATATTCTGAAAGAAACACCACAGACATTAAAACAGCCATTTGGATACATGCCATTCTAAAAGTCATACCACAGTTATTTTTGACAATAATAATGATAGATTTTTTTAATTATCTCAGACATACAATGTGCTATTTTGCTTTTGAATATCTCCTCAAATCATACTTGAAGAAAATGTATCCTAAAATCTTAAATAAATATTGATATGTTTCTGCAGCATGCTTGAATTTACTGAGAGTTGTGATTAAACAGGCTTTAGAATTCATATTTCAATGGGTATTATCCTTTATTATGATACAGCAATAATTTAGCACTCTACAAGTGATAAGTCAGATCCTACGATTTTCTGTGTAGATGTCTCAACTCCTATAATGAAGTTTTTGGGGTTTTTTGTGTGACTACTAAATCATACAGTGCTAATGCCAATCCCAGTTTTCCATGGCTTCTCTATTGATTCAGATCAGTATGGGGCTCTCTCTGTATTGTCCATGATGAGCTATTTCATCTTGATAATGTTCAGTGACAGAATTTTGCCAATCCAGTACTTTGGCAGATCTGCCTCCTCAATCCTGTAAGTGTTTTGAGAAAGTTATCATTAGTACACCGTACAGATAGAAGATTACAAAACTGGTCGTCCTGCGGTACTGCTCTATTTAGTCGTAAGCCATTAGTACATACGATACATGTAAGATGTAATGGTAAAACTACTGACTACAATGACAAGTGTTTGGTCACTCACGCGTTGCTTAATGAGGTTTCACAAAACTTTGAAAAGGTATTTGAAGGTGACATTGGGACAACTTAACGATTAGTTATTTAAGCAAGCCTGATTGATTAAATGGTCTATATTAATTTGTCAAACTTCTTGCAGTATGTCTTATATTCTAAGTCTGTACAATACATCAGCATTTGCTAAAAAGAAAATCCACTTTGTATAACTGTCATACTCTGTTTGTTATAATATAATATTAAGGGTATTGTCACTGTCTCTATGCACACTGTTATGGATTTATTCATATAGGCAGACCAAGTATGGTACACAGGGACTAGGCTGCATTTGCAGTGTGAGCAATGTGCTATTCTTGTTGGAGGTGGGGTTTGTGTTTACTGTCCTTGTTTAGAGACCAGAGAGGGACATTGTACTATTCCTGAGATGAAACTGATTCCTTACTTTCCTTGTTTGGAGACCAGAGAGAGCCCTGCACGTGGAGAAGACAGTATAAATACATGGAACAAGCAGTCAAACCCTTTGAAGCTGTCGGGCGGAAGATTATGTCCTCCGTCCGGAAAACCCTTTCAGCGTGGTCATGAAAGATGGCAGACTGCATAGATCAAGACTCCCACACCTTGATAAAGTCTGTCATAAGCTTCCCATCTGTAACCGCGTAAAAACCGTCAGTAAAGTAAGCTAAAGTATATCTGTTTCTCTCATGTGATTTTTGTACCGCCGTAATCACGATGGGAGGGATATCGCCTTTTCTGTCATATTTCTATATTTTTCGGCTACTTAACATGCCACAATTTCAAAAGAACACATTTCTGGAAAGCTAATTCCTCCTAAGGAAACAATAACCAACCAATATAACATTTTTTCATCCATAAATCTACATTTCTTATGGCAGTTGCCATTCATTTCTCATGCAGAATTTCAACAAGCCAAATGCCAGGAGAACAAAACACTACAACAAAGTGCCTGGTCACTGTGTTTAGTTGCTAGTTATAACAATTTAGCTTTACTTACCAAGAGAACTTAAGCCAACAGTGACACATATTTGAATGTGCTCAACAGTAATCCTACAACTTAACTGACCATTATTATTGTCTAGCTGAATTTAAATTATTTATATGGTTTAAAGTAGGACAAAAAACCTTGAGCGTGTAACTTTGGACAGGGGGTTATTACAAAAGTACAATAACCAAAACAACATACAACTGAATTTGTGTGAAAAATTATATAATGTAACCTAAATACTGAACCTATTTCAAGTGCTGAAAATTTTTCAAATAACTTATTACATGAGTATTTTATAAATTAATTACATTTTACAGTATTACATGAGTATTTTATAAATGAACAATATGCTAGTGCAATAACTGAAATGAGACAAAATTCCAAAAACCCAGCCACAGGGAATGCACAAACCAGTGTGTTTCTTCATGCTGGTCCCAAGCCCGGATAAATCAGGAGGGTTACGTCAGGAAGGGCATCTGGTGTAAAATTTTGCGAGATCTACATGCGGACAACAATACAGATTTCCATACTGGATCAGTTGAGTCCCAAATTAACAAGGAGCGCCACCAGTACTGTTAGCCAACAGGGTGCTGGGGAAAATTGGGCTACTGTTGGCCAAAGAAGGAGAAGAAAAGGGGGAGACATGTCCAGAGGAAAGAGGAGATGAGGAAGATAAAGAGAGTGGAACTGAGGGTAGGAACTTTGAATGTTGGCTGCATTATTGGTAAGGAGAGAGAGTTAGCCAATAAGATGGAGAGAAGGAGGCTTGATATATTTATTGTACGTGCAAGAGACTAAATGGAAGGTTAGTTAGGCCAGATGGATCAGAGGTGGATTTTAATTGTTCTATCACGGTGTGGATGAGAGGAAAAATGGAGTAGAGGTTATTCTAAAGAAACAGTATGTCAAGAGTGTTTTGGAAGTGAAAAGGTTGTCAGAGTAATGATTATGAAGCTGGAAATCAAAGGTGTGATGATGAATGTTGTTAGTACATATGTCACACAAGTTGGGTATGTGATTGATGAGAAAGAAGAATTCTGAAGTGAGTTGGATGAAGTGATGGACAGTGTACCCAAGGGACAGAAAGTGGTGATTGGAGCGGATTTCAATGCACATGTTAGTGAAGGGAATAGAGGAGACGAGGAGGTGATGGGTAGGTATGGTTTCAAGAAAAGGAATGAAGACGGTCAGATGATAGTGGATTTTGCAAAAAGGATGGGTATGGCTGTGGTGAATACATATTTTAAGGAGAGGAAGGAACATAGGGTGACATACAAGAGTGGAGGAAGATGCACACATGGTAGATTATATTTCATACAGAAGAGTGAATCTGAAGGAGATTAAAGACTGCAAAGTTGTGGAAGGGGAAAGTGTAGTTTGACAGCAAAGGATGGTGGTCTGTATGTAGGATGACACTGGAGATCAAGAGGAGGAGAAGAGTGAGGGCAGAGCCAAGGATCAAATGGTGGAAGTTAAAAAAAAAGGAAGACTGCAAGGTTGAGTTTAGGGAGAAGGTAAGACAGGCACTGGGTGGCAATGAAGAGTTACCAGACAGTTGGGCAAATACAGCAGATGTAGTAAGGGTGAAAGCAAGAAGAGTGTTTGGCGTGACATCTAGACAGAAGGAGGAGGAAAAGGAAACCTGGTAGTGGAATGGGAAGTACAGGAGAGTATACAGAGGAAGAGGATGGAGAAGAAGAAGTGGGATAGTCAGAGAGATGCAGAAAGTAGACAAGAGTACAAGGAGATAAGGCGCAAGGTGAAGAGAGAGGTGGCGAAGGCTAAAGAAAAGGCGTATGATGAGTTTTATGAGAGGCTAGACACTAAGGAGGGAGAAAAAGGACCTGCACCAATTGGCAAGACAGGGGGACCACGCTGGGAAAGAAGTGCAGCAGGTTAGGTCATAAAGGATAAAAATGGAAACATACTCACGAGCGAGGAGGGAGTGTTGAGAAGATGGAAAGAGTACTTTGAGAGGCTGATGAATGAAGAGAATGAGAGAGAGAGAGAAGGTTGGATGATGTGGAGGTAGTGAATTAGGAAGTGCAACAGATTAGCAGGTAGGAAGTAAGGACAGCTAGGAAGAGGATGAAGAATGGAAAGGCTGTTGGTCCAGATGACATACCTGTGGAAGCATGGAGGTGTTTAGGAGAGATGGCAGTGGAGTTTTTAACCAGATTGTTTAATGTAATCTTGGAAAGTGCAGGGATGCCTGAGGAGTGAGAAGAAGTGTACTGGTACAGATTTTTAAGAATAAGCGACAGGTTGACAGATGAGATTAGACAGGAGCCCCCTTGGACTATGATGTTTTCTGATGACATTGTGGTCTGTACCGATAGTAGGGAGAAGGTTAAGGAGACCCTGGAGAGATGGAGATATCCTCTGGAGAGGAAAGGAATGAAGGTCAGTAGGAACAAGACTGAATACGTGTGTGAATGAGAGGAAGGTCAGTGGAATGGTGAGGATGCAGGGAGTAGAGTTGGCGAAGGTATATGAGTTTAAATACTTGGGATCAACAGTACAGAGTAATGGGGATTGAGGAAGAGATTTGAAAAACAGAGTGCAGGCAGGGTGGAATGGATGGAGAAGAGTATCAGGAGTAAATTGTGACAGACGGTTATCAGCAAGAGTGAAAGGGAAGATCTACAGGATGGCAGTGAGACCAGCTATGTTATATGGGTTGGAGATGGTGGCACTGACCAGAAAGCAGGAGACAGAGCAGGAGGTGGCAGAGTAAAGATGCTAAGATTTGCATTGGCAAATGAGTACATTAGAGGGTTGGCTCAGGTTGGATGGTTGGGAAACAAAGTCAGAGAGGAGAGATTGCATCGGTTTGGACATGAGGACAACAGAAGAGAGATGCTGGGTATATTGAGAAAAGGATGTTAAAGATAGAGCTGCCAGGCAAGAGGAAAAGATGAAGGCCCAAGAGAAGTTTCCTGGATATGGCGAGAGAGTACATGCAGGTGATGGGTGTGACAGAGCAAGATGCAGAGGACTAGAACAGGAGCAGCCGAAAGAAGAAGAAAGAAAATTGCATATATATTAGGGATGGGGAGAAAATAATCAATTAATTTACAAATCACAATTCTAAAGTATGGTGAATATCATTTCACCAGGCTGATTAAAAAAATCAATTTTTAAATTAAAAAGATGCTGACATTCTAATCAACAAAATGTGTGTGGAACCACACATAAACCATACTATGTTATTAATTACTATTTAAATATGAGTTGCATGCAACCAGGCATTTGCTGTTGCCATGGTAACAGTTTAGTAAAGTAGTTTTGTAACTAGAATGCATAGTACATACACTTAACTTATGCTGCTGAAATAATGTTCATATGTGGCTGCTTCACACAGACAGATTTGCTGACAGAACACCTGCCCTGAAAACAATGCAAAACGAGAACATGACTGATCATAGTTTCATCAGATTTATGGAGCACTATCTCAACTGAAATGTAAAACCTGGAGTAACTTTGGATTTCACAAATAAACGGAGAACTTGAGATGACTGTGCCCAAATATTGTGGTATTACTACTAATCTATACTAATAAAAGGCAAAGCCCTCACTGACTGACTGACTCACTCACTGACTCACTCACTCACTCTTCACTAATTCTCCAACTTCCCGTGTAGGTAGAAGGCTGAAATTTGGCAGGCTTATTCCTTACAGCTTACTTACAAAAGTTAAGCAGGTTTCATTTCGAAATTCTACACGTAACGGTCATAACGGTCGATAACGGTCGACAATGTCCGCCATGCTGAACTTTCTTATTTATGGCCCCATCTTCATGAAATTTGGTAGGCGGCTTCCCTGCGCTAACTGAAACCAATGTACTTACTTATTTCGATGGTATGACGCCACTGTCGGCCGCCATATTGAACTTTCCAACGTCACCAATTTTCCAACTTCCCATGTAGGTAGAAGGCTGACCCCGTCTTCACGAAATTTGGTAGGTGGCTTCCCTGCGCTAACCAAAACCGATGTACATACTTATTTCGGTGGTATGACGCCACTGTCGGCCGCCATATTGAATTTTCCAAATGTCACAAATTCTCCAACTTCCCGTGTAGGTAGAAGGCTGAAATTTGGCAGGCCCATTCCTTACAGCTTACTTACAAAAGTTAAGCAGGTTTCATTTCGAAATTCTACGCGTAACGGTCATAACGGTCAACAGCGTCCGCCATATTGAACTTTCTTATTCATGGCCCCATCTTCACGAAATTTGGTAGGCGGCTTCCCTGTGCTAACCGAAACCAACGTACATACTTATTTCAGTGGTATGACGCCACTGTCAGCCGCCATATTGAACTTTCCAACGTCACTAATTCTCCAACTTCCCGTGTAGGTAGAAGGCTGAAATTTGGTACCTATTTCGGTGGTATGATGCCACTGTCGGCCGCCATATTGAACTTTTCAACAGTCTTTGTTACTTATGGGCCCATCTTCAAGAAATTTGGTACACGTGTTCCCAACGCTAACTGAATCCTACTTACGTACATATATACGTCCATAGCCTGCAGCTCGGTCACCGTGTGAGGTGGTGTTGGGTCCCCCATCCCAACACCTCCCACGTTGTTGGCTGCCTGCCTATATAAGACCGTCCGTCGCTCCGGTCTCTACATTCCCTTCCTTGCTTCGCCACGGGATTCATGTCTCCCTACTGATAACTACAGCCTTTTTGTTTAATCCACGGATTCTCCGCTGTTTTATTGTTTGTTTATTACAATTATAGTTATTGTATAGGTATTTTAGACTTACTTTACATTGCTCAGGTACCCATTTCCTTTATCATTCCAACCCCCATTACCATGTCTATCGAGGTGATCACTATCGATCAAAGAACTGTCACTTACCGAGTGGTTTCCATGCCCGGAGATGGCACCTACCTTTTCCATTCTCTTTGTTACATATTGCACGGCCATATCAGGCTCACTCTTGATATCCGGAGGAACATTGTGTCTTATGTATTGAATGACTGGGACAGGTTCAAGGTGTGGACTGATGACGGTACAGGAGATAATTATACTACACAGGAGCACTAGAAGAGTGAAATGCTTAAGCCCTTCACCTATGGTTCTGCATGTAAGTTGATGGCTGCTGCTGAATTGTTCGGTTGTCGCTTTCAAGTGTACCGAAATAGCCAAATATTTTACACCTTTCGACAACCGCCAATGCCTCTTAAACATCTTAGATTCACAGGTGACGATTTCAGTAGTGGACACTTTGATGTTTATGAATGTTTAAACTCCCAAAAGCTGGATGTGATTTTATCGATGAAACCAGTTGTGTGCTTGCAACGCTTGACAGATGCCGAATGTCACTTCAACACAACAAATCCTGCAAATACTGTCGTAATTGAAACAAACCATGAAACTCAAACCGATTATGACAGCAGCAATCCAAGCTGTCAGATTTGAGACAAGATTACTGTTCACATGTAAGTTGCATGCTCAAGAGTAAGCTCAGCGCACAGCTTGGTCATGTTACAACCGGAGGGCCGAACTGACAACGTGGCATACAAAGAGATCCGTAACAAATAATTATTGGCATATTTTTCCTCAGTTTAAAAAGGTTTCATTTTCTTCTTAATAAAAATTTTAATGCAGTACTTCGCCGCTGCGAAGCGCGGGTATTTTGCTAGTACTTTCAATATTCGTGCACATCTCACTCAATACCACCTGGAGACAAACTCTGATGGTGCCAAGCCCTCAGCTGTGCCAAGTAAGCAACAAACTCTGGAGACAACTTTAAATAAATCTGTCAGCAGGTGTGATAATGCAAAACGGATAACAAAGTTTATTGCATATTTTATTTGCAAGGATACAAATGTCCATACACTGTAGTTGAGAATGCGGGATTCAGCAACATGATTCATACTCTACAGCAGTTCTTGAAATATATAATGAGGCTAAATAGGAATTAAAACAGTTATCTGTGAAGAGTTGCCCTGACATGTTATTAATGGACTTCTAGAGCCACAAAATGTTATGTTACAGTAACATCTTATCATATAAAACTGAAGACTGGTGCTTATCCTCTTATGTCCTACAAACATTAGTTGAGCATGAAAATCATACTTTGGCTAACATGGCCAAGATACTTCATAACATCACTGAGAAATGCAAAACTGAAGAAAAAGAGCCAGTGCGAGTCAGCAACAACACAGCAAATATGTGAGCTGCAGCTCAGGTGGTCGACTTTCCTCACGCTAAATGTGATGCACACACATTAAACTTGGTGGCACAATGTGCACTCAAACTATAAGCTGTTGCACTGCTCCTAGAAAGAATAAGACATGTGACTGTTTTTTTTCCAGAAAGCACCAACTGAATTCAAACTTTGCAGCAAAAGCAGAAATGGTTGGATCTTCTACAGCACTGGTTGATTACCAGTGTCTCAACCCTGTGGAACAATGCACATGATATGGTGCTGCCAGTGTGAAATTTCTTAATTCCATACATTTCTACTGTTATGGATATAATTATGAAGTTTACTTGTCAACTAAATAAAAAAACATTAATTTAAAATACATATTTAATTGTATTATTCACAATGACTTTAAAATGTGAGGTTAGAGAGAAATTCTCTTTTCAGTAAAAAAAATTGTAATACATATCAAATCAGCAGACAAAAGTAATTATAACTTCAAATTGAAAGGTCTCTCCCAAATCACACCACTAAAAAAAAAATTATATATATAATACACCCACACACACCTACAGTTTATAGGCTCCATCCATCCATTATCCAACCCACTATATCCTAACTAAGGAAACAAACCCCAGGCAGGGTGCCAGCCCACCACAGAGTGTATAGGTTATCCCCTGTAATTTGTGGTGGTTGGTTGCACAGGACCCCTTCAAATGCAAACATCCATAAATATATTTCTTGCCCATGATTACTGTATACAGTAATCCCTCCTCGATCGCGGGGGTTGCGTTCCGGACCCCCCCGCGATAGGTGAAAATACGCGTAGTAGAAACCATATGTTTGTATGGTTATTTTTATATATTTTAAGCCCTTATAAACTCTCCCGCACTGTTTATAAATATTCCCCGCAGAGTTAAACAGCATAATCCCTTTGTATTCTCTTAGATATTAGGTAAGATTCATTGAAATTATGTATATAAACACACTGTTTATATACAGTAAAACCTAAATATTATTTTAAAGATATTGAGTGTCTCCGATATCACATATGTTACAGCCATTACGATAGACAGGCCACCAGCAATAAATACGTACAATGCAAGAAAAATAGTATACAGTAAATGTGTGTACAGTGACACTAAACGTACGTACATGTACTAAGCACTGTAAGAAGAAAATTAATTATGGTTACTCACCAACAATTACACGATGACTTGTCCGATAACAATGAGTTTAATTTTACTGCACAACAAAGGAGAGCGTTACAGCCCTTGTAAAGGAGCCACTTCAGGCGATTGTGTAGCACTGCCGTTGTTCTTCTTCTGGCAGTCTTCAATCCAAATCCTTAAAGCAGATTCCATCCAGACTACTGCCTTATTACATCCACTTACAACTCGTTTTGCACCCTGGTTAAAAGGACACTGCGGCCGTAGATCTTATATTCCTTTCCTACTTTTTAAATAAAAAGAATCGTAGCCTTCAACAAATCCAAAACGTTTACCTTTTCGGCAATCGTTAACATCTTCTTCTTGCGCTTGGGCACGGCCCCTGAAGCAGTAGCAGATCGTTTTGGAGCCATAATGAAGGGCTTGACTATGCACAAAGATAAACACTAAAGAGCACAACTCTTTACACAGCGAAACACGTTGATGCTGAATTAGCGAGACGAGACTTCCTGGTTAACACTGCATTCAGCACGCAGGAGCTCAACTGCGTGCTCTGATTGGTTAGCTTCTCAGTCAGGAGAACTTAACTGCGTGCTCTGATTGGTTAGCTTCTCAGCCATCCGCCAATAGCGTCCCTTGTATGAAATCAACTGGGCAAACCAACTGAGGAAGCATATACAGGAAGTAAAAAGACACATTGTCCGCAGATCCCGCGAAGCAGCGAAAAATCCGCGTTATATATTTAGTTATGCTTTCATATAAAATCCGCGATAGAGTGAAGCCGCGAAAGTCGAAGCGCGATATAGCGAGGGATTACTGTACTCTTAGTTTATTGCATTAAATAAAATGCATATACGTACACACTGCATATATAAAATACAAAGCTGACTTACTCTCTCACTCATCAACAAAAAAGGTCAGTAGATATCCGCTAAAAAAAGAATATTTTGATCAGTATATCAGTATTTGCGATATATCAATATTTAGGGGTAAACACCTCCCACAATTGAAAAATGAAATATTTCAAAATCTCAAAAATGTTTTGACAGATTTGATTGAAATTTGGTGATGTTATCTCTCTAATCTAAAAAAGAAATCCTGTGGAATGAATGACTAGGAGACGATACATGATGTTCACGTTAAGATCACGAAAGACAAATAAAAAGAACCGCGAGACGAAAGAGAATGGGCAAAAAAAAAAAATCAGTAGTGTAAAGGGAAGCAGCACACACAGATACAGATGTCTCAGTGCAAATAAAGCGTATAAAGGACAATACATTATAAATGAAACGTCGACGAATAAAAGATCGCATCAGCGCAAAAAAAGGATAAATCATCAGGACCAGATGTAATTGAAAAAATAGAAGGACAAAGCGAGGTCAGAAATATAAGGAAAAGAGCAGAAAACAAAGTCTTTTCACATTCGCATCATTCAATGCACAAAACGTGGATTTACACAATAATAGAACATACGCTATGAGAATCTGTGGACCCGCAACAGTTAAAGCAACGACAAGTTTAATTTCAAAGAAAACACAATTCGGTCAGGTGTATATTTATGATCACGGAGAAGCGATCACAATGCGAGCAGCAGAGATACAAAGTAGCAAAAAGGACAGCGGCTGTACATGCTTTAAAAAGATCGAAGGGCAGCGCGATAGCAGCGTTATACGTCCTGCAAGAAAGAATTTAACCACGGCCAGGGCAGGAAATAAAGGACAGTTATTGTTTTTACAACGTCACGCAAAACCAGGCAGTGAGCCATCATTTAAAACAAGACCACAGACATCTAACCTAGCAGTTGTTAGATTGCATTTGGCAGACAAGCATCATGTGCTCCCAGCTCTTAAAACAACGACATGCGTCAAGCAGAAGAGGCAGCTCGCAAGCACATATCCTTAGTGTGCATTCAGCCGCCCCCCACAACACAAGCAGCATTATATGTCTGGCAAGAAAGACATGTAACCACGAAATAAAGGACAAGTATTGTTTTTACAAAAGTTTTTAAAGTAAAAGTGAAAATAATGCATATGTAACAATTCCCAAGAAAATAACAATCTCTCTAAATTGTATATTGTCTGCCAAAGGTAAAGTAATCCCTAATGGAGGATCACAGCAATCGTGGGAAAGAGGGGTCCTTTCATCGGATTAACGCTATTTCAGATGTGGAATGGCCAAATGGGGAAGGCAGCTTAATGAATGAGGTCTCCAGGACTTACAACAAATCCAAATCATATTATGTGATATCATCTAATGTGAAATTCTACTCCGTACTTCTATAATTTTAGTTTTTATGCTGTATTGAGGATTTATTCTGTTCTATGTATTATACAGTATTGTATTGACCCCCTTCTTTTTGACATCCATTGCACGCTCAACCTACCTGGAAAGGGGTCTCTCTTTGAAATGCCTTTCCCAAGGTTTCTTCGATTTTTTTCCCTACAAGGGTTTTTTTTTGGGAGTTTTTTCTGGTCTTCTTAGAGGGTCAAGGCTGGGGGGCTGTCAAGAGGCAGGGCCTGTTAAAGCCCATTGCAGCACTTCTTGTGTGATTTTGGGCTATACAAAAAATAAATTGTATTGTATTGTATATCTGGTAAACCAAACAAGGGCATGGGCAAGCGAAGCGAGCAGGGGGTGGAGCCCCCTAGTAGAAATAAAGAAAATCAGCCATCCCATGCTTTTTGTTGATATTTATTTATATTATGCTAAAATATATGGTCTGTGCTGCGCCAACAACATCCTTTATGTAAATGAGTTACACATCAGAACCGGCTGATAGACCAAAAAGCACTATTAACCAATTGGGTGAATCAATGATAGTAGAAGGGATGGTGTCTTGGACAGGAAAAAAAGAGATGTGATCACATTTGGTGTTTATCTTGAGGTCTGAAATGGAAGGAGAAAGTATGGCAAAGCTCAAAAACGATGTGATACTCAATGGATAGCAAACATATGATAAAGTCCCAGTGAGGGAAAAAGAAGCAGAGGCACAAGTGGAGTCCTCCAATACAAGACAAGCCTTGGCTGAAGCAGTGGAATTGGGAGAGGGTTAGGGGCTCAGAGACTTAAGCCCTTGATCTTTTTCCCAAATTATATACATGTCAACAGCACTAAGCCGTTGATTTCTTTGTCCATCATATACAATATACCCATGTATCAATGTTACACCATTATATGAATGCGCACAAAAGCCCAAAGGAGCACCCCTCCCCTGCTCTTCCATTTCAAGAAGACACGTAGGATCCATGTGCATCACTCAGAAAGGGAGACAACTGTAAATCCTTAAAATAGCCCCTTGACCTACTGTGTCAGTTTAAACGTAATGAGTACCCCACATTTGCATCCAGGGACTTTGAAAGAGCCCCCACCCTTTGAACCCTCTGAAATGATTTACATTTACATATGTGTCTGCCAGCCCCCCTACACTTCCCAAAGTGTGGAATCACAGCTGTACAACAGCTGATCAGAAAGCGCTATGTCAGATTGTGTTGAGAGCACAGAGGGTTATCGGGATACAGTCTCTAGTGTTGTAGAAAATTTATAGCACACGCTGCCTCAGCCATGTGCACAGTCTATATGAACTTCCCCCATTCGGCAAATGCTTCAGAGCCTTTCCTGTAGGGACTTCAAGGTTCATAAACAGTTTCATCTTAAGAGCTATAAACGGAAACAATCAGGCCATCAATTGCTCCTGGTAGAACTGCTTGTACTTATAAGTACAATCACCTCACTGTAAACTGGCACTACAGCTGTAATATTGCACAACCTGAGCCACTTTATGAACCATTTGCAATATCTGCACTATATGCACATGTATATTGTACTTATGCTTTCATATTATATATTTTTCATTGTTTTTATTGTACAACCCCAAATCAGAAAAAGTTGAGACAGTATGGAAAATGTGAATAAAAAAAATAAAGCAGTAATTTACAAATTTCCCTTAACTTTTATTTCATTGCAGACAGTATGAACACAAGATAATTCATGTTTTTTTTAGTCAACATCATTTGATTTGTAAATAAACATCCATTCTTGCCATTCAGGCTTGCAACACATTCCAAAAAAAGTTGGGATGGGGGCAATTCAGGGGTAGTAATGAGGCATAATAACTAAATAATGATGTGATTTGAAACAGGTGATGT
The DNA here is from genome assembly GCA_026402145.1 of Polypterus bichir lapradei. Taxonomy (NCBI): domain Eukaryota; kingdom Metazoa; phylum Chordata; class Cladistia; order Polypteriformes; family Polypteridae; genus Polypterus; species Polypterus bichir. Next base: position 133,051,515 of record JANRMT010028174.1, read on the forward strand.
TAACAGGTGATTGCAATCATGATTCGGTACAAAAGCAGCATCGAGGAAAGGCCTACTCCTTTAGGAGCAAAGATGGGCAGAGGATCACCAGTTTGCCACCAAGTGCGGGCAAAAATCTTTGAAATGATGAAGAAAAACGTTTCTCAAAGACAGATAGGAAGAGATTTGGGCATTTCTTCCTCTACAGTGTATAACATAGTGAAAAGAATCAGGGAATCTGGAGAAATTACTGTGCGCAAAGGCCAAGGGCGCAAGCCTAAACTGAATGGCCGTGATCTCCAAGCCCTCAGATGGCACTGCATTAAAAACCGTCATTCGTCAATAAATGATATAACTGTGTGGGCTCAGGACTACTTCAGGAAGTCACTCTCAAGCACTACAGTACGTAGTTACATTAGGAAATGCCAGCTAAAACACTACTGTGCCAAAAGGAAGCCCTACATAAATAGTGTCCAGAAGCGCCGTCAACTTCTCTGGGCTCGGAGGCATCTGGGATGGTCCATTGTGTAGTGGAAACGTGTATTGTGGTCAGACGAATCGGTTTTTCACATCTTTTTTGGAAGAAATGGACGCTGTGTGCTGTGGACCAAAGAGGAAAAGGACCATCCAGACTGTTACCAGATACAAGTCCAAAAGCCAGGGTCTGTCATGGTATGGGGTTGTGTCAGTGCCTTCTGCAAAGGTAACTTGCACTTCTGCGATGGCACCATCAATGCTGAGAAGTATATCTCAGTTTTGGAGGAACAAATGCTGCCTTCAAGACAACATCTTTTCCAGGGACGCCCATGCTTATTTCAGCAAGACAATGCCAAACCGCATACTGCGCGCATAACAAAGGCATGGCTGCATAAGAAAAGGGTGCGGATGCTTGACTGGCCTGCCTGCAGCCCTGATTTGTCTCCAATAGAGAATGTTTGGCGCATTTTGAAACGAAAAATGCGTCAACGAACACCCCGTACTGTTGCACACCTAAAACGTTGTTTGCAGGAAGAATGGGACAAACTAACTCCTGCAACACTTAGTCACTTGATTTCTTCAATGCCTAAACGTCTTTTAAGTGTTGTTAAAAGACAGGGGAGCTGTACAAAGTGGTAAATGCTGTACTGTCCCAACTTTTTTTGAAATGTGTTGCAAGCCTGAATGGCAAGAATGGATATTTATTTACAAATCAAATGATTGATGTTGACAAAAAAAAACATGAATTATTTTGTGTTCATACTGTCTGCAATGAAATAAAATTTGAGGAGAATTTATAACTTGCTTTTTTCTTTTTGTATTCACATTTTCCACACTGTCCCAACTTTTTCTGATTTGGGGTTGTATTATTATTATTATTGTTATTTTATCATTTTATAGGAAAAGGTTTCTGGAGGATTTGCATATTGACTCTCATTGTACCATACAATAACAATAAAGGAATTCAATTCAATAGAAGAGAGTGCATGTTTACAGATGATGACGACTGGCTTCTAAGTCTATTTAGATTTCCAAGAGCTATCTTCTTGGAGCTCTTGATATCATTATTAAGATAAAATGCATTAAAATATATATATTACATTATACAGATACATTTTTAACTTCATTTAAGTAATGTATAATGTTAATAATTAAATATGTGGGCACGGTGGTGCAGCGGTAGCAATGAGTTTTGATGAATCAGTGTTCTAAAGCTTACAGATGGCTTGACATTTATTACAGCACTTACTGTGTGGCGATTGGTTACGTGGAGAAAGAAAAGGAAGGACAGGAATTGTGGGTTGATACATTTGAAAGAGACAGTACTGCTGCAATAAATTATTTCAATGTGGGTCGTGCACATCCCAGCAAACATCTTACGGGACGCAGTAACAATCTTTGGACAGGGCACCAGCACATCGCTACCACAGCGCCACCGTGCCCCCATGTTTAATACATGCTTTAATTCATTTCATCATGAAAATGATATCAAGAATACTTCTTTGTATTTAAATAGTTCAGAGAGCTGTAATATCTTGAATGTAATTGTGTCTTGTTGGCATAAGACAAATCCCGTTTAAGAAGCATGTGCTGATTCACACACATGCAGCACATAGAGGAACAATAGAATATGAAGCAATTAACGTGCTACTTTAGTTACAATGGGATCTGAGAATATATAGGCAGGCAGCCAACAACGTGGGAGGCGTTGGGATGGAGGACCCAACACCGCCTCACACAGTTACCGAGCTGCAGGCTATGGACGTATATATGTACGTAAGTAGGATTCAGTTAGCGTTGGGAATCCGTGTACCAAATTTCTTGAAGATGGGCCCATAAGTAACAAAGACTGTTGAAAAGTTCAATATGGAAGCTGACAGTGGCAACATACCACTGAAATAAGTACGAACATCGGTTTTGGTTAGCGCAGGGAAACCACCTACCAAATTTCGTGAAGATGGGGCCATAAATAAGAAAGTTCAACATGGCGGACGTTGTTGACCATTATGACCATTACGCGTAGAATTTCGAAATGAAACCTGCTTAACTTTTGTAATTAAGCTGTAAGGAATGAGCCTGCCAAATTTCAGCCTTCTACCTACACGGGAAGTTGGAGAATTAGTGACGTTGCAAAGTTCAATATGGCGGCTGACAGTGGCGTCATACCACCGAAATAAGTATGTACATCGGTTTTCGTTAGCGCAGGGAAGCCGCCTACCAAATTTTGTGAAGATGGGGTCAGACTTCTACCTACACAGGAAGTTGGAGAATTAGTGACGTTGGAAAGTTCAATATGGCGGCCGACAGTGGTGTCATACCATCAAAATAAGTACATACATCGGTTTCGGTTAGCACAGGGAAGCCGCCTACCAAATTTCGTGAAGATGGGGCCATAAATAAGAAAGTTCAACATGGCAGATGTTGTTGACCGTTATCGACCGTTATGACCGTTACGTGTAGAATTTCGAAATAAAATCTGCTTAACTTTTGTAAGTAAGCTGTAAGAAATAAGCCTGCCAAATTTCAGCCTTTTACCTACACGGGAAGTTGGAGAATTAGTGATGAGTGAGTGAGTGAGTGAGTGAGTGAAGGCTTTGCCTTTAATTAGTATAGATACCACTGCTTAAGCCAACAAATAGTAAATTTTTCCTTGCCTCCACTTCGTATTCACCATTTCCATCTCTATTAATTGCTCCTGATCTAGTACACTTGTTGATAGTTTCGAATTTCTACCATCTCTTTAGAAAAGCAACCTTTTTGACAGTTCAGTCTGGAACACAGCACTCAGGTCTGTCATAACACACTGCCAAAGATGAAAGATGTCTGCAATGATTTTAGAGCTCTAGGACTAATTCCAAACAACTTTATATCCATGATTCTGCAGTAAGAGAAATTGATCACAAATAGAGAGCATTCAAGACAGTTGTCAATGATCCACAAAGTTAGTGTCTCAGCAAATTCACCCCAATCAGAAAAGATTATGCTTTATGAAATCACAAAGAAATACAAACTACATCAAGGTCCCTATAGGATTCAATCAAACTGGTTAAAATTGCTGTTTATAACTCTACTACCAGAAAAAGACTGAACAAAAACATTGCATTGCCACAGATAACACCATACCAATTTTATCTATTGGTATTGAACTCCTCGTCCATAATATTGTATAGGAAAATGTGAAGCTGCCTGTAAGACAATTAATTTCTGAACAAAACTGGATCAAGCAGTAGAACAATGGTCTAGGTATGTCCCAAATATCATAAAAGTCATAAAACTGAAGGGGGGTACACTTACTTCTTCAGATGATTATATGAATTGTTCTTACACATTATACACAAATAATCAAAAATCAAATCAATTCAGAGTAAAAACTACATTTGTATAGCTATCACTTGGAAGGCCCAGGACCTAAACTCTAAAACACAACTCTACCTCTCAGTTACTCTGTGAAATTCAGCAAGCCCAGAAATGATTTTCTCAATGAACATTATTATAATAATTCATTAATATACAGAATCCATAAATTGTGATATCAAAAGGTAAAAAATACCTGAACACAGCATCCCAGTTGAGTTGTTTAGAATGTTTAGACTGCCGCGAATCAGAATTTTGATCAAGCTGTTCAACTGTGTCTGCTGAATTAATTAGCCGTTTAAACTTTTCAACTTCTTTCTGAAAAATTCACATAGTAAATTTGTTAACAGTACTACTATCTTTCCTAAGAACCAAATATGAGCATGTATACTGTACTTCAAGTACTAGCTAACTAAAGTTTAAAAAAAAGAAAAAAAGATTTATAAAAATTGCCCACATGATTTTTATAACTCGTTATACTTCAGTCAAATTAATAGAAAATATCTCCAGCTTATTCTGTGGAAAATTTGAAAAGTTCTTCTTTGTTACTGCCACAACATACAACAATCAGTTTTCTGGAGCATGCACAGATTGCCCTTAAAGAGGTGTTTTGTGGTGATGCACATTTTAAACAATAGGGTCTTGTCAATATCAAATATTCAAAAGTGGTTAAAATCCTATTGAGAAAAACAATAATTCAGCTCCACAAATTGCTGGTTCTAAGAAAGATCAATCAGAGCTCATTAACTTGCCTCACTCTGGCCAACCAACAACAGCAATCACTATAGAACATTGATTCCCAAACTCAGTTCTGGGGACCCCCTGTGGCTGCAGGTTTTTGTTCCAACCACATTCACAATAAGTGATAATAACTGATAATGACTGATTTTATTTAATTAGCTGGTCTTTTTTCTCTTCTTTTATTCTGCATTCAGAAAAGCACAGTAGTATGGATTTTTACATTATAAGACTTCTTCTTCTTTCAGGTGCTCCCGTTAGGGGTTGCCAAAGCAGATCATCTTCTAATAAAAAGGCGGAATGGAAATCAGGATGAACTTAAATAAACAGTAAACAAAAAATACATTATCCTCGTATAACTGCTTAATTTTTAATGTATTAACACGCTTACTTTTGTAATTTCTTCATTGACCCCAAAACACAGAAACTGGGAAATAAAAACTCACTTAATTAGGCTGGGATTTCAATTAAAAACAGAAATTGGTTGGAACAAAAATCTGCATCCCATGGGGACCCCAGGACCAATTTTGGGAACCACTGCTCTAGAAAAAGAGACACATGCTCTTGTTTCTTGATGGTAGAGGTTATGAAGAAAAATGAAGAGAGTAGCAAATACAAATAGTTATCCAATAAATACTTTCAAAATGATTCTGCAGTCAATTACTAGCAATAATATATGCAACACTTTCTGAGCAGATCCTTGTATGTTTGAGACACAGGATAGAATGTTTTAAAAACAAAAATAATAAATAACAGTAAACAGAGCAAAAATAATATCATTATATGTTCTAGGAGGTTTAAATGAAAACATTATTCATATTTAAACAAAACAAACTCTGAAAATGCCTATCTACGCTAACATACAAAACAAGTTTACATGCATATCAAGGAAACTATGTGAAATTATTAACTTTTCAAAAGGGTGATGAAGCATATGTCTAGATAAATATTTTCATGGGCTCCAGCCCCCCATGCTAGCCTGGTCTGGATCAAGCGGGTTAGAAAATGACATGTATAAGGAATCATTAATTGTATGCCATAAACTGTACAGTTGTGAGTAAGAAATTTATAATAAATGTTGTAATATGCACTATCAATAGGCAAAGCAATACTAAAATCTTTTTACATAATTAATGCTGCAAAATGAACATTAAAAAAGTTTTCACCTTATCATAAAACATTTAAGTATATATACTGCAAATATACATATGCAAACATGTAGAAAAACTATTATCCATTCCTTACAATTAAATTTTTTCAGTGTGAACTTAACCTTTAAATAATTCTTCCTTTTTGCAGAGGACACTAATAAAGTACTTCTCTAAATGCAATACTTATAAATATACAGATACATAAACATTCAAAACATACCTTTCTGTCGTTAGCTTTCTCCTGTTCTAGACCTCGGCAACAGACCAGCAACTCATGAAGTGCTAGGCTCATTTTACTTTTATTTTGAATGAAGTTCTAGAATCGGAGGGTATGTTTCATTATTATCATGATGAAATACTGTACATGATGTTAGTAATAAAGTGGTGTTAAAATCACACTTATCAAAATTTTCTTACAACACTTCACTGAAACAAAGCTCCAAAAATAAATGAACACCATAAAAATGCAAAATGTGTTGGAAAGTATGAAGGTAATGACAATTCATCCATTTTTGTAACCTACTTATGGGATGCAGGGAAGCTGGATCCTATCCCAGCAAGCATCCAGAGCAAGGCAAAAAAATTCCTGGACAGGGCACCAGCAAGAACATGTTGATGTTTTTAGAAACTAACAACTGCACTATCATTAGTTACTTTAAAAATAATAATAATCAAAATCATCATCCTGAATTAACAATACTTTCTACTAGGTTAAATATACAAATGGACCAAATATATAAAAATACTGATCTTGATATGAGGTATGCTATAATTTACTTGTACTTTTCTGAGCATTATTCAACTACACAGCTGTCCGGTTAAGCCTTTTTAATTTGAACTATCCCTCTACCAAACTGATTCTATAATTTCTTTCAAATACGTTTAGCTCCTTAAGCTTCTTCATATGTACAGAATATGCTGAACTAACCTAAGCCTATAATTATGATCTAAGTGCAGGTTTTGCCATGGAAATAAATTATACTTCTACAACTCTGCACTTCGTCTCTTGACTTAGTTCTTGCAGTTCCACATTGTTATTATTTGAGATTTCAGTTTTCCTATTCCTATTCTGCATCAGACACTCTAAAAGCAGATTAATTACTTGTGCTGCAAGCAGTCAGCGCCGCATTTTCATTCCGATTCCTGAGATCAGACTTTCCAAATAACATTACTGTAATTAACACCTTAATTTAACGTGATATCTAAGTTTAGAAACCTCGATCACAGTCATTTAAATAAAAAGAAAGCAAAATTAAAATGCAAATACTGTCAGTGAATAATCAAAATCAGTAAATAATAAGTAAATAATAAATTCTTACATATAATTATTTGTAGCGTATAATACAACATCATGAAGGTAGAGTTAACCGTCAATTTTCCATCTCCTGCTGCAACAAGCAGCCTTGAAGGGATAACGTTAGTGAAAAAGTTGCAAGTGGCCCGCCTCTGCACATTGCAACTTCACCGCCGGGTCATTGGTTATGATAGACAGTGTAACAGCCAATCAGAGAGCGAAATTCTGCACTTAGCGATTGAAAGACATAGACATATATAGACGCCGCATTCACTGTGTTACCCAGTCGACACGATACGTCAGCGCATCCGCCACATTGCGAGTGGCAAAAGTGCCATTTAAACTAATACAGGTAGATGTGGAAACCGGGTTTTCTGATGAAAAAAACAATAACGCTTAAAACAATATCGTTTACATACAACAGATTTTGGCGACTCTTTTAAATGCAATTATTTATATCCATTTATTCACTAATAATGGCAATTAGTAAATAATAATAATAATAATAATAATCATTATTATTAAATAATTCTTCCCATATAAGTAACATTTCTCGGACTGCCTTCTTCAATCTCCGAAAACATTTATAGACTTCGTCCTGTTCTTACGCAACACAGTACTGAAGTATTGGTTAATGCCCTAGTCACCTCACGTATAGATTATTGTAATGCCATTCTATCTGACATCCCACAAAAACGTATCCATCGCTTACAACTTTTTCAAAATTCTGCTTCCAGGATGATAACCTGCTGTTCTAAATCCACTGAACATATTACACCTATTCTCTCTCAACTTCAGTGGCTCCCTGTTAACTACTGAATACAATACAAAATACCGCTGTGAACATTTCAAGCTCTCCATAGTCTTGCTCCCACCCCCCACCCCACCTCACTAATCTCCTACAGATTTACACTCTCTCTCGCTCTCGCTCACTCAGATCCTGTACATTGAGAGTATTCAGTCTGGCAATATGGTGCAGCCTTAGTTTGTGGAAGACAGACACAACTAAAGACATGAGCATAAAATGATGGTTGTCAATTTCATATTGTGTTTCTTTAATGTGTTAATTGAAAAAAAACACATTATCTGAACCAATCTCAGCCCGAACAAACTGACTGATCAAAGATACACTGACAGCTTGCCCTAATGTTGACTGTCATTAATATAACACGCTCAACTACTTTGACCACCTTGACTGTACCCTCCAAAGGACTCATCCAACCTCCTTTGTTTTTAAATGTGAGCAAGTGATAGCTTTGATCATATGATGCTGGTACAGCATCTGTTACCAAACTAACATGACACACATCACAGGACAGCTTTCTCAAAATCCCGTCTAAGAAATACCCCCCACTGCTTCCTGAGGTGGATTTCTTTGAGAAACCTTCAAAGTTCTTTGGGAAACCTTCAAAGTTTGAGAAATGTTAACAGCTAACAACAATCTAAATAGTTAGTGACTAAATACATTTAGCCAAAACGTTGTTTGGAGGCTCACTTGAGCACATAAATGCATAGCTTTGCTAGCTTAGCCTAGTGTAGCTAAAGTTAAGATTATAAAACGGGATTTTCTAATGGCCAAATATAATCAAAACAATTGTTCAGCTTTACCTATGAAATGTAATCCCCCAGGATCAGGTTTGGAGCGTACAGCGGTTTGTACAATCCCAAGCAGCAAATGCTTGAGGCATCTTTATCCATTACTTCACCCCACAGCATTACCACTCGCAATATGGTGGCGATGTTGACATACGATGCTGCTGGTAATGCGGCGTCTAGTAATTCTTTGTCTATGAATTCCAGACTCTAAAGAAAAAAGCAAAAACTCACAATATGTTTGTGTTCTTCTTCTGAATATACTCATATGTGATTGGTTAATTTCTACCTTTCATGAACTTTTCAGATCAAAACAGTGGATGCTGTTTTTGTAATAATATGTATATTATCGATCTTCTGTAAGAAATGTGTATTTGAATTGTACAGAATTTGGTTAGTTTTTTTTTTTAATTAAAGCATATTATTATATAATATTATTATATAATAAATATTCTGCTTTATTGTGGGCTAACATTTTCAATACTATTTGAGAAATACCTAATTCAAAAATATAAATGGATCTGATGTAGGCCCCTTTTTAACCTTCGGACTGTTTAGTATATATTAAGTCTCAAATAAATTCAGAGCGAAACTCTCATGTTGGTTAAAAGTACCTGAATTGTCTCTTTCTTTTGTATAATATTGCATGTATAACTCGACAGTCTAACGCAACTATAATCGCTGCTAAACACTTTCTTTATATATAAATAAAACAGTGTGCCTTTAACAGTTACAGAGAAATATATTGTGCAAATACCGTAAATAAATTATTTTGTGAAGCTATATTTTTTGACTATTAAATTATGTGTATATATAGGTGTAATAAGACTTTTATACGTGTGCACTGGTTGTGTGTTTGGTTTATAGCTTTCACAAGAGTGTTTAAACATCCACCAGGTCTGCTTGTGTGTTTGTGCATTCTATCTAGGTGTTTTTTTTTGTTTGTATACTTTTTCTTTTTTCCTAATTGCAGAGACATGCATGCTAAGATGATTGCAAATTCAAAGTTGTCATGATATAAGTAAGTGCTAGTAGCAGTGATTGTACCATTACTAGTAATAGTAGTATGTATTGTCCTATGTACCGATTCCTCCCTGTGTGGATAGCACTTTGAGTACTGAGAAAAGTGCTATATAAATGTAATGAATTATTATTATTATTATTATTATTATTATTATTATTATTATTATTATGTACAAACTGCAGTGAAGTTCTTAAATGTTTCTTGGTTCTTGTCATGCTCAGGGTGCATTCTAAGAATGAATGAATAAATTAGGTTCATGAGGGACTGAGCCTATCTCCGTACAGAACAAATCTTGGAAAGGGGGCCAGTCAATTGCACAGCATCCACACCCACACTGGGGCCAAGTTAGAGCTGCCAGTTAAGTTAATCCAAACCACTTTTTGAATGTGGAAGGAAAATCACAGACTGCCCAGGTAAACTCCATGGTGACAAGGGGAGAATGATGTAAAAACATCTTACAGACAGCAGTCAGATATGGGGTTAAAATCTGGGATGCTGAATCCATGAGATAACAGCACTAACCTTAGAGTCACTGCGCCACCCTATTGCCGAACATAAAATTTGTAATTAAATTAGTATCACAATTCCTCCTCTAAGCTGAGTCTGATTCCAGTGGCAACAGTAGCCAGAAATACAAGATTGGGCCTCACTCCCATTCTACACTGGAGGCCACTCCATCAGAGGCAACTGCATAAGAGCTATTTTCCTGACAGGAAAACAGAGTGACCATACTAATAAAAAAAATTAACCAATCTCACACAAAAGTTATCCTTCAACTAATATAATAAAATAGTCAAAAATACTTTGAAATAATGAATCATAATTTAATGCCGATTTCTTAGCTCAGATATGTAACCTGATAAGATATTCAGATAGGACTATCATGCAATGACAACATGATAAATTCAATCCTATTAAAGGACAGTACTCCAGAAGTCCAATGAAATAAGCTCAGATAGGAATCTCATTAAAAATGCAAGTACTTTTGTTCAACTTTAGCTATCTTTCTTTTCCAATCAAAGGGCCATCTGGTAGATAGTGATCTTTGTACCATCTTCATGAATATTTCTAGGAAGGTGAGTGCCCTGTTCTGTTTGTAAATGACATTGACTGCTGAATTTTTTGTAGCATCTTTAAGAGCCTCTTTTTGTTATCTTGTGGAATAGTAGGTGAAGGCAGGTACAGTCAGGTCCATAAGTATTCGGACAGTGACACAATTATCATAATTTTGGCTCTGTACTCCACCACAATGGATTTGAAACAAAGTGATTAAGGTGTGATTGAAGTATAGACTTTCAGCTTAAATTCAGGGGGTTTAACAAAAATATTGTATGAGCTGTTGAGAAAAGACGGACATTTTTATGCATGTTCTCCCTATTTTCAGGGGCTTAAATATATTTGGACAAACTAATATAATCTTAAATATAATTATATTTTTCAATGTTTGGTTGAGAATCCTTTACAATCAATGACTTCCTGAAATCTGGAACCCATGGCCATCTCCTAGTGCTGGGTTTCCGCCCTAGTGATGCTCTGCCAGGCCTTTACGCCCTATCAGTTTTGCTGAATCTGAGCAGGTAGTACAGCCCTATACACCTCAGAATTTATCCTACTACTTCTGCCAGGAGTTATACAGTATCATTAATAAACACTAGTAACTGACTTCCATTCCCATAAATTAAATAGCTGCTTATTTGAGAAGTAAAACACGAGTAGGCTGTTATGCTGAAGACTTGGTGTGTTAAAGAGAAAAGGTTCCACTTTTTGCATGTATCAGACACTAGCAATGGCAGTTACAGTACCACCAACCGACAATGAGTATATCATCATGCATGTCATATAACATCAGAAAATATAAAGTTTACTCATGCTGTTGTCAGTATGCATGACTATTGAGTGACAATTGCCCCTAAATCTAATAGTGAGAGCACTTATGGTTCTGTTTCTTTTGCCAGAACAGATGAAGTTGAAAATTAAGTGATTATGCAAGATGGCTGAGGTATCAATAATGAACAATTTAACTGTTTATAAAACTAAATTAATGTCAGTTGGCTTTGCTTTACAAGGTATAAAAGTAATTACACCAACAAATATTATTATTTACTCAAATTCTCAAATCTGCTTTATCCTCTATAGAAAAGTACCAATAATCTGTTAGCACTGTGTAGTGACTAAAAAACTAGTCTCCAATATACAAGGTTGCCAGTTCAATTCTTGCCACTGGCCCTGGGTGTGGTCCTGAGGTTTTCACTTTACCTATCAGTATTGCATCTCTGAAAATATTTAAAATCAAGTGTATGTATTTGTACTTGTACAGTGTCTTGGTATTTAGGTTACTAAAGGAAGGGGCTGTACAAAATACATGTTGGTTTGATCTAAATAAGATACCTGTGGTCAAAACACACACACAAAATAAAATAACAAAACAAGTGTGTGCAAAATTAAGATACAATCTAGTAATAATCTTAATGAGAAGACCAATACACAACAACATATCAAATAAAAATAAAAACAACAAAAAATGGATGATGAATGTAAAATAGTTTGAAATCAGTTAATGAAAGGTAAATATAATATGGTCAATATTTTAAGTAATGTTTGCAGTTTCTGTAAATAAATACTCAATTTCATGCATGATATTGCTATTTATATACATAAATATTACATTTCATTTTTTGCACACAGTTTGTTTCATGGCAATAAAGTTTTTAAAATTTGTACGGAGTTTACTTCAATACCCATAAGCCAATTCTTTCACGTGGTTTACGTGTCATTCCTCTGGTTGCTGAATGTTGAGAGAGAAGGAACAGTTGTAGTTCCGGTTGAACTGCAATGAGTTTCCGCGCCTTTTTTGTTTTCAGTCATTTTTTTTCTTCACGACAACATACAGTACGTGGAAAGTACTGTAAGGCGTACAAAAGAAGTAACGTAGCTGTGTATTCAGATCCGTATCGAAACTGCAGGATTTACTGTAGACCCTACGAATAACTACAACGAGGAAGATGTTGCTGCCGTCTGATATTGCGCGGCTTGTTCTGGGTGAGTATCTTGTGTTGTCAGTTTTCTGTTTAATTTGTTTCTGTTCAGCTCCATGTCAGTCGCGATAAATACATTAATTTTTATCTTTAAGTCAGGTTGTTGTCCTTTTTTGATGATCGTCTGTTAGACAACTGGCTTCTAAAAGCTGTGGTGCTGGGAATATTTTTTTTTGTCAAGCATGATCTCTTTTACGTGTTTACATGAGATTATGTCACCCTCCCCGACCTTTATTTGTGTTCGTCACGATCTGGAATAAGAGCTTTTTGAGTGTTTGAAGCGTATTTCTTTATTCAGCTCTTTTACTCTCAAGGCTGACTTTGTGCTCAGAAGTCAACATACCGTTTAGTTATGCTTAAATATTTGGGTTCAACAAGCCACATATTTGTAAATGACATTTGATGCTTGGAACAGATGTTTTCATTTATGAAGTTTTATTTTGTAATACGTGTTTAATAAAATTGTGCTTTATCTGGTCGCTCTTGTAAAAGTTTATTTTATGAGATCATAGTATGTGAATTTCACGAAGGATTAAAATCGTTTGATTTTGTGTGTTGTAAGGAAACCAATTCGTCTTATTTATAAAGTGGAATCGCCAATTCATATTAAGAATGTGTGTTTAAGTTTAATGCTGCTGGATGAATGTCAAGGAATGGCGGTGTGCGCTGATGTGGTTAGAGATGCCAGGTGCACTGGTTTATCAGAAAGAAATGTCCTTATTTTTATTTATAGAGAACAGAGTCATTCTTGTTTTAGGGACAGGACAACAAGCAAAACATCCAGGCTGTAATGGCCTTTTATCAAAAATAGGCCATTGATGAAAAGGGTAAAAAAGTAACATTATTTGTTTAAAAAAAAAAAAAAAGAAACAATAGTATTCTCATGTGTATGGAGTACAGTGACATACTTATTTGATAATTAAGACTACATGTAGCAAACTGAATGTTTAGTCCACCAATTCACACTAAAACAGGCATATCACATTTTTTATGAATATTGTATATAAAATGACAACTCCGATGAATTCAACTCATATATGGCTTGGGGGCCGGGGGGGGCATATGGCTCGTGGTGGATAGTGACAAAAGATGAATTTTCAGTGGGTTAAAGTAATACTAGGATGTTGTACCTTGTTAGCCATTATTAATGTAGAGAAAAGCCAAGCAAAATGACAAGTTTTATTGGCTAACGAAAAAGATTACAATATGCAAGCTTTCATATTGTAATATTTTTAGTTAACCAATAAAACTTGTCATTTTGCTTGGCTTTTCTCTACAGTGGGTTAAAGAAATAGTGAAAAATTGACATTGCATAGTCTAATTAAACTTTTATTCCTACTATATCATAGAACCACCTTGCACTGGACCTTATGATAGTACTACAACAACTTTAAATTTTGGAGGATAACTTACAGTTTTTGGTTAGGCTTGTAAAGTGATGTAAAGGTTTTAGGAGCACAATAGTGAATTCATGTGTATTCCATTCACAACATCCCAGTCCTATTAAGCATCTGTGGCATGCAATGGGACAAGCTATTCAGAGCTCTTTAGCATCTATAGGACATAAATAAAGTTGACCTAGAACAGCATTACACATCCTCAAAATTTCAGTCTTTATCCTGAGTGCACATTTACACTCCACTCCCAGTTAAGACAGCATACCTACTAAACTTGATGTTAGTGTTGATCTGCAAAATTCGCCACAGTGTTTTCTGCATCGAATACGCTGTGTATGCTGGTGACCTTGTTTGCTAAATATTTTTTTGGAAGTTTACTATGTGACCAGCTTAGGTGAACCTTTTTTTTCCTCTTATGCACCATGATGCTTTGCAAGGTCAGCAGAGCTGTCACAACCACACAAACTTATATTAATGCTTACTATAAGATCTTTCTGGATCTTTTTCACGCATGCACAATGTCATGACCCAAACAGTACTCTAGTTGAAATTGCATCCCGTGTGTGTGTGTGTTTTTTTTTTAAAGAAAGCAGTATTTTCTTTTGAGTTGTGCATTAGCTGATCATAATGAGTTCTGCCACTGTATATATAACACGATTGGCTGTGTGCCTAGCTAAGATCTCAAATGAAGCCTTAAAGGAGCACTCCCTTCCTCAGAAAACAGAAAAAAATAATGAAAAGATTTATTATTATTTACAAGGTGGTTATTCTTAATGAAAGAAAAAAGTGCAAAGCATCTATATAGGAAACAAAAGACGCTCCAACTGAACCAGGAGCTGCAATTTCAAGCAATGAAATGAGCCAATCCTTTGCTGATGCAATGTGGCAAGGTCAATGTGTGCCTCAAAATTTAATCTCTTTGAGTGCAGTGATCTATAGTTTATTTACTTATTGCTAGTTTGTGACCATTTGCTGTATTTTATTTGTGGTATTCGTAGCACCTGTGTCTTTTGTTATTTGATAAATGGTGTTGCAGTGGTTACCACTGTTGCCTCAAAGCTCAGATAATGTTTTCGGCAAAAATAATCAGTCCAGGATAGCTGGCACACAATCTCTATAATCCACTCAAAACTAGTTCAGTTCCTCCTTTCCCCATTGGCTTCTGAGCAATTCACAAAGGTCCTGAATATTTTTGTGATTTCGCCAAATTCAAGGTGAAGCAGACTCCACCAGATTCACTCATCACTACTGAGTGCTCATTGTGCTTTTTCCCATCCCAGTGGTTTTGGAAGGTTTATATACAGTATAGTACAGTGCTAGGTAAAGATTTGAGTACCCTTGATAAAAATCACTGTATCAATTTATAACTTGCTAAGCTTTTGAAGCAGCAACTGGATTTTATCGTATTTTATACCTTATGGAAACAGCAACATTTCAGTAGTGAAATATTTTTTATTGGACCAACAGAACCAATTTAATATGCATTTAAGCAAAATAGGCAGGTGCATATATTTGGGTGTCCCAAAGGGATAATCTATACTAATAAAAGGCAAAGCCCTCACTCACTCACTCACTCACTCACTCACTCACTCACTCACTCACTCACTCACTCACTCACTCACTCACTCACTCACTCACTCACTCACTCACTCACTCACTCACTCACTCACTCACTCACTCACTCACTCTCCAACTTCCCGTGTAGGTAGAAGGCTGAAATTTGGCAGGCTTATTCCTTACAGCTCACTTACAAAAGTTAAGCAGGTTTCATTTCGAAATTCTACACATAACGGTCGACAACGTCCGCCATGTTGAACTTTCTTATTTATGGCACCATCTTCACGAAATTTGGTAGGCGGCTTCCCTGCGCTAACCAAAACCGATGAATGTACTTATTTCGATGGTATGACGCCATTGTCGGCCGCCATTTTGAACTTTCCAACGTCACTAATTTTCCAACTTCCCGTGTAGGTAGAAGGCTGACCCCATCTTCACGAAATTTGGTAGGTGGCTTCCCTGCGCTAAC
Source organism: Polypterus bichir lapradei (assembly GCA_026402145.1). Classification (NCBI taxonomy): domain Eukaryota; kingdom Metazoa; phylum Chordata; class Cladistia; order Polypteriformes; family Polypteridae; genus Polypterus; species Polypterus bichir. Next base: position 133,067,583 of record JANRMT010028174.1, read on the forward strand.
CAAAATCGATGTACGTACTTATTTCGGTGGTATGACGCCACTGTCGGCCGCCATATTGAATTTTCCAAACATCACTAATTCTCCAACTTCCCGTGTAGGTAGAAGGCTGAAATTTGGCTGGCTCATTCCTTACACCTTACTTACAAAAGTTAAGCAGGTTTCATTTCGAAATTCTACGTGTAACGGTCAACAATGTCCGCCATGTTGAACTTTCTTATTCATGGCCCCAACTTCACGAAATTTGGTAGGCGGCTTCCCTGCGCTAACCGAAACCAATGTACATACTTATTTCGGTGGTATGACACCACTGTCAGCCGCCATATTGAACTTTCCAACGTCACTAATTCTCCAACTTCCCGTGTAGGTAGAAGGCTGAAATTTGGCAGGCTCATTCCTTACAGCTTACTTACAAAAGTTAAACAGGTTTCATTTCGAAATTCTACACGTAACGGTCATAACGGTCGACAATGTCCGCCATGTTGAATTTTCTTATTTATGGCCCCATCTTCACGAAATTTGGTAGGCGGATTCCCTGCGCTAACCGAAACCGATGTATGTACTTATTTCGATGGTATGACGCCACCGTCGGCCGCCATATTGAACTTTCCAATGTCACTAATTTTCACAATGTCCGCCATGTTGAACTTTCTTATTTATGGCCCCATCTTCACGAAATTTGGTAGTTGGCTTCCCTGCGCTAACCAAAACCGATGTACGTACTTATTTCAGTGGTATGATGCCACTGTCGGCCGCCATATTGAAGTTTCCAACGTCACTAATTCTCCAACTTCCCGTGTAGGTAGAAGGCTGAAATTTGGCAGGCTCATTCCTTACAGCTTACTTACAAAAGTTAAGCAGGTTTCATTTCAAAATTCTACGCGTGACGGTCAACAACGTCCGCCATGTTGAACTTTCTTATTCATAGGTAGAAGGCTGAAATTTGGTACTTATTTCGGTGATATGATGCCACTGTCGGCTGCCATATTGAACTTTTCAACGGTCTTTGTTACTTATGGGCCCATCTTCAAGAAATTTGGTACGCGGGTTCCCAACGCTAACTGAATCCTACTTACGTACATATATACGTCCATAGCCTGCAGCTCGGTCACCGTGTGAGGCGGCGTTGGGTCCCCCATCCCAACGCCTCCCGCGTTGTTGGCTGCCTGCCTATATAAGGCCGTCTGTCGCTCCAGTCTCTACATTCCCTTCCTTGCTTCGCCACGGTATTCACGTCTCCCTGCTGATAACTACAGCCTTTTTATTTAATCCACGGCTTCTCCGCTGTTTTATTGTTCATTTATTACGATTATAGTTATTGTATAGGTATTTTAGACTTACTTTACATTGTTCAGGTACCCATTTCCTTTATCATTCCAACCGTACCCCCATTAACATGTCTATCGAGGTAATCACCATCGATCAAAGAACTGTCACTTACCAAGTGGTTTCCATGCCCGGAGATGGCACCTGCCTTTCCATTCTCTTTGTTACATATTGCACAGCCATATCAGGCTCACTATTGATATTCGGAGGAACATTGTGTCTTATGTATTGAATGACTGGGACAGGTTCAAGGTGTGGACTGATGACGGTACAGGAGATAATTATACTACACAGGAGCACTAGAAGAGTGAAATGCTTAAGTGTACCGAAATGGCCAAATATTTTACACCTTTGGACAACCGCCAATGCCTCTTAAACATCTTAGCTTCACAGGTGACGATTTCAGTAGTGGACACTTTGATGTTTAGAAATGTTTAAACTCTCAAAAGCTGGATGTGAAGTTATCAATGAAACTGGTTGTATACTTACAACGCTTGACAGATGCCGAATGTCTCTTCAACACAAGTCCTACAAATACTGTCGTAACTGAAACAAACCATGAAACTCAAACCGATTATGACAGCAGCAATCCAAGCTGTGAGATTTGAAACAAGATTACTGTTCACATGGCCAACTGTACGTTGCATGCTCACGAGTAAGCTCAGCACACAGCTTGGTCATATTACAACCGGAGGACCGAACTCACACTCACAAATAGATCCTTAACAAATAATTATTGGTATATTTTCCCTCAGTTTAAAAAGGTTTAATTTTCTTCTTAATAAAAATTTTAAGGCAGTACTTCACCGCTGCGAAGCGCGGGTATTTTGCTAGTCTCATCAATATTTAGTAGAGCCTCCTTTTGCTGAAATAACAGCCTGCAGACTCTTCCAATAGCCACTGACAAGTCCCTGAATTTTGGCTGGTGGTATTTTGGACCATTCTTCTATACAAAATTCCTCCAGGTCAGTCAGGTTTGATATACTTGATGGAGTGTGGACAGCCTGCTTCAAATCAATCCATACATTTTCAATGATGTTCAGGTCTGGGGATTGGGATGGCCATTCTAGATCATTGTACTTGTGCCTCTGCATAAATTCCTTGGTAGATTTTTAACGGTGCTTTGGATCATTGTCATAATGAAACATCTAACCCCGGCCTAACTTCAACATTGTGACTGACTCTTGAACATTCTTGTCAAGAATCTGCTGATACTGGGAGGAATTCATGCGGCCCTGAACTTTAACAAGGTTTCCAGTACCTGTGCTAGCCACACAGCCCCATAACATGATGGACCCACCACCAAATTTTACAGTAGACAGCAAGTTCTTCTTCTGGAATGCTGTGTGGTTTTTTTTTTGCCATGCATAGTACCTCTGGTTGTGACCAAATAAGTCTACCTTAGTCTCATTTATCCACTGTATTTTTTTCCAAAATGTTTCTGGCTTGTCCAGATGTGCTTTTGCATACCTCATGCAAATCTTTTTGTGGTGATTACTCAGAAAAGGCTTTTTGTGCATCACCCTTCCACCGTGTTTTTCCTGAGGCAAAGTATGCTGGACTGTGGAACGAAGTATAATGACACCATCAACAGCCAGATGTTCTTGTTGCTCTCTGGAGGTGGTCTGTGGTTTGTCTGTGATCATTTTAATCAGCATTCGGCTGTGACTTTCAAATATTTTTCTTGGCCTACCACATCTTTCCTTCACAGTGACTGCTCCTGTGGCCTTCTATTTCCCAACTACATTTTTGATTGGGGAGACAGACAGTCCAAACCTTTGTGATAATTTCTTGCACCCTTCTCTAATTCATAATGACAAATGATCTTAGTTTTTAGGTCAGTAGGGAGTTCTTTAGAGGTTCCCATGCTGCCAGTCACTAAGAGAGAATTAAGGTCATTCACAACTAGCAATTACCAATGTTAAATTACCTTTTTCATGATTGGTTGCATCTGTCTTTGTAGTTTACGGTCTAATGAGCTAATCAAAGCCATTTTGTGCCTCAACCTGTCAGCATTAAATGCACATTGCTGTGATCTTCTGTTATGAAGACAGAGCAGATTATCATGCAAGAGGGGTGCCTAAACCTTTACATAACATTGTATATCTACAGTTCAAGAAAGCTCATGGTAATACAGTTATCTTATTTATTTCGTAGTAGTACCTTAATCAAACGTTATTTTATATGTTTTAAGGTTATTTACAGCAAGAAAAACTTCTGAACACTTGTCGAGCTTTCATTTTGGAAAGCCCAAATCTGAAGGAGTATGCTGAACATAGCACTGAGGATGGGAGCATTCCTGCTTGTGTTTTTGTAAGTAGACTTCAAATCCCTATAGCTTCTGTTTATAACATTGTTGTTCTGCCATCTGTGTTTGCATTTTAATGAAAGCAGTACTTTACCAAAAATTATTTTTTTATGTTATTTACCCCATGTACTTTGTAGTGGTGTCTAATATTTTTATGCAAAAATGGAGATTAAGAAGTTTATCACAAAACTTAATTGTCACCAGTTTTGAACAGTGGCATGCAATGTGAAAGTGTCTATGGGGATAAAGGGAAAAAAAAATCTCAGGCTATTCATGTTGAGTAATCCATATGTCTGGTGTCCAATCCCAAGCAAAGCGTGCTAAACAAATGTCTTTTCTGCTGAAATATTGTTAAATAGCTAATTCCTGAATTTGCAGCATGTACATAAACAGGATACCCAAAGGTCTATGGAAGAGACTTTTTGACTTTAAGGCCCGCTTCTCCACGTCATTTGTTGCTCAAGAGTCATGTCTTCAGTTCAAGAAGTCTGTCCTTCCAGACTTTGTTTTTTATGTTTATGCATGAGCTGATAATTCAGGAAGTAACTATTTAACAATATTTTTGCAAAAAAAAAAAAAAAAAAAAATCAATCATTTTATACGTATTGAGCCAGTGACTGTGTTAAAAGACGTGGTTTATGTAACAAGAATAACATGAGTTTTTTTTTTCTTTTTTCTATGGACATTTTTAATATTGTTTGCCATTGTACAGAACTGATATTGCATGATGCAATGAAAATTCCAACAATTGCATGGTTGCTTGGCTAAGTGAGGCTGAGTACTTTTTCCACCATAGCACATACTTAAAGAGAAGCAATATTTATTGGACTTGTGGTCACACAATGGAATACCACATTGGAAATGCTAGACAGGTTTTTACAGCTTTGCATATAGGCGGAGAGGTTGCTGGTGGTGTGACTGGCATGCACTGCACTTGTCTGCAACACATTCGCTATAGGTACCCAGTTGTTTTTAGTGTAGTGACATGTGATTGTCACATAGGAATATGCTGGGCTGGATATTAAGCTGTCGCAATTTAGGGCTACTCTTTCCACTGATCTGAGAAAAATGACAATGCTTTGATTAAGATCTTCTTAAAGCCTTGATACAATAACTTAACTCATTTGCTTTCTGATTGGTGTAGTGTACCACATTTCCAAAACATGCATCACTTCTCGAAAGCCTTAGTTTTCAATAATGGTGTCGGGTCTGATATTTTTACATATAAAAATTGCTACAGATTCTGTTATTTTTTTGTGCACATGGTTTAATTAAATGGAAGTGTGGAGCTAAACATACTCTCCAGCGTAGAAGGTTTAGGCTGTACAGTACTTGTTTGGATGTTGACTGAGGTAACGTTTCTGGGTGACTTTGGGATGATAAATTTCTCAAATTTGTTGTGTTACAACAGTACATAACTTCTGAGTGGCATAGTTTACATATGGCTTTTCTTTTATCTAGGTGTTCTTTACCAATGCACTGTTTGAATCCATAGTAAGTCTACACATCTGATTTAAATGTCGAAGACACTGATTTCAGTTGAGGAGGACACACCATTTTATGCTGGGTAGTAAAGTGCTTTTATCTGTAGGTTAACAGGCACATTAACGACAGCTACTGGACTGGATGCCAAAAACAAAGATAAACACATATCCTCATATAACTGAGCAGGACAGAGATTCACAAGAGCTATCTTGAGACTATTAATATCAAATCGTTTAAACAAAGAATGACTATTAATTGGAAGATTGATATTTTTACCAATGCTTACTCTACATTCTGCCTGAAAACATGAGATTAAAATGTTTTCTGTGCCACCACTACAAAATACATAAGATTAGTAACATATAAAAAGAATAGTCTTTTGCCCACTGGACAAACCACAATTGTGCATGCTGCTTATGTGGGTAAATATGACCTGACTGATTTTGTTAGGTTCACTATTTTTGCTAGGTAAAACATGGTTTTTGCAAATTGTACTTATTCTTATAATTATTATTTTTATGCCTAACAATTCTTTTTAATTTTCAGTCACTGTTTGGCAAAACTTTGACAGCAATATTAAATGAATACATCATCATAAAAGCAAAAGGTAAGTATTAATTTGATTTTTTGCATAACATAAAATACTGACAAACCAAAAGAAATCCGGAATCTAGTGCTACTTGCATCATTAGGAATCTGGGTTCAAATCTTGGTCCAATTACTGTCTATATAGAGTATGAACATTGTACCTGCCTGTGTTTATGTGAGTTGGTCTTTTGTATGCAAGAGATGTGCTTGGTAATTTTTAGTAGAATTTAAAATAACAAGTTGCAGTAATGTGCAATTTAAATATTTTCCCCAATTATTTCTATAGATTCAAGTCAGGAAATACAAGTTCCAGTCATCATGGCATCTTTATGGAAAAAGCTGGAGTTTACTCTTAATCAAATTAAGTAAGAGCAAAGTTTATTGGAAGCTGTTAGAAAACAAAGTGAATTTCATAAATATGTACCACAACTCTAAAATTGCTTTACTGCTAGTCTTGTAGTATTAGTATTGTATCACATGTGTAGAGACCATCTGTACACGATACATAGGATACAAAGGCTGCTGCTTTTTAATAAAGTGAAATAAAAGTTGTGATTTGTGTAGGTTTTGCTATGTTATGCACTAACTATTCATTTTTTGTTTATTGTAAATATATTTTTGCTATTTACTTTTTGAAATTATTGAAGAGTTGTTTGCAGAACCACTTTAGGTTAATGGTAAATGAAATATAAATTAAATTATGGGAAATTAAATATATTTTACTAATGTGGAAAACTCTGGGAAACAAATGGCTGTATTTATTTATTACTATGTTTTTATAGTTTTCATTACTGTTTATAGAATTAAAAAAATGCTTCACAAATTTGTAACATTTTGTTTTATAGGAGTATGCAGAACTCGCAAAGTTTCGTGGCTAATCAGAAAAGTAGGTCTTTTTCTCTCCTGAATTATTCATTCACTTTGTCATTTTCTTGTTTTGTATGTATGTATGTATGTATGTATGTATGTATGTATGTATGTATGTATGT
>JANRMT010028174.1:133079275-133137434 GCA_026402145.1 Polypterus bichir lapradei
AGAGAGAGAGAGAAACCATGTTTGTGAAGAAATAACTTTGACTTGAAAAATACTTATTCTTTAAAGTAGATAGTAAGATTAAAGCATATTATTTCAGAGACTTTATTATGAAAGAAAACAAAAAAAAATTAGTGAGAGTATTGGATTAATTCAAATACTAAATATATGCTGACTTAGGGATGTAACAATAACAGATATTTCTGTACCAAGTCAATAACCAAAAAGAAATAACAGTACTAGCTTTTTTACAGTATCGTTATTACAGAGTAAAACTTGGTGCTGCACTTATATGTGCCTACAAGTTAACACATTACTCTGGAACGCACACTAATACATGACAAAAACATTATGCAAAACTATATATGAAAATGGCTCACAGCGTTGTTAATACATCCCTGAATCAACAAATGTTGAAAAGAAAAACGGCAGAAGTCATGTCTGGAAATGCTTTGTAAATGGGGAAGGAGAATTCCAGTGTGACTGCAGGAATTATGTTTATTATTATTTAAAGCAAAACGGAAGCACACACATAAGCTTTCTTTATTACCACTTTTAACCCATTACAGAGATCATAAATAGATTCATGCATGGCTTGAGAGCACAGTGATATGTCTGATCAGATGTGAGTTCTGTTATTTACCTTGTGACACAAATTTATAAGAGGAGGCAAAATGATTGTGAAATGAATCAATTTTTAATATGGTGTCCTACACAGTTCTTAAATATAAATGTAAGCTTCACTTTTATTCTCTGATTGCAACCAGCACATGTACATATCCCTGTTTTAGCATCCATTCATCTTCTAACCAGTTTATACAGTTCAGGGTTATTTGAAGCTAAATTAATGCTCATTAGTATAACCCATATAATGTGACAAATGTAGTGAGAGTACACATGTCATATGTTTAAAAGGGACATTGGAGAATTTAGTGCAGTCAGCCAGTTAACCTGCAGGTAATGTCAGTCCTGTGAATATGCTAATTCTGGATTAATACACAGCAAAGGAATGACAAGTATTATCAGTTGTCTGTTTTTTTCCACAGTTATTTGCAAAAATGAGTAAATAAGTTACACGAAAAATTCACCTTTTGGTGTATTACTTTAATGTAACACTAAAAAAAATAAGAGAAATCCAGCATTTAACTGAAAAAATATTTCCTCATGAAGAAATAATTGTTTTTAACAAAAACCACATATGTCATGAGTATTGGCACCTCTAGAAATTCTTATGACCAGAGTATAACTGAAGCATTTTTTTCCACCTATATATTACCTATATGATCAAAGTGTGTAGGAACTTTCAAGTAATCATCCATAACGTCCTGTTTCATTGGAGTATACATATGAGGCACAGAGGCCTCATATGTATTTTATTACTTATTTATTTTCCCTATGTTCTTATTGCTAATAATTTCTATTTAAAAAGTAATTAAATTTGCTTTGGTCTGATCACTGCTGCAGTTTACTATAGAATATTATGTTGTGAGGTCATTAAATCAATCATCCACTTTTATCTCTTGCAGTGTACTTACTGTCTTCTCTGATGTACATCTTTTAATAATGATCACCTAGCACAGGGGTGTCAAACTCTGGGTCTGGTGGGTTACAGTGACTGCCGGTTTTCATTCTAACTCTTTTCCTAATTAGTGATAGTTTTTCACTGCTAATTAACTCCTTTTCTCTTCATTTTAATAGTCCTGTTTTTAAGGATTCAGTCCTCTGAATTGATTCTTTTCTTCATTAAATGACAGCCAAACAGAAATGAGATGTGAAACGAGCCAACAGTTGACCAGCTAAATTGGAATTTCAAACTCCAACTAATCTCTTAATGAGAAACTGATTCTTACTGTTAGTTAATCCCGCTATTTAATTCTATGGCTTGTTGCTGCTCTCATTCTGCCACAGCAGACATTTCCAAAACTGTTGAGTTTTCTGTATTTTTCTAAGAACAACATCTAAATGTTTTGGTGACCTGAGAGATCAACCTTACCAAGGCCATCGCCTTTCTTTATTTTCTGATATTGTGTGATGGGCACAGGTGAGCTGGTCATGTGGTGGCTTGTTTTGTCTCATTATTGTTTGGCTGCTAATTAAGGAAAAAGAAACAACTAAGGGGCCTGAGTCAAGTTAATTAAAATTAAGGCAAAAGAAATTAATTAGCAGCAAAAACTGGTCACTAATGAAGAATATGGTTAGAATGAAAACCTGCAGCCACTGTGGCTCTCCAGGACCGGAGTTCGACACCTGTGACCTAGCAAAATGACTGCTATGGGATTGTTCATAATTGTTTAAATGTTTTTGTTCAGTTTCAGTTTTTTGTAGGCTTTATGTTGGCATAAATATTTTAGATTCATTTTGTTGTTACAATGAAAAAATGAGTGTATACTTCATACTCTGAGGTCATAAATATGCATCATTGTTTGTTTTACTGTTTCTCTTTGGTTTATGTAGCCTGTTTGTTTTCAGAAAGAGCAATTAATAATTGAATTGTTTCATTACAGATTCCCATTCCCAATAAAAACCTTATGTTTTTACATAATTTTATTTATGCAGAAATCATTAACCATTATGACTATTATGAAATAAATAATTTTTATTAACAGGAGAGTCCCCCTTACAAGTTGTTGTAGCTGATAGAAGGTTTTCTTCTGGACTATTATCCCCAGGAAGGAGAAAATGGTAAAATTCAATTTAAATTGCAAAGTAAAAGCAGTTTTACTTAATTTTTTACTGGTTGTATTTTATTTCTCAATTAAAAGAAAAAAAATATATAAGACTTTTTTTTTTTTTTTTTTTTAACTGTAAATTGTTTCAGTGAATCTCCAAGGAGAAGAAACACAGTTTTGGCTGGACCAAACGTACCTCCTAAGATTACACAGAGCACTGTTGTTCAGCTAACAGAGCAAGAAGTTGTTGATACAGTCCAGGAGATTATTGGTGAAAACTTTCCAGTAAATATTGCTTTTTTGGTTAAGGAGTATTTTTTTTTAATTGCTTTAGACTTGTACTAGGTGGTTATATCAACTTGTTTATGTGAAAGTCTTTTATAAGTGTGGATCGTTTTACATATAATATGTGTAGGCACTTTAGGCAGCATATATCTGCTTGCAGATATGATGTAGAAGTTGTTTAAAGCTCTTTCAGCATTGCCTGTTTGTAAGCATTTTTGCCTATATTTAAATTACTATTGTAATAATTTTTATTTTTTAAATTTGTCTTAGTTTGAAAATGAAAACAAAAATGATTGCCTTAAAAGCTTTTTTTATTTTATTTAGCAAATGGTTATTGAAAATGCAAGAGAGAAGATACTAAGTGACAAATCATTGCAGGAAAAACTGGCAGAAAATATAAATATGTTTTTGGGAAGGTAAATACTGAATTACTGTGTTCAATAAATGTAATTTTTTTTGTGTACAATCTATTTTGTAGCAATGTACAATACACTTTCAAATAATGTCACTGTTAAATCATTTTGCATGTTTAAATTATTTTTTAATAATTTATTCAATTAAAATATTAATTTGTGGTAGTATCCTTAAAGCATATATTTGGACTAGTATTTTTAAACTTGGAAAATGGACACAGTACTGCTACTTGTCATGTTTAGATATTTGGCAGAATACTAGTACTAGTAAAAAAATAAATGTAAACTTCTGTATATAGATATTGAGAATATAGCTCTGTAATTTACTGCTAGCGGTTGTTTAGATTACATAAAAAAACTGATATCTCTAAAAGTAAAAAAGTCATTGTTTTATTTCAATACTAGTGAGACAAATATTCAGCAGATTTCAAAGCAGTCTACAAGCAGTGCTTTAGTTCCTGATCAGTCTATTGATGAAATCCTAGGACTTCAGGTAATAATGCTTATGGTTTCTTTTTACAAGTAATATATTAATCAATCTTTTCATTAGTGACATAGTCACATCTAAAGATCTTTAGCAACTCAGAGATTAAATTTTGTAAATAAGAGAAATATCTGCCTGGGCAGATGACCATTCTGATTGAGGCAACTACTGCACAATGTATTCACCATAAATAAATAAATAAATATATATATATATATATTTTTTTTTTTATTTATGTATTTTTTGCTGTGCTTTTCCAGTACCTTTGTTACTAGCATTCATTTTTCCATGTGGTAAAATAAAACAATATTTGGAAGTTATATGTGCTAATTCTTTAAGGTTCTGTGTTGTTTCCCTATTTCAGGGAGAGATCCACATGACTGATGAGGCAATACATGATATTCTGGAAAGGACAGAATCCGATCCTGCTTTTCAGGCATTGTTTGACTTGTTTGATAATGGTTGGTAACATAATTGCAGTCTGTTGAAGAAAAATTATATGCTTTCTTAGATCTTTCTGTTTATTTTGTTTAATTACAATGAATACAGAATTATTTATTTAATGTTAAACGGTGGGTATAACTAGCACACACAATTTAACCTAACAAACAGATCTTTAGACTGAGAAAAGAAATTGGGGTACCTAAATGAAATAATGGCTCAGCCAACAGTCTAACTTGGCAGCGCCATGTCTGTGTTTAAGAAAACAAAAGTGGTCTATCTAAAAAGACTATAGATCAATAGAACTTACTCCTGTTGTGATAAACTGCTTTGAGAGGCTAGTGATGGGATACATCAAAATGAATATTCTAGATAGTTATGATCACCTTCAGTTTGGATTTCATCACAACCAGTCCACCAAGGATACTGTATCCTTTGCACTTCATACCATCCTGGCACATGTGGATAATAGTGTGAACAGGCTCCTCAACACCCAACACAACAAATTCAAGCACAAGACACGTTTATTACCAGTGGGAAGCGCTTCTCCATCACTCCCCATAAGTAGCAAGCACAATACAAAGCACCAGTTAAATATACAGCACTTTGTCTCTTATCCATCAGTCCTTACCTCCTCCACTCCTAATCAGGCAAACGTCGTATTCTCCCTCTCAACTCCGTCTCCTCGAGTGAAGTGGCTCCTTTTATGCTGCGCCTGGGAGCACTTCAGGTGGCTCATCAGCATTATCTGGAAGTACTTCCAAGTGTGGTGGGAACCCAACCCAAACTACGGATCTGCAGCTCTCCGTGGTAACCCACACAGAGTTTATCTGGCTGTGACAAACTGCAGGAATCCAAGGGGCCACTGCAACTTCCTGGGATTGGGGCTGTTATGTCATGTAGCGCTCCAGGGGAAGCAGTGGCCTGAGCACATCTGCTGCCTTGGTCCTTCCAGTAAATCGGTGATCTTAATACTTTCAAGTAGCTTTTATTGATGGTCAGTGTGGTGTTGTGGTTAAGGCTTTGGACGTAGGACTTCAATCCCTCAGGTTGTCTGTTGAAATTCTGCTGCTGATACTTTGTGACCCTGAGCAAGTCACTTTGCCTAATTGTGCTCCAGTTGGAAAAGCAAATGAAATTAAACTAATTGTATCTCAGATGTTGTAAGTTGCCTTGGATAAAGGTGTCAGTCAAATAATAAGTAATATTAGCATGACTACAGAAGTATTGTATAATCTTCAGTCATATATACACATACTAGATGAAATTATTGAAAACTCCTAGTTTAGCGATTGATTTCTGTTGGGGCTTAAAAATACATTTTCCTGAACATTGTTATAAATGTTTATATTATGATGTAATTTGTAATAAACATTTAAAAAAACAAACATTTAAAAGTAACAATTTAAAGTGTTTGTGCTATAACTAAAATATTTTATTAGTAGTTTTGACTCTGTTTGGTTTTCTTGATAACAGGAAAGAGTAAAAACAGTGATGATGATTCTCAAGAGCAGTCTAATGTGACCTGCCAGGATAACTTGGAACATTTGGAGAGCACTGAAAGAAGTAAAGAGCCCTTGGAAAATACTTCTGAAGCTAGAGGTCAAGGTATGACCAAATAAATGTTTAAATAAATATTCTTCTCCTTTACTTGCACTGTGTTTGGGATTCTTAAATACTGTGCTGCATGTTTACTTAATTGACCCAACTTTAAAAAGTATCTCTGTGAATAAGATTAATATATATATACAGGCAGTCCCCGGGTTACGTACAAGATAGGGACTGTAGTTTTGTACTTAAGTTGAGTTTGTATGTAAGTCGGAACAGGTACATTATTTTAATAAATGCTTTTGTTAACCGACTGTAACCAAGTGTTCTGCCAATGAATGATGGAGTTTCACCTCTCTCTGACCTTTTTATTATTTCTACTTTATTTTCAATGGTGATAGTTTTTCTCCTCTTTACTGCATCACCAGCACTGGCATCAGTTTTGTGTTTCAGAGACATTGTTGAAGGGTGAAGACAAAAGGTTAAGATGAGCTCTTCTGCACAGCACTGTACAGGAAGACACCCATCATCAACATGTCTGATGTACTGACAAGAGACAACTTCCTGCTATGTGCGTAACAGTACAAGCAGGCTTGCTATTGAGAATGAATGGGGGCAGCGAGGGGTGATTCACCATTCACCCACCACACAGTCACCTCCACTACAGTATGCTGCCTGCAACGTCCGCTCACCGAGAACGAACACGGTGCGGCCAAAGGCGTGTAGTGAATCGACAAACGGGGCAGCCGTGTGTGGTGGGTGGGCAGTGAAACACCTCCCTCCGCTCTATCCAGCCTGCATCCAGTCAGGAACAGTAGCTGCAGCGGCATAGTGGGTGGGCAGCGAACCGCCCCATCAAGCCTCCGTCCTGCACATGAGTGATAGCTGTGGCCCTGGTGACTATGGACCACGGTTCACCGCTTGCTGCCGGGAGCTGCCCCAGGGACACTTTACTGCACAAGCAGCAAAATCGCCCCCCTCCAGCCACCGCTTGCAGTGTCTCCAGGCCGAAGATGACAGAGCGGCAGTTACTGAGGTGCATGCGTTACAGCTGCGGCCCCATTCGTATATATATATATATATATATATAACGCCTTTCAGCATTAGCTTCGATGGCGATAGAAAGGGACATTCTGATGGAACTGAAGCGCACAGATAATCCATACGACAGAGTAATTGAACTGTTTTTGAGGAAAGAGAGGAGGATGGATTTTGTTTACAAATAATCCGAATTTTTGGTGAATAAAATGTTGCGATTTTCCTAAATAATATTGCAAGTTTATGAGTTACTAGCAAAATACCCGCGCTTTGCAGCGGCGAAGTACTGCCTTAAAATTTTTATTAAGAAGAAAATTAAACCTTTTTAAACTGAGGGAAAATATACCAATAATTATTTGTTAAGGATCTATTTGTGAGTGTGAGTTCGGTCCTCCGGTTGTAATATGACCAAGCTGTGTGCTGAGCTTACTCGTGAGCATGCAACGTACAGTTGGCCATGTGAACAGTAATCTTGTTTCAAATCTCACAGCTTGGATTGCTGCTGTCATAATCGGTTTGAGTTTCATGGTTTGTTTCAATTACGACAGTATTTGTAGGACTTGTGTTGAAGAGACATTCGGCATCTGTCAAGCGTTGTAAGTATATAACCGGTTTCATCGATAACTTCACATCCAGCTTTTGAGAGTTTAAACATTTATAAACATCAAAGTGTCCACTAGTGAAATCGTCACCTGTGAATCTAAGATGTTTAAGAATCATTGGTGGTTGTTGAAAGGTGTAAAATATTTGGCCATTTCGGTACACTTGAAAGCGGCAACCGAACAATTCAGCAGCAGCCATCAACTCACATGCAGAACCATAGGTGAAGGGCTTAAGCATTTCACTCTTATAGTGCTCCTGTGTAGTATAATTATCTCCTGTACCGTCATCAGTCCACACCTTGAACCAGTCCCAGTCGTTCAATACATAAGACACAATGTTCCTCCGGATATCAAGAGTGAGCCTGATATGGCCGTGCAATATGTAACAAAGAGAATGGAAAAGGTAGGTGCCATCTCCGGGCATGGAAACCACTCGGTAAGTGACAGTTCCTTGATCAATGGTGATCACCTCGATAGACAAATTAATGGGGGTACGGTTGGAACGATAAAGGAAATGGGTACCTGAACAATGTAAAGTAAGTCTAAAATACCTACACAAGAGCTATAATCGTAATAAATGAACAATAAAACAGCGGAGAAGCCGTGGATTAAATAAAAAGGCTGTAGTTATCAGCAGGGAGACGTGAATCCCGTGGCAAAGCAAGGCAGGTAATGTAGAGACTGGAGCGATGGACGGCCTTATATAGGCAGGCAGCCAACAACGTGGGAGGCGTTGGGATGGGGGACCCAGCGCCGCCTCATACGGTGACCGAGCTGCAGGCTATGGACGTATATATATACGTAAGTAGGATTCAGTTAGTGTTGGGAACCCGCGTACCAAATTTCCTGAAGATGGGCCCATAAGTAACAAAGACCGTTGAAAAGTTCAATGTGGCGGCTGACAGTGGCGTCATACCACTGAAATAAGCACGTACATTGGTTTCGGTTAGCACAGGGAAGCCGCCTACCAAATTTTGTGAAGATCGGGCCACGAATAAGAAAGTTCAACATGGCGGACGTTGTTGACCATTATGACCGTTACGCATAGAATTTCAAAATGAAACCTGCTTAACTTTTGTAAGTAAGCTGTAAGGAATGAGCCTGCCAAATTTCAGCCTTCTACCTACACGGGAAGTTGGAGAATTAGTGACGTCGGAAAGTTCAATATGGCGGCCGACAGTGGCGTCATACCACCGAAATAAGTACGTACATCGGTTTTGGTTAGCGCAGGGAAGCCACCTACCAAATTTCGTGAAGATGGGGTCAGCCTTCTACCTACACGGGAAGTTGGAAAATTAGTGACGTTGGAAAGTTCAGTATGGCGGCCGACAGTGCCGTCAAACCATCGAAATAAGTACGTACATCGGTTTCGGTTAGCGCAGGGAAGCCGCCTACCAAATTTCGTGAAGATGGGGCCATAAATAAGAAAGTTCAACATGGTGGATGTTGTCGACCGTTATCGACCGTTATGACTGTTATGTGTAGAATTTCGAAATTAAACCTGCTTAACTTTTGTAAGCCTGCCAAATTTCAGCCTTCTACCTACACGGGAAGTTGGAGAATTAGTAATGAGGGAGTGAGTGAGTCAGTCAGTCAGTGAGGGCTTTGCCTTTTATTAGTATAGATTATTGATGGTTTTTTATGTGTGTCGCGGCTGTGGCTGCAGGAGTTATCATATATATCGCCTCTAGCGCTGACGTCCGAGGTTCGATTCCCGAGAGGGGGTGCAGTGAGTGTGTACTCCTGATGAGCCCAGAATTAGGGCGATACACGTGCCGCGTACTGTTTGCATTATTTGACAATAAAACTATTTCAATATATTCAATATATATATATCAGCACTTCCCGATTCATTTTACCCTCGCACCCCCTTGGTTTGAGAAGAAGTATGAAAAAATATGAAGTTAACGCAGAAAAACAGATCACCAATTGAAGCATTATGAATAACGGATACTTTATTCGCCATCAATAATTGTTTTGGTAAAGCCATACTCGGTGTAATCCTCCTTCCATTTTCTAATTTTTTCGCGACTAGCCATGATTAAATGAACGGTAAAAAAGTAAGAGCGAAGCGAGGGTCACTTATTGAGACAGGCAGGCAACAGCTCAATAGCTCGCAGGCTCAATGTAGTGCCCGTCAAGTCAATCTAAAATACGCGATCAGATTCGAAAAAATATATCCTTTCAAGTTCTATTTGGATATAAGTAGGTTCTATTTAGTCGAGAGAAATATCTTTGGTAGTAATGTAAGTTGAATTTAGTCTTTAAATTTCTATGGTGAAGAAAAATTTATGCAATGATGACTAAATTCAACTTACATTCCTACCAAACATATTTCTGTCGACTAAATAAAAATTACTTATATTTAAAATTTAAATAGAACTTGAACAGATACGATAGTTCATAATACCCACGCAGCACTAAGTGCACGTAAGAGCAGGAGTCATCCTTTTTAACAAGCAGCGTATTGCACTGATATGAAATAGCCTGCCTGTTTAATTAATTATTTAGGAATGGATAGGTTAATTAAGATTTTGTACAATTGTTTTTCATTTTTCTTCCTCGATGGATTCTGGCACCCCCAGCAACAGCTGCCCTCTTTTGATTTTTCAATGCATTAGCCTTAAGCTGTAATTCTAAATATTTTTTATACAGAAATGTTTTGTACAATGCATTATACCTGTTCTGTTTTGCTGTCTATACCAAACGGTGACAGAAAAAAGATGATCAGAGAGCTGGCTAGAGAATTTAGAGCTAATGAGAATGAGCAGCACTTACCTTAAGGTGTGTTAGTTGACGACAGTATTAATGAAAGTTTGCCACATAGTGGAATGTCTTTTTGACAGTTTTTTCTAAATTAAATAGTTCAGTACTTTGCATATAATATGTGAATTAGGATTCTTCCAGTTAAACATGATAAAATAGTGAGCTTGAGTAATGACATCATTTTTTTTCGGTAATATGTTCACATTGCAGTGGTGTTAATAAACTATTTTAACTGTGTTCTCATGTGTTTTCTTTCTCTTAGGAACAAGTATTGGAAATAAAAGACTTGAAATGGACAATACATTATCAAAAACAAAAGCTACTCAAGAAAATAAAAGCAGGAAATCAGGCAGAAAATCTTCAATTTTGCTTCCTGTTGTCTCCAAGGAGCTAAAACACCCTGATGAATCAGACGAATCTTTGCCTTCTGATAAATTCACATCCTCAGATAAAGATGGCACTTTCGGTAGCTTATGTACTACCAGCAGTGAGAAAGAGACCTTGCTGTCCACAATTCCTGTACAAATAAATGAAAGTCTCAACACAAGTCTTTCCACAGTCGATAAAGAAGTATCAAGTACATTGAATGTACAAAACGAATGTGATATGGAGACTGATCAGCCAGCTCTGGATCAGTGCCAATTGGAGGAATTGCCACCTGATACAGTACAGGATTCAGGTACTCCGACTGCCAATATAAAGTCACCAAATAAAAAATTAGAAACTGCTGTTGCTACAGAAACAAGTATTCAGCTGTCCCAGTGTGATACTACACAGGGTTCTGTTTATGTAGACCATAAAGAGTCTAATGAACAGAGAACAGAAACTGCTGACAGCACACAAAAAGCTATAGACAATTGCCAGCATCCAGAAATAATAATACAGCAGTTTCAAGGATTTCAGATAAATAACTGCTTATTGACAACTCTACAGCCCAGTTCAACCATAGAAACTCATAAAACTCCAAGTGATGTGGTAGCTAAAAATATCATGTCTCCTCCAGCTGTTAAGCAGAAAAGAAAACCTGCAATCTTGCGTCGAGGAGGAAGCAGCCCATCTTCTCTTAAAGGAACTCCCAACAAAAAAACATCTGCAGATTCAAGTTCAGATGCAGAAGGTAGCAAAACAGAATGTATGCCAAACCCTGTTGAAACAGTATGCCCTCCATCATTTGAAAGTTCTACAACATTGAATACTGCTCTCCAACTTCCTGCTGGGCTCACTT
This sequence comes from Polypterus bichir lapradei, assembly GCA_026402145.1. Taxonomy (NCBI): domain Eukaryota; kingdom Metazoa; phylum Chordata; class Cladistia; order Polypteriformes; family Polypteridae; genus Polypterus; species Polypterus bichir. The sequence goes on from JANRMT010028174.1 coordinate 133,090,744, forward strand.
GGTTGCACAAAGATGGTACCAGTAGTACAACTGAACCAGGGTTTGACAGCAATATTGTTTCACTAAAAATTATAATTAGCGATGAACAGAAGGATTCTTCAAGTGATTCTGAATTGAGCCATGCAGTTTCTAGCATTACAGAGGATCGTATACCCACTATTATTTTATCATCACCAGCTAAATCACCTGAAAAGGCTAGTCTTGTTGCCAGTTCAGACATGAACTCGGATGAAACTGTTCTGGCTGTCACCTGCCTGCAAAATGAAGAGAATGTATCTACCTTGGAGAGCAATTCACAAATGGCAAAGTCAGATGATCATATTTTAGGCATTCAAACTCTAAATGTTGATAACAGTGTTCAGTTGTCTTTGCCTAGTTCTGCAGATGTTGTTCAAGAAGGAGGATTTATTCAGTTATTGCCTACCTCTACCACATATGGAGGTTCAAGTAACTACATAATTGTAGCTAATCAAGCTACTATAGGCAATAGTGTAAAGCAAACCCATCCGATTGGGCAAGCAACCAGCTCTGCTTTAGGGCAAGTTACTCCTGCACCTCACAACCTGAACAGTCCCTCAGGATCCAGGTCAATAGTTTCTGTTGGCCAGACAGTACCACACAGCTATGGCCCAGGTATGTTATTAAAAACAAATACTGCAATCTCTTTTCTTATTCGCTTGAGATGTGAAACTTTAATTTTCTATAATATAGAGCTGAACCATTATTAGTAATAATCAAGGTTTGTTGTCACAAGGACCAAGTGGTATTATGTAGGGATGGGATATGAGTATTGTTTACTCAAAATTCTTTTCTTTAAAATAAATTAAATTAAATTTACCAAGCAAAAGTTACCAGTTTAATACTAATGTAGTATGTAATGGAGTTTAAAGTACAAGTAGAGAAGTTAATCTGCTTTTGCAGAAAAGAGTGAAACTTCTACAAAAGTAGATCACAAAAATCAGTCATGTCGCTTCTTCCTTATCTGATTTCAGGGGATTTTTTTAAATTAAATTTTCTAAACTATAAAGTGAAGTTTCTTTATGTGATTGTGGTTAAAAAAATTATATAATAAGTTTTTTATGATGATTAATAGTGGTAAGTAAATCCCATGGCGTTCATTAAGGCCATGTGATCATTGAAATCATGGAAATGTTTGTGAACTTTGTAGAACTCTGCAAAATGCATTGAAGTTATGTGGAAGGAGGAACTGAGCTAGTTTTGAGAGGATTATGATGAACTGGTCTTTTAAGTATTCTTGAGGGCTAGAAAAGCATCTGCATTAAGACCAAAATTGTGATTTGATCTGTGAGATGGCAATGCTAATCACTGTGAAACTGTGCAGACAACAAATACTACAAAAAAATGAAACTGGTTATATATATATATATATATATATTTTTTTTCCCCTATAAAAAAAGTCTTAAAAAGCTTCTGCATATGAACAGATATCAAAGAAGCTATCCTGTGCATGCATGATAATACAATTGCAAAATAAAAAAATTAAAAAAATTAGAAGAAAAAATACAGACTATTCTATTATTTAATCAGTGTAAAAGTATTGTGACCTATTTAGCTGCATTTGGCTGAATCATTTGGACTCACTAGTCACTGGGAGAAGGTGATGAGTCAGTTACATTACGAGTAGGAAAAAAGGACATATTCAGATATATTAGTCAGTACTAATGAAGTCAAGGTTACAATGGAAAAACACTTGGAATCGGGGAGTCATCCTCATTCTGCTTCTGTTTCCAGATTCTGTTTTATTTTAGGCTCTCACATGCAGTATTGGTAGAAATGCACGGTCGTGCACGAAAATGTAGCCTGCTCTTCGTGTCAGTGTGATTATGAGTTTTATTAGTAACAAAAGAATAAGAAAATGTTTTAATACACTTAAAAAGGTCTCCACTGGAAGTGAGGCAAAGTGTCATGTTTCATGGAAACATTCCTTGCTAAACAGTTGTTTTCAAAATTACAGGCTTAAATTCTGGATTCCATATCTTTGTCAGTGGTGCAGTAACTGTCTTAGCATCTACAGTTAACCTGTAGTTTTCCTGTATCTACTTTTTCTACTAGCTGAGAAGTGTCTTATTGTAAGATACAACATAATGGTACAAATTAAATTTAAATTTTGAAAATAATTTTCAAAACATAAAACGATGTTATGCAAATACTTGTTTATAATATTTAAATGATTTGCAGGTTCTAGAATTATCCTTTCTTCTCCAGTGCAACCAGTACTCCAAAGTGTGATGTTCCCTGTATCTGTCGTTGGACAAAACAGCACTGCCACTTTTCCTGTTTCAACTAATCAGGTAAATTATTTTATACAGAATATAAAAGTAGTAGCATTTTCATAAAAACTCAGTGTTGTTTTGAGTAGTTTTGAAAGTATGCACATTCGTGTGTCTGGTTTATTATATCTATGGTTTAAAAAAAATGTGCGGAACTTGTAACCTGAGAATCAGGTGATAGACTTATGAAATTTCCCAGACAAGTTGCACTTGTTTCTCTCAAGAGATAATGAGGTGTTCAACTAATTCCACCTATTCAGCTTTGAGCCACCAACAGTAGCCAAAGCACTGCTCAGAAGTTCACAAAAATTTGGAATGTGCTTTTAGGACTTTGAGACACAGACTTTTGTTAAATTTTACTTCAGTGCTAAGCTCAAGGCTTTAAGTTGTTAAGGCTCAGTATTTTCAAAACATATATTGCATTGAATTTGTGAGTGTACTGTATCAATGTGGCACATCAGATGACTTACTGTTGCTTGACGGCCATGTACAATTCAATTAGTCTTTTGTTTTTGAAATAGATAATTTTGGATCGTTAAGCAGGAATCTGATTGATAATGTGAACTTAACATCACAGTAGAAGTGAAAGCATTGAGACAGTGACATTTCGAAATATCCCTCTCCTTTTTATTATTTGTTAAATAAAATATGGATATATTTTATATATGCTTGCTTCTGACTTCATTGGAGATTGCTCTTGTCACATTATTTGGAACATTGTTCATCTTGCTTTAAATCCATAAACTAACTTTCTAATTTTTTTTTTTTAATAAGGTTCCTCCCAATATTTGTGTTAATGCTGTGTAGACACATTCGTTAGATTGCATGTTTGTCGCTAGTGGCTCAAAGCCAATTATAGACAGGTTAAAATCCTTAAAATTAACTTTCAGTTTTTACATTATTTTTTTTCTGCCATCTGAGAGCTTCTTGTTTATTAAATGCCATAGAACATGCCCAGATCAATAGCATGGATTTTCCAGCAGATAATTCAACATATACCCTTACATTTAGGCTTAGGTAATGAGGTTTTTTTATTTTTTGCTTTTAAATAATTCTTGTTTTTAATTCAGTAATCTTCACATGGAAGAATTGTTTTGGTCTTATTTGTAGTTAGGAATGTGTATGACATCCCACCTAACAAGAAGTGGAGGTAATGTACTGTATATCGGCCCAGGGATAGAAACTAGGGATAGGCAATACCACTATTTTTGAAATCAATAAAAGTATTTTATGTGACCGTATTTCCGATACAGAGTTTTTTTTAAAATGGCTTAGGAATTTGATTTCAAGTGATGATAGTGTTTTAAAATGGCCAATATTAATAGGTCAGTCTGTATTTAAATTAACTAATATCATGATACAGTATCAAGGTCACCAAAACAAATTTATTACAAAATATATATTAATAAAAATTAACATGTCATGTCAAATTCTAACTTGCTTATGCCACACCACTTGCTGGAGCCCTTCCCAGTTGCCATAGGGAGCAAGGCAGGAGCAAATCTTTGACAGGGTGCCCATCCATTGCAGGGCCAACACACCAAACACATTCTATGGCCAGTTTAGCTTTGCCAGTTCACCTAACCTGAATGTCTTTGGACTGTGGAAGTGAGCTTACGCTGACACAGAGAGAACATGCAAACTGCACACAGGGATGATTCGGGTAACAAACCTGTCTCCTTGCTGCGAGGCAGCAGATTTCAACTTCACCACCACCTTGACACCCAGAATGAACATACAAACATAATAAAGATAATATAAACATTTTACGTTTTCATAAACATGTTGTTTTTGTCTAATACATGCAATATGAGCAATCACTTCACAAAAGTACTTAGATCCCCTCACAACCCTAACATTTACAAAAAAATATTATTCCCACATTTGCATTTTCTATTACATTCTGCCCTTTTGTTTTGTTGAGAAAGATTTTGTCACATTACTGTAGTTTTTTATTTCGTTAAGTTTCAGATTTTTATTTAGAAAAAAATATTGTTGTCATTTGTAAGCTTAATCCTATTTTGCCTCTGTGAGTGCAAGGCAGGAACAATCCCCGGACAGAGTGAGAGCCCTGCCACATATATCGGGGCCAATTTAACCCTGACAGTCCATCTAACCTGTATGTCTTTGGACTATGGAAGGAGACAGAAGCAGAATACAATTTTGAAAATACAAAATTTAGTAGACAAATTATATATTTTTTACACTAGATGCTGTTACTAATGCAGTTAAAGTACTTTTAACTTCACTAAATTTTAATATTTTAATATTTTTAACATTTACTTGAGCGCTTATTTTTTAGAAAGAAACTTTACTTTCAGTGAAAAGTTTGTCTTCAAATTAGGCGTACCTATTAAGTATTTTGTGTAGTGTTAGACTATTTAACATTCTTAATTTATAGATATTGATTATACTCTTCCCTTCATTTTGTTTAGAGTGAAAAAACAAAGTTGACAGAACCCATGACAAAATGTTCTGACAGTTATCCTCTCCACTATTCTATGTCCTCCATTGTGCTAACAACAGGCTTTATGTTTCATATGTATTAATGAGTGGTAAACAGAAAAATGTTAAACTCAACTGAAAAGTTTTCAGTAAACCTGTCTATATAACCCTGCTAGCTGGAGTTACCTAGATAACGTCTTGTGCCTCTTTGAAAGTTCTCCTGCAACATCCCAGGCACTGATTGTAGCTAAATCACTGTGCTTCAGATTTGCATCTTTTTAATATTTTACAAACATCTTTGTGTTGGTCAGCATGTATGCTTTTTAAATTTTTAAATGGGCTGCTTGTTTTGCCACTGTATTGCTCCTTCTTCTCACAAATATTGCATCGGGCAGCTGTATTCTTCACCATCTCTGAAAACTAGCAGCATATAACACAATGCTTTCGGTCTGCCATTGTCATACACAGTCTGTGCTTGTGCAAGGGGCGTGGGTTTATGGCATTCTTGTGTCACAGCGCATCTGCTCATTTCCATAAAAGCCGAAAGTGTGTTAGCACATTTTATGCCTTTGCAAGAACCTTATTACCGCATCTTACAGAAATAAATAGTAATTTATTTATTTATTTATTTATTTATTTTTTTGAGTATCAAAGTATGGATTTACTCTGGTATTGATCTGCGTATCCCTAATAAAAACTGCTAAAAGTTTTGATGGTATGCAAAGTGCAAATAAAAACAGATAGCAGTTATGTAAAAAATCACTTTGACTTGTAATCCTTCACAACCAGTATAAAGAAAAGATATTAAGTGTTCAGTGTGGTCAGTTTCATTTTTTCATAAATATACAGTACATCCAAGTCAATAATTCTTACAACAACATTTCACTTGCTTAGATTTAATTTTTTGCTGTGTTAATGTCAAGGGTGCAAGTCCAAGTTTGTCTATATGTGGCCTTCAAGCCGTCAAACAGCACTATTAATCAATAAGTGATATAACCACATGGGCACAGCAGTACTTCGGCAAAATTTTATCAAGTACCACAAATACATAGTTACATCCACACATGCTGGTTACATCTGTACAGTGCAAAAAAAGAAGGCCATATGTTAACAGTGTGCAGAAGAGCCTTTGGATGGACCATCAAACAGTGAATGAATCAGTATTTCAGGTCTTTTTTTTTTTTTTTTTTTTTTTTTTTTTTTTAAGAAGAAATTTGCATTTTATCCTCTGGAGCAAAGTAAATGACCATACAGACTTTGACCAGCTACAGATTCAGAAGACAACATCTGTGATGGTATGGTGTTGTGTCACTGCACTGGACATTGATAACTTGCAGTTCTATTAAGACCCCATTAATGACGAAAAGTACATACAGACTTTGCCTACAAGACGCTTCCTTGGACGCTCATGCATATTTAAGCAAGATAATGAAAAACATGCATTACCAAGGCATGCCTGCAGTCTTGACCTTTCCCCAACTCAGAATGTGTGGTGCGTTTTGAAGCACAGAATGTGACCACAAAGGCCTCCCTACTGTTAGCACACCTTAAGACTTCTTTGCAAGGCGAATGGGACAAATGTACATCTGAAACGCAATAAATTTGTGTTTTCAGTACCTAAATGTTTATTAAGTGTTCTGAGAATGAAAGGCAATATTAGAAAGTGGTAAATTCCTTACGGTCCAAACTTTTTTTTTATATATATATATCTATGCTTCATGGATGTTTTTGAAAAACAAATTAAGTTAATTAGTTGTAACTTCAAATAATGGGGCTGTCCTATAGTTTTCAGTTTAGAGGTCATTTAGTATCCTTTACTAATCACTGCTTTCTGTTTATTACTTGCATTTTCCATTTTGGTCTCAATGTCTTCCAAGTTGGTGTTGTAAATCAACTAAAGATGCAGCCTCACTTTTAAGTAATAGCATTTAAAAATGCACATTTTTCTTTTTTTACATTTTGTCTAGCTTTAAAAAGTTAGATTGCATTTTGTATTTAATGGGGGTAAAATGTCTGTGTTGTGTATATATAATTTTATTTTTTTAAATACTTTTTTAGGTATTTCATGTCCCAGTTGGTTCCACTTTACCAACTACAGCAAAGTTGCCTATACCAGCTAAACCGAGACAAATAGCACTCAAAAGCTCTTCAGACCCAAGTAAGCAAAAGACATTATAAAAATGGCATGCAGTATCTGGTACTTTAGAGGTATTTTTTGTGTGTATAAATTAGGGCTGTCAAATTATACTATAACTGGGGTTCAAATGATTAAAAATAAGAAATATTTAAATATCTTTGAACATAGGTCCTAAGTACTATTATATGTGCATTTATATTTAATGTGCCTTTGTATGCTTTATTATTTTTTATTTTTTTTGTTTGCAGTGCGTCACATATAGTAAGTACTTTTGTGCTGTCACTCCTCCACAGAAAAAGTTTTTCTGTGCATAGAAAGCAACCTGATCAAAGAGAAAAGTGCATCCTGAACAGTTTACATGCCTGCATATATTGAACGCCTACAAAATCACTCATGATTACTTAAGCAAGTGAAACACGCATGTTACTTTAGTCCTCCACACCTTCTTTTTCCTCCAGCTAGCCGCTCTGCTGTGTGCCTTTCCGGTAGGGTACAAAATGTGAAGGCAATACCCATCTATATTTTATATATGTGGTGGCATTGGGAGTCTATTGATGTTTCACAAAAGGAGTTACTAAAAGTACTAAATGCTGCATTGTAATGATCTTTGGGTATTCCCTCCTCATATTTTTAGTTGGCATACACTGTCATTAATAGAAACTTAAAAACTCTGCTAGTAAGTAAAAAAAAAAAAAAATACACAAAAAATTTGAATACACTTCACACATAGGTGTGAAGCATAGGTTACAGTTTAAAAAAAGAAAACAGCTTCTGGATAGATCATTTGTGTTGAGCAGCCTGATTTGATAAGTTTGCAGAGTGAGGCACCAGTAGTTAAAGAATCATATGGGATTCTTCACCAAAAATATAGCACATTTTTTTTAGGAATTATGTGTCAAGCCAGAAGCCTCCAAAAGACATGTTTATTGAGGTAGTTAAGTATGCTTTCCTGACATTGAAAATACTATTTAAACTAGAGATTTAAAGTGGTTAAAATAATAAAAGGAAAATCAGAAATATGGCAGTTATTTCCCATTATGTCAAAGAGAAATTAAACCAGTTTTTGTTCGCTGTAACGAATTCTTAACAGTTTTACAACAGCAAATCAGGTGAGGTTCAAGAATGAAAGGGAACAGGATCAGGACCTAAATGATACTTCTGGGGTGCTGAAGAAAGGTTTCGAATGTGTTGATAGTACGCTTGTTAACCAAAAAGCAGAGCAGAGTGGTAGAACAATCTGTCCAAACTTAAGAATTACAAATTGTAAAAATCTTAAACATGGAAGTGATGCGTAAAACCTATGCAAAATACATACTTATTGTAGCATACCATGTCTGGAGTAACACAAAGCTGAAATTAGTGCAAGGTTAAAAAAAGACTTCTTTTTTTAATAGCAATGTTTGTTCTGACAAAATGGAAATATGTTTTGTGTTTTTTTTTATTTAACATATTTAATATTTTATTTATATATTATATTATTTATATTTTATTTAATATGTATTATATATACTGTAACTGTTACAGGTATAACAGAATATAAAATCCTTATTGGGTCATGAGTTCTATTAATATGTTGGCTCACAAACATTCCTAATGCCTTGGCGAGTAGAAAACATTTGGCTACACCTTAAATGTAAAATTTCCAAGTCAAGAAGAAATGGTAGGAAAACCTAAGATTAGGTAGTAATAAAATATGTTTAATAAAATATAATAATGGATAATATTTATAATAGTTTATTTTCTGGCAAAAAAATGTAACAATTGCGATATTTGAACATATCAAATGTAGTTACAAATTAAGATAGTAGAAGCAGTGAGATACTCTTAAACCAGTCCTAAAACACAACCAAGAATAATGGCAAAACCGATCAAAAGCCATTTATTTTGTAGAACACTGCAATAAAATATATATTATTTGAATTTAATGTGAAATATATGAAAGCTATAATAATATGGGAAGCTGCAAGTTAAATAGTAGTAAAGTCCCAATATTCTAAGAATCCAGACTGTATCCTGGAATAATGCAAATAAATCTTTATTCTGTAGCTTTGGTTGATGTAGGGTATTAGAATTACATCAGTATGTAGATAGATAGGTAGGTAGGTAGGTAGGTGGGTACTTTGTTGGCCATTCAGACCAACAAGGCTGGTCAGTCCTATCCACTAGCTTCTTCCAAGATAACATGAAGGTTAGCTTTGAAGGTGCGTAAAGTCCTACTGTCTACCACACTCCTTACCAACTTATTCTATGTGTCTGTGATTAGTAAGTTGGTTATAAATGATTGAAATGTTTACAGTTAAGCCCAGTAACTTAAATGATGGATAGATGGATAAATCTTTTCCCTCTTAAATCTAAACAGGTCAAGATATACAGTGCATCCGGAAAGTATTCACAACGCATCACTTTTTCCACATTTTGTTATGTTACTGCCTTGTTCCAAAATGGATTAAATTAATTTTTTCCTCAGAGTTGTACACACAACACCCCATAATGACAACGTGAAAAAAGTTTACTTGAGATTTTTGCAAATTTATTAAAAATAAAAAAAATTGAGAAAGCGCATGTACCTAAGTATTCACAGCCTTTGCCATGAAGCTCAAAATTAAGCTCAGGTGCATCCTGTTTCCCCTGATCATCCTTGAGATGTTTCTGTAGCTTAATTGGAGTCCACCTGTGGTAAATTCAGTTGATTGGACATGATTTGGAAAGGCACACACCTGTCTATATAAGGCCCCACAGTTGACAGTTCATGTCACAGCACAAACCAAGCATGAAGTCAAAGGAATTGTCTGTAGACCTCCGAGACAGGATTGTCTCGAGGCACAAATCTGGGGAAGGTTACAGAAAAATTTCTGCTGCTTTGTAGGTCCCATTGAGCACAGTGGCCTCCATCATCCGTAAGTGGAAGAAGTTCGAAACCATCAGGACTCTTTCTAGAGATGGCTGGCCATCTAAACTGAGCGATCGGGGAAGAAGGGCCTTAGTCAGGGAGGTGACCAAGAACCCGATGGTCACTCTGTCAGAGCTCCAGAAGTCCTCTGTGGAGAGAGGAGAACCTTCCAGAAGGACAACCATCTCTGCAGCAATCCACCAATCAGGCCTGTATGGTAGAGTGGCCAGACGGAAGCCACTCCTTAGTAAAAGGCACATGGGACCCTGCCTGGAGTTTGCCAAAAGGCACCTGAAGGACTCTCAGACCATGAGAAACAAAATTCTCTGGTCTGTTGAGACAAAGATTGAATTCTTTGGTGTGAATGCCAGGCATCACGTTTGGAGGAAACCAGGTACTGCTCATCACCAGGCCAATACCATCCCTACTGGTGGCAGCATCATGCTGTGGGGATGTTTTTCAGCGGCAGGAACTGGGAGACTAGTCAGGATAAAGGGAACGATGACTGCAGCAATGTACAGAGATATCCTGGATGAAAACCTGCTCCAGAGCGCTCTTGACCTCAGACTGGGACGACGGTTCATCTTTCAGCAGGACAACAACCCAAAGCACACAGCCAAGATATCAAAGGAGTGACTTCAGGACAACTCTGTGAATGTCCTTGAGTGGCCCTGCCAGAGCCCAGACTTGAATCCAATTGAACATCTCTGGAGAGATCTTAAAATGGCTGTGCACCGACGCTTCCCATCCAACCTAATAGAGCTTGAGAGGTGCTGCAAAGAGGAATGGGTGAAACTGGCCAAGGATAGGTGTGCCAAGCTTGTGGCATCATATTCAAAAAGAATTGATGCTTTAATTGCTGCCAAAGGTGCATTGACAAAGTATTGAGCAAATGCTGTGAATACTTATGTACATGTGATTCCTCAGTTTATTTATATTTAATAAATTTGCAAAAACCTCAAGTAAACTTTTTTCATGTGGTCATTATGGGGTGTTGTGTGTAGAATTCTGAGGAAAAAAATGAATTTAATCCATTTTAGAATAAGGCTGTAACATAACAAAATGTGGAAAAAGTTATGCGCTGTGAATACTTTCCGGATTCACTGTATAATGCAAACAAATTAACCTGACTAAGTTAAAATGTTTAAAAATAAGTAACAAAAGCTTATTCACATCAATTTTCCCCTATAATGTAACTAAGGTAATTTAATTACATAACTACATTCTTTTTGGAACGGACTCCTGATCCCAATGGCCTGTTATTACAAAAAACAGTTTCAGAAAATGGATTAATATAGACTTGCTGAATACAAGTGTTAAGAGTTTAGATCAGTTTCTGAGCCAATAAAGACAAAGCATAGAGTGTCAGTAATTGCATTGGTTTGGTTTCAGGGCTTTAATCTGGTTAAATGTTAATGCAACTGAATGCAGCTTTTACATTACATGTAAAGCTTATTCAAATATTGAAATTTGGCATTCTGACATTTGATTGTTTAAAGAAAGATGCATTTATTAATTACATATTAATGCAGATCTAAGAATGTAGTGAAGAAATACTATGATTATGCAGTATGTATATAAAATATTAGGTGCTAAATGTCTTACTTTTGCATTCCCTTTTAAGGAAAGTCCTCAAATGTTGGATCAGGATCCGAGAAATCTGCAAATGTCAGTAGTATACCAAAGCAAAGGTAGGAGATGCAAATTAATCCTGTTTTATTCTATTAAGAACATTGATTTGTGCTTTCTGAATTATTAAGATTAGACATGTAACAATGTATAAAATAATTGTTTTATTCAATGTGATACAGTAATGTCAAAACTTGATAAATTTTTCAAAACCGCACAAACAGGGAATGCCCTGAGAATATGTCTTACATGTTTATTTTAATTGATTAAAATAATCAGCATTATACAACTGTGTTATTTGAGACTTTTGATTGAAACAATGGAGTTTAGCCTGATGCATTCAGAGTGGTTTATTTGTAGCACAAAACGAGCAGCACGTAATAATGTTAAAAAATGAATTATAGTGGCAAAAAAGTAGACTTCTCAAATGAACAACCACAGCACTGTAGTTTTCAATGGTTTTCATCTTGTAAACTGTTCTACAATTTTTTAATTTCACTTGAGGAAAAATGAGTATGTGTACTTTATTTGAAAAAGGCAAAGAAATACCTTGGTGGTGACCATGTCACAATTACTGTTTTTAAAAAAAAAAAAAACCCTTGCTCAGTATGAGGTTCTAGGCATAGCCAGGAAATGCTGAGTCTACTGCCCTTTACAGGATCACCTCATCCTCCATTTTTGCCCATTGACTTGTTGCCTCTTTTTCAGATCATAACCAGCTCCCTAAACAGCCTAGCCTTGGTAGCGTTCATCTCTTGTAGTGATTATATCTGTGGTTCTGCATTCTGTGCCTCTGATGACTCTGCATAAATACAAATAACTAAAATATAAAAATTTCTAAATATTTGTAACTGTAGCAGACAGTATTAAGAATGATCAATGCAAGCAATAATGTTACTATTAAACAATCTAATGATATAATAAGAGTGTTAAATTTGTACAATTTGTTCCTCATTTCGTGATCTCATCGGTGAGGTCTTCCTCATATCATTTTCTAGTCTTCGCTTGTCATTTTGCTTTTATAAGATGCTATAGCAATGATATGGGTAAAACATCCTGTTATATTGGCAGTGCTCATGGGAATAGTCACATTTGCTCTGTCAGGTTTCCACACAGCTACTGCCTCTGTTTGCTCTGTGGCACTGTTAAGACTCCCATAGTGATTTGTCCGTACCACATGTCTGTTGATGTAAACATCCCAATTGAAACAGTGAGTGCTTTAGCCAGGATTGAGTCTGTTGGGAAGAGCCACTATAAATGTTGTCGAGTGACTTTGCTGTGTTTTTTTTTCCAGCTTTTTGCCTAGTTCCACCAATAGACAGAGAGAAAGGTAATGCCATCCTGTGGTAGATGAGTGCTTAAGTTTGTAGTATTAGCATTGACATATGCTAACTTTTTGATCTGTAAATTCTCTCAGTAACGTACTCCTAAAGAAATTGCTGTCTTCCAACAAACTGAACTCTAGAACACGCCTTTTTTCTTCTGTGTCTAGTTCCATGGTAAAAGTAAAAAGGAGGTTTTTCAGATGAAGAAAGGGGTTCTCTTGTTGTGGGCTTATTTTAGTATTTAACACACCATATATAAATCAAGCATTGTCTGTTATGTATAATGTATTGTTCAATTCAGCACGCTTTTCGAATCAAGACCATCATATTGAAAGATATAAAATAATGTAGCATATCGTTAGCCCTCCCCAATTAAGAAATATCCTACTTACTATCATCCAGAAGATCTTTAAAAACAAATTGTGAACATATTCCAGAAAGTTGCATCTTATGATGGTGTGGCATTCATTGATTTCTTTCTCTTTCAGACCTATGCAAACATCAGGAACCGAGGAACAGCAGAAGCCCTCTGTAGTGCCATCTGTTACTGTTTCATCAGCATCCAGCTCTAGTCTGAAAACAAGTCTAAGTCACAAAAGAGTTCTGTGTTTTGATAACATTTCAACATCCAAAAGCTTAAACACTTCTGTAAGCAGCAGCCAGACAAGTGAATCTAAAGCTTTAATGGTGGAAGCCCCTTCATTAACTGTGTCATCAACAACTGTGGAGTCTGAAAAAACATGTCAAAACAGTCATACCATCCCTAATATTTCCATGAAGAAAGATAAGACCCAAAAAACAGGAATTGAAGGAGACTCGTGCACTACTGAACAGACCATAATATCAGGAGGACATCTAGGTAAAGTAAAGTTATCAGATGGGCAGGACCAATTGGATCAAAGAGAGAAATTCTCAGCATCTGAAAGCGTACACAAAATAACAGTTCTTGAATCCAAGAATGACTCAGATGTCAGAAAATCATGTGATTCTGTTAGCAGTAAGGATAGAGCTAAAGATACTGAATCACGAAGAGACCAAGAAAAAAGACGGAAATCTAGTTCTTCTGTAAATAAGAAGAATGAAACACCTGTACACACAGCAAAGACTGATGTACATCAGAAAGATAAGTTTACCCCGTCTGATCATAAAGAGAAACACTCTGGATCTGGAAAAGATTTAGATGAGAGAAGGAGGTCAGAAATGGCAGAAAGTCGTGCATCAAAAAGCAAAGAGGTGCGGACCGATAAAAAGTCGTCCTTGGAAGATGTTGCCAATGTCACAGCAAATAAAGAAAATGAACTAGAGCCAGAGCAAAGCAACCAGCGAGCCCAGGAAAATGCTCCTGCCAACTCACAAAATGACAAACCTTCAGTGTCATCCAATATTTCTTTGCAAGTTCCAGAGGAACAGAGGCTTAAAATTCGTAGAGGCAAGGGTGTCAGCCCATTAACCAAGCAGGCAGCTGAAATTCTACAGGATATTCAGGGACAAGTGCCAGGTTCTCCTCCCTCAAATAAGTTGATATTGAGTGGCTCAGAACTGCCAATACCACAGACTCCTGGCTCAGGTAAACATATAGAAGATCCTTTAGACTGCCCAAAGACTCCTGTGCGACGGCGAATAAACAAAGAAGGAGAACTTACACCCAGGCATCTTCCACCACCTGCCACACCAGACTTGCCTACTTGTAGCCCAGCGAGTGAAACTGGAAGTGAGAACAGCATCAACATGGCTGCTCACACACTTATGATTCTGTCTCGGGCAGCTATTGCTAGAACAGGCACTCCTTTGAAAGACAGTGTTCAGCAAACAGGAAAAATATCTCAAAACAACAAAAATGTAGGCAAAAAGCGGAAGCTTAGTGAGGAACAGAAGAGTCCGCCATCAAAAAAGGATCAACAGAGATCTGTTTCACCGGCAAGGAAGAAGAAAACAAAAGTAAGTAACACTGCTGTCAGTTCCTATTGGATATATTTCATGTATTTTTTCAAAATTAGTTCTTAAGGAAATTCCAGTAGCAACTTTGCAAGAATTTAGTTGATTCTTCGCATAGAAAGAGGTGTATAGAAAATTTATGAATATAAAAAGGTAACACATTGTCTAGATACTGACTGATAATTAAATAATTACTTTCCCTAAGGGTTCAATATAGTATGTTACTCATTTTGTTCACCAATAGCATAAAAATATAGTGCAGAGCAGTTAAAAACAAAGCGCAAACCTATTCTTTTCAGTAATATGAAAAGTGAATTCAGTACCTTTACCTTTAGTAAGTAGTCAAACCCCTTAACTTTTTATATGTTCTTGGCTTGGTTTTTGAACTGATACAGTATATATTGTCCGATATGAGACCTTTATTGACAGGTGTGTGACTTTCCTTATTCATGTGTAATAATTTGAATTGACCAAAATGTGGACTGCAGACAAGGTGAAGAAACATCACAGTGATGATCAATAGAATGGAATGCAGGGGTCTCCAACACATTGCTTGCGAGCTACGAGGTTATGAATCCTACATAAATTTGAAAACTTGATTAGTCAAATTAGGGGTCGGCGATCTTTCCAAAAAATCATACCACGATCCACAATCTGAATTGCAATCTGTCTTTTCAATGTGGAATACACTTAAGAGAATATCCAGACTCAAAATCATCAAGACCTAAGTAGCACTTTATTTTAAATAGCAAACAAAGTTGAATTCAATTGTTCTCTCGTTCTCTAGCTAAGTGCAGTTAAGGAACACGCCCCAAAGCTGGTGAGTGAGTGAGGAAGGCCCCTCCCCTCAGCCCGGTGGGTGTGGATTTGCGCAAATAAATCAGTACCGCAATCGAACTATGATACATAGCGAAATGAGAGAAGTCATAAAATCAGCTGGAATGTTCAAGCAAATTATAGAAATAATCTAAATCCGTTAAGTATTTCTCCCGTGAAAAGCGGACAGACAGAGAGACGTTGGATTTTACATATTATATATTAGTAAACTTTCATAATATTGTGCAGTCAGCATTTCTGGAGCTTAGTAGAGCCAGGTAACTATAAGAATCTTCACCAAGCAGCTCTGAAAATGTCTGCTTTGTTTGGGTCTACATACTGTACCTGTGTGAGTCTGCCTCTTCTGACATGAATGTCATGAAATCAAAGTTCAGAACAAGACTGACAGATGAACATTTAAATGACCCATAAGAGTGAACTTAAGCGGCTACACTCCACCATACACCTCTCTTGTTGACTCCATGCAGTGCCAGTCATCTGACTAACTAAAAGAGACATCACACATGCAACTGGACATGTGAATACTCTTGTGAAGTGAAACAGTGTGATGTAACAAAATTACAAATGAATAAGGAATATCTGTGTATTTTTAATTGCATTGTTTTGTTTTGACAGCATTCATGTTTTAATTCAATAGTGTGAGATACACAAGAAAATGCATACAGACATACAAAATGCACTTGCAGGTGAACTAAATATTTTTTGTGATGTTTTAATGCAAAATGTGAGTTGTGGACACCAACATTTTGTAAATGTTCAGGCAAAACAAGCTTACTCAGTTTGTTTGGGCTGAAATAAGCTATGAGAATAAACGTTAGAAAACATGAGTAGCTCTCGGCCATTTTCATTTTGTAAAAGTAGATCTCGAGAGGGGAAAACAGTTGGAGACCCCTGTGTTAGAAGATAGGATCTGAACACTTGTATCAATGTAATTGTTCAGGTTTTTAATTTTAATAAATTTTCACTAATTCCTGAAATCCTGTTTTCACTTTATTTGAAAAGGAAAAAATTAAACAAGTGTAGCTAAAGTATGCAGCATAACAAAATGTTAAAAAGTAATGGTGTCTGAATTCTTTCTTAAACCTCTGTGTATGAAATATGTAGATGATGGCCTTAAGACCAAGTTACAATTGTCCTTGTTCAGTTACATTCTTAAAAGGATCATTCCACAGAGAAGTAATTAGAAAATCACTTCGATAGAAGACATCTGAAAACAATTCATATATGATGATAAACCTCCTCTAAGCAAATCAAGTTCTACCACAGACACTGGGAAGAGAAAGAAAACAAAAGTTTACTTCCCTAATATTGGCAAATCAAAAACAGCTGTTATAATTAACTAAAAAATAATGTAAGAAAACAATATAAAACAACCACAATGGCACCTAAAAGGAACATACGAAGGTAAAATGATGTTTTCAGTCTTTATTTAGGAGATTAGATCATTTCTGAACCTCCTTTAGGGCAAAAAGTTCTCTCGCTTTGTACCCCTCACCAAATCAGTGACTTTAAAAAATAAAAATCACTTTCTATTTTCCCACTAGATGCTGTTGAAGTTTATATTGTAGAATCTGAAGTACAGTAATAGTTACAATTACAAAGGTTATTTATTACAGAAAATATGTATTATTAAAAATACAGCTGTGTTTTCATACTTTTGTGTCACCATATGTAAGCTATTTTAAATTACTGTATTGTTCCAGAGTTCTGTCAGTTTCTCTTTCTAAATGTAATTCCATTTGTTTTCTGCACTACAGAAACAGAAGAAGCTATTGGACTCTTTCCCAGATGGGATGGATGTAGACAAATTCTTGTCTTCACTGCACTACGATGAGTGAGAAAATGCCTTGAGCAGTGCATAGAACATGCAAGACTGGAAAAACCTGCTGAATATAGGATCAGTGAATCGGCACGGAAGATGGTGGTGGTGGGGGGGGGGGAAATCAGACAGAAAAACAAATCAAATTGTTTTTTTTTTTCTCTCTTTTCTCCAGAGGGTCTGAAAAGAGTGCAGGATTCATTCCAGGAAACGCTTTCTTGGATACCTAGGGATTTGCCATTACTTTAAAATATATATATATATTGGAAAGAATCAGTTTCAGATATGTTTGTGAAAAATTGTGGCAGTAGAAGTGATCGGACACTTCTTAGTCACCTCGTTCCTTCATGCCATCTCTAGTTTATTTATTTTTAAAGGGAGAAATCTGTGTAAAGCTGCTTAAATTCCCCCTCACTTTAAACTCTGAAATGAATAAGTGATTCATTGTTTGTAAAGTGTAAATATACCAATCTTAACATAATTTTATTTTTCTCTTATGTACAGCAAATTCCTTATTGAACTAATTGAATTTAATTAACACTGAAATGCTGCATTATAATGAAAGTCGCTCAGCAATGCTTTTCTTTTCATTGTCAATTATTTATTCATTTATGATTCCAGTAAAATCAGTCTTACTAATCAGTCATCACCTCTGTGGCTGACTGTACTACATGAATAAAATCAGTGTATAACCAGTGCTAAATTTTTCTGCCAACAACACTTATTGAGAATAAATTAAATTAATAGTATTTATAAATCATTTAGCATTTGTTGTTACCTGTCCAACCTTGTTTTTATGCACTGGGATGAAGTGACGTTGCAATATAGTAAATTTAGCAAATCTCAGTCCATTGTCCCTGGCAGATTCAGTGCCTTGGTACAACGCGCCAGTTGGACGTGGGTGAGACGCTTTACGGGAGGTAGAATTACCTCCATTCTCTTAGTACCTGCTGTGTTTAATAGGTAACTAAGCTAATATGTACAGTACTTTGTTCAAGACTTAGTATGTGTTGTTTTATTATGTTACAGTCTACAGATACAGATCTGGGCTATAACTATAAATTTGTCCCCCAGTTTCTATTTTTTTTGAACATTTGACTTAGTTAAGACATTTCACAATTTTCATACTTGACATTTGCACTCTGGTACTCCAACAGCTACCTGCAATACAGTATTTACTTTAGTACCTTTCTACATGCTTACTTGAGCCTTGAAGACTTTGTACTGTTTTTCTTTTGTTTCACCACGTTTTCATTCAAGTAAATGGTGTGCCTTAATGTATTTGGAATGCATTGCATCTTTTTGTCACATACTCTACATCTTTTATTTCATACTGCTGTTTTAAGTGGTGAGCGTCTCCTGAAAACCTCTGAAGCTTTGCATTGATTTGCAGACAAGTGTAGTTAAAATAAATTTTATTCTTGTGAAACCAGCTAATGTACTTTTATGTTTTCCATGTACGAATGTTTCTTCAGTATTTTATGGGTGCTGTGGTGTTTTAGTTTTACCGGTATACATTTTACTTGTTTAAAACTAAAAACTATACATCCATAGTGATAAACTTAAACACTTGTGAACCAAAGTTCAAATTAAGAATATGTAATTGTTAATCGGATTGAATAATTACAAAAACAACAAACAACCTTTTAGACAAATGTATACTGGGCAGATTTTCAAAATTACATTTGGTAAACTGAAATGATAGGATTTAATTTTGCAAACAGCCATCCCAGCGGTGCATTGGTTAGTGCTACTGCCACATAGTCCTGCTTTGAATCCCATACCTGGACATGCCTGTTAGTCTGCATGTTAGCCATTTGTCTGTGTTTGCTTTTTCTGGTTACTGCAGTTTTTCCCTCCACATTCCAAAGCTGTACTTGTTAGGTTAGTGGGCAACTCTTAAGATGTTTGTGTGTGCGGCACGTGCACGTGAATGGAGCAGTGGCCAGCTGGAAAAACTTTGCAGGAATAAATAAACATACATTGATGCAGATTACTTTAGTTATCTGGCTGCTCAGTCACTTTGTAATGTAAATCAGTGAAAATTAAAAATCATCTTTTGGTGATGGAAGGGTGTGTTCTGTTTTTCTCTCTTTTTTTCTCATATATTCCTTCAAAAACTCCACCACAAAATACAAACAGGCATCAGAATGAGTTCTGTTTCTTATTACTTTTGTAACCAGATTGTGTAGGTAAGTCTGATCTTTCACTTGAAATGTCCATTAAGGAAAAAAATTAAGTAAACTAAAATAAACACAATGTGTGTACAGTATGTTGACCTTATGCTTAAACATCCTATAGATGTAATAATGGCAAAGTAGTTCCTAGATTTGGGAAAGGCATGATGATGACATTAAAAGCCCCCACATACTGATGATTGATCCTTCAGCAGAGATGTGTTGTATTTGCTGAGGAATTGCTTGATTTTTGCCCCTAAGCTACTATACTGAGATGACATGGCTGTGATGCAAAGTTAAGATTCTCAGAATTACAAGTGGTGTTTTCTACTGCTGAGCTAAATGAGCTGCCAGACAATCTGCCAGTGACTGAGCTTAATCACATGTGGGCTGGAATTCCAAACGTTCTGCGCATTACAATTCATTGACGTTAGTGATGGTTGCCATGTGTTCATCTGTGTCTGAATTAGTTTGCTTTGTTTTTTTGAGTACAAAATAGAAGTTGCTAGGAGAAAATTAATTGAAATCAATTGAAAAGATAAATTTGGGGATCTTATGTGCTTGCACCCAGAGACATATCTGTACTTTATATGGATCACCCTTTATTGAAGATGCTGTTCTGAGGTTTCTACTTTATTAAATAATAAAGCTTTTCACGCCAAGGCATTCTAGAATGAAGACATTATTAAGACTAACATGAGCACCTTTTGTGAGTACACAAGAAAGTTTGCAGTAGATCAGCCTTCTGCCATACTTCCCAGCTTTCAAAATGAGCCCAGCACATTTCCCTGTGATAGAAGAGGCTAAGCATGGGTAAAAAATATATATCTCCAAGAAATTTAGGCCATTGTTGAAGATAGTGAGCTTCACTGACAATTGAAAACAGGTATTGAAATGCAAGGTTGCATCTGTAATTTCAAATTATCAGGTTTAGAGGACAGAGAGAATCAATAATGTTTGAATTATAGGAATAAATTAAAATGGAGTGAAGGGCAAACTTAATGCAGCTTTTTGGAAATAGCAGTCCGCTAAATTTCTAACACTTGCAAGATTTTCTAGAATACACAAAATTCAAGGACATTTTTAATGACAGAGGCACTAATGTATGCATGTGCCACCTGTACAATTGTGGCTGGTTTACTTCCATGCTTTTTAAGCTTGGAGGGCTTTTTTCAGTCTGTTCATGGTCATGTTAGTGACAGGCTTGATAGTATCAATCCCAGCATGTTCTTTGTCATCTACATGTCACTGTTCCGCCCACCATACCTATGAATTGGATCACATTACATGCCCAAAGTAGGTCAGTCTTGGCCTGGAAATCTTGGCTTAAGTTTCTGGCTTAATGCAACCCAGAACATTTCTGTTAACTCTTTTTATTCACACGATGTGTAGAAATGTTCTGCAACACTGTAATTCAGTCATGTTAGTTGTTCATGGTCCAGCTTTCGCATCAGTAAATATAATAGAGAACACAGTATCCCTGACCATTTTACTCTTGGTTGTAATAATGATGTCTTTATTTTTTCCAGATCTTAGCCATGCTCAGCCTTAAACTGTGACCATGTGTTGAGCTTCTAATGTCAGGGTCAAATTCTCCACTTCAGGTAATCTTTGGTCCCTGAAATTAAACATTAAGCCTTTCTTTGTTGTTCATGTTTAATCTTTCAACTATATAGATACTATCTGCTTCCACTTCACTGTGTGGAGATTTCATGTTTTTCCTAACATGGCACATGCTTCCTCCTTCATTACATTAGGGCTGTCAGATTGAATGTTGCCATTTGACTATAATTCAACTTTATTTAAAATATGCCTTGTTCAAAGCCAAAAGCTGAATTGCTTGCTTTACCCACACTAATGTTGGCATCAAGTTTCTTCAGACACATTGTGCAATACTACATAATTTCACTGATTTGTTTTTTTGTGAACTCTTCCATGATCAGCCTTTTCTTAATTTTAAATGGGTAACTTATCTTCATTACTAAAACAGCCAGACCTCTTCACAATGTAGTGTTTTGTTTTTCTATCCCATTACTCTGCACTTTGATCTACAAGTGTACTCAGAGCAATTTTTCTAAACCCTTCTCCTATGTCCTAAAAACATCACTGGGCATCTGATTTTGTCCCATTCATTTCTAAATCGGAGATCCATAACTGTTGTTTAGTGCCAAAGACTTTTTGATTAAAGCAATTGAAAAATAACTTGTCATGATTCTGCTTTTTATTTTATTACAGCACTACTAACCAAAACTTTAAAAAGCATTCTTACCCAACACATTCCACAACAAGTCTCTGTCTTATTTGGCTGCTGGTTTGACACATGATGCATAAAACAATCAGCTGTAATTAAAAATATTCTGGCCACCTTTATTAAAATATCGCTGTATCTGTTAAGGAGAATTATCAAGTCAGTGTCAGGACAATCTGTGTGCTTTTTTTTCTTGGCAAGTCTAGAAGTGCCAACTGGCTTTTTATTCTGAATGCCGATATAAATAGTACAGTACCTTGTCTCTGAAAAAAACAAACGTGCCTTTTATCTGCTTACCCATTGCCTGCTTTTTTACTCTGCTCGCTATTTACACCTTGTCATGGTCTTACTGACCCTCATTCCCCTCATAAGCACTTCATGATTTACAGAAGCACAAGTTTAAAAAAAAAATAGTATAAAATAATAATAATCAAGTGCAGTGGCAGAAAGTGTGGCTAGTATGGATTTCAGCTCCTTTTCATGACTGCTTTTATGTCTGGTTGTTCTGGTAAGTAAGGACTTGCATCCTCACCCAGTCGGTACTAAATTGGAAAAAAGTCAGTGCAGATGCTTGGGGTTTTAATGGCTCTTGTATATTTAAACACAGTTGCACAAGTACCTCTAGGCTGCCCTTTTGTTGCGTTTGTCCTTGCTGTGGCTACCAGTGGGGCTATAATCATCATAATAATAAAGTATACAAAAAGCATATACAAATTTACATTATTTTTCTGTAGGTGGGGTGTAAAGGTAACAAACTCATTTTAAGAAACTGATTGCAGTTTACTGACGAGAACAAGAACTGTAGAAATACAAGTCCATCTATTGTCAACACAAAAGAGTTCAAAGCAGCTGGCTACTCTTTGGAGGTTTTCTGGACCTTCTTGATTTTTATAAGCCTCTTAATTTAGCATTCTAAGTTTAGATTTTTAGTGTTGGGTTACAGTCAGTTTGCTCTTGCTTCAATGCACAGCTCTGGATGCAAGGGAAAGCTGGTGTGATGTTGTGACTCAAGGATTTGTGTCTCCAAATTCTTTATAAACTTGTAAAAACTATAGCTACAGTATGTACCTGAAACAGTTCAGCATGGGATTGGAACACATTAAGTCAATTTACTACCTACTTGGGAATTCTGACTTATCTAGTTCTAGATCAGCAGATTTACAGTACCGACTGAGCCTTTAAGGATGATGCAGTGCTGCCTTTAGTTTACTTTAAACTCTTTGCTGTGTCTTCTGCAGTTTTATGTCTTTCTTACATGAGAGTTGAGGAGTGGTGACTCTTTTCTTGGCGTATGACTGATGTCTTGCACAGAGTTTAAGCTTTGGAAAGTGGATCTTAGAGCCTTGGAGCTGGATGCTCTGAACTAGCTCTAGACCCAAGGAAAGGTCTCGCGCTTGTCTTCCTGTTCCAAAGAGATGACATGCATGCACCTTGTGTTTCAGATGTACACTCCGGTGCTTATGTCAGAATCGCACCAACTTACATATCCAGCACCAGCCGTGTTATTTTGTCCTTAGGAGTGAAGAGTTCAGCTTGCATTTAAATTTTTTTAAATGAATTGTCACTTTGTTAGGAGTCATTGCAGCAGACACGTCAACTTCTCCTTGAACGACACCTCTTTTTATCAGAAACTCAAAAATCGCACTGACTACATGTCACTATGGCTTCCAGATGTTTCATCAGCTTTTAAGGAATGAAAATGAAAACAAATTTCTGTACCTGTGTTAATCTGTTAACCCACAGAGAATGCCAATAAAAACCTAATCCTATGCATAACTCAGGAAAGGCAAACACCCAGATTATGCACAGAACCTATATGGACAGCTCTATATGCAGTAGGCAGAGAAATAAAAAATAAACCAAGAAGGTGGCATGGCAACCACTGTAGAAGTCTTTACAATTTTCATAGCCTTTCTCTTGAATAATGGAAATTATTGAGCATGGTGTACGGGAGTCAACAAAAACAGAACCTAAAACTTACAAATTTGCAATGTACAGTACAGTATTGTAGAAGAATCTTTGTGTAAAACAAAGACACTTCAAAAAATGAAAAAAAAATTGATACATAAACTTAAGAGCAGGTAACAGTTTAAAAAAAAAAAAAAAAAAAGACGAATATTTGGTGTGACGAGGCCTTTAAAAATGCATTCTGATACTCAGTACTGTAAACACAGCAATACCCGTAAATGTGCTCATGACTACTTCCAATTCTCTCTCCACCCTTTCATAGTAGAATTTGGCTGCTGAGAATTTCTAGGCACAAACAGCAGACATGCAAAACGGACATTGACATACCTCAACATATAACTGGGTCAAAAAGCATGTTAAATACATTTCCCCATTTAATAGAAACCTGGTTTTAATGATACTTTAAAAAAAGAAAAAAGATGCAGATTACATTTTAAACAGAAACATTTTAATTTAAATAAAACATATCCACTGATTTTTTTTTGTTTTGCTCCAGATGCTACATAAAACAAATTTTGTAACAGCAAAAGACAGTTTGGAGATTAGTCTAGGTAGTTTTGATCTCTGTAACATTGTTAATGTTTAATAAATAATCCAGACTATGAATCGTTTTCTGCTATAGTCCATTCTCTGCATCTGTTCATACCAGCAGGTCTGATGGTACTGCCTGCTGCTCAGTTGGGCAGCAGAGAAAGTATAAAGGGAATCTTAGCACCTCTGAATAAGCACTGCAGAAGCTCCTCCACCTCCATTACAAATACCAGCAAGTCCATATTCACCGGGCTTCAAGTTATGGACCATATGACCAACAATTCGTGCACCAGACATGCTAAATACAGAAAAAAAAATAGAAAAAAAAAAAAAACACATTAAGTGTCGGACCCCATTTCAAATGTGTCTCACTCTTCAAGATGAAACAGTTCTTACCCAATTGGATGGCCCAGAGAAACAGCTCCTCCATTAACGTTTACCCTGTTTGGGTCAATTCCAAGCATTTTTATATTCGCTAGAACTACTACACTGAAGGCCTCATTTATTTCCCACATGGCAATGTCTTCTTTCTTTAGACCTGCTGCTTTTAAAACCTAATTGGGCGGGGGGGGGGAGAAAAAAAAAACCAAAACAGAATAAACCTATTTGTTGGGTTTGTTAAAAATCGCCCTCTTGTTTAACCTGCTATTTGTGCCCACATCCTCCTTCATACATTTCAATTAATTATCTTGTTTACTTTTTCCTTTCTTAATGTTGCAATATTTTCTAAATACCGTGTAATAGTTGAAAGTGTGGACACGTACCTTGGGCACAGCATATGCAGGAGCAATTGGGAAATCAATGGGATCAACAGCAGCATCTGCAAATGCTTTTGGATACAGAAAAGAATATTACCAAAGACCGTACCATCAGTCTTATCACAAAGACATGATTAAGAGACAAATCAATATTCTAGAACTACTGAATGCAAAGAAATTAAAACTTCTGTTTATTATAATATAAAAATCCTGGGACAAGACGAGACTTTTTAGCCTAGGACGAGATCCAACTTTTTCAGAGAGATACTTTCACGTCCCGCGAGATGAGATTTTGTGCAAAGATATTTAACCACACCCGGGGCCGGAAATAAAAGACAAAGAGTAGATGACAAAGTAGAATGTAAGGAATTCAGAAATGTTGGCGCAATACACATGCAGAGCAGGTTAGAGAGAATGAAAGTACTAAAACTCGAAAGTCTCAAAAAAATTATAGTAAAGATCACTTAAGTGCAAACAAATGGAAATTATTACACAGTGAAATAAGGCAACAGCAAAAAGAGATCAAATATATTGTTCGGATTTAAACTTTTAAGTCGGAGACTTGCAGATCGTCTAAAGTAATGTTTCTTTCCAATGAAGAGGTGTATCCACGAGAATTAAGAGCTGTTTGCTGAAAGTGAAATCCACATACGCGAGCGACAGACGCAAAGAGGTTGGTGCGTAGCGCAGGCTGGAGAGGTTGGCGGACGAAGCCCCCAGTATTGTAATAAAATCTAGGCCTTCATATTTTCCATATGTAAATATTCAGCCCCTATCATTCTCACCCACTAACTAGCTATTTTATCAATTACTAGGAAGTCTTCTCCATTGGAATTTTACATTTTACTGTGCTACAAGAAAAATATGACCATTCTGAAAGTGGAATGAACTTTACGCCAATGTATGCTACAGTCTTTAGTTGGAAAAGCCAAAGTGTTAATAATGGCTGATGAGTTGCATTAGTTTAACTTTCACACACATATACATATAATATAAAAAAGCAACTTGTCAGATTATTACACTGCAGAGTACAACAAGTGATTACGACTAGTGTTGACTAAAGTGGCTTTATGACCCTGTCTGCTCATTTTAAAACAGAAATTGTTCCCATTTCTTTTCAGGGGTGAACAGAAATGACACATATTTTACAGTGACAGTTTATATGAAAAAATGAACAATCTACAAATAAAATGAACTATGGTTACTTCTACTAAAAATAGATGGCCATCATACCAATAATCTTGGCAAGAGGTGTAGCATTGAGTCGTTTGGCAGCATTAGCAGTCATCAAAACCAAGGCAGCTGCTCCGTCGTTTAAAGTGCTAGCATTGGCTGCTGTAACAGTACCTGGGAATGTAGGGGAAAAAAAAAAAAAAAAAAAAAAACTTCCATTACAGTCTGGGCTGCCACGTGGTATTATGCTTAATGTCAAAGCGCGTAAGCATTTCCAATAAAAATAGTTTCAAAGCAAAGTGGCCACAGGGGGAAACTGGAACATCAGGAACAGTTCTCCTGCATTAAAAGGAATAATGCAGTTTATCATGTGAACAAAAAGCAGTATGTTGGTACACTGGTTAACACTGCAGTCTCGTCTGTGAATGACTACATTAAATTCCCAGATCAGTTACTGGTATTATATTGCTCTTTTTTGGAGAATAAACAAATTATGACATGTTACCGAGTGCCACAGCTATGGGAGATTACTCCTTTGTTGTGACTAGCTCATATAGTACACTGCCTTCCTACAGACAAACCTGATCATATATAAATATTTGTAAATAAGGTGTGCTTTGTGCCCATACTGCTTGATTCTGCACACAACTTTAGTGATGAGCTACTAAAATTAATGCAAAATAAAACATCTGTCTTAATGTTTTAACATAATCCCCTTCTTCAGAAAAATACAAATATGCCTCCCAATTCAACAGTCGGGGAGGAAAATTACCATTCTCTTTCTGGAAGACGGCCTTCAATTTGGGTACCTTGCTAAAATCTACCCTCTTGTATTCCTCATCTTCTTTCACAATAATATCTGGTTTACCTATTTTAAAAATAAGAAAAAAAAAACATTTTATTAATTATAAAGGAATTTGCTATACATTATCCTGTAACACATGTGGCTGTACTGAATGTATTTGATCAATTTTTTTATATCCACCTTATTCTAGATGTAACAGAAGAGAGGTAGAGACTAACTTAGCCACATAAGACATGATGTTACACTAAAGAGAGCAGACCATCTATTCCATTTCATATGGGAGGAAAGAAAAATGTATGCAACAAATAACTTGGTCTTGTTTTTGTTGTAATGTATGCAACTTTTTTCCTTTGAAGTATGCCAAATCCATAATTGTTCAATCCAAGTAGTGATGATTTCTGATAAAGGCACAACTGCTAAATACCTAAAGCAAATACAGTGCCCACCACTATTATTGGCACCCTTGTAAAATTGAATAAGAAGGGTTAGAAAAAAAATCACTGTTTGTTGAAGAACTGTCATCTTGCACTGAAAAATGAGAAACAGCTAACTTAATTGAAATAACTTAATTCTGAGAAAAACAAACCCCTCATTAAGAAATACATAGGTTTTTAGCAAAAACACATGTGCAACAATTATTGGCACCCCACATTTAATACTTTGTACAACCTCTCTTTACCAATGCAACAAGACGGAGTCTTCTCTTGTAACTTTTTATAAGGTTGGAGAATACAGAGCATGGCATCTGAGACCATTCTTCTTTTCATAGTCTCTCCAGATCATCCAGGGTCCTATGTCCTCTCCTGTGTACTCCCCTCTTCAGCTCACTCCACAGGTTTTCAATTGGGTTCAGGTCAGAGGACTGATATGGCCATGGCAGAACTTTGATTCTCAGATGCCATGCTCTGTATTCTCCAAACTTACAGCACTTCTTACTAATTTTTACAAGGGGTGCCAATAATAGTGGAGGGCACTGTAATTGTACCAAAATTAAATGCCTTCATTAAGCTGAACTTCCAATTTGTTATGCACTTTAACACATAGTCTTTTTCATTGCATTTTATTTCTATTGCAGTTACAAATCTTAAGCTGTTAAACACAGACCCTAGGAGTAAGAGGTATGGGCAATAAAAAAATATGCTAGATTTAGACATACTGTATTTGTTAGAAAAGATCAGTTTTAAATTGTCTTACAGTAAAAGGCAAGTTGAAGTTGTCCGATTTACTATCAAGAAAATAATGATTTTGCATTTAATAGTGTTAGTTATACTGTTCCATTTGCATGACTCTTTTGGATGTAGAGTTATTAGCGAATGCTTGTGTTAAAGATGGCTTCTGTCAGGAGAGTGTTTGCCAGGTGTTTATTTTTTTCTACACACTCTTCGTCTTTCACATGACAGCGTTTTCAAATGAGAAAAAGCCACTAGATGTAGGTTTAATGGTTAGATTGCACAGACCTGGGTATAAAGAAAATGTGCTACTTTATGTTATATCAAAGGAGTACATGGTTTGAAAACGGACATATCCATAGATTTCTGGATTTCTCTGCTGAGCTGTAATTTAATGTTATTGCTTCCCATGTAGTACTACGTTCTTCGGATCTTCAGTGTTTTGGATGGGGTTTTAAGTACACTTCAGGAATTTACATACATATTGAGTTTATTAGCTCTTTTGTTTATTTCTCATAATATAAATATGCTTTGTTTGAAAAATCCTAAACTTTCTGGTTTCATCTTTGTAACTGAAAACATTGCCATGGGATGAGGAACATTTTATTTCAGTGTTCTAAAAGTGTGTTAATGTTCTTCACACTTCATATAATCACTGAACGTTTATTGTGTTTTGAAATGTATTTCAGTGTGCTTTTAATATTCATTTGTAATGGAGTTTTCTATAAAAGGTGTGGTTTGGTTGTCTATTTGAACACAGTCATAAAAGAAGGGAAAAAAAAAAAAAAATAAGACAGACCAGCTGTCATAGTCTAAAAGCCAGGTTGACTAGCAACCCAAAACTATCACCCCTGATGCAGTATCGATATGTGCACATGTCTCAGTGATGTGGCACCACATTTTGTGTTGCCTTCTGCCTTGTCTCCAATGCAGTTAAGATAAGCATTAGTTTTCTAGAAATAACTAACAACCAATTGGAAATTATATTGGCAGGTTGACCTACAAGTCATTTTTAATGAGAAAGCACCACAACTTCAGGGTTTCAGGCATAACACAAGTACCATTTTAACCACATTCTTTAACATCACTGCCTTGTTTTATTTAACCTCACTATTAGACCCAAGTGCCACTCGGGCAACGATATAGACGCACCTTGTATAAGCGACATGCCCGAGTGTCACCTAGGCAATGGTGCAGATGAGTCTTCTCCTAGCCTCATAATGGTGTCTCATAAGCAACACCTCTCATCAGCAGTGATGCCAGGGTGAATCTGTCTTCGGGCAGTAAAAATGAAATGATCAGTAAAACTAAAAGTGATTCTGGTTAATTCGAAAGTGACGCTAGTGTCACTCGCCCATGTGCAGTATGCTGTTCATGTTATTAATACTCTTCTTTATTAATTATTATTATTATTATTATACTTTCTAGACTTCTGATTTGAACGTTTTTGTGTTTTGTACATTTTACAGTAGAAAGAGGAGATTTAATTTAAAATGTAATTTCTCAAGCCAAAAAATGTAAGGAGGTAAAGGAGACCGTCTTTTCAAATTGGTCTTCTATTCCAAAGATTTAGATAGCTCAACTTCCTCAGAAAGACACCAATCAGAAAATTAAATATGTTCCTGAATTGTTAATCTATTATTTGATTAAGCTGCTTTTGAAATTATTGTGCTTTGAAGCAATGGTGTAGATAGAGCGAACTAGTGGTTCTTAGTCTGGACATGCAATTCAGTGCCCACCTGTTATTTTAACACATTAAGCCCAGGGCCGTCTTAACAGCATTATACACCCCCGGACAAAACAGTGCACTGGGGCCCCTACCCACACAACATACATAGATTAGTATGGGGCCACTGGGCAACTACCTAGCATGCCCATGGATTAAACCACCCAGATTAAGCATTTTAATTTTCTGACAATGCAAAAAGCAAAAACAAAAACAAAAAAAAAAAACACTGGGTTAGTTTCTAGTGTAATCACAAGTACAAAAGAAAGTGTTATTGGTGCCATTGGCAGCATAAATGTACAGGTAGAATGTACGGAATTACAAGTCTGACAGCTGCTTGAAAATAAGTGGTAAGAGTCCAAGGTTTACTATTAGTTGTAGAGTCTGCGCTATAATACATCAATCCAAAATGCTGCCAACTCAGAAATCTGATAGACAGTACTACAAATCCCAAACCTGTACGCTAAAAAAGAATTTTTAAATTCCAAAGCTATACATATCCAGAACAGCTACAGGATGCTTTAGTAGCATACTTCTGTAAGGCAAGCATTTTCTGCTGCATTATTTCCTATATGTTGGACACACATTATGTATGAGTGCAATTTAGTTTTACTTGTCCATTGCTGCTGAAAGAACAAACACAGATATGAACTCAAATGTGCTAGAAGTGAAAAGGTTCATTCTTTTATATTTTACCATTTAGTTTAGGTATTACGAAACCAAATCACGGTTCATGGTTGATACAACTG
Organism: Polypterus bichir lapradei; assembly: GCA_026402145.1. Taxonomy (NCBI): domain Eukaryota; kingdom Metazoa; phylum Chordata; class Cladistia; order Polypteriformes; family Polypteridae; genus Polypterus; species Polypterus bichir. Next base: position 133,121,356 of record JANRMT010028174.1, read on the forward strand.
TGATTCACTACATTACGTTACTGGAAATTGTTTTTGTTAAAACTAAGGTTTTAAAAAAATTGTATTGTTCTTGTCATTTATATAATAAAATAAAATGAAAATTAGTTAAGCTTATGTGCTTATATCGTTAGCTATTTAGCGTGCTTATCTTCACATCTGCTTTTAATTTTTAAAAAGTTATTTCTTATTACAATTCATTTAATCCCAACAAGACATTTGTAAATCTAAAATTTATAAAGTTTTGAAATGTTTTAAAATTGCCATGGATTTAAACACAGAACTGTGAATTGAGTTCTACCAACTGCTCTATTATACTGCAAGCTACAAATAGTTTAAGTGGTGATACCCTGTGTATATAACATGGCATTAATTTTTCTGTAATATCCATGTCTGATTTAATAGAGAAAATGGTCCCTACAACCATTTTTAGGGGGGGTTTATTTGGATTCAGAAAGTATTCAGACCCCTTCATTTTCTGCACGCTATAAATTTCTGATTCCCCCCCCCCATCAATCTATACTCAATAATTCATAGTGACAAAGTGAAAAAATGTTTTCAGAAAGGCTAGCAAATATATTAAAAATCAAAAATTGAAAATCTGTCATTTATATAAGTACTCAAATCCTTTGCTGTGGCACTCACCAAGTTAGGATCCGGTTTACCTTAACTGGCCTTGAGATGTGCTCTGATTCTGATGTGTGACAAACTGAATTGATTGGACATCATGTAGAAAGGCACACACCTGTGTATGCAAGGTACTACAGTTCATTCTGCACATCAGGACAAAAAACAAGCCATGATGTCCAAGAAACTCTCAGTAAACCTTAAAAATAAAACTGTGGTGAGGCATGGAGCAGCAAGGGGAAAAAAAAATCTAAAGTTTTGAGTGTTTCCAGAAGCTCTGTGTCCATGATAATTGTGAAATGGAAGAAGCTTGGAACCATCAGGACTCTTCCTAGAGTTGACTGTCCAGCCAAATTAAGTAACCGTGCAAGAACAACCTTGGTCAGGGAGAGAGCTAGAACCCAGTGGTCACACTAACAAAGCTTCACAAGTCCATCTCTCTCAGAGGCACTCCTATCAATTTGGCATTTATGGTAGAGTGGCTTGGTGAAGGCCAATCTTAGTAAAAGGCATCCAACAGCCCGCTTGGTTTGTCAAATAGCACTTAAAAGACTGAGAGCACAATGGAAAGATTTCCTGTTCTGACAAGCCAAAATTGGAACTCTTTGGGCAGGTCTCCAAGCATTGTGTTTGGCAAAGACCAGGCACTGCTCATCACCTGCCTAATGCTGGTGAAGTCTGGGGGTGTAGCACTATATTATGAGGGTGCTTCTCAGTGGCAGGGACAGGGAAACTGGTAAGAAATGATGGAAGAATGAATGTAGTCAAATACAGAGAGGTCCTTGAAGAAAAACTGGTCCAGAGTGTATGTGACCTCAGACATTGGCAACGATTCACGTTTCAGCACAATAATAATTCAAAGCATATGGCCAATCTATTGCTGCAATGGTTCAGCCAAAACCTAGACTTAAACCCCACATCTGTGAAGAGACATTAAGATGGTGGTTTACAAATGCTTCACATCCAGTCTATCAGAGCTTGGGAGAATGTGCCAGGAAGAATGGGATAAACTGCCCAAATCAGGGGTGTAAAGTTTGTAGAGAACTACCCAAAGCGGTCATTGCTGCTAAAGCAGCTTCTACAAAGTACTGAATTAAGGGTCTGACTTTTCAGATAAATGACGGATTTCAGATTTTGATTTTTAATAAATTTACAAACCTTTCTTAAAACAGGTTTTTATTTTGTCAGTGGGGGTTATTGGGTGTAGACTGTTGCAAAAAAATGTTAAATGTATCCATTCAAAATTTAATCTACAGCACAATAAAATGTGCAGAAAGTGAAGGGATCTTAATACTTTCTGTATCCACTACAAGTATATTTTCACCATTACCCTTAGATAAAGTATATAACTTTACACGTACTGAGGAATTACTACAGTAACAATATTACAGAGGGACAGAAATTCTCCTGGATCTTGATAAACAATGTACTGTAAATTAATAAAATCACATCAATACGTATTTGTGTAATTTCTCTGCATGCTATATTGCGTTTTTATATATTTTGCATTTCGTTTTGTATAATTTTTTTCTTGGGTAACTAGAATACTAAAAGTTATAAGGGTGGCACAGTGGTAGCGATGCTGACTCGCTGTAAGGAGGCCAAGGTGCATGTGTCGGGTCCTCCCTGGGTAGAGTTTGCATGTTCTCCCCATGTCTGCACAGGTTTCCTCCAGGTGCTGCAGTTTTCTCCCACAGTCCAAAGATATGCAGGCTAGGTGAACTGGCGATCCTAAATTGGCCCCAGTGTGTGGATGGGATTAATATGTGTGTGTGTGTGTGTCTGCCCTGCGATAGACTGGCACCCTGTGCAGTTTTTGTTCCTGCCTTGTGCCCTATGCCAGCTGGGATAGGCTCCAGCAGACCCCCGTGACCCTGTTCAGGACTAAGTAGGTTATAAAATGAATGACTGACTAAATGTTATATGGTTAGCAAATTGCACAACTTTAAATCTTTGTTTTCATTTATTTTATAGGAACTGTAAATACAAATCAGTCTTTTTTTCTCCACAGTTCAATGTCTTCATTTTTCTGAGCAAGGATACATGCAGCACTGTGAATCAAAATCAAGGTACAAAAGACAGTAGAGGCAACCTTAATGCTGTACAGAGCTGAAGCATCTCCTCCCATTTCCATTGTATCTTAATGATTTTTTCCTTGTGTTACCTTATAAATTATACAGCCTAAGTCCAATTAGAAAAATTATGACTGTTAACACCTGCATTATAATTACTGGCTAATATACAAACACATTATCATTATGGAAAGAACCATTCAGTTTGCTTCTACTAAATGGTATTATCAGAAAAGGTTACCTTTCTGTGGTATGCTAACTTGGACAATTTCTTTCTCCAAAATTCCCTTTTCCCAAGCGGCTTTACTTCTATTATATGAATTAATTGCAAACGCATCTTGTTCCTCTCTGGAAATGCTGCTCTTTTTGGCTGTGTTTTCTGCACAAACACCCTGTATTTAGATTATATGCAAAATGTTAAATGCAAATACAAATAAATTTCATACCTGCAGGCACATGGTACTTAAAATAACAAAGACATGCCATAAAAAAAAAAAAAAACTTTAACAGAGCACAATAACTCAGTAGTATGCAAATTAAGCAATGACAACAAGTTACAAAGATACTATAGTAAACAAGTTGTTCTTTATTACCAATAATATGTTAAATAGAAATAATAGAATCATCACCATGTGGAATTTGTTGTAGACATCTGTAAGCCCATCTTTCACAATGAGATCCTCCATCTGTACACCCCCATATCCAGGGGCTTCCCTTTTCATGACATACGGAACATTAGACATGCTCTCCATCCCGCCTGCAACCATTACATCCTAAAGAAATGATAGGGAAACAAAAAAAAACAAACAAACATAACTTTAAAAATGTACTACACTCATTTTTTGTAGTACCATTAACATTAGAAGTGAAGTTTGTAACAACCACTTTTTCTTAATTATACACTGAAAACATAAAAATATTAATTTTAATTCACTACATTAATTTACTGTAGATAACAAAACAAGCTTTTCTATATTTCCATTCTAATACTTCAATATTTACTGATTTACACAAGACGTATGTACTGCTTTTAGTTGTGACACTTATACAGTAGGGAAAGTAGATCTTTTATGGAGATGACAGACTAATGAAAATTTTCATCTTTCAAAATGGCAAAAACCACTCATTTAAAAGCAGCTCATACAGGGCAATGTGGACTTATTACTCTCAGTATCACCTCTGTAATTAAATGTTTATAAAGATATTTTTGATAACTGCACAATGGGAAGGATGAAGATGTGCTGAATGTTTACATACAGAATACTGAACTCTTAATCAAGGTTTATAGTACAGCTCACATACTGTATAGCCATTTACTTTAAGATATCTACTCGCAAATAAAAAAATGGTTTTCTTGAGCACATAAACAAGCACCAAAGAGAGACTGGAACAAAATATACTACAAAATGTATTTTAAATCATACAATGTCTGAAATGTTTTTAAAAATATACATTATTTTCCAAATACTGCACACTGTTTGATAAACAAACATTTTCCTTGTCAGGTTTAAGGTCTGATTGAATAAAATTATTTCTTGGTATGGTGCCTGACTGGAAATGGAGTTCTCACATTTTCACTCTACAAATATTTAATTTACAGCAAGCACAACTTATCAAAGGGTAGATGGTTTAGTGATTACTTCACCATGCACTGTTCTTGATTTTTTCTTTTCCTTCTCTTAAAAGGAAAAATGAATGCATTCTTGTCTCCTGAAATCTTTCAGTAATTTAATTGATTCTTTAAAGTTCATGATCTTAATTATGCTACCAGATTCCAGTATTTAATCATTATTTTTAAATTTAATTGCTTTTTTTATTTTTGTAATTTATTGAAATCATCAATACCTAATTCTTAATATAAAATACATGTTCTCCATATACGTAATGCATGTATTTTTTGATAATTACATTCTTTTGAATATGTAAAATCTGTCTTTATTTTCAAAACTGCAGTAAAAGTTGTAAAATAAAAATTGAAACATTCAATTATACACTATGATAAATATAAACTTTATATTTATTATCAGTTTTTATATTTGTATAACAAAATTACAAATGTGAAAATAGATTAATCATTTCTATGTTCTAAAATTACATAGTCAATATCCAATTAGACTGCAAGTTTCTGGTTTATATATGTTGTTCTTCTCTTATACTGTATGACAAGACTTCAGATTTATTAAACATAAAACACACTTGATAACTGCTCATTTTTCTTGATGCATACAGGACTCCTTTCTTTTGAACCTTCTTCTTTCGCCTGGTCCCTTTACGGGTTGCCACAGCTGATCATCTTCTTACATATCTTCCTGTCCTCTGCATCTTGTTCTGTTACACCCATCACCTGAATGTCCTCTCTCACCACATCCATAAACCTTCCCTTAAGCCTTCCTCTTTTCCTCTTCGCTGGCAGCTCTATCCTTAGCATCCTTCTCCCAATATTCTTTTTAGTACTATTCCATAATTAAACTATGGTACTGTCCTACATTTACATGTACTTATTTGGCTGATGCCTTTATCCTGGGTGACTTACAACATTTATGATACAACAGGTTACATTTCATTTGGTTTTCCAGTTTTAGCAGAGTCAGGTGAAGAGACTTGCTTAGGGTCACACGGTGTCAGTAGCAGGATATGAACCCACAACCTCAGGATTTGAAGTCCAAAGCCTCAATCACTACACCTCACGGATATACTGGTACTTTCCTAGTTCAACATTGTTACTCAGGCTACCATGCCTCTCATTTCTGTCCTAAAGGAATGGAATTGGGTGAACACATTTAATATTTCAAGCCATGTCCAGAAAAAAAAATCTATATGTAAATTTAGATATTACACAACACTAGTTCTTGACTAGAAAATTCTCACTTAAACATAAAAATTCTAAAATGCACAACCCAACTTAGTATTATGGTAAGCCTTTACAGATAATGCCATTTCCTAATCTAGAGTTCACACTGCCTACACTCAAAACAGGGAAGCATAACTCTTAAAATAAAGTCTGTCATTTGTGCTCTAAGTATGTCCGTGCCTATACCCCAAACAAATCATGTTGTTTATAGATAAATAAAAGCTTAAGGTACTCTGATCCCTTGCTCCCTACAGAAACCAATTCAATATCAATCCCTCCTCAGGATGCAACAGTCCTTCTAAATAAACGGTCAGCGCAACTTCTTCCTTAAATAGGAATTTATTTTTCATCTACTGAAACAATTTGTTATTTACATTTTGAATCTGTAGGTAATACCAATCAATCAATGCAAGGCTTCCAATGTAAGCATGTTACTGACAAGACAGAGAGAAAATTCCTAGAAATCATGGCACTTGGTTCAGAATGCAAAGGAACATTTCTTGTGCCCCTTAACACTTACTGTTTGTAATTCCTGATTACCTGTCTCGATGTTACAAGGGAAAATGAAAGGGCTTCCATATAGAGTCCCCAACTTCAATTACTCTGGTTATCCTCGTACATCCCCAAGGATATGCTAAGTTAAGTTAATGGATATGCTAAGTTAAGTTAATGCACAGGTTATGTGGCAGTTCCTCTGGGTGTGTGCATGTGAGTGGGTCCTGTAATGAACTGGCACCCTCTCTAGGGCAGTTTCCTGTTCTGTGTTTAGTGTAGACAGGATAGACTTGAGACCCTAACAACCTTCACCTAGTTTAAGTAGCTTTAAGATTATTATATTATGAAATGTTCTGAAATTAGAAAGATGCCTGTCCTGCTCCTATTTATGCTTTTATACATCAACATCCCTTCTGCTGGAGCATCCAATACAATGCCTCTGTTAGACATTGCACTGTACTTATTTTCCCTAAACTTCTCAGCATTTCAAAGGCAGACAGTTGTAATATTATTGCAGCAGTTGGGAGTGTAAAAAATGATTTCTCATTTGAATAGTCTATTTGCTCCAATTATTCACTTTCAAGGACAAATTTAAAAATGGACATTAAGCGTAAAATCTTAAGTTATGAATTAAATGGATGAATGGAAAAAATTACACCAAATGACCACAAAAATGTGTTGATTCTTCTTCAATATAGAATGTAAAAAGTACACATTTTAAAATGAAAATGTAAATACATCACATAATGCACAGAACAGATAATGCAATCCTTTTTCACAATTGCCACATGTAATGAAAAAGAAAAATTCAAGTAAACCATACTTAGTATTTAATTTTAACTTAGATGAAGGGAATGTTGTTTTGGCATGCTGTATGTAACACACTGACGTTATAAGTGGAAGTGAACTTATTAAGAATAAATTGTATTTAATTAAACAATGCATTTTAATTTTTGTAAAACACAGACTAAAAAGGCAATACCTGGTGTCCACACATTAGACTTTGGGCTGCCAACATAACAGATTTCATTCCAGAGGCACACACTTTATTAATTGTGGTTGCTGGTGTTGAAACTGGTAAGCCTAAATAAACAGGAAAAAAACAAAGGAATAAATATGTGTTTATAATAGATTATGATGTAGCTACTCATTCATCCAGTATTTGAATATTTTCTCCAGGGGTCACATAAAGCCTTTCCAGGCAGGATTGTGTGCAAGATTAGAAATTACTATAGATAGGACACAATTATATGACACATGCTTACACATATTTTCACAAGGCATAGTTTAAGCAAAAGATGAATAAGAGGTAACATGACTGAAGTGTTTAAAATTAATAAGGGAATTAGTACAGTGGATTGAGACTGTTATTTTAAAATGAGTTCATCAAGAACACGGGGAAACAGTTGGAAAAGTGTTAAGGGTAAATTTCACACAAACATTAGGAAGTTTTTCTTTACACACTTGGAATAAGCTACCAAATAGTGTGGTAGACAGTAAGACTTTAGGGGCTTTCAAAACTCAACAATGTTTTTTGGAAGAAATAAGTGGATAGGACTGGCAAGCTTTTTTGAGCTGAATGGCCTGTTTTCATCTAGATTTTTCTAATGTTCTAATGACCATTTCTGAGATGGTTATTAGCCATTTAACCTGAGGTTTTTTGTGAACATTTAGATACAACACAAGGATCACAACATCTGTGTGAGAGCAGTGCCAATGGCTATGTCAACATGATACCTAAACAGATATGCTATTAAAGGATTAGAAAAATATCTGTATAGAATACAACAACTTAAAGAAAAGGAATTCATGAATACAACAGGCAGTTCTGTAACAGCTCTATAATTTATTTTACCTTCAAAATTAAACCAAAACTTCAAAAACAAATTACTCTTAATTTTAAAAATGTACAACTGTATATAAATATTATGATGACAAAGTCGTTAGTGCTGCTGCACATTTCCAGAGTCGTGGTTTCCAACATAAACTCAGGCGCTTTCCAGTTAGAGTTTGTGTGTTGTCCTTGTGTTTTCATGGGCATTTTTTCAGATATTTGAGTTTGCTTTCTACATTTTAAAAGATGTTCATATTAGTTAATTTAGTACTTATAAGGAAAAATTGTGTGCATAGGAATGCTCTAAACCATGGCTGGTTCCTGCCTTTCATCCACTGATGCTGGGCGTAGCTCTGACCATGAATTGCAAGATGGAAAGGTATACAAGTATTTAACTCATATCAACTCTCCATATCAGTTTCAAAGTCAGCTTCCTAACCACCAAGAATCACCTCTGTATTAGTTCATTGTTTACTTCATTATTTGTTGTTTAGTTTTTTTTTCCTTTCTCATTTTCTTCAGTTAGAAAAGGGAGAAAACTGCACAGAAAAAAGTGAATTAATATAAATTTCACAAAAAGCGAACTAAGCATTTAAAACTACTGCAAGAATAAAAACATTTCAAAATTTCATATAAATATTTTGCTACTGTAGTTTTCTAAATGAAGAGAAGAAAAAACTAAGTTAATTTAAAAATTAAATCAATTAGTGGTGAAATTTATTGAAATAAAAGCATGCAGCCACTGACATCCCCCTGAACTTAAACTGAAAATCATTGTTCTATACAATAGTTTTGGGGTGCTCAATGAGTCGATCACGTTGCATTAAAAAAAAAAAGTTACTCTATCATATATCCTCCCTATGGCATTTACCACTTGATTGACATACAGGGCAGCCAGTCTGAGATCTCTTTTCTTCTAACACACTGGTCATCCATCCCATACGCATGATCAAACACAGGGCAGCCAGTCTGAGATCTCTTTTCTTCTAACACACTGGTCATCCATCCCATACGCATGATCAAACACATGAGCTACTGCATAACTCTGGCTGTGATCTAGTTATCTTTCCAAAGTTATATCAACTAAAGAAGGGATTTAAAAAAAAACTGTTTGCGGAGGGTATGGGCTAGATGTGGAATTGGACAATGTCACAATCGAAGTGCGTTTGTCTGATATGTCAAACTATTATTGTTATTCCAAAGAAGGAAAACATGGAAAGGCACTTTCAAACTGTTTATAAAAACTACGAAACTGATGTCCTTCCAAAAAGCGATCTGAGTAAGAGAAAGGAGAGGGAACTAAAAATCGCAGTTAATCGGACATCCGTCATTTTTCACTCGGCTGAATTCAAAAGCTCCTTGACTGCATTATTCGGCTCTACTTATTTATGCGAGTCAACCTTTTTTCCACATGACGATTATTAAATCCAAATACTGTAATGACCATAAATGTATTGAATTGTTATTGTGCCATAAAGGTTATTCAGTTATGCAAATAAAATTTTTAATGTAGGTAGATCATTTCGACCTGGTCATTTTAAAAGTAGCTCGCAAGCCGAAAAAGTGTGGGCACCCCTGTTGCAGTTATTCTTATGTTTGAATTTAAAAGGCCAATTTTAATCAGAAACATTGATAGCTTACTCATTACATATGAAAATCTGACATGATACACACCTGCACCAAGAAGTGCTTGTCTTGTTGGTGCCTGTCCTTCTCCAGCCTGAAGAACATTTCCCATGTATACTTCTTTCACTTCCTCTGGTGAAATACCTGAACAGAAAACAAAATACTAGAACTTTTTAATAATTTCCCTGCCGGCTTGGGCTATTAATTCTGAGTTTTTCAGGCATTATTACTCACTGTACACAAGTAAAACCAGGTCCCTGCATTAGCCCTGTGAACACCTCTTCAATATTCTACTATATATTTTATACATCACTGGATTTACATCGGGCATCCAAATGCTGAGAAACAGTCCAATGTCATTCCAATTGCCAAACATTATATCCAAATACCCTGGATGACTTCAGACCAATTGCCTTAACTCATTTTATCCTGAAATCCTCAGAAAAGCTAATAAAGGGAGAATATATAAATGAAACTCCAGCCTATTTAGGCTCTTGCCAATCTGTATAAAGAGTAAGGTATGTGTGTGTGCAGATGTAATGGATGGCGAGGACACACTTCCACATATGGATAGTTATACAACCAGGGCAACACTGCTATTTACTGATTTTAAATTTGCTTTTTTAACCATTTAACCTCACATTTTAGTTGAGAGGCTCTTTGTTCATTTTTGTTTTGGCTGAAACTGAATAATGCATTTTTAAACTTACAGAGTACAGACTATTTGCTGGCTTGTTCTCTGATGAGGTTCCTCCATTCACTTCTAGGATGTTGTCTGCAAATCTATATATAAATGATTGTTGAAGTTCACATAATGTCAGACGTGCAGTTAGGTCCATAAGTATTTGGACTGTTACACAATTTTCATAATCTTGGCCCTGTACACCACAAAACTGGATTTGAAATTAAGTATTCAAAATATAACTGAAATGTTGACTTTCACCTTTAATTTAAGGGGCTTACCAGAAATATTGTCATTATCATTTGCTCAAATGAATTTGGACAAAGAAAAATGTTCTAAAACTGAACAGGCTTTTAAAAATGGTTTTCTAGCAAAGTCTAATCTGTCCTTACTGTTCCTGAGGTTTACCAGTGGTTTGCATCTTTTGGCAAACCCTCTGTCTTTACTTTCATGAAGTCTTCCCTTGATTGCAGACTTTGGCAATGATAGGTCTACCTTCCAGAGGGTGTTCTTGGTTTGGCTTCACCAAGGACAGAATTCTACCGTCATCCAGCACAGTTGTCTTCTGTGGTTTTCCAGCCCTTCTGGTGTTGCCGAGTTCACCAATACGTTCCTTCTTTTTAAGAATATATGAAATGATTGATTTGACCACTCCTGGTGTTTCTGCTATCTCTCAAAGGCCTAATGATGTACTGTTTTTACTTGCACAGACAGCTCTTTGGACCTCATGTTGAGAGTTCACAGTGACAGCTTCCAAATGCAAATTCCACACTTGGAATCAATTCTGGACCTTTCACCTGCTTAATAGTTAATAAAATAATGAGGGAACAGTTTGTCAGTCAAATGTCCAAATACTTTTGAGCCACTGAAAATGAGGGGACCATGTATAAAAAAAAAAAAAAAAATGTCCGTCATTCCTAAATGGCTCACACTATATTTTTGGTAAACATCTTACTTTAAAGCTGAAAGTCTGCACTTCAATCACATAATGATTATTTTATTCCAGATCTGTTGTGGCGGTGTACAGAGAAAACATTATGAAAATTGTGTCAGTGTCCAAATACTTATGGAGTGGACTGTATCTTAAATTCAGCAAATGACTGTCATTATTTATTCTTTTTCAAAATACGAAGATAAATCACTGACTTAGTGTTAATTATTTTGTAAAGTTGTGCAATTGTTCCTTTTAATAATACACATCTTATCATCTCAAACTGCTGTCCCTAGTGAGGGCCGCAGAGGTAGCAGGCAAAGCAGGTCTGGTCAGCCCAGGCGTCCCTGTCCCAACTTAAAGATTTCAGCTCTTCATCGGCAATTCCCTGAAGTTCCCAAGCCCAGCTGAGAAATATAATCTCTTCAACATGTCCTGGGTCTGCCACAGGGTTTTGTCCAAGTGGTTCAGTGAGAACTAACCAGAGGAAACCTTATGACTTGCCAAAACCAACTTAAATGGCTCATCTCAATCTCATGAACCAGCAACTCTACCTGGAGGCCCTCTGGATTTTAAAAGTATTGGTAAAATGAATGGTGTGAAATAGTTGCATCTCATTAAATCATGTTACAGATCAGAATGAATGTGAACTCAGTAATGTCAAGACAGTAGCCATGATTTGAATCCCAAGTTTCAATTGATGCTATGAGGTTGTAGACTTAGATTTCTCAACTCACAAGACTCACAACCAATAGGTATAAGAACTCTTTTACTGACAGTTCTACAGGCATTTTGGATTCTAGTGGCAGTAGGGTACTTGAGGAGTTCTTGATTATTTCAGAGTACTGTTACAGTTCAGTACTACTACTGTATCTGCAGGAATGCTAATTGTGTGTTCAGATTTTCACAGTGCATATTACTTTTTATTATTGGTGTATTTTCTTGTACTTGTGGTACAATGTTTTTATGTTAGTACATTATTGCTTAACAACAAAAAAAAAAATCCCAACAATGATAATAAATCTAAAAGACAAAAAAAGCACAGTGATGACTTCAATAAGACAGGCACCTACCAGCTTTATCAATTGCACCTTTGATTGCAACAGAACCAAGTTTTGTTGCTGGGACTTTAGAAAGGCTGCCCATAAAAGAACCTATGGGGGTTCGTACAGCACTGACGATAACCACTTCCTAAAACAAACATAAAAAAATGTTTTTACCGTTTTTATATACCTGTATATTTTTGTAAAGTCTGGGATGCAGAGTACCAACTTACGTTTAGTGATGATCCAGATGCATAGCTTCTGGTCACATACTTGGATGCCTAAGAAATAATTAATACATCTTAACTAAATGTGCAAACATCGAATTCAATTAAAGTTCAGCTTTAACATTTTAATTTTCAAGAAGTCTATAAAACAAATAAAAATAACTTTGTAAATTTCTAAATTACTTAGTTCCATAACTAAATTCATGCCTGTAGATTGAATAAAAAGAAACAAAAAACAAAGTTGACACCGAATTAAATCTCGGTTAACTTGCAGAGGCCACAAATTTCAACATACCCCTGGAATTTAACACATTTGCATCACAGATTAAGCACAAATACCCAATGTAAACATGTGCTGGGTTCAATTAACCCCTAATTAAAATAAAAAACTGGGTACTAGCTGAAAGAAAATGCACATCATCCTTGCCACTGATACTTTAAATTCGTATCAGTCATCGCTTACTACGTGGTTCAAATTATAAATACGCTTCTTTATTAAATTGGCGTGTTTTTATGTACCTATTCATTCACTCTAACCTCATTAATACTTTTTGTAGTTCAATCAGTTTTATCTACGAAATTTTTAATACAGTTCATAAAAAATAGTTCTATTCTCAGAAGCCGCTCAGCTTCCTGATCAGTTCTGCCTGAACTTTGTTAAAGAGACGTTTGTCTGTATGGAAAGATAAACGACAAAACCTTTCGGATCAGATTAAACGCTTCGTTCGAGAGTTCTTTGATTTCATATAGCTAAGCCCCCTACTACTAAAGACCTCCGCCACTTTTTAAGTCCGATTACATTTTATTAATGTAATACTTCAACTGCATCCTTGACAAAACACAAATTTAACATTTCTACAGAAACAAAAGTCAGAATTAGTTACCGACTCCGCATGCAGCCCATTCTGCAACAACCTCTCGTTTTGACACCTCAAGTGCACGAAATCTATCGAAAGCAACGCTGCACCCGAGGCCCTAGCAACTTGCATTGTTCGAATCCCCTTGCGTTACGCAGTTAATTTCGCAGGGTCTTCTGCTAATGCGATTCACGTTGTTTGTTTTGCTTACCAGCAGTCTTCGACAGAGCTGCGCGTTTAACTTCATGTAACAGGAGGAGGACATGACTTATTGTTTCCCAAGATTTCAATGAAATAACCAACTCTTCTGTCACCTTCAGGTTCTCCCTATGACGGCGCCACTTCGCCTAGCCAATGAAAACGGGGGTGGGGGGCCGTGTTCAGTTTTATATAGCGAGTGAGTGACGTGAGCTGGTGGAGCATCATGGGGAGTGTAGTTCTTTGTTCAAAATGTTACTATTAACCTTTCACACCATTATTGTACCTGGAACAGGACAACATGATATGTTTTTTCAGTGTTCGTAAAATTCCTTCGATCGAAAACACATTTCTGAATTTATTGTCTTTTAATATCATTTTTTAAAATTGCAAAATGACAACAGTTCTAAGACTGATCCCCAAAATACATCCATCCATCCATTATCCAACCCGCTATATCCTACCTACGGGGTCACGGGAGTCTGCTGGAGCAAATCCCAGCCAACACAGGGCGCAAGGCAGGAAACAAATCCTGGGCAGGGCGCCATCCCACCGCAGTCCCTAAAATACAGCAATAGGTATTGGAAAGAAGTCTCTTGTATTTATTTATTTATTTTACTTTTCTTTAGGTAGCTTGTATTGTGTAAAATGTGAAATGACAAGCGTGAATTGACCACAAATGTAAAGGTATGATTAACTTTTAACAGTTAAATTTTGTACAGACGTGCATACATTATTGAACTTTTAATCATGCCTTTCTAGAAAACATTTAAAAACAGCAGCAGATGTGAATGACTATATATAAGCATCTGTTTTGCAAATTGGTACTGGTTATTGTTTAGGTAACTAATATAGTAAAGCATAAAATATGTTTTGCTAGAATAACCTCAGGGTGCTAGAAGGGAATGTGGACAAAGCTAATGCCCTGAACCAATTTTTTAATCGATATTCCCTCCCATCGCCACATTCTTCCAACGGCCATTCCAACCACACCATCTCCACTGAATCAACAACTAAAACTGAAAAAGAATGTTAAAAAAAAACTGCAAAAGTTTCTCCTTTCATTTATGCAACCTTAGCAACTGTTGGTGAAGTATAATGTGGCATTCCTGTGCTTGAAGCCAAGTCAAGTGCTGAGTACTCATTGTTAAATCTCTTCCGAACTCTTAGCAGAACACAATAATAATAATAATAATAATATATTCAAAATATTCATTCAAACCTGGTTAGTCCAGTTCTGGGATATCAGTCTTTCCAATTACCTCTCGGATATTACAATGATTCCAAAATTTACTAGTGTAATGTGAATGGTGTGTGGAGTTGGACTGTTTATCAGGTTGCTGAAATCTTTAAGAAATATGGTGCTAAACAGCAATAAAAGAAAAACTGCTGTTAGTTTGCATTAATCCATTATTTACTGTTAGTTCTCAAATCAATGTACTAAATCTGCAGGTAATGAAGGCTAATAATTATTATTAGTAGGAGAGGACAATACATATTATGACAGATCCTAGAATTTTGCTATTGTATGTATTAATAATAAAAATGGAAAAATAGCATTGATTTTCTGATCATTTTAAAATGATTGATTAATAGCACTAATAAATATGAGAGAGAAAGAGAGGGTAAGAAATATGGTTTGGAAAAAAATAGGAAAATAAAGCACATGCAAAATTCAGCAAAATAAACATTGTGTCTTAATAAAACAAATTACCTTCTTTCTGCAGGCAAGCTTTGTCTGTTGTGAAATAATTTTAAAAGACTTACATCATCTTTAAGCTACTGATAACAAAGTGCAAAGTCAGGCCATGGAGCTTGTCCTTATGTCCTGAATTTGCAGCACAAACTATGGGCACAGGTTACAGAGCTATAACAAAATGTGATAGATTTTATTTAAGACATTACATTCAAATTGCTACTAAATTCTAATTTTATACAATGATGAGAGTGATGAGAGTGCCCATATAGTGCATTGCTTTTATTAATGCACCTGGATCTTAATCTGTTGTACAGTGCCATTGTAAAGAATCTTTCCATGGATAATAATACTGATGCTCTGTGTAAGAAAGGTCAGAGCCGACTATACTTTATTAGAAGGTTGGCGTCCTTCAACATCTGCAATAAGATGCTGCAGATGTTCTACCAGACGGTTGTTGCAAGTGCCCTCTTCTACGCGGTGGTGTGCTGGGGAGGCAGCATAAAGATGAAGGACGCCTCACGCCTGGACAAACTTGTTAAGAAGGCAGGCTATATTGTAGGAGTAAAGTTGGACAGTTTAACATCTGTGGCATAGCAACAGGCACTAAGCAAACTCCTGTCAATCATGAAGAATCCACTGCATCCACTGAACAGTGTCATTTCCAGGCAGAGGAGTAGCTTCAGTGACAGACTTTTGTCACTGTCCTGCTCCACTGACAGACTGAGGAGATCGTTCCTCCCCCACACTATGCGACACTTCAATACCACCTGGGGGAGTAAATGCTAACATTACTCAAAGTTATTGTCTGCTTTTACATGCATTTTTATTACTATTTAATTTAATATTGTTTTTGTATCAGTATACTGCTGCTGGATTATGTGAATTTCCCCTATCTATCTATCTATCTATCTATCTATCTATCTATCTATCTATCTATCTA
>JANRMT010028174.1:133137444-133156112 GCA_026402145.1 Polypterus bichir lapradei
CTATCTATCTATCTATCTATCTATCTATCTATCTATCTATCTATCTATCTATCTAGACCACTAACTTTCACAGTCTCCTTGTGATGTGGGGAGCTGTGTGGATGCAGCCATTTCCACAATTATAGGCCAACCTATGGCCCTTCTGACTACCTTAGGATTGTCCTTTCTGGTTTTGTGCTTAGCTCTTTTGACCTCTTCAATAAAGTATTAATTCTTGTTGGGCTTGAAACAAACAAGGTAACAGTCATTTTCTATGAGTATTATTTTAATTTTCTCTTCTGTATTTCATTGCAGGGTAAGGAGGATATCAGGTAGGATAATTTTTGATTTATATTGAATAATGAACTTATATATTTTAATGCCTTCTTGTTTATTGTGGCAATTTGTTGCATCTTGGTCAGTAAGAATTTCTTTGCACTCTGTACATGTGACAGTATTGCTATATTACTATTCCTGCTAGTATTACTACTAGTGTAAAACATTCAAGGTCTCATAAGATAGAGTTTCTCTGTCTAGGGCAAATACCTCATGCGAATTAATAAATGAATAAATAAAAATCCAAAGCCATTGAAGCATAGCCTGTGGATGACTCAGATAAGCACATACTGTGTCCTATTTATCATAAACGGTCCCATTACTTGTCTTGCAGCACCTTACCAACATTTAGACAGCAGCAATGCAGTACGTCTCAGAGGCACAACTCATTTACAAATGAGATCCAGACTCTTGAAGTGGACCTCATCAGGCAGATTATATATTTGAAGAAGTTTATCTTTTAAAAGACATTTCAAAGTGTGTTAAGTGTTAAGAAAGTGTAATTGAGGGGATGCATGACTCATAATGGTCGAGACGCACTGCTATAACACATTATTCTTTTTCACTCCTCACTGAATTGTTACCTTCTCTGCCAGCGTCTATTAAATGAATGACTGACCTCTTTTCAGGTACAATTTTCTCCTATGACTCCTTGGTTTCTTCTATAGTTGTAGCTACAAAAGAAGAAGCAGTGGAGCCCTTTGGCCTCATTTCAGTTTCCTTTACACTTGTATATAGAATTAAAAAAAATACATGCATTAATTTTCATATCTACTTTAGTTAAATTGTGGTGAAAGACGGGAGCTATCCTTGAAGGAGGTGCCAGTCTATAACATAGTGGACACACTCACATCTACACTCACAGCTATATATAAATATATATAGTGATGCCTGAGTCACTGTCTTGCACCCAAAAGACGAGACTGAGTCTAAGAACTTCAGGAAAACCAGGTTTATTTAACATCAAACAGGAGCTGCAAGGTTATTTTTTGCAACCGGAGATACCATTCTATTACACACAGACCCAGCAAACAGACAGGGTCGGGGCCAGGTCAGTGGCCAAGTTATAATGCTCCCTGCATTACCCATCAGGTGACAGAAGCATTGCGCATGGAGGGAGTGAGCTTATATTTGCGTCTGTAACACTGCAAACCTGCGAGGTGCTGTGAACTTGCAGTTGCCTCAGTGACAGACAAGCAGCCCTCAATGGAATGCGGCTATTGCATTTTGGTGTGTTGCCCCATTGGGGAAGGTCTCTAAAGAGTTCAAAACTCTCATAATATATATACAGCATAGTGGCGGATGTCCAGGGCTCTTACCTGGCTGGCATGCCTATGAACTGGAAGGACCAGGGGACAAACCAGACATTATCTATCCTAGATCGCTAGATGGCAGCCCCCCAGGGTTGCAGCAACACCATGGATTCCCACGGGGCACACTGGGAGTTGGAGTTTGGTGGCTCAGCCCTGTTGGGTTCCAGGGATGCCACCAGGGGGTGCTGCAGGTGCTGCAGAGCCCTATTTCGTCCAGCTTTCGCCTTACCTGGAAGTGCTTCCAGACCACACTAACAGGCCACTGGAAGTATTTCCAAGGGCAGCATAAAAGAAGTCCACTGCCTTCATTCTGAGAGCCAGAGTCAGGAGGTGGAGGACAAAGCTTACTAGAGGGGGAGTGGAGACGGAAGGAGAGAGACAGAGACTGAGAGAAGAAGATGACAAAGAAAAGAAAGTGTCGTGTGCTTTATTTTATTATGCTTTTGTCCTGTGACTGTGAATAAAGGCAGTGTTGTGCTTGTGAAGTTGTGTCTGTCTGTGTCAGGTTTGGAGAGCTGGTGCTCCCCCTACAGGCCACTAGATAAATATAAATACGTGTATGTTTATTTTACTGTAAGTAACTCTTTCAGTTGCATTACAGCTCATTAGCTACAGATGGCATCACAATACACGATGAGACAAAAATTACAGAAAGTTGCTGACAGTTACAGAACGCACCCATTACCATCAGTTATATAGTGTGTCACCTTCAAGTGACTCAAAATAGCTCTCCCAACAGCCTCCACAACTGTATGTGACTTGCTGCAATACAGTAGAATCAAGCTGGTTAAATTTTACCATAGTGAATTGTAATGGTGGGCTTTTGTGTCTGAGATAACAATCAAATAGTACTCACCAGGAAGTACAATGCATACAATCTAACAAAAAGTGCAGAACAATAGCAGCTGCAAGGAAGAAAGGAAGGTCAAGAGTATTTTGTACAGTGAAAATGGAAGATAGGTCAGACATGTCTGTTCATTATTGTGTGTTTTACAAACACAGAGTGGAAAAAAAGGTGGGCTTATTATGTGACTACCTTTTTGTTCTCCATTGTATTTTGTTTTCTTTTGTGCAGTTCTCCTCTTGCTTTCTGGTGTGCTCCACTTTGATAGGCTCCAAAAATTAGGTGTCCTCACAGTACTTTCACAGTAATAATATACTGTAAAATTTGGAACTGTGGTGATTAGTGTGAGGCTAATGTGTAATAAATTACATCTTAGGGATTATTATATAATCAGCAACAGCATTCAGCAGCGTGAGTCATTATGTTTGACATGCTCTCCGACTTGAAAGTCAAGCAATGATAATTTCACTAGACTTGAGGTTAAATTAATCCACACAACTAAAATATAACTGTGTCGTTGGAAAAAAGGCCCAGCCAAATTTCTTTAGTGATAAGGAGTTCAACTTTAAGTCAAACATGCACTTTGCAACACTTGAATGGCTTAATTCAACTATCACAGTCAATGATTTCACAACTGCAAACAAAGTGGTAACTGTGTTAAAGGTTCCCATTTTATGTATACAACAGGCCACAATCCTCAAACGCTGCAACCCAAAAATTTATGGAGTTCCACAGTGACCGTGGGTTATTAGCTTAGTGTATTCAGAGATAACATTTTCACTTATTTCAATATGCATAAATATAATGAAGAAAAAAGTTTTTTTTTTCTTTTGGCTGCACTTAATAATAGTGATAATATTTTATATAATCGATGAACTTTTCCGAACTGAGGTCAGTTCAGATGTTCTTGCTTTATACAAGTTAAAAGTGATTTTAAGCATGCAAACAAATTTTTGAGGAATTAGTTCAATGGACAACTTAGTGTTAAAATTTATATATACTTATTACATAGACTTGTAAGGGATAGATGATCACAGAAGTGGCACAAAGTAACAAAGAAAATGACAGCACAACAAATAAAAACCTGCTGCCCAACAGGCCATTCCTATAAATTTAGTGTTGTCTAGTGGCTGGACTTTCGCCTCCAATGCCTTATGTTTACTCCTGGAAAAACAAGCCAAAAGCACATTTTTTTTCAACAAGAAAAATTGTTATTATGTGTAACAGAAACATGTGAGCACTGCTTTACTAATGCAAATTGTGTACAAATCCTTAGTGTGGTGTTTTGGAACAATCATCAATGCATAGCCTGACATCACAATTGGGACAGTAGAAGTGTGTTTTTTTGTACACTTTTCTTTTGCTTGAGCATGGGAGGATAAAATGACAGTGCCTGATCTGCATGATCAATGTGCTTCTTGTATTGTTGTACACTACCACAGTGCAAGGTTTAGTAACATTCACATGTCCATTGACACAAACGGTCAGCTACAGCATTATGAACAATGCTTTAGGGGGCTAACATCTTTCTTGTCCTTCTACTTGATCACAATCATTTTTGCTACATGTCTACTTGCACCATAGTGAACCTTCAAGCAACCAAATTCACCAGGCATCACAGCGGTTGAGTTGTACAGTGCCATATGTATCAGTTTCACTATCCATGCCAACATCTAAAGACCAATTCACATTGTCATCCCTATCGCTAATTGTTCAATTTCAATTTGTTCTAAAACCTGCTTTACACCTTCTAATTTGCACACCATTGTGTTTTGGTTGCAAGTTTTGCCCCACTATTGAATATTGAAGAGTTACTTTACAGTCAGAAAAGGCCTAAACATGTTTATGATTTTTTTTGCCGCATAACTTTTTTTAACCACTATGTCAGCAGAATACTGCTTCGAGCATTATTTGGGCTAAACTCTGTACATTGGATCATAACAAGTATATACAGAGAAATATTCAAGGTTAACCAAATTTACATAGAATTTTGAGAAAAAAGAGACACTTAGAGTTTACACCAAGGTGGTTAAATCCCAAGGCTGTGAAGTCAAAACCAAGCTCACTGTGTGACCCTCAGCAAGCTTCTTGTAATCAAATTATAGAAAAACACTGTATACAGAGAGGTATTGAATAACACCAACCAACTGTTCTCTTCAAGATGTGTCATAACTAGGGATGGTGTGTTTATGAAAGCTAAGAAACATGTGCTCTGGACACTGAGGGGCGCCATTTATGAAACTCTAGCAGCATACACTCTGGAATTAAATCAAGCACCTCCTACGTCCTGCTATTTACACCAAGGGGTGCCATTGTGGTAACTCAAGGGGTGCATGATCCAGATACCTTGGGGGACCTGGCTGACCTCGAAGTCTAAAAATCTTGAGTGGACACAGTGGCGACACTGAAGTGCACCATTTATGAAACTCAAGGGGTGTGAGCTCCAGGCACCACCTAGGGCTCTATATAGGCTTTATCTGGCATTATGATGGGGGAGGGTCCCAATTAATGGTGTTATACCTTTTTAAAGAATTAATGTCACAAATTAACATTATTGAAAGTCACTGGTTATGATAATTTTCCTGTAACAAGTAGATAGATGGCTTCAAGTCAACACTAGTCAGGAGCAGAGAAAACAAAAAATACAAAAGCATGAAGAAGCAGCTCATGCTACACTTGCAGGTATGTTTAGAAATCTAAATTTGTCCAGCATCCAGTAAGCTAGTTAACTTTACATCAATTGCCACTGCACTAAAGCTAGTGATTTACTGGATTAATGGATTAGCATTATGTTTAATAGTTTTGATATTGAGTGTTTAACAGATATTATCTGATGTTACAGTACCCAGCTGACACATGGTTATGGATTTTTTATTAGCACAGTGTAGACCTCAGGACCTACACATGTTGTTGAAGGCTGCTAACATTAATCAACATCTTAGGGTAGGTTTTTACTTCACGCAATGCATGCTCCAGCTGACACTACTGCTATGCAAGCGTTTTTCTGTTTATACTTGTATGTGCACAAGTATAAACAGTACGCTTGTGTAGCAGTAGCATCCGTTGGAGCATGCGTTATGTCGCGTGAAGTATAAACCTGGCCTTAAGTGCTCTGAGTGTTGCTGCATTGAGGACACGTTAGTAAATTTCAGCGCCACACAGACTCTCATGCTTACTGGTTAGTTATTAGATGAATTGTGAAAAAGCAGCACGCAAGGAATTTTCACATCTTAAAACAGCAATTAGCTCAGATTAACTTCAATTGTTGGTTCATTTTATTGACAGATAACATTAGTGGTTTAGTTAATGCTTTGTTGCTATATGCTGTCATTTGATGAGCAAAATGAAGTTTAGATAAATTCATAAGTGTGGGCAATATATTTATATGATTGTTTTTTAAATATCTAAATATTCAGCTTCATTTTGACCCAGTATTAACTGTATAAAGTTTATTAAGCATGTTCAGTAGTAGTATTAGTAGTTTTTATTTTTATCATTATTATTAATAGTAGTATTGTATACATTATTATTATTAAAAGTAGTAGTAGTAGCTGTATTTTGTATTTTTATTATCAGTAGTAGAAAAAGTATTTATTATTAGTAGTAGTATTAAAATTGTTGTTTTTGCTGTATCACATATCACAAGTGATACCATGTTGGTCATATCAAGTAACAAAGAGTAACAGCACATTAAAACCATGGACCATTATCATTATTATTACTAATTAGGCCTTCATTTATGAAGGAAACAAATGAAAAAGTTATGTTTGTGATGTATGCTTCTTTGTATTTATATATTTATTGTTCAAACTAAAGATGTTATGAGAAAATTAAGTGGATTCAGAGATTGGCAGGTTGGGGAGTTTAGAGATGGGCGTTATTCACCTCCCCTGGAGCCATTGCAGGGGAAGGTCTTGCTCAAGGGCCCAGCAAAGTAGGATCTCTTTTGGCAGTTATGGGGAGTCAAACTGGCAACCTTGCAGATACCAGCATAGATCTCAGAGTCGCCACTGCTCCCAGCATTGGTTGACTGTATTCCACTGAAATTTGTTTGCTTTGTTTAAACAAAAATTAATTTAGTTATTTTATCATCCAAGAAAATTATGTGAATTGTATTAGAAACAGGTATGTAAAGTCCAGAAAAATGCTAATTTTAGTTGAATCAATATAAAATAGCAGTGTAATGGCAGATTTTCCCAAAAATTACTTTTTAAAGCTTTAATCAGCCATCCTAAGGTTAATGTTAGTGTAAGGGCTATTCCCTAGAAATTATTTTGGTGAGTAGTGCTGGTATTTGAAATCCATTTATATAAATTATATTTTTAATGTGATATCCAAAGAATTTAGGTCAGTTATACTAGAAATGGATATGCAAAACATAATGGTTTTTGAGTAAAGTCAATTTAACGTAGCAGTGTAATAGCAATGTACCCCAAGAATAGTCTTTTGAAGGATGTGTAGTGTTCATTTATTCTGTGTACATAGGCCTGCTAGCTTTGGGCAATGATTACCTGTTATTCAATGCTGAATCAATTCATGAACATCAGCTGCCTTTAGATCTCATTTAACATGGTGTTCAGTTTCAGTCTTGTTCCAAATATGGCTCCTTTAAGGATATCTTGTGTATCTTGTTTTTAACAGAGAAAATATTTACATATGTAGCCATAACTTTGCTCAGGTTTAAGATTTCTTGCCTATAAAACTTCATAAACAGATGGTCAGCTTGTTGATTTTGTTTTGTTCATGTTTGGTCTACATAATATAAACAGATTTAACATGGGATGTTCTCCTAGACTGATTCCAGGACTGTGAGGAATGTCTGAAGGATTAGAAACAATTTAGGTTAAGCTAACTCTGATTATGAATAGACATCCTAAAAAATATGTTTAAAATTTTGAATGGATGTGAACTGCTGCTTTAAGGGAGTGTGTCAAAGTGAACCCAGGATCATGGATTGAAACTAGAAAAACATACATGTTGCATACACCAAGAAGTTTTTCTTCACAGAGAGAATCATAGAATCAAGTGGAACTGCTTATCAAGAAGTTTTGTACATATAAAATATTAACAATTTTATTTGATAATTTTTTACAAATGGTTAATGAATAAGTGTGCCATGTTAGCCTGCGGTGGGTTGGCACCCTGCCCGGGATTGGTTCCTGCCTTGTGCCCTGTGTTGGCTGGGATTGGCTCCAGCAGACCCCCGTGACCCTGTGTTCGGATTCAGCGGGTTGGATAATGGATGGATGGATGTGCCATGTTAGCCAAAAGTTCGAAATATGTGATTTTTCCCCCCACTTTATTTGCTGAAATGAAGGAAAAACAAAGAAAGAATAAGTAAAACAGACTTGCAGATAGTTGTGTGTGCATTATTATGCTAAGAGGAAGAGGACTATTTACTAAAACATTATCGCTAATATTCTTTAAAGTGTTTTCCAAATAGGAAGACATAAAGTGAAAGCATAGAGCAGTTTAGCTTGGACAAATAAAGAAGACAAAGCATTCACACTAATGCTTAATGCTAAATGAATGAAAATTCATCTTGCAGTGAGTCACTTAATTATGTTTTATAGAAATACAGAATAAACTGTAACTTACTCTGCCTGGTACTCAACTTATGATGGCATTCAACTACAAAATGTATTTTTATAGCACATTTTCATACATAGAATGTACATCAAAGTGCTTTGGAAGGTATCAAAGACAACAAAAGAAAAAGAAATTCAAATTAGACGAGAATAATAATGAATACATAACATACAAAAAATAGTATACACTTACATAAGCTAGATATATTGTGAAGCAGAATCCTTATATATAGAATTGGTTTTAAATCATGATGGCTGGGAGAGCCAGGAAAAAATAAAATAAAACTGGAGCAAAAATCTAATTCTACAGGGGTTCTAAGCCTCCACTGAGCATTTTGCATAATATAAATGTTCCTAAGTCCTTCCTTATTTTTTTTAGGCTTTGTCTTAGAGGATTGTGGGAAGTTGGGGTATTCTTTTTCATGGCTACACAGGACAGGATCAGGTGGTGGTGATGCAGAATGCCACCACAGAATAACCAGAAAAAAAAATAATAATGACTGCTAATTCAGAAGTATATGATAATTCTGTGCATATATAGTTTATTAGGAACAGATCTAAAACATATCTATGAAAAGCAAAATTAAAAAAGTGGGTGTTTAGGAGTTTTTTTAAAACAATTTACAATGTTAGCTGGGTATATCTGTATTGGTAAAGTATTCCAGATTTTGGTGCATAACAGCAAAAAGCTACCTCACTACTTCAACTTTCAGCCCTTTTGAAACTACTAAGTCCACTAAATTTATCACAGAAAGACTCTTAAGTAAAACAAATTAAACTTTGTTTGTGACTACCAAATGTTCAACAAAAAAGTAATTGTTTGAAAAGAAAATTATATTTTGTACTACTCAGTCCTGCAACATTTCTCTTTATCTTATTGTTCTATTCTATTGTTCTCACTTTTCAGCATTAAACTGAATATTCACATCTACAGCATAAAGAACACTCACATTTGGTTGTCTGAATCTGTCACAGTCTGTGCATTTTGATGTAAGAACCTGTTGGCTTTTCTTTATTGCCTGTAATTGCACCTTTGTTTATACTGGTACAGTAGCCTGATTCTTTGAACTGTAGCAGTGTTTATTTTGTAAATTACTTTGAGATAACAGTTTCTACAGAAGGTACTTAGAAATGAATGGCAGATATGTAAAATCATAAAAGTTAAACATTCAAAAATATTTTAACTAATTTATTGCAATGGATTTTCTTTATTGTGCCATGGCTGGGGCATAGTCCTTTCTTGAAGCTGTTTAGGCTCTTTCCTCATCCACCTACAGTATCTTAAAATTATACTCGCAGCCATGGGTGTCATAGTGGGATGGGCGTCCTTCATTTACTATCTATTGTCATTTTGAAGTAACGGTAATTGTTTTTTCTTGTATTTGTTTAATCAAATAAAAATTTTAAGTTGTCTTTAAAAAGCTAGTCTTGTAGCTTCCACTAGAGGGATCTATACTCCCACTGAATTCAAGTTTAATGACCAGTATGTGTTACAACCCTCAATACTTTTCTTAATGTATCTTAGTCTGGAGATGTTTGTCTATACAGAGATAAGCTATCTGAAGTACTTTGGACATTTTGGCTGATAGTTGTCAACTTGCTTAATTGCTGAGAAGGACAGAGCGCCATAAGCAAGAAAGAATCAGGAGGAAAAAGCATGCATTAATGTGATATAACATTTGTTTTTTACAAAGCTATAAGGGTACAAACTACTCAACAAAAGTGTCCATAAAAATATCACAGACAGTGACTGATATCTTCTGTCAGTACATACAAAACGTTGGAAAGTCTTTTTTTTAAAAGAGAAAACGTCTCACTCCTCTTCAAAGTGAAATCAGAAAGGTCTCAGTGTAGTTTTAATGATACACTGCTGCCTGTAAATGTAGTTTATCCTATACTTTTTTCTCCATCCATCTACTTTCAAAGAAGGGTCACAAGAAAAATTGAGTTTAATTTGAAAAACCTCCCTCAGGCACTAGTAGGGACGCAATGCTGAAATATTTAAAGAGAGTTACTTCAAAGCAGCAAGTGAACTTACTGTAATACATTGCAGCCTGTAGGGAGCGCCACCCCAACCCCAAACACAATTACACAGACATGTCCCAGGGTCACAATGAATGTTTTTATTTACCAAAAGTACCTTTCCACAGTCCCAGTACAAATCCATATCTCTTTACTCCTCTACTTCTCCCAAACAAGTTTTGTCCTGCACTACTGACTCAGACTCCCCAGGTCAAGTGAGGGAACCTCTTTTAACTCCCGACTTCTGTGATCAATCTATTGCCTCTGGGAAGTACTTCTGGGTTAGGGAATGGTCCTGGTACTGTTAATATACAACAACTCCCACTGAACCCGACAGGGCAACCACGTGGGACTATAATTCCCATGCCACCCTATAGGCATCCATATTGAGGCTTGCCAGATGGGATGCTGCCACCTAGTGTACAGGGGACACTCTGCCCACCAGGCAGTCACCCACTGCCGTTTCCTTTCAGTGTGTCCCACTGTGGATGCTGGGGTGCCACCCTGACTGTAGTTGCTGCTGCAGCATTTTCCCATGTCCATGTCCTGGTGCGGAAGGAAAATATCACTGACTTTCCTTTATCATGGCCTCCTGGCCAGGCAAGGGAGCAGGGTCATTCACAGCTGGGATGCTGGTTCGTCCCTCACAACATGTTCTTGTGATGAGGAAAGAAAGAGTATTCAGCATAGACTTGTGTTGGAATTGGGAGATAAACTTCAAGAACCAGTGGTTGTGAAGTTTAGAAGGAGCAGCACTAGGTGCAGCTTCACAATGCCACACATGGAACAATGAGCTACTCTAGATGTTTTTATTGTTACCTATGTGCAGCAGTTAGCAATGAATCCATTTTAAGACCCACATGTCTAATAATAATTTGTTCATTCATTTACCACACAGGCAGTGTATTCAAATACATTAATAAACAAGGTTTATCACAGAAGGCACAGACATTAGACAGATACTAGGTTTTGACTATTCCATCGTATAGCCCACTGATAATAACATCAAGTCAATTTTAAACATTCTTTCAAATGAATCTTCACATTTTTGCAATGTGAGAAATAAACTGCAGACTCCAAATAAACCCACATGAATGCAAAGAGAGTTAAGTGACAGTAGCAATATCAACCTGAATAACATTTACAATGACAGTTTCTAGGGTAGCATCCTATTCCTATTCCTGCTTGCCTTGTTTTAATACAAAACAGAGTTGCATTTAGGCTGCAGCATCTAGACACATTTTGTGTGAATTAGTAGTCAGTGTAGTTACCTGACCACTGATAAAGCACACCAATTTTCTATGACACAAGATAAATAAGCAAATGTGTTCATTTTGCCAAAAAACTGAGGGGGTGGAACAGTTCATTTGAGGGGGTGATGCCCCATTTTGCCACATCATGATGCTGGGCCTGCACCACTATGTGCCACACCTTATTTTTGTTATGAATGGCATGTTGATTCTGGTCACAGTGAACCAGATCCCATGATTATTACCTAATGGTACCTCTGTCACCTCTTAATTATTGATTTTCCATAAAAGAAATATACAGCTCACCTGTTCAATGAACCTAATGTAACAATCTTAAACGCACTGCCAGGCAAAATGACAACTCTTTACCAGGGGTATTTATGACATGTAAATTCTGGTGGAGCAATGAGAAAATTTTCCAATATTTGGGCAGATGTCTCTAACATAATCATTAACTTAAATAATAATATTTGCCCCTCTTTTGCAAAAAACTATCAAGATATGTTAGTTAACATACATTAAATGACACAAAAGTTGGTCTTTCCGTGGAGTTCTGGTGTCTGGATGGTCTCTACTGGCTTCAAATATTATTTATGATACCCTCTGACATCACCATTTTCTGGCAAGATACAGCCATATACAGCAACGCTAAGTAAAGTGATAGTCTTGCAACTACTCATTGCTCAGAAAAAATATTCTTTATGAACTGCCTAAATTGAAACAGAAACACCTTAAATTAAGAATCAAATGGCTTTAAGGTGAAAAACTACATAACATGGAAACTACTAATAACATGGAAAGAATTCAGACTACATGATTCAGATTGCATACTGCACTTCCAGTAGCAGTGTTAACCACAATGTGACAAGAAGTTTGCTGGTCCGAGCGAGGCCTGAAAAAAAATTAAGAAAACAACTTTTTTCATATAGCACATTTTCATACAAACAATGGACCTCAAAGTGCTTTACAAGATGTCAAAGAGAAAGTTACAAGAAAAGTAAAGCAAGTAAGATTAGGCAATAATATTAAAGATTAAGTACCAAAGAAAGAAAAAAATAAATCTAAATGATCATAAAAACAGATAAATGTCAAGAAGAAGAGTAGCATCCTTATATACAGTATCATGATGTGAGTCTCTAAGGATGAGTCCGGTGAAAAGGTCAGATGGCCAGGAGGGCAGACAAAAAATTAAGTTGGAGAAAAAACAAAATGTGCAAGGGTCCCAAGGCCAAGACCCCACTGTGCACATTTAACGATTTGCTACTTTTCACACCTAATATTTCTGCATCAGGATTTGGCACTTCTTTGAAATAATCTAAGAATATCATATTGTTGGCTTCCTTTTCATGAGTGGGTGAGCACAAGTAAGCTTTTTCAAATTTAGCTTGGTACTTAGCATCAGTGGGTAAAAATCAAGACAGAGCATACTCGATGCATTTGTGACATTGATCTCCTTTCTTATTTTTAAATGCTTGTGGCTACTTTAAGAGAGCAAATTAACTTTTTACATTTTTTTGCTGTTTTATTTAAGTGATATACCATCCACCTAAATACATTAAGGGTTTTATCAACAATTTCTCTGATTTTTCAGCTGGGATTATGCAACAATATGATAAAGTCCTAATTGTTGCTGCCCTACTAAACCACTAGTTAAAGACTTTTTAAGTCTTATTGACTCTGTTAATCTTGTACAATCTGTGACAGTCCTTAATCAACAGCATGGGCGTACATCAGATCTTGTGTTATCATGTGGTCTACCTGTATTTAAAATTGAACTTTGTGATGTATTCTTTTCTGACCATATGCCTATTTTATTTGAAATATCATTTCCCTGTTATGTTCTCTAGCTCACTGCTGTCTTCGTATTTTTACCTCTTCCACTCCTGTGTAGTTTTCTGTTGTTCTGTTCTGATACTAAGGAGTTAACCTCGCTATTTCACGCCACATGACAGAACATTTTTGATAGGGTTGCCACATTTAAAATTATGTGTTCTAAATCTAACACTTAACCATGGTTAAATAACACCAATTGTGCTGTCAGACAAGAATGCAGGAGGGCTGAAGGCAAGTGGAAATCAGACAAGTTACATGTGTCTTTTGACATTTTGAGCACTAGCTGGTGTAAGTATCAGCAAACTGTTAAATCTGAAAAGACAAAATATTTCTCTGTTAAACCTCATGCTCTTTTTAGTACTATCAATGCTGTTCGTAATACCCCACCAATCTGCTTGTCTTTACGTGTCTCCAAAAACCTGTAAAGAATTTCTCCTTTTTTTGTTGAAAACATTACAAACATTCAAGCACTCATTTTACCTCCGTTTTATCAGTTATTCATCACTGCTGCATGCTGTACTGCTTTTAACCAGTTTGACTAGTTTTAACCAGCTTGTTAAAGGAAATTATTGGTCATTTAAGATCTTCTACCTGTTCCACAGATGTTATTTCTCCTTGTCTTCTAATTAATGAAATTTTTGACACTATTAGACCAAATATTCAAATAAATATAAACAGCAGTCTCACCTCTAGTGTTGTACCCAGAACTTTTAAGCATGTAGTCAAAAATGCAAAGACACATTTCTATTCCTTGGCTTTTAATTCATTATAATTATAAGAGCTGTGTTTGTCTGTTTTATTGTCTTATTGTTCATTGTTTTTTGTACAGTATTATTCTTGGTTGAATTTGGTCAGCTATTTTTGTTTATATATGTGCTACATAAATAAATACATTTAATAACAATATAAATTTGATATTGATATTGATGTGTACTGCATGGCCATGATTGGGAAAAGGTTGAAATGGAAGTATAAAATCATAATTAAAAAACAACAACAACAAGAGGTAGCCCTGATTTTAATATGAGCAATGAAACTGAAATGTTAAGGTTGTACACACACACACACACACACACCATAGGAGTAAAGTGAGAACACTGCAGGGCCAATTTGTCCAGTGCCTCAGCCAGTAAGAGGCCTGCAGCATCTTGCATGAGAGCAAAAGTACTTAAGAAGTCAAAGCTGAGGTCTGCTATAAACGTTTTAATAATAAGTCAAATTACTGAGGCAAGCTTTTTTATGGTCACATATTTATTGATAAAACGAAAAAAGAATGCAGTAAAAGGAAATCAACAATAATGAATGATTTTGAGCTATGTAAGAAATATAAATGATTATGCATACAGATCCTTTGAAATATCAGATGTGATATTCCACATGCTATACTGCTGAGTTCTCCAATGCTCAGTAAAAGGAGTTGAGAAAGGCATTGGACACCTGTGTCGTCTTCTTCCGAAGTGAATACAATATATCTAGAAGCCCTCCCAGGGAAATCTGTCAAAAGATGGTTGTTTTTGACTACCCAAAAGCACCCTGTCAACAGCAGCTTTGCAGCCAATGTTGCTGGGACAAACCTGGGCTTACTCTGGTCTTGGGAATGTTGTGCTTTTTACATTTTTTTTTCTAAGAATATGTCAGAAAACTATTCAGAGCATACAGCTTTACAAGACAAAGAAGTTTTCCACTCTTCTTTGTCCTGTACTTTTCTTCATTTATTATTTTGCAATTTCCAGAAATTGCAAGGGGGCTTAACTTGCCTCATAGAGAAGGAATCTGCCAAATTTGAAAATGCAGATATATGCATGTCTGCATGACAGAGTGTGCATAAGCTGGGAGAAGCCCAGAAGTAAGACACAGGTCTGTGACTAACATCATGTCATTTTGCTTCCTTTTCCTTTCTGCCATAGTTTGGGAAACTGGTATGCAGAAAGATGATGGTAAAACTGTGCATCATTCATTAGCTGTAGTAATAAAACCCCTTGTGTTGTGTTTTTATTGTGCCTGCTCTGCGTCAAGATAAGTTTATCATGAAATAATTTCCATGGGTCAGAGGATTCTTGCCAAAACCCATGCTCCTTTTTTAATAGTTTTGGAGTCATGTATCCTGTATTTCTACAGAGACAAATGCTCCCTGACAAATAGCTATTTTTTTCCTAAAGCTATCAACTCACTAACACACACATATGCCACAAAACAAGCAACAAAGGACAAATTACCCAAACATTAGAGAAAAAATAGAACTTGGTTTTAATTATGGTCCTCTACTAGCTACTTTGTACTTTAGGGTTGAGTACCATCACTAGAACAACAATCAGTGGTTGACAGTGAAAACAGGAGCATGAAGAAGTTTCTTGTCTGTTACTAAGTCTCTGGGTCTTACACACTTTCTGGGTGATTTGGCTCAGAAAACAAATTTCCAAAGATTGGATGGTTGTATGAATGGCATCCACATATTAAATAATAGGGATCAGTAAAGTGGGACAGCTGTTCTTTTTATTATCTTATTCAAGTGCTATTTGCAAAAATATATTCTATTACATGATGTGCTTGTTGTATGTGCCTGTTAAAGTCCATGATTCTGCTGGTCACTGAAAAATTGCAGAAAATCTTATCTTATATTAAAGATTTTGTACCTGACCGTTGGCATTATATGTTTTACTAAAGTTTGTGCCTTGTTTGGATTTTTACACTTGATAAGGATTTTGATATAAAACTTAATGTCAGGCTCCATTATTTCTTATAATGTCTAACACCAAGTAAAACACTCATACTGGTGCAAGCTAAATATTTCTATATGTTCAAGCTAATATATTGAAAAGGTGCAAACTGTAAACACAAACCATTATCACTTGCATTGGTTACTGCTGGTTACACATTGCCTAACCGCACTTTAATCTTATGATGTATCTCAGCTGAGCTCAAAACATCCATGAAACATCATCTAACTCAAACCACCTCAAATATTCCACTATTTTGTCACAACTTCATTATATCTTCGTTGATTGTATTTATGAAGTGTTTTTCTTGTACGGAAGATTTATCAGCTTACAAATAACTGCTTGTGTCTTAGATGGCTACTTGTAAATTTTAAGAATTATCTTATAAAAAACACCATCACATTCTCAGACCTGCTTAATTCAATTAAAGGCTGGTATGATGGTGGGGTTTATCCTGTAAGTAGTCAGAGTAAGGCAGGAAGCAATCCTGGAGAAGGTGTGAACCCATCACAAGGCTCATTCTTTTACACTTCCACATAGGGAAGGTTTAGAATAGTCAATCAAACTAACATGAATAATAAAAAAAAAAAAAACGAATACGCAAAGAAAAATCTCTACAGATTGGTGGGGGGGGAATGCAAACTACAGATAATCACCAGACCATGGGATTCCAACCCAGGATAATGGATCAAAAGATCAGTCTTAATTACCATATTGCATTTACATTTATTTGCTTGGCAGACACTTTTATCGAAAATGACTTACAAAGGAGGTTAACATAATCAAGTAACATCAGTCTGGGGGGCAGTTTGGGAACAGGTATTACAAGACAAGGTTATAAAATTGAACATCACAATAGCTTAAATAAAAAAAAATACAAGTGAGTTACAATTCATATAGGGCACTTTGACTCTATTACGTACAAATCTTAGTGGTGTATTTTTGTATTATATTATTATACATAGCAAATGTGTTTTAGTATAAGTTACAGCTTGGAAAATTACAAATGTATTTTCTCTCATCTCATTATAATTCTTGGTAAGTGATATTATGATTATTCAAAAATGAATATCTCATCTAGGGTTGGTTTTGATGTTGTCTAGTGCATTTGTGGACTGAGTAGAATCAATAACAGAAGAATGAATAAATAGCTTTGTGTAAATACAATCCTGAATTAATAAAACAAATTGGGGGAAGTACAATCAGTAATCAATTAAGTTTACATATTTCAAATCCATATCATCTCCATTTGCAGTTTCAGTAATTCCTTCTTCAAGCCTTTTCTCCATGTTTACAACAGCCTTTTGAACACAGAGCAGGTATGATGTACTTAACCTTTATCTGGGCCAAAGCACTAAACTCTGCTCCTGGAGATGTGCAGTGGCTGTAGGTTTTCACAATTAGATGCCAGGCCTTGCAGGTAATAAAACTTCCTATTTAATTCTATGCCTTGTTTGTGCTTTCAATTTTCCAAGACAAATCTTGGTAACGCTTTACATTGAGTGTCCATAATTACACTCTGATTACTAAAGTGTTACCCAAATGTTTATCACAGTATAGATTCTTCAGTTTCTGAGAACATTATTCATATTTTTTGTGGTCTGCAACAGATTTGAACATCTTGTTCCTTCCCTACTCAGTCATTTATTTCAACATATTGTATTAAAACAAATACTTCATGATGCACATGCAAAGGTTTAAATGGAAGCACATTAGCTGGAGAGGTGGTAGCTCCTTGGACATTTGCACCTCATTATTAACTGATGCCTAGGCAACAATTAAAACCTAAGTGCAACTGTTTAAAAATAAAATGGGCAATTAAATCATAACAAACCAGTTAACTAAAACTAAGCCAAAAAACACACATTACTTTAGTAGTAAATAAATGGGTTCTAATTAAAAATTTGGTTAAACTGAAAACCTACTGCAGACCTCCAAGACCGGTATTGAATACCCTCTATCTAGGTTTAGGCTTTCCTTCTCATCATAGCAAAATTTTCTAACAAGTTGATTCCACATAAAAGCCCCTAACAGTAGGGTTGCCCATATCATTAAATAATTAAATAAAGTCAGACATTATGCCACTGTAAAAGATTATAGATTCTTATTTGCATAAATTTTGTAATGCCTAATACATTATTATCCAAAAATAATTTTTTTTGTAAGGGGGACAAGTCTAAAAGTGGTCTGGTACTTTTTTTCATATTCTAAAGACATGGAGGCTGATGCTTCTAAATTGAGTTTGTGTATAGCACTGTGGGTTATGCAATAGCACGTACATCTCGGGTTTTGATACTCTTTCAGAGTCCATTCCTACCTTGTGTTTGATCTTACTAGGAAAGCATTTGGCTCCCTTTATTGAAATAAACGGATTAAGATAAACTTTATCTCTCCCATAGGTCAACAAACACACTTTCCTAATTTTACTGATCTTTGACCTCCTTCTGTTTGCCACCTAATACAAACTTCTTGTCTGTAGCTAACTTCACAGAGGAGAACCACATTCCTTACCAGGCATCTTTTAGCTGTAACAGGAGCCACTTTGTCAATTTCAAATATGTCACCAATAATACCTTTGCATCTGTTCCCTCTGGTAAATTCTGTATTAAACAATGGACTTCTTGCTAGCCTAAAAGTCTTATTTACTGTATTTCTTATAGGTAATGTCCAGCCATGTATGTGTAACAGAGGGACGGCTAGCAGACAGTTTTATGGTGCTCATTCAATCAATCAATCAATCAATCAATCAATCAATCAATCAATCAATCAATCAATCAATCAATCAA
>JANRMT010028174.1:133156122-133191728 GCA_026402145.1 Polypterus bichir lapradei
CAATCAATCAATCAATCAATCAATCAATCAATCAATCAATCAATCAACATTTATTTATATAACACATTTTCATACAAAAAAATGTAGCTCAAAGTGCTTTACAAAATGAATAGAAAAATAAAAGACACAATAAAAAATAAACATAAGTCAACATTAATTAACATAGAATAAGAGTAAGGTCCGATGGCCAGGGTGGACAGAAAAAACAAAAAAAAAAAAAGTCCAAAAGCTGGAGAAAAAAAAAAATCTGTAGGGGTTCCAGACCAAGAGACCGCCCAGTCCCCTCTGGGCAATCTACCTAACATAAATCAAACAGTCCTCTTTGTATTTAGGGTTTTCAAGGAAGGACCTGATGATGATGGTCACGTAGACTTCTGGCTTTCAGTCCATCAATGTTGGTGCATCATGATGCTTTGGGTAGGTGGTGGTGGCGCAGGCCGCCACCACAAAGAAACAGGAAAAAGAAGCAGAAGAGAGAGTAGGGGTCAGTATGGATTTTGGAGCCACTGTGAATAGTTATTATGATGAATTGAACATACAAAGTATCAGTATTAAGTTAAAGTGAAGTTATAAAAAGGCCATGTTAAAGTAATGTGTTTTCAGCAGTGTTTTAAAGTGCTCTACTGTATTTGCCTGGCAAATTCCTATTGGCAGGCTATTCCAGATTTTAGGTGCATAACAGCAGAAGGCCGCCTCACCACTTCTTTTAAGTTTAGCTTTTGGAATTATAAGGAGACACTCATTTGAAGATCTAAGGTTACGATTTGGAATATAACGCGTCAGGCATTCCGATATATAAGATGGAGCGAGATTATTTAAGGCTTTATAAACCATAAGCAGTATTTTAAAGTCAATCCTGAATGACACAGGCAACCAGTGTAGTGACACATTCAAGCCATTTAAATCAAAGACCTTACAAAGCCTATTGTAGGACACTCCAAATCCCTTGATTATAGCTACACTGATCTCTCTGTGTTCTTTCACAGGACTTCAAAGACACTTTTCAAAGAAATAAAAAGAATCTAAGCTTAGTTTTAGCCTTGGTTCACAGATTTCTCCAGGTTTTAATGACCAACTAATAATAATAATAATAATAATAATTCTTTACATTTATATAGCACTTTTCCCACTATTCGAAGCAATCCCCATGCAGGGAAGACCCTAGAAATGAACCCATGATCTCCTTAGTGTGAGGCAGCAGCACTACCACTGCATCAGCCTAACTTTTTAATCTCTCCCTTCATCAGCCTTTTCTCATCTTTTCTCATTTTATCTGCCCTGGCTTTGTTCCCTCCTTCCCCTGCTATACATAATTGTGTCTTGTGCCATATTGTGTCTTTAAACTTTTTTCCTCTTCATTGTGGAAATAACCTTTAACCTTTTTTCCCTTTTCAGGTGCTTATGAACACAGCGCTACACCAACACCATTGGATTCAAACATATTTACAGTTTGATGAAGGCATAATTTGAAATCTCACAATCACGACTAAGAAAATAATCTAGAAATTAAAAATATTTTTTCCATGGCCAAAAGTAATTTTAGTGTGGTTCATAGCAATATGAAAATTTCATTTCAGTACCAGTTTTTTTTTTTTTATAAGTGTGGAGTGGTGAGCTGTCCAAGCAGCATAGGAGGGACTCAAGCAGCAGACTTCCAGCCAAGCAGTGGTAAAAGCTCCAGGTAAAGTGGAGGGGTTTTCCAATAACTTGACAAAGTAACGAAGAGTCCAAAGTTAACATCTGTCAGTCTGTACAAAGGAGAGACTACATGTGGTAATTTAAAAAGCTTGGAAATTCAGTTTGATTTTGACATTAGTTTTTTTTACATATGGGCATAAAGAATAGTTAAATATAAATGCAAAAGGTAAAAAAGTTACTGTAGATATGTGGGTTTAGTTTAAGTTAATAACAAGTGCCTTTGAGATGGACACATATTGGACATATACAGTATAATGCTACCTGGGCGTACTTCTTGATCTTGATTGTGCCACCCACATTTTAATACTGACAGACATTATTTGGCAAATGATCCCCTTGCTAGCTGCAAATCAGACCTCAGTACACATTAGACACATACAGTGGCATAACTATAGGTAGCACTAGTGGGCCAGTTGCACTAGAGCACATGGAGCTGGACGGTCCATGATGACTTTATGGTTGTTGTTTTACAAACTTTAATATTCACATGCTTGCCTGTTTGATATCAAAAATGAAAAGGTAATGGTTTTGTCATTCAGACAATTTAATAAATAATAATTATGACTATTGACCTTTTATGTAGCTGGTGTATTTGACATATGTCATTGATGACAATCATTTCTAATAGGATTTAATTGAATTACACATTGGGCAAAACAATATCCTTACCTGAAGTTTTTTTGCAATAGGGCACATCAGATTCTAGTCAAGTTGAATGCATGCACACATTTTAAAAGAAATTAAAGATTTATTTAAATAAATCAGATGTACACTCTATTACATTTTGAGTTAAGGCTAGGGGGCTGTCAAAAAACAAGATCTGTTAAAGCCCAATGAGGCATTCCTTGTGGAATTTTGGGCTATGGAAGAAATAAATTGTTGTTATTTTAGGTTAGTCCAATATGTGTTGGGATAAAACAGAAGTGATGGTTTAAATTAATATTCAAAGAACACAGAATTTTTTGAACAAACTGTAATTTCAGCTCTCTTACACCTTAATTAGACTTTATTAAATTCAGACATCATATACACATAGCAAAATAATCAAACTCACAGCCCTTTAAAACAGTAATAATAGCAACAGTTAAGTAAAGCCTAAAAGTTACTATCGAATAACTTATTAAAGTATCATTTATTAAATAATACTTTTAAAATATCATTTAAACATTGACAATGACTCAACTTCACATTTTCAAATAAAATGAATACTATAAAGAGTTAAACAGTATAAAAAAAAAACAATATTACCATAATAATATATATGGGGCCACCATATTTCGGTGCAGAAAATAAATTTTACAAATTACTAATGAAAATAAATTGTACTCTGTTTTAAAAAAATTAGATGAAGAGTTTATAAAAGATTATTTAAAATTATATTTATAACTTAAATAGAGCTGATTAGTTTTGATAATATTCTGTGTTTCACCAAAAATACTTGTAGATCTTATTTTTTTCCACAATTAAAATAATAATTACAGCAAAATTAATTCATTATTAGGCCATAGGAAGTAAAAGTAAAATACTTTATAACATGTGGTGCTCAACAGCAGTTGAAACTTATTGCAAATATGTATTGTTTAAAATTCTGAACATAATAAAATCCAAAAAGAGAACATTTTTCATCCTTCCATTTTTTTTTTCCACACAACTGCATTCCTGTTACAGGCTTGCAGAAATCCAAAGCTTAATTAGCATAGGGTTCAAGTCAGGAACCAGCTGACACACACACACAAACACACGCACACACACACACACACACACACACTGCAGAAACAGTCATTCATTGTCCAAGCCTACTTATTCCAGTTAAAGGTCACAGGGAGGTGGAGCCTATCCAAACAGGCTGCTTTGAATGTGGAGAGCGCAGTCACACAACCACAAGGCTAATTAAAAGCTGCTAATCAACTTAACAAGAACATTTTTCAGTAAAAAGATCAAAGTAGAGATATTAAAATCCTACACGATTGATGCCACTCTTTCCAGATTGTATTGTGACTATATACTATTCATAATTCTTCAAGACTAACTGAATAAGATTAATAGCAATTTGTTCATTCGTTTTTCTAAGCCTGCGCCAAGGATGCAGGGTTGTGTAGATCCACAGCTTGCTAATAGCAATCCAGCCAACCATAATTCAATAGGACCCGAACCACTTTTTGTCTCTTATAATCATATTCACTCTGACGAGGACCATTGGAAAAGTACAGGAAACCTGCAAAGCAAACAAAAAAAGAGAGCTTCATACTGTATCTAATTCAATATTTGTAAAACAACATTAAACCTGCTTACCTCATTTAGGAAGGTGGAACAGAGGCAAGTATTTTTAAAAAGATAGTGAATAGTTTATTTTTATGTTTGTAAAAATTTGTGACATTTTAAATTGTAAAAATTGTAAAAAAAATTGTTATACATTTGTTAAAAATTGACATGCAACAATTTTGTGCTTTTTTGTGTTCCTTCCACTTTCTGAGAGCACATACACAAGTGTGTATGCTGCTTCCAATTCTATGCCTTGAACACAAGTCCTTGGCTTAGCAAGCTGTTGCTAGACACCCTTAATATCAGTTTCTTCTTGGCTGGACCTCTCTTTGGAATGCAGCTTCTGTGCCTTATCTAATAAAATAATCAATCACCCCGTGATACCTCAGAGATGACTCTAGGAGCCACCAGCTAAATACTTGATCAGAGACAAAGGACCATAATTCAATGATTGGTAACACTGATGGACAAACTTTGCTCCAATGGTCAACCAAAAAGGATGGGCTTATGTGTACCCAATAAACCAATGGCAAGACCGCTCACAATCCTTCCTAACCCATTAACAGCTGTGTTTGGTGTTCTTCCAGATGGGCTTAAAGTGGAGAAGGACAAACAAACTGTGAATGCCTTCACTATACTATTGGCACGCAGAATTATTCTCCTAAACTGGAAGAATCCTAACTCTCCTCTTTTAAGTCAGTGGGTAACTGATGTTCTATATTATTTGAAATTGGAAAAAATCTAATTCTCACTTAGAGGATCTGTGCAGAACTTTTTCAAAACCTGGCAGGATCTAATCAATAATATTTTAGAATAAACTCTTAAAGCACTGAGGAAGTAGATTCTTTTCCCATTTCCTTTTTTTTTTCACCATTTATCTGTATCCGCCTATTAAACTCATCAATTTATTTATTTTTACTTGTTTTAAGCTTTATTCCATTGGCTATGCTCTCTTTCTTAGGGGTGGGGGTTGATTTGTTTTCAATCCTATTTTTTGTAAAAATTGATCTGTTTGTATGGAATGATTACAATAAAATCAATAAAATTAAAAAAAAAAACAATGGCAAGACCTCTATTCCTTCCTTTAAAAACCTTTGCAAACCCTAGATCTGAGTTTCTTCTATTAGCTCACTGCTCTGAAACTGGCTCTAATGTCTGCCTGACAGCAGAGACACCAGTGCTTTTAGGGTGTGGCAGTAACAAAAGCTAGAGCAATCGCTTCTACTTCAAAGGGTTACCAGTGTTGGACTGGAAAAATGGAACGAATGGTGCCATTAGTCCAAACTAGTCCAAACCGTGCTAAGATAGAAAGTACCCGAGCAGAGGAAGACCATACGTAAGACATGATTTTGCTAGCAACAAGAGAACAGACACCATTTGTCTGAACCTCAAAAAGAAACTGCACTACCGCTCACAACCAGAAGGTGTGACCAAAGCGACAAAGAAGAAGAGCTACTGGACAACTAAGAAAAAATGTGCAGAAGATTCCTCTACATATCTGGAACAGCCAAAGAAAGGAATATAGCATCACTTACATTAAACCATAAGTACACCTGCTTTGATTCCGAGAACTATTAATCGTAAGTTAGTAGTGAGGATAAAGCCAGCTAATGTATTATGGTGTTGGCATCACTGTAATTTAAAGGTAATATCTTTGAGGAGGATAAGTTCTAGCTATTATAAGTTTCTTACTAAACCCAGAAAAATGTGCAGAACAGCTTCTCAAACACACGCACACACTCACTCACACCCAGAAACTATTGTAAGATAAGCCACTGCAGGCCCACTGTGAGCAATTGAATGCCATAGTGCAGGCATGAGAAGCTTAATAGCTAGCTAACCACGTGAACTGAAAGATTAGAATTCAAAGGTTGTGTGCCTTTTTCTATAAGAGAGAAAAAAATCAGCTAAACTATCATAAGTTTTTGTTTTGTGTTCTTTGTTATTGTTTTTTATCTATGTATATATGTTGTAAATTTATATACTTACATATATCCATTTGTTATTATCCTTATTTTATAAATGTAATTATTTTGTTTATTGCTTATTTGTTGAAAATAAGTATATCGCTACATTTGGATCACAACAGAAATGAAAGTATTTAATGCAGACTTTTGCTGATTTATGAATGTCATTCATAAATTGCATAGATCCACTCATATTTCTGGCATCCTAAAGCTGTAAAGTGAAACAGAGATCCCCCACTCAACCAACATTAATTTGGCTTGCCTGGTGTGGGTGTATTGTTAATTGTTTTAATAATTACTGGCATTGCCTAAGGCAAAACTGATAATTAACTAACTTATCATTTCAACCCTTTCCTACACAATTTAGAGTTAAAATGAGAAATGTTTTTCCTGCTTTAAATTTCCTCTCTCTTTAAAATCTTTTCTACCTAAACTCCCAAAATGGATTGGAGACCAAAGGCACTGTGACACCACATCTCGATGTACCATATTGCATTGTAATCTCAGATCATTTTTCTGAATTGTGGCTTATACTGACCATAGTTTTCAAAAGCTGAATCTATATTTCCATCGATTCCTGGAAAATCTTGTTTGATGTGTCTGGGATAGCCTCTGTCCATTGTTCTTTTCTCTTCATTGTAACTAACACAAAACAAAAAATATGGTTACTGAGTATAAACTGTGAACACTTAGTTGTTAATTATCAGATACAATCATTAGCTCAATTAATAACTTCTACCTGAAACATTTAATACATCTTTAATTGAAATCTATTTCTAGTTTCAGTGATGTGCTGGAGAGCCACTACTCCTTTCCATCTCTGTATATGAATTCTTCTATTCTTTATCTCTTGCTAAGAAACAAGTCACTACTGTTTGTGCTTTTCTGCTCAAAGCAACTTGCTGATCCCTAAAATTATTCTCAATTTTCAAGAGTGACCTCATGTAATCCCCCTTATATCCTATATTTAAAAACAAATTAAATTTAAGTTTATACACAGCTCATACTGAACATCCAGCAGACTTTATCCTATGGGTCTAGTTACTGACCTTTACTACCTTATCTGTCCCATCAATATCTCAGATACTTTCCTCCATATGTTTTGGAATTACACCCATCACCACCTTCTGCTCCTTTTTCTAAGGCTCTTTTTTCTTGATCCATTCTATTGCCAATTCCTTTTCCCTCTACATTCATCTGCTTCTGGACCTTTATACTTTCCTTCTCACTTTGGCTTAGACTTTTCTCCCTGGGCTCAATTTCTATGAAGTTGACTACAAACTTTTGAATGACTTTTTTTCTAAACTCTCCAAGGTGCACTTTAAGAGGTCATCTATCTCTAGAATCAGGCCTTGGCTATCAGTTATACAAATGGTTAAGAACTGTGTGGTTGGCTGTACATGATATGTGGCTCTTCCAACCTATTTTGTCATTTTTTCCTTTTAGCTTTTAGCTTCTGGTTTGATGACTGAGCTACTGTTCTCTGATTTGGATGTTCTGGCACCATATTTTTCTCTTTTTAATATAAAATTTATCATCACTGATGCATTATATTTGGAAAATGTTGAAATTAAGTTTGAAAATGAAGAAGAGTTACATTACACAAGTTTTTATACTTAATAGTACCATACCAAGGTGAATTGGGAACACATTGGAATAATAAGCATCCTACTAAGATCACTGGCTCTTTTGCTGGCTAAAATAGATTCAGGGTACAAGTTATACATTCTTGAGGGTGATAAGGCAGACAACAAGGAAAAATATATATTAGGGGTAGGAACCTATCAGATGCTCATATCAGTAGGTCACATTTTCGGAATGTTTTGTACTACAACCATTTTTGGAAAAAATTTCTGCATGGACTGAAAATCACCCTTAAAGGATATATTTGTTATTTTTAAAGTTGAAGTTATTTTTTCATGATCATGGTACAGTATATATATATATATATATATATACATATATATAGTGGCATCTGGCTGGGGGTGGAGCCCAGCCGGGACGCCCAGGAGGACCGGAGGAGGGCTTGTGCCTCCTCTAGACCGCGAGGGGGCGACCGCCCTGGTTGTGTTGGGGGCCACGGGTAGGGGGCTTGGAAGCCCAGCCCTGTAGGGGCCCGTGGCCACCGCCAGGCGGCGCCCCAGTGCCTGAAGAAACCTGGAGCCCAGCACTTCCGCCACACCAGAAAGTGCTGGGGGGAAGAAGACAGGGGACACCCGGAGGGCTTCCGGGTGCGCAGCCGGCACTTCCGCCACACGGGGGCGTGTCTGCGGAGGAATGCCGGGAAGCAGCTGGAGCCCATCTGGGTTCCTATTTAAGGGGCCGCCTCCCTTCAGTCAGTAGCGGAAGTCGGGTGGAAGTGGACAGAGCTGGAGAGAGGACTGGAGGTGGCCAGGAGAAAGGCAGTGGAACTGTGTGGCCTGGACTTTGGGGGATCGGTGCTGGAGACACTGGGGTTGTGAGTGCACGTAATTCTTGTAAATAATAGTGTAAATAAACAGTGTGTGGTGGAGCCAACGATGTCCATCTGTCTGTGTCCGGGCCAGCGTTCACAATATATATGTATATATATATATATATATATATATATATATATATATATATATATATCACACACATGCGACTAGGAAGACGTTGTATGGACCAAGCAAAGGTAATTCCACGCCAGGCCAGGGGGTGGCGGGGTGCACTAAACCTTCTCTTGTTACCTCTACAGACCAGCCGCGGGAAAACCTGTCTGGTTTAAAACAGATGATGTCACGTCTGGTTCCGGCACCAAGAAGAATATCACTTCCAGTTACAGCTGACTAATGAAGAAACACCACTTCCGGTCCCCTTACATCACTTCCTGTCCTATCCCTTAAAGCTGCCATCTTGTCAACCCTTCTTCAGTTCTGTTTTGGACTCGATA
The DNA here is from genome assembly GCA_026402145.1 of Polypterus bichir lapradei. NCBI lineage: Eukaryota > Metazoa > Chordata > Cladistia > Polypteriformes > Polypteridae > Polypterus > Polypterus bichir. The sequence continues at coordinate 133,164,961 of JANRMT010028174.1, forward strand.
TAGAGAACATCTCTGTATTTTCAAAGACTCTTTTGCAGCCAGGAATAATATACGGGAGGCTGCCCCAAACCTTTTTTAAGTGTGTCGAGTGAAATCCTTTTACAATATATTCGTTTGCCACATTAAACCGCATTCTAAAATGAAGATTTTTTAACAAATTAAAAAAAAAAATAGCCTGAGTTTGCATTTATAATGGAGGTTAAGGAAACTAGTGTCCCAGTATCCCATACCCAACATTAAAGTCTTCGGGTAAACAAGCATCTGTGGCTATAACTCTCCAACAGCTCAGGGTCATCCCTGAAGCGTGAGCTGTTACATCTTGTAACAAAAGGGTATCCATTTCCATGTTTAATTATCCAGACTGTATTGGAGAGGGTGGAATATTTGATGATAGAAGGCCAGCAGTTGCTTGAATATTGCTGCCAAGTTTGATGAGTCTTTGGAGGGGGCAAAGCTAACTGATGGTATTTGAAGACATTTTGCAGCCACCTTGTTTTGGAAAATTATTAGATTTTTACTTTCTCTTAGGGATTTTGAATTCAAATTTGTTCATTTTGCAAATTTACTCAAGTTCAAGTTCCATTTTATCTAGATAACCTTTTGTTTCTTGTGAGCACTGTTATCTTTTTCAAGTCCTTTCATGAAAATTTGCATGACACATGATGTCACCGCTGGTACGGCATAAAATGTCTCCGTTATGCATTGACTGACCATCTGAGTTTATGGAATAAACTCAGCACTTAGCTGGTGATTCTTTCAATTGACAGTTTTCCTGGTGAATGTACTTAGCACTGTCTGTCTGTGATTTTTATTAGCATTTTTGTGTTGACAAAACATTGAACAGTTACTTGATTTTGACCTTCACATATTTATTTGACTATGCAACGTCTTCCGGTGTTATTCAAACAACCATTTCTACTTTTTCCTCTGTTCTCAGAACATAAAGCAGTGGCAAAGGTCTACACCTTCTTTAAATACAATTGAGGCTCTGAAAAAAAACATAAAATTTTAGGGTTGCCAGTAGCATTGTCATGGAGGTAAGATCAAATTAGTTTAACAATGGGCTTATTCTGTCTTTCCTTATCTATTAAGGAGCTCCTTTTAAGGTTCCCACATCACAGACACTAGGCGTGCGCTTCTTCTGGTGCTTAGCATTGTTCTTCTTGCTCATGCTGTTTTTTACTCCCCTTCAAGTGAGACAACTCTGGAGTAGGAGTTATAGAGATAAGAACCCATATTGCAGATGCAGAAAACAGGGGGATGATATGTGATAGGAATGGGGCTTTATGTGGCCCTGACAAAAATAAGAAATGGATCTACAGAAACTGTTAAGAAATATTTTCATTGGAAAAGTTTCAAATTTCACATAACACATTTTGCATTTTCAAAAATGAATAAAAATATTTTATGGGGTCAAACAGGATCAGTGAGGAATATATTACATTATTGCTTTTATCTATTTTGTGTTTTTTATTTTTAAAAAGCTAATTCTTTCAATTATCCATCCATTTTCCAACCCACTGAATCCGAACACAGGGTCACAGGACCCAATCCCAACCAACACAGGGCACGAACCAATCCTGGGCAGGGTGCCAACCCACTGCAGGACACACACAAACACACCAAGCACACACTAGGGCCAATTTAGAATCACCAATGCACCTAACCAGCATGTCTTTGGACTGTGGGAGGAAACCGGAGCGCCCGGAGGAAACTCACGCAGACACGGGGAGAACATGCAAACTCCAAGCAGGGAGGACCCAGGAAGCGAACCCGGGTCTCCTAACTGCGAGGCAGCTGTGCCACCGTGCCACCTTCTTTCTTTCAATTATTTTTCCAAAAATAATGCATAGTTTTCTTTGTCCATTGTTATAAAAATCACTGTATTATGGGAGTATTTAGTTGTGAAGCCTGTATCATATGTATTGAATGTTTATTTAGTGTATCGCCTCATGCCTATTTTGTATGCCTCCTATGTATGTGAAGAGTACCTCTGAAGGGAAAGGACTCCGGTTGAACTTTCAATTTGCTAAGGGAAGATACCCCAGTCTGATAGGTGGCTACTGTATACATATCCATTTGGAATATATTATCATGGACAGGCTACCTGGGATTAGCCTGGCTGTTTAATTAGGAGTTGTGACTCAGCCCTACAAATAAACCTGGCATCACCTGACAAAGGGCCAGGAGGTTGGCCATAGGAGTCCCTGAGAGCATTCTTGTGCTTGTAAGTTATTTTTTTTGGATATCCATCCATCCATCCATCCATTTTCCAACCCGTTGAATCTGAACACAGGGTCATGGGGGTCTGTTGAAGCCAATCCCAGCCAACACAGGGCGCAAGGCAGGAACCAATCCCAGGCAGGACGCCAACCCACCTCAGTTTTTTTGGGATACCTGGAAAAAACTTAAAAGCTTTCTCTCCATCCCGTCACTAAGCTTGGAGTCAGGGAGGTTGCTGGTGGCAACAGCTTTACTTTTGGGAGAAAGCCAGATGAGAAGTATTGATAGACAGGTTGGTGTGACAATGTAGGTTTGCTGCATGCTCCCATCTTCTGTCCGGGAGGCCTTGAACCCAACACCATTGGTAATGTCACCGATGAGCTTGCAGTGATGCACAACAATGGAGCAAGGGGATGGTGTACAAAAGAGGTGAAGTGCTTTTATTAAAACAACAATCAAACACACTGTTCAAATAAAATAAAGTGCAGTGCCTCCAGAATCCTTCAATAAATAAATAATCCCATAAAAATGAAACGTGGAGGTTAAAATCCAATAGAAAAAAAACTCTTAAAAACAACAAGGTTAAAATAATGCAGGAAAAACAAGCCCAGTGACTTCTTTAGCTGGCAGCTCCCCTGCTTCTCCCATCTGGGCTTCTCAACAGGGGAGTCGCCCTACTTGCAGCTGGCTTGCTCTGCCTGCTTCAGCTGACCAGATCACCTCACTGACCCCTGACTCCGGTAGGCTCCTCCAAACAGCGACTTGGGTTCCACAGCGTCCAGGGTGCCCACGCTGGGGAATGCATATCCCAAGTCTCCTGCTGCCTTCCGTGGTCTTACGCAGAGAGTCATCCGCCTTCCGGTCACTCCCGCTCTTCAAAATAAATTCAGCGGGAGTGACCACTACTTCTGTTCCTCGGGTGTCGGCCAAACACCCAGGCTCCCTGCTCAGCTGCATTCGCTCGCTCTCCTGCACCGGCTTTCCCCTGCTGCTGCTGCTGCTTCTGCTGCTTCCTGCCTACTTTCTTCCGCCACACTCCTGCAACCTCCATTTCCTTCTTTTCATCCCCTCTTAGCTGCCTCGCACTTCTATTTATGAAGAGGACGTGGCAGCTGTGGCAAATCAGCAGCCCCGAGAACAATCAAGGATGCGGACGGTTTCTCACCTATGCACTTAGGTGAGAAACGCCCACATCACGAATCATCTCGGGAACCACTTCAGCCACAGAACCACCACACCCCCTCGCTAAGCCGTGAGTGCGGTGATTATTTATTAAAACTGGCCTTTTTGATGGGAGCTGTGGACCTGCTATACCACAGTTAGATGGTAAGGAGAACTAATGGTAGTTGTGGTTTTTTTCATGTATTTGGCATCAGTGGCATATAGTTAGGAGACATCTCAGGGGTACATTTTATTTTCCACAATTGTATTCATGCTTGCATGGCTTTGCTCTTGACACTTCAGTTTTCTTGCTCAGCTCAAACAGATGTACAGTAATTAGGTTGACTGGCAGATCCAACCCGAGCAACTGTGTATGTGCTGCTAGCAGGATAGGCTCTGGTTCCAGTTGCAAACCTGTTCATGCCGACCTTCCATGCCATTCTTCATGAATGGTTTGGTGAAAGTACTTTTCTTTGTTTTAAAATGTAACTGAATGATCATTCTTTGCTAATTTCTATTTTTTTACATGTATCTTAAGATTCGAAAAACAGTGTGGAAGGCTAATCACATAGTATTATACTTTCATTCTTATATGAAAATATGATGATATATTTATATCCAGAAAAAATACATAGTAGTTATTTAAATGTTAGAAACAGCCAAGGCTTCAACTTGAAAAAACATTGCTTACCTCCAGTATCTTGATCTCACAAAGAAAAGTGTTCTTTTAATGTCTGCTACATACACAGCAGCATCAATCTTTCTTACACTGTGTGGAAAGCCCAGATCATAAATTTCCTTTGGATATCCAGATAAGCTATAATAACCTCTAGTAGCCCAGTACTGGTGTCCTATATAAAAAAATAAGGAGAATAAAATATTAAAATTTCACCAAAAGAAAATATGTATATATTTTTCTTTCTTTTCATCTTTTCCCACTTTTATGTGCTTGATCAATCTTCTCCATATAGCTTGGTCCTGCACCTCCTCACCAGTCAATTCCCTTTTCCTTTAGATCTTCTTTTACTTTATCCATCCACCTCTGCCTTGGTCTTCTTCATTTTTTCTTTCCCTGCACTTCCATTCCCATCATTCTTTTGCTCCCATATTCATTGTCTGTCCTCATCACATGTCCAAACCAATTCAGCCTACTTTCCTATAAATTCTTAGATATCTCTCCTTTTGTTGCACCTCTTATTGTCTAATTTCTTCTTCTGTCCTGTTTTATAACTCCAAAACATCCATCTCAACATTCTCATTTCAGTCACATTTATCTTCTCCTGTGGTCTCTGTACTGCCCATGTCTCAGTTCCACATACCATTGCTGGTGTTACCACTGTAATTTATTTATTTTTTAAGGAGACTGTTTAAAATCATACCCTTGTTTTTTTGTATTAGGGCTTACTATGCTTTTCAAGGACTACTCTTTAACATCATTCCCTGGGTTTAGTCTCCGAAGACTGTTTAAGGTTATATTTAATGCATATTGTATTTGGACTGTATTGTCAATAGATACTGTATCTCAATTTTATTCCTCATATGCCGCTGCTGGAGGGCTTGTTTTGTTTTGGATGTGCTCTGTCTCTAGGTATGTCAGAGGACTGGGACTTTGTGAAGAGGGGTCTAGCCTCACGTGGAGAGGCTAAATGGGGGGAGGGGAGAGTAGGGGGGAGAGAACAAGCTATCTCTAATCTTTCCTTTTAATCCTTATAATGGAGTGCCAATGCAGCAATAGGCTTCATGTCAGTAACTCCTGGGAAAATTGGAAATTAAGGTCAAAGTTGTCTTATTTTAAGTTAAGATTACAAAATGACAAGAAAGGTTCAGAAGCAATGTCTCCACGACCAAACAGTTAACTTTGTGAGCTGGAATGTTAAAGGTCTGAATCACGAATTAAAGAGAAAGAAAGTATTCTCTCATAATAGGTCTAAATGCTAAAATAACATTTTTACAGGAGACCCACTTATTAAGCAAGGATCAGTTTCGGCTACACAAAGACTGGACTGGCCAAATATTCCATTCCAGCTCTACAAAGAAAACTAGAGGTGTGGGAATTCTTATCCATAGAACAATCTCATTTGTAGTATCAGATGTAGTATCTGATCCTGAAGGGAGATATGTGATTGTCATGGGTAATTTATTTAACTGTAAAGTGATTTTGATAAATATCTACACACCCAATGTGGATGATTGGGACTTCATCCAAAACGTATTTGCATCCATTTCCAATGTGAACACACATAAAATTATAATGGCTGGGGACTTTAATTGTGTTTTAAATCCAGACCTGGATAGGTTTCCTGCCACAGGGGCGACAACATCTAACATTGCAAAGACAATTACACAGTTTGCAATTGATCACAACTTTTCAGACCCCTGGAGATTTCTAAACCCAAACTCAAGAGCATATTCCTTCTACTCACCAGTGCATCACTGCTACTCAAGAATTGATTATTTCTTTGTAGATAACAAGTTCTTGCCTACGATTAAATCTTGTAAGTACAACGCTATTGTTATCTCCGACCATGCCCCTTTGATCATGGAGCTTAAATCACTATGCCCCACATACTTATCTCGCAGCTGGTGTCTTAACCCGCTTTTATTAGCAGACAATATCTGTACAGAATTTATATCCAAGCAAATCAATTTTTTTAGAGACAAATACATCCTCAGAGGTTTCTGTAGGAATACTCTGGGGAACCCTGAAGGCTTTCTTAAGAGGACAGATTATCTCATATATTTCCCACAGAAGTAAATTGGAAACCAAGAAGATAACAGAGCTAATCAGTGAAATTACTAGAATAGATCAAGAATATGACAGGTGTCCAAATGAGGCACTTCATAGGAAAAGGCAGGCTCTGCATTCAAAACTCAACCTCTTGACAATTAAAGAAACAAAACAACTCTTTTTAAATCAAGACATCATTACTATGAACATGGAGAGAAAGCTAATAAGATCTTAGCTCAACAAATCCACAAATAAAGAAGACAAGACACAATCTAACGCATTTCTGGATGCATTACAGATACCACAAGTAGATACTCTCAGTGCAGAGGAATTGGATAAACCTCTGGGACTATCAGAATTACTAGATGCTATAAACTCACTTCAGAGATGGAAATCAGTAGGCTCTGATGGCTACCTTGCCGAATTTTATAAACAATTCTCAATTAAGCTGGCTCCCCTTTTATTGGCAACATTTACATAAGCTAGAGACAATAAAATTCTACCTCAAACTTTTCTCCAAGCATTAATTGCTGTCTTTCCTAAGCAAAATAAGGACTTGTTAGAAGGACTGAGAAAGTGCTTCCTTCGGTAATATCACAAGACCAAACTGGACTTATTAAAGGCAGACACTTAGCTTTGAAACTTTGACACCTGTTTAATGTAATATATTAACTCACAAAGTCTAACACCCCGGAGATATTATTGTCATTGGATGCAGAAGGCTGTTCACTTAGGGTTCATCATGCAACCTGACAGAGCTTGAACAATTTTACGAAGAAGAAGAACGGGCTGACACAGACTGAAGACTGTCATGGTTGCCAAAGATGCATCTATTAAATGCTGATTTAAAGGGTGTGATCAGTTATGTTGTGTTTATATTTGTAATTAATTTAGATCACTTTGCAGAGACATTTTTTCTCTTTGACATTAAAGTGAGTCTTTAGTCAGTGTCATAAATGGCAACTTAAATTAAATGTGGTTCAATGTTGTATAACAATATAAGTAAAATGTGAATACTTCAAAGAAGGTGAATATTTTTTATAGACACTGTATATACGGTATATAGCTCTTATATATATGCAAACATACAGATACACAAAAATGCTTAACATTTATTTTTCGAGTTGCAAAATAAACTGGGGACAAAGCCAACAATTGGATGCTAGCCAACTTTGAACCATTTTCTTAAGAAGGAGAGTTCGCTGACATAGTAATTACAGGTTATTCTTTTTAACCTGTAGCCCATTTACATTAAAGGAAATATAAAAAAAAAAAACATGATTGAAAGTCAACTCCAGGTGTCTTAACACGCAACTGATACAGGCCCAGACAAGAGATGTCCTCTTTTAATAGTGCATTGGAATTTTATGAGAAAATAACAAAAACATGCAGTATCAGCGGGACACTTGTTTTTGATAGCCATTATAAAGACAGTAGAGATGAATGCCCTCCAATGTTTAGCGAATGTATTAAAATACTCTGAAATGAACTAAAATCAGTCAAATCCTTACTGATGAACTTATGCAGAAATCGTATTGAGGCTGATATCTGGAAATTCATGTTTAATGTGAATTATAATATAAAGAAATATAAAATTTAATACTGCTACGCAATACATGATTTAAAGTTAGAAAGCACACCATATGGAAAGGACATAAGACTATAAAAGGTTAATCACAGTTCACATACGGAAAACGGACAGGAGTGGATGCTGGACAATATGGTACACCAAGTTATTCTTAAGGTACAAAAATGCATCACATTTGAAATATAAGAAACAATTTTAACATTCATATTATAAGCAGGACATAACTGCAGTAATGCAGAGAAAAACAACCAACTTATTCCAGGAAAGCATGGCATGCAGAGACTACCACTTAACTTGAAATATTTACTTTAAAGTATTAATGTTAGTTCAACTTGTTTAGGTCAGCCTCAGTGGAAAAAAAAAGAAACCTGCTAATACATTACTGCTGCTGCTATTGACCAACATATTTGTCATGCTGTTTAGTACTAGATTTTAATTCTTGACAAGTGATAATTTGTTCACAAAACTGTAAAGTGTGGTCTCCTGAGATATTATGAATGACTCAGTCATTCAAAAAGTGATAGGCTAACTATTGTGACGCACGGCACACATAGGATGGGCCAAGGTTCCTTACCTTGATGGAAGGTGAGCCCTTTGAAAGCACAAGATGGAGGGCAAAGGATTGTTCGGGCTCAACCAGGAATCAGGCAGGAGATGCCAGTGTGGAAGTGGGTACACTGCTGTGCCAACAGGGTTGGACCAAGGAACAATACCTAGCTGGGAGGCTAATATAATGGAAGGACAGCGTGACACAACCTCTCAGAACTGCATGCTCCTCAGAAATGCTAGGAGACAGCATCCTTGGATGACGCCACCTGTACGGACACCTGCAAGGCATGCTAGGAACTATAGTCCCATTGGGCTACTTTGAAAGATTCTATGGGTACTGCTAGGGGGTGCTGCGGGAATCTGTGATCCCTATTTTGCAGGACTCCGTTTGACCCAGAAGTGCTACCAACATGCAATGCCTTAACACCGGAAGTACGATCTAAGACAAAAGAAGCAGTTGGAGGGGTGGAAGGAGAAGGAGAAGAATATGTGTGTTTTGTTACTTTCAAAACATTTTGTACGGTATTTGTGTGAATAAACCTTTTATTTTGAACCTGGGATTTGTGTCGTGGTGGTTGTGTTTTGGGATACGGGGTGCTGCAATGCATCCTAGTGGTCACACTGTCATCACACAAAATAGATTGGCCAACCGTCCAAGCTAACATTAATTGCATCAAACGTAAAATACTTTTTTCCATCTAGGTTAAATATTTGCTATCAATTTGTCCTCAAATGAAACTGTACTGGCATGAACTGGCACCATATGTACTGCCATACTTATTTTTAGGTTATCTTTGGTAAATGACCCCAAAGTGTAGCAAGCGGGATACATTATAGTCAATGGGTATTTCCTGAATTTTCAACATTTATTCAACAGAATAAAAATTATTATATTTTACGTATTTGTCATTTGCGTTTACAGTTATGCCAATATGATTTCAGAATGACTGGCTTTGATTATGGCTTCTCCAGTTTGATTCATCCCTGGAATAACCAGTGTGTGTACTCTTAGTATTGAAGGTCATTTGGTTTTTGACTTTTAGCAAACTTCATAAGCAATTCCACTCCTGACTCTCCTTGCAGTTTTGGATCTAATTTTGGTGAGAGCACTTTTTTTGTCTTGTGGCAGTTCCCCTTTCAACTTTGGTATCAGTTTTGCTTTTAGATTTTGAATCTTTTGTAACAGACTTTTGGCTGTTCACCTTTTCATAATGTGAGCAGCTTTAAAATTCAGTTTAGTTTCTCTGACCTTCGATATTATCCCTCACTAAGGTTTCCTCAACAAACGCATATCTTCCCGTCCGGTTATTCTTCCCCTGCAGGTAGCAACTTTTCCTCTAGCCAGCAGGCAATTCAGAGGGTCCGTTTGGAACGAAAAAAGCAAGTGGGCTAAGCCTATGCTGTGGTCCAGCAGACTATCCGGGATAAGGCAACTGGTATAACACAGATAGTGAATTCCCATTAGTGATGAGCAAAACAACAGAGGTTCTCTTGACATAGTTTTATAAAATTGCACCAAAGTTAATTTCACTTGCAATTTTGAAAATGTGAAACACAAAACTCACCCAAATTATATTTTTGAGTTTTCTAAAGTTGTTTGGGGTGAAATGAAAGGAATATTGCCCCCTAAGTGTTATTCTGTATCCTGGCCTGCCATCCAATCTAACAGAGCTCCTTTCATACAGATCCAATACCATCTGCAATAACTCTCCCTATCTTTAAACTGATTATCCAAGTCTGGAACCCTCTGGAGATTTGCTGAAGGCCTTGCACCCAGGCCAGTGATTTTTAGCAGAGAAGATGTACCACCAAAAAGTGCGTAGGTAAGTGCTCTCTATCTGTGATCCAGTTTCCAAGCTCTTGACCAGAATAAATTTCCTGTGCTTTTGCATATTGAGAAAAAGGTTGTAGGTGAGGTGGAAACTTTATGTGGTAATGGCATGAATTTTGTTAGTTACAAGACATAACTTATTTCATGATTTTTTTTTTTTTTGCAAACATTGAAACTAAGTTTTGCTGCAAATTCAGCTTTGCGCGAGTCTTTTCGTTTATCACAAGGTAGCATTATGATGAAGTATAACATAATGTAAATGACCATTGGTATATTATGTTCTAGAATATCTAAAACAACATTTCAAAATCTATGCTTCTTCAAAGAGAAAGAACATAGAGACAATTCAATAGCTTTCACTACACCTGGGTATAACATTGGAGACGTACTGCCTCACGTCTCCAGGGACTAGGGTTTGTTTGCCAAACCCCAGCTAATACCAGTGTCTGGATAGGCCTTCTCTGCTTGTTGTTCCTTCTCACATATTAGTTAAATGAATTCCAGGTGCCAGATTGTTCCAATATGACTGAGATGTGGGTGAGTATGCCATGAGATGTGCTGCCATTCTATTTACAGTTGATACAACCAACCATGGGCTATGATAGCACCTCCTAAAGATCATCTAATGAATAAAGTAGATCCAGAAAAAGGATAGATAATTGGATTAAGCATTACCTTGGAAAAGAAATGTAGTATCTTTAAAAGGGACTTCATATGCAGCATCAACAACAGTGATCTGAGGCCAAACAGATTTAACGGTGTTCAACTGAATTCCATTAAATAAAGTACTTTTTTTCCAAAAGTATCTGTAGAATGAACAAGAAAGTTATTTGGCATAGTACTATACTTTTCAAATAATACAACCTTAAAATATTTTTATGATATACACATTTTATGGCTCACTATACAGAGTACAACGATTCCCAGATATCTTTTTTCCCTTCCAGCTTCATCAACTCCTCCAGGGGGGATACCAAGGCTTTCTCTGGCCAGTTGGGAGATTTAATCTCTCCAGTGTCTCTTCAGTCTGCCCCAAGCTCTCCTCCACATTGGACATGCCTAAAACATCCCTACAGAGAGGTATCTAAGAATCACCTTAATCTGATGCCCAAACCTCCTCAACTGGCTCTTTTCAATGTGGAGAACCAGTGGCTCTATTTTGAGCTCCTCTTGAATATCTATGCTAACTCTAAGGCTGAGCCCAGGCAACCTGCAAAGGAAGCTAAATTCTGCCACTTGTATCCGCAATCTAGGTGTTTTGGTCACTACCCGAAGCTCATAACCATAAGGGATGGCAGGAGTGTATATCAACTGGTAGATCAAAAGCTTTGATTTTCGGCTCTTTCTTCCCTTCACCATGACTAACTAGTACAATATCTCCATGACTTAAATGCCACTGTTGATCTACTTCTCTCTTCTTTCCTGTCTCATGAGCAAGACTTTGAGCTTTTAGGTTTAAATCCAGAAGTAGGATATTGTCTCTGTAGGGTTTGCATCCTCTCCCTGTAGCTAAGCATAGGGTTGAGGTTTGGGAATTCAGGAAGTGTAAGTCATATTTAATACAAAATGGTAAAACATTAAAAGCTATATTCTTCATTGGAAATGCCAAGAAATAATTTCAATTACTTATCATATGTCCTCATTGTTTTTTTTTTTTGTCAATGAGAGTAAATGTAAAAAATATGTAAAATAGTATCCCAAAATAGGTGTGTTCCATGAAACTAAAATCATTGATTAAAGAAAGCATCAATTATAAGTCAGTATAAAAGTGGCACACTTCATGAATTTTTAGTATCTAGTTGTATGTCATTTACAGTCAAGTAAGCTTACAGATGAACTGGGCAATTCAAAACAAAGTTTTTAATTTGCTTAATGGCAATGCATTTAAATTATTTAATGCACCTTCTTAGAACTATAATGAACTTACTGTTCTGCTATAGATTTCCACACAGCCTGTCTTGCCTTCTTAATAGCTGACAAATTTCCTTTTTGTGTAATTATAGGTTTGTACTGTTTACACTCAAGGAACACAAGTATCACATTTGTTCAGGGGATGAAAATACTACCACCCTCTTTGTTATATGTTCTTCTATTTTACGTAATTCAAGTGACATTTACTCAGCTAAGTCTGTTTCATTAAGTGTGCTTCATGAAATACTCTCTTGATATTCCAAAATAGAATGCTTTTATTTGTCAAAATAATCAATGGAGGAGAAAACCAATTAAGCAAATAAAAAGGAAAAAAGAAAAACACCAATACTGTATTGCATTCACTATGCTGCTATCTCGTTGAGTTTAATTTCCTGACTACCTGACAGAATGGCATCCTCTCTACCTTTCTTATCTTTCTCATTCTTCTTGTCCTGAACTCTCATTGTCCCCCAAGTTGAGCTATTGTCATAGCCATCCTTACACCTTTACACACGCAAGCTTCTTGCTTTGTGATGTTCTTAGACCCCATCCCAGTGTTACTTTAGAAACATTTCCAGAATTTCTTTCAGGGGCTGGTGCTGCGGGAACACCATTCTAGAGTTCTCTCTTGTTGCCTTAATGCTTCTGCACCCATAATCTATGGTATCTCTATAGATGCCAAGTCAGAGATAAGGGAAGCATAGTCCCATATCTGTTTTTCTGGGATCATGAATCTTCCAAGTTGCCAGGAGATATTGCTATATATGAATTACAACCTTGTTCCGGGCTGATGGTGAGTGTGATGTTGTTATGCTGTATTTTTGTATTGATATTTTATTGTATTGAGAAAATTCCATGCAGCCAATGATGTTATTGCAATAACAGTAAGTAATAGTTACCCATTTTTAAAGAAATAAAGCTCTCCTCTAATGCTTGTTGCAGCATCAAAGACGAGGTCCCTATTACACTGTTCTGGCACTGCTGGCAGAGTTGAAGCTGGGTCCCCTGGGTTGGGATTAGGTTTAGGATTTGGCTGAGGCTTAGGCTTCTCAGTTGGTCTTGCTGGTGCAGGCCTATTTGGCTGCCGGGAACCTTGGGAGAAAAATGCAAATATTTATTAAGTCATTTTCTTTTGCTTTTTATATTTTCAGTTAATATTTGAACACAATTTTCATATTATTTTTCTAAGGATTATGACTTAATGATCAGCCCTTGTACATTAACACTGCCGTCTAACCACATCACAATATCACTGGAGCCACATAATCAAAAATGGTGTTTTCTTTTAGAAAATTAAACACACATAAGAAGGTAGGAGAACTCAAAATATTTAGGAAATATAAATTAATGAAATGCCCTTTCTCCAGATCTTCATGTTATAGGATGTCCCTGTCTACAAAGATGAATGAATCATCCACTTAACTACCTTCCAATTACTGTCAAAATGTGTCTCCCTAACCATCCATCAGTTCCTCTGAATATTATTCCGACCATTCTTCCTCCTTACCAACTTATCTCTCACAATTCCCATAGACTTAGTAGGCCCTCTATAGTAAGGCATCTATAGACCATATCTTGAATATTTAAGGATGACTTTTTCTTGTAATCGATAGAATCTCTCTATTATAAAGGGTCAAGTCTCTAAAGCAGTTCCTAAACTGTTCATTATTTTAAAGAAAATCATGAGCTTAATCCTCCAAGCTGGGGACTGCATGCTACCCCGTACTGTCTGAAATTATCAACATTCTTCCAGGCTTGCCCTAAAATAGGTAGCCCCATTCCGTTATCAGAAATAAATATTAACATTGTTGCAAATGGCTGGGGCTGTTGCCCAGCCGGGACACCCAAGAGGACCGAAGGAGGGCTTACACCTCCTCCAGACCACGAGGGGGCGACTGCCCTGGTTGCTTTGGAGACCACGGGTGCAGGGCTTGGAAGCTCAATCCTGTAGGGGCCCGTGGTCGCTGCCAGGGGGCTCTCCGCTGCTGTTGGAGCCCTTGACCTCAGCACTTCCACCACACCCGGAAGTGCTGGGGGGAAGAGGACCAGGGACACCCGAAGTGCTTCCAGGTACGAAGCTGGCACTTCCGCCACACTGAGGAGTGCCGGTGGAAGATTGCCGAGAAGCACCTGGAGCACATCCGGGTGACTATAAAAGGAGCCGCCTCCCTTCATTCAGGGCTTGAGTCGGGAGTGAGGAGAGGGCTAGAGCTTGGAGAAGAGAGTGGAGGCGGTCTGAAGAAAGGCAGAGAGTGTGAGAGGCCAGTACTTTGGGGAAGTCTTGGGGTTCTGTGTGTGGACTTATTGAACCTGTAAACAGTAACTATTTACTAGTAAATTAGTAAATAAACGTGTGGTGGTGCATAATACGATGTCTACCTGTCTGTGTCCTGGGCTCGTTCCACAACATATATTTTCTCTCTCTATCTTCCAGGGAAAACTAGATGTTTTCTCAAAAAGTGCAACAATATCTGCTGGTTTGGTGCACCTGGAGCAGTCATCTTCCGGTCACTCCACTTATCCACCTATTCATTCCCATCTCTTTTCAGCTTTGCTTCATTTTCTACCTTAAACAACCACATATCACTCCCATAGAAGATACTTCTCCTCACACAGCTTTCAGAAACTTTTGCCTTTAATATCAGCATGGCTCGTTTAGAAATCAGAATGGGGGACAACTCCCTCAACCTCTTCCATGCATCTCTTACCTTCCCTATCACTGCTGTGCCTGTACCTCTCTCTGAACATCATTAATTGTAATAAGAAATAAAATATAGGTACCATATAAAGCTTGCACACCAAGCCTATCATCTCTGGGCAGCTGATAGCCACGTGTGTCCACGTATTGATAAGTGGGATACATTAGTGCTGATGGATCCCTAGAATGATCCAATCCAAGTGCATGACCAAATTCATGAGCTGCCACAAGAAGCAAGTTTATTCCTGAAAAGACGAACAAAAAAAATTGAAAAGGAACAATGAGTCAGAAAAGTAGGATTTTAGTGAGGATAGTAATTCAACTTTCTTTTTGAGCTGTAACCCAGAATAGAAATAAGCAGCTAAGCAAATTTGTCGATGGATTATTTACAAAGATCTTTCAAAAAAGGACAACAATTACTATCCATTCATGTATTAAGATTGATCCTGGATGCAAGTCAGGAACTAAACATGGCTGGGTCACCATTCAAAAAATGTCATCATACAAACCCCCCATAACTGCTTGTGGGGAGAAATGGAGTACATGGAAGAAACCTCATGCAAACACAAGTTTCATGCAGATAGTGACCCAACTATTCATATTTGAGTTTGGAGAGAGGTTTTTAAGCTATGGCATATCATATTTGAGGTAGCCTGCTGCCATAAATGCACGACTGGAACTTGAAGGGGGAAGAAACATGTTGAAAAGGTTTATTTTTTTATACTATATTTAAACTGAAAGCTTTTCTGATTAGGCCTTAAAAATACCATATTTTTTCAAATTATACATAATTGGATTTTACAAAATTAAAGTATAACTCAGAAGAAGCATTTATTTAAACTTTTGGCAGTTGATTAAAGTTTATTTCCTTATTAACTAAATACTTAATAGTTTCTTTTATTGCATTTTACTACTGCATATTGCGTGGTGGGTGGTGTGGACTTTATCATAACATCTATGAAGCGCTTCAGCATAACTACATTGCTAGACAGACGCTTATGATCCTTAAATACCAGAGTGTTTAGTTTTTGTTTTGCTGTGCCTGTGAGCTTGCAAAGCACTGACACTTCAATTTACAGAGGAGTAAATTAATAATACAGATTAATTCATCACTACAAACAAGTGCTAGCTCCTTGAACCGTACTGTAAGGTTTTTTTCTTTTCTTTCTCTCACTGCATGTCTTCTTTAACTCCATCTAAGCCTTTTGAGCTATGTTTTCAAGTATCTCTAGCTATTAAAACTGTAATGCAGAATGTTGGCTTAGGGGAGGCAGGCTGACGCATTGACTAATGCTCTTCTGATTGTTGACTTTGTGGAGTTTGCAGATTTGTTGAAGTCTTACTGTGTTTTTTGCTGGTTCTCCAGTTTTCCTCCCTCATCCCAAAGGCATGTGTGTTAGATCAACTGATGATGGTAAACTGAACCAGAATGAGTGTCCCTGCTAGATTTGCATCCTATTTAGGGTTGGATCTTTGACTTGCATTTGATGCCACTGGGATATATTCTGATTCCTGTGAGGTAGGATTGCTCACCTTTGTGTCACCCGCCTCATATTTCAGAGAGCTGAAACATCATGTAAATGTTACCAAACAGCTCCAGAGCCCTGGGGTTTAAATCCTGTACCCAGTTCCCAGAATTAGATTAATTGATGAGCCTAAATGGCCCTATGTATGTGTAAAGATGAGTGGACCCTGTGATGGACTAGCACCCCGTCCATGCTTATAATCTTCACTTGCATCAGATGCTGTTAGGATTGGCCCATGCTCTGCCTCGACTCTAATACAGCATATTTCAAAAATGTTGGTTGAGAATTATTTAGAATATCATTTAAATGTTGTTTAAATTTGGTTTCAACTAAACAGGGGTAGAATTAGCCGTTATAATTTTAACACATTTTTTCAAAAGATTTCCTTCCTGAAGATTTGTTAATGATTATGCTAGATAGCTTGAGGCTAAATACAATTGTAATCCAGTATATGAAGGTAATTTAGATTGATTGTATCACATAGGAATTTAGAGAAGTATGAAATTAACTTTTTTTTAATTGCCCTTTCTTAATTATAATTTTTGAAATACAAATCACTGTGGTGGGTTGGCGCCCTGCCCGGGATTGATTCCTGCCTTGTGCCCTGTGTTGGCTGGGATTGGCTCCAGCAGACCCCCGTGACCCTGTGTTCAGATTCAATGGGTTGGAAAATGGATGGATGGATGGAAATACAAATCAACTGATAATACTGGACAACTGATAGGCAGCTGATAAGCTGATAGGCAGCTTGAAGCTAAAAACAAATGTAATCCAATATGTAAATGTAACTGAGACTGACCATATTATGAAGGAATTTAGAGAAGTATTAAATTAACTTTTATTGGATTTAGAGTGTTAAATCAGTTAATTATGCTGATGCATTGCATTAGTTGTACTGAGCTAAAATGCTTTGGTGTTGTCTTTTTTCGCATTTCTTTGTCCAATAATAGTCGACCATCACTTACGTATCCCACTTGTCCCAATACTGCTTTTCCATCATTGCAATGTCCTGGTGAAATCTTTCACCACGTTCATCACACAGCAACATGTTGCACTTCCTAGTTTTGTGTGTTTCAGACATGTTCTTAACCAGCCGGATGTAGTTTGGTGCTCTGCAGTTGCTAGAAAAACCCTCAACAATATCCCTGAATGCCTCCCATATGATATCTTCCGGACACACCAGCAGATCTTTGAACTGCTTGCCAGTGATGACGTGTCTGATTTGTGGACCAACAAAAATGCCTTCCTTAGTCTTGGCATTAGTTATTCTTGGAAACATCTGACTCAGATATCAAAATCCTTCACCTTCCTGGTTCATTGCATTTTCAAAAATTTTCATCAGTTCAAGTTTTATATAAAGAGGAAGTAAAAATATCTTTGTGGGTTCAACAAGTGGTTTATGTTCTGCCCTGGAACAAAATGCGTATGGAGCAGCCAGGTTTTCTTAATGCAATGAGATTGTTTAGCATGGCTGTCTCATTCCCAAATGAAACAAGAGTATACTGATATATCTGAGCTGTGTTCCTAGTAGCCGTGTCACTATTTTCAGATCACCATAGATGTGCCAGAAATAGTTGTTTTATTATATATGTATGTCTATAATATGAGAGAAACTCACAAAAATGGATGATTGCATAAAACAATACATAATAGGGAAATTTAAAGGTAACTTTTGTGATTAGCAGGCCAAAATTTATAAAATAACCTCCACATGGGTTCAGGAAGCAAAATCTTTGTTGTCCACTAGAAGTGTGTGAATAAACTGATGATTAAGTAGGTTCTGAAATGAAGTGCAGAACAGAGCTAGCATTCATCTAGTATCCTTAATCCATTTTGGGGTTGTGAAAACAGCTAGCATGATTAATATTCACAGTACGCTGTTTTGAATATCATCTTTAATTTTTAACTATTTATATTCTCCAAGCACCTTTTTACATTCCAAAATGCAATCAAATTTTTTAAATAAGTGAATCAGTTTATGTTATACAATACATGGCTCCTACCTCGAGGACTCAAAGTCCATGTTTCATCTTCATCGAAATGAGTATCACCACCTTCACTAGGTCCAGGTGAATTAGCATGTGCCAGCGTTCCATAAGGCCCATCAAAAGGATAGAAATCTCCATGAGCTGCCCAAAACAATTAAAAAAATTACTAATTAAAACTACTAAAAAAGCTTTCAGGTTCCTAATATGTTTTTTTTAATACACACCTCCTGCCTTAAAAAGGATCATGATGTCTGCAGTGCCACTGTAGATCTGAATGAAGTTTAGTGGAATAACATCACTATATAATTTGAATGCTTGAGCGATGGCAGTATCCACGTCTCTTTTATTCAAATCTGTGGTATACTGGGTGATTCTGTTAAGAGAAATGGTAAAGAAAAATGGCTTACATTAAATTGGAATGGCTGATTCAGAGGGCAATACAGTATAACCCTTTAGAAGTACTTCAGTCCTTACAGAATGCTAGGATAAATTATCCATCCATCCTTCCATTTTCCAACCTGCTATATCCTAACACAGGGTCACGGCGGTCTGCTGGAGCCAATCCCAGCCAACACAGGGCGTAAGGCAGGAAACAAACCCCGGGCAGGACGCCAGCCCACCGCAGAGGATAAATTATGGATTTGTTTAAATTTGCTGACTTGAGCAACATTTACAGAAGCCAGAGATAACCAATCTCTTCCACAAACCTTTCGCCAAGCACTAATCACTGTCTTTCCATAACAAAATAAGGACTTATTACAACGTGCATCATACAGACCAATTTCACTTCTGAATAACGACATTAAAATACTCTCTAAAATCTTAGCCAGAAGGGTGGAGAAAGTGCTCCCCTCGGTAATATCACAAGACCAAACTGGATTTATTAGGGGCCGGCACTTATCTTCCAATCTTCGACGCCTGTTTAATGTAATATACTCACCAACTAAATCAAACACCCCAGAAATATTATTATCATTAGATGCAGAAAAAGCATTCAACATGATTGAATGGAAATACCTTTTTACTATATTGGAGAAGTTTGGGTTTGGCCCAAACATCTGTGCATGGATTAAATTACTGTATACTAACCCAGAAGCTTCAGTTTGCATCAACAACATTTGCTCAGACTACTTTAAACTAGAACATGGCACTAGACAAGGATGCCCCTTGTCACCGCTGCTGTTTGCGATTGCCATTGAACCACTGGCAATACATTGTCGAAATACTGATCAGATAAAGGGGATTAGCAGAGAAGGACTGGAACAGAAAATCTCATTATATGCAGATGACATGGTACTGTATATATCAGACCCAGAAAATTCTGTACCTGCAGTCTTAGCAGCACTCACAGAATTTCAAAAGATCTCTGGTCTCAGAATTAATCTGAATAAAAGTGTACTCTTTCCAGTGAACTCTCAAGCATATAATATTAGATTAGATACCCTACCTTTTATCATTGCAGAACAGTTTAAATACCTAGGGGTAAACATCACAAGTAAACATAAAGCTCTATATCAACAAAATGTCGCCGTTTGCATGGAAAAAATTAAACAAGACTTGTATAGATGGTCAACCCTTCATCTCACACTAGCTGGAAGAATTAACACTGTTAAGATGAATATTCTTCCTAAGCTCCTTTTTTTATTTCAAAACATCCCAATATACATTAATAAATCATTTTTTAGGCAATTAGATTTGACAATAACCTCATTTATTTGGAATTCAAAACATCCACGCATCAAAAGAGCGACCCTACAAAGACAAAAGGCAGAAGGCGGCATGGCTCTACCTAACTTCCAGTTTTATTACTGGGCAGCAAATATACAGGCGATAAGAACCTGGACACAAATAGAAGAACATACACAGGCTTGGTCCGCAATAGAATTAAATTCCTGCAGTACTTCTTTGTATTCCTTGCTCTGTGCTCCAATAAACACACGTTATCGGCAATACACTAATAACCCAATTGTGCTCCACTCACTTAGAATCTGGAACCAATGTAGAAAGCATTTTAAGACGGAGAAGCTTCTATCTGTGGCACCCCTGCAAGAGAACCACCTCTTTCAACCCTCACAAACATATGCAGTTTTTAATATATGGAAAAAATTTGGAATTAACTTGCTTAGAGATCTTTATATAGACAACGTCTTTGCATCCTATGAGCAATTACATTCCAAATTTAACATTCCAGCTACACATTTCTTTCACTATCTTCAAATCAGAAACTTTGTTAAACAAAACCTTCCAGATTTTCCTCATCTTGCACCCTCATCCATGCTGGAAAAAATATTGCTCAATCTCAAGGATTTAGACTCCATCTCTACAATATATAAAATCATTTTACAATCCCTCCCTTTTAAAGATCCAAGAGGACACTGGGAAAAAGATCTTTCAATTAATATATCAGAAAAGGAGTGGAAAGTAGCAATGCAGAGAATTCACTCAAGCTCCGTATGCGCAAAGCATACAATTATACAACTCAAAATTATATATCGAGCACATCTGTCTCGACTAAAACTCTCCAAAATGTTCCCAGGGCATGATCCAACCTGCGAACGTTGTAACCAAGTCCCAGCCTCACTAGGTCACATGTTCTGGTCCTGCACCAAATTAACATTATTCTGGACAAACATTTTTAATTACCTTTCAGATAGCCTTGGACTTACAATCCCTCCAAACCCATTAACAGCTGTGTTTGGTGTTCTTCCAGATGGGTTTAAAGCGGAGGAAGACAAACAAATTGTGATTGCATTCACTACACTTTTAGCATGTAGACTCTCATAAACTGGAAGAACCCAAACTCTCCTCTTTTAAGTCAGTGGGAAACCGATGTGTTATATTATTTGAAGTTGGAAAAAATCAAATACTCAGTTAGAGGATCCGTACAGACTTTTTTCAAAACATGGCAGGATCTAATCAGTAATATTTTAAAATAAGTTCAAAAGGCACAGAGAATTTATTAACTTAGGTATGTCTCCAAGCCTTAAATTTAACGCCGTTTGGCTTGCTCTCTCTCTCAGGGGTGGGGATCGATCTGTTCTTAATTTTTCTCTTTGTAAAAACTTGATTGCTTTGTATGGATTGTAATAAAATTAATAAAAAAAAAATAAATAAATAAAAAAAAAAAAATAAAAAATAAATAAATTTGCTGACTTGAAACCCCAGCATATAATTTCAGTGCAGTAGAGAATGGTTTGAATAGGATTTCAAGTGTCAATATTTTATATCTTATGTTTTACCATCTTTAGATGGTTTTGTGGAAAGATGAAATTAATTATTTCTTGGATCATTTACAGTAGCTGTATTTCTTTTAAAGAAATTTAATGTCCTCATTTAGTCATCTGTTTGCGTGGAATTTGTATGTTCTTCCCGTGTCTGCATGGGTTTTTTTATGGTTATTCTAGTTTTCCTCCTACTTCCCCAACATATGCAGGTTGGGTTGGCTAATAATTCTATGTTGACCCCACAGGAATACTGTAACTGTACTATGCAATGAATTGCTGTCTGTCTGGAGTTGGTTTCTGCTTTGTGTCCAATGTTGTAGGATACACTCTGGCTCCCTGTATCCCTGGATGAAACAGGTCTGATATGCAAGAATGTATAGATGGACAAATATTGAAGAGAAAATTAATAGAGGCACTTATGTAAAAGATATACCAAATGAGCTACTTGCTAAAAGCAAAAAGTTAAGATTCTTTTCTTCAACTTTTCTTCAGTGTGTGAGAGATCTTTAATCATTTTTGCAAGTTTTAATTACCCTTATGACACTTGTGTTAAAACACACTGTTGTGTTTCAAGACAGATTTCTATAAGCAAATGTAAAAGTATGTAGTTCAGTTGTCCACTCTCACTATTTGAAATCATGTCAGTAGTAAAAGTTGGTATTACATATAAATTGCAACAAATGACACATTGAACACTTTCTCTTGATGAAAAACATGAAAAGTGTTAAAATTAGAGTACAATTTCAAATATTTTCTTTCCAAACGTTGTGAGAGGCATATGATTTAAGCCTATTATAGTGATACCACAATGTCCTTTACACCTTTCAAGCCAGACAGGCTACTGTTTACTACTCAATGTGGAATTACTGTTGTTAACGCTGCAAAAATGTATTAAACATATTTGTGTGTTGTTTGTATTGGTTTGTATTATGTTTGACATTGAAAGTGGTTGCACACAAGCCACACATATTTACTTTGCTTATGTAACGCCATCCTCTTCTGTCCAACATAGTTAATCAGCTGCTTCTCACTTTCGAAATATTGGAGATACAGTATACAGTAATCGTTTTTCACAGCACAGCATTTTCTGCCTATCAACTCGAACACATTGCAACCAAGCAAAGCATCATAACAAAACATGTGTGTCTGTTCGATCTAAAAAGAAAACAGAGGAAGCAGCATTTCAGCTCAGTTGGGTTGGGTCTACTGACGGGGCTGAGAGAGTTTCATTCTGCAAATACCTGCCCAAAGAACATGACCTAAGAAATACTTGGTATGTTCACTGAGTTTGATGCTAATTTAGTGTTTCCAGCATTGTTTCAATTGCTGAAAGATAGTGCCACATTGTGTATATCAACAACACCTGCTGAACTCAATTTCGAAATTTATGTGGACAAAAAAATGACTCACTGATCTGATTTACCAAGAACGATATCACCATTAATAAAATTCAAGTCATCACAACCTATCAAAATGTGATCTGAATGGAAAATGTTTGCTATAAAACCCAAAAGTTGACAACACATAGAAAGCAAAAGAGTTTTATAAAATTTTTGTTTCTTTTTGTTACTGAAAGATCTTAAAACTTACTCTATAGTATTTAAAATCATTTAACATTTTACTTCAGACTTCGTGATCGTATTAATTTTACCTTTCTGTGTTGAGAGTCTAATGCACAAGAAAGAATGGTGATATATGGTCCAGATCATTGGTCCTATCAGCTTCCAAAATATTTGACCCATAATGGAAGGAAAAAAGTTTTGATTTGACGTGAACTCTTTCTGTTGTAGTTCTTGGAAGTTCCTGTGATATTTCATGGAACTAGATGGGAATTCTTTTATTTGCTCTTTAGATGTATAATATTAGGAAAATAAAGTATATGCACATTTAAGGGATTGTGACATTCCTTCTGATAATCTAAAATAGTCAGCAATGATGAGCAAAACGTTTTGTTTTTTCCAAAAAGATACAAAACTGTTTCTTTAGCTAAATGACCATATTGAAAGTTAAAGCTGCTTGGCATGCAAAGGCTAAGTTGTTGTAAAATTGAGTATCTTATGCTTATTTATATTCTATTTGTGGTAGTTCTTATAGTCAGTATCTACAGGCCTGCAGGTCTCTGTCTCTTCTCCCAGTGGGGTTCTCAAATGTGTTAATTTTAGGTAATTCTAAATTGACTCTTTATAAGTGGGTGTCTTATAAGGGATTACCACTCCATTCAGTGTGCTTTGCCCCTTGTGTGCCTGAATGAGCATCTGAATCCCACCATCCCTGCAAAATATACGAAAATTAGAAAATGGATAGGTGGGTGCTTTTTATACTTTTGATGCTGTTAAATATGAATAAGTAACAACAAATATTTATTATGCGACCTTTGGCCTGTACCTGTAGGTGATGTCAGTCTTTCCCCATTTGGGCTGCCCATAAAAGTGCCCATATCTACTAATATCAGGGACACCACATCTGGGTTTCTTCATTACATCTAGTGTCGTTTTGTCTAACTTTCCTGTGACCTTAAGCCCGAAAAACTCTTGCATTTTCTCCAGTTTGTTCCTCAAAGACGTTTTCACCAGCTTTCGAAACTTAGAAGTGGCCATCTCCCCTGAAGAATCACCAAAGTAGTGTGTAAGAAAACCCTGGGCAAGAAAAAAAAAAGTGAAAACCATTTTACCAAGACATGGCTAATGTCCCTGTAGAGAGAGTCAGTTGTAGCCAGTCAGTTTATTGTACATTTGCAGACTATGCTTTTGTTCATTCAATTTCCGGATTACGAGGAGGCTGGTGCCTATCTGAACATAATCAGGTGAAATGCAGAAACCAGTTTTAAAGGAGGCAAGTATATCACAAGGCCCATTCATGCATAAACCTACACTGGGCCAATGTAGAGGTGTATCTACATTGGGTCTATTAACCTAACATTCATTAACCTTACATGAAGTTTAAGAAAATGTATTTGAACTTGGGGACAACATGCAAATTCTAAAGAGGCAGTGGACATAGTTATTACAGTCAAATTAATAAAAAAATCCATTAATCCTTTAAATATGCGACAAAGAAGAGTAATAAAGAACATTGTAATACATAATCATGTCAGCATCAAGAAAAGAATGACTATAGACTTACTGATATAAGTAAAAATGCTTGCACCATTACATTTTTAATTTCTAATCACTTTTCTTTAATGTGCAATAGTTTTATGTTTCATGCTTGTAATTCGTTTTATTAACTTGATTTTATTTTTATTTGTCATTATATTTTAATTTATTGTAATACTTGACCACATTGCAAGTGAAGGTTTCCCTCAGTGAATTATGAGTTTAAATAAAG
The DNA here is from genome assembly GCA_026402145.1 of Polypterus bichir lapradei. Taxonomy (NCBI): domain Eukaryota; kingdom Metazoa; phylum Chordata; class Cladistia; order Polypteriformes; family Polypteridae; genus Polypterus; species Polypterus bichir. The sequence continues at coordinate 133,189,715 of JANRMT010028174.1, forward strand.
GTTTGAAAGTCCACCTATCTGTCGCAATTTCGCTGTGTAAAAAAAAAACTTACAAATATAAAAAAATATTAAAAAAATTATATATTAAAAATATGTTATAAAATACTTCAAGGACAAATATATTACAAATATATTATTTATGTAAAATACATAAATTACTGCCATTTTTGCATATTGCAATATATTTTCTGAAATATAAAATATTTATATCTTAATTTATTTTAAAATGTTAGTAATGACATACTGTAAAATATACTTGAGAAAAGTATTGCAATATGTTTTAAATTCTAGTTATAATATACTGTGTGATATACTTTTGAATTTACATTTCAAGATACCTGTCACTTTTCTATATTGCAGTATATTTTAAAAATACACATTAACTTTACAATGAAAATATAATCCAACAGCTGTTGTTTCTTATATTCATATGCATTCAAGACTAAATCACACCATGAAACAGCACAATTTATAAACTCATTATAAACCTAATGCAAAGGTGAAAAGATAAGGCAAGAATAATCTGTGGGCACACAGAATATTACATGTCTTAAACACAATGCATTAGGGAATATGTTACTAAGGAAAAATATGTTTCTTCATATTTCAGATTTAATTTTAAAATATATATTTAATTTATGTCACATTATATTCAATGATATGTCCACATATTTTCTGTGTATTTTGCAGTGTAACTTTTATAAGGACCATTTTTCATGTATAAAAAAAATCCATTAGACTTACTGCATTTTACTGTTTTATGAATAGTATAGTTAAAATGTATGTAAGCTGTCTTTACAGTACCTTTACTTGGTTGAACGTTTCATTGCTTAGTTGGCTGTCTCCACCAGGCCAAATGGAGCCTTCTTCTTCTGAAAGGTGACTTGCATACACAGGGGCAGAAAGAACTGTGGCTGAATTGGTTAAAACAAGGAAGATGAAAGCTGTGACAGCATCCATCTCTATCTGCTGTGGCAAACTCAAGTAAGCTCTTTTGGTGTAGATTTTATATAAAGTGTTACAGGTAGGCGTACCCGGCGTGATGAAATCACTAAAGAATTGAAAGAAATATTTAACAGACAAAAAAGCAGATGTATGCAGGCTTTGAGATGTAGAGATGGCCATTATTTACTGTAATGCGTTCTAAAGGATGCACATTCTTTGATGTGTGCCCACTTGCCCAGCCATTGAAGTCTATAGAAAGCATCTGCATTCCTATTCCTTATATTAACCCCTCCAACCCCCCAAGGCTAAGAGCAGTCAATAAGGATATTCATCTCTTAGTTTTTGAAATGCTCTCAGTTGTTGTGTTATGCCTCACAAAAGCATCCCAGCAGGAAAGGGGTTTCAATGACAGTAAGTTGTCCCTCAGGGTTTATTATTTAATTGGATATGTTCCATTATCTCTATAATTTTTTCTGATATTTATGCAACACCAAAGCCAAGTAAACTAATTTCCAGTTGTTATGTCACACACATCAAATACAGTAATTCATGGAGAAATTTCAAACCTGCAGGTAAGACAAAGCAACATTGAGAGAGTAAAAGTAAACACTCAAGATTAACTTCTTCATAATTTAGTAGTTAGCACTACGGTCTTACAGTGTTTGGTGTAACAGAATAAAAAGCACATTTAATTGGACAGATTTATTAATTAAGTGTGGCCCAGATCTAAGCCAGTCTTTTTAAAATGGCAAAACAAGAAGAATTGTCATTGTCTTTAGCTAAGGTTGTTACATAAAGATTCATTAACCTTTTCACTAAGATATTTTAAGGACAATACCAGAGTTATAGTTGAAACAAAATAAAATTCAAACCCACAATCTTTACCTATATGTATTTTGTTAATTTGTAGTCTTTCGAGATTTTTTTCGGGTTTTCCTCTATCATGTAAAGTTCAGAAACTAGGAGATACTGTACATGCTGTAATGATAAAAATAATAACTCTCTCTCTCTATATATATATACATATATATATATATATATATATATATATATATATATATATACACAC
>JANRMT010028174.1:133191828-133274838 GCA_026402145.1 Polypterus bichir lapradei
TTTACCTATATGTATTTTGTTAATTTGTAGTCTTTCGAGATTTTTTTTGGGTTTTCCTCTATCATGTAAAGTTCAGAAACTAGGAGATACTGTACATGCTGTAATGATAAAAATAATAACTCTCTCTCTCTATATATATATACATATATATATATATATATATATATATATATATATATATATACACACTCACCTAAAGGATTATTAGGAACACCTGTTCAATTTCTCATTAATGCAATTATCTAATCAACCAATCACATGGCAGTTGCTTCAATGAATTTAGGGGTGTGGTCCTGGTCAAGACAATCTCCTGAACTCCAAACTGAATGTCAGAATGGGAAAGAAAGGTGATTTAAGCAATTTTGAGCGTGGCATGGTTGTTGGTGCCAAACGGGCCGGTCTGAGTATTTCACAATCTGCTCAGTTACTGGGATTTTCACGAATGGTGTGAAAAGGGAAAAACATCCAGTATGCGGCAGTCCTGTGGGCGAAAATGCCTTGTTGATGCTAGAGGTCAGAGGAGAATGGGCCGACTGATTCAAGCTGATAGAAGAGCAACTTTGACTGAAATAACCACTCGTTACAACCGAGGTATGCAGCAAAGCATTTGTGAAGCCACAACACGCACAACCTTGAGGCGGATGGGCTACAACAGCAGAAGACCCCACCGGCTACCACTCATCTCCACTACAAATAGGAAAAAGAGGCTACAATTTGCACGAGCTCACCAAAATTGGACAGTTGAAGACTGGAAAAATGTTGCCTGGTCTGATGAGTCTCGATTTCTGTTGAGCCATTCAAATGGTAGAGTCAGAATTTGGCGTAAACAGAATGAGAACATGGATCCATCATGCCTTGTTACCACTATGCAGGCTGGTGGTGGTGTAATGGTGTGGGGGATGTTTTCTTGGCACACTTTAGGCCCCTTAGTGCCAATTGGGCATCGTTTAAATGCCACGGGCTACCTGAGCATTGTTTCTGACCATGTCCATCCCTTCATGACCACCATGTACCCATCCTCTGATGGCTACTTCTAGCAGGATAATGCACCATGTCACAAAGCTCGAATCATTTCAAATTGGTTTCTTGAACATGACAATGAGTTCACTGTACTAAAATGGCCCCCACAGTCACCAGATCTCAACCCAATAGAGCATCTTTGGGATGTGGTGGAATGGGAGCTTCGTGCCTTGGATGTGCATCCCACAAATCTCCATCAACTGCAAGATGCTATCCTATCAATATGGGCCAACATTTCTAAAGAATGCTTTCAGCACCTTGTTGAATCAATGCCACGTAGAATTAAGGCAGTTCTGATGGCGAAAGGGGGTCAAACACCGTATTAGTATGGTGTTCCTAATAATCCTTTAGGTGAGTGTATATATATATATATATATATAAAATCCCACGCCTGTCTGTCTGTATGTCTGTCTGCTTTTCAGGAGAGGTTAGGAGCATGCTCTGATACAGCGCATTGCCGCACCCACCACATGACAAACCAACTCAGGATTTGGATTAGGACCCGAGTGCAGCCATGCAATGTGTGACACCTCAACACCACACTAGTTCTGATGGAGTGGAACAGTGTGAGGTTTTTTATGATGCCTGGAGTGCCAATTCTGCCACCAACCCCCAAGTTTTTCCTTGCAGGTTGGAGGGCCTGCATGCAGGGATGGATGTAGATTAACGTCATACCCAGGACAGAGCAATTGCAGGTTAAGGGCCTTGCTCAAAGGCCCAATGAAATAGAGTCACTTTTGGCATTTACGGGATTTGAACCATAAAAACAATTGCCAGTGCAGATCCCTAGCCTCAGAGCCACCACTCCACCCATAATTTTCACAAGAGAACTACTTAATGGATTTAGATTGTGTTTTTTCTATAATTTGCTTGAACATTCTGGTTGATTTTTGCAAATTCTCTCATCCATCACCCATTGCATGGCTGCACTCAGGTCCTAATCTGTGATCCTGAGTTGGTTTGTCATGTGGTGGGTGTGGCAATGTGCTGTATCAACACATGCTCCTAACCTCTCTCTCTCTCTTTCTCATCCCGCTAAATATCATAGATTGGTTGTGGTACCGATTCATTTGTGTGAATCTGAGAGAGCGGCTGCAGGCTGAGGGGAGGGGGTGTTGCCCTCCTCACGCATGCGTCAGCCTCCGTTCAAGTCAGTCTACCTCTCGCCACATGTTGTGTTGCAGTGTACCTTGCCTCTGCTTAGCTAGCAACACCTGTTTGTTCAGCAGGCATTATCATCTAGAGATTGTTAAGGAGTAACGTTTGACATTTTTGAGAGAGTGATCAGATCTGTGTGTGTTTTAGAGCATAGCTGCTGAATACCAGAGATATTACGGCCACATTCTTTTCTCCCCACACAGGGAACGATCTCCTGTCAGAGCTGAACATGATCAGATATAGTGCCAACGTTTGATGCTGGAGTGTACTTACCTTCCGCTTGACCAGACTTACATATTATTTTTTTTTATTGATTTTTAAAGTTTGTCCTGTTTCACCACTACGTGGGTGGAGCCACGGGGGACAGCTAGTTAAATGATAAAAATAAATAGAAAATAAAAGTAAACTAATAATGTTTAGTTATTTTATTGCAAAACCAGATACAATAAAATAACTAAAAATCCATGTCTGACTTACAGTTTCCTAAAACTGGTTTTACACCCTGGCCTCTTCAAAGTCTGTGCTGTGTAAATGTTCTTTCAGTATCTGTGTGTTTTTTTTTCTCCTCGTGCTCATGTTGTCCAATCACATCTGAAAGATGCATTGATTAATGACTGGGGGCTCTTTATTGGCTAGTGTGTGAGAGAATGTGCCTAGCAATGAACTGACATCCTAGCCGTGTCCTGAACATGCCCTGTGACTAATGCTGCTGACATCTGTAACAGAAAATCTGTAATGGACAAACATAATTCAAAAGATGAATACATTTTCAGATCAATAGTCTAGGCAAGTATATTAAGAATAATTGTAAAAAAAGCTGTGCATCCATTTTCATAAACTCCTTATTCAGTTCAGGGTCACACAGGATGAGGTTCTCTGCTGGCAGCCTTAGGTGTAAGGTGGGAAAAAAAATCACTTTTCACATTTCATCAGTTCCTTGCAAGCACATTCACCCACTCATGTCAGGCCAATTTGTAAGCACCAATTATCCTAACCTTTGCATCTGTTGGATGTGGGATGAAAGTTAAAGCATTTGAAAAGAAACTTAGAAAGGCATATAGAGAAAGTGGAAATACCTTGTAGGTAGTGCCTGAATTGAGGCTTTGGACCCAAGAACAAGTGACCACTATTAACCAACAGTATATCTAAAATCTAATCTTAAGCACTTTTCCTCAGCAGATTGAATGAGTAACACTTTATATTAGGTATTACCAGTAATGTATCTATTAGTCATAAAGTGTTATGTAATAGGGCAGCACGGTGGCGTAGTGGTACAGCTGCTTCCTCGCAGTAAGGAAACCAGGGTTCGCTTCCCAGGTCCTCCCTGCATGGAGTTTGCATGTTTTCCCCGTGTCTGCATGGGTTTCCTCCGGGTTCTCCGGTTTCCTCTGACAGTCCAAAGACATGCAGTTTAGGTGCATTGGCGGTCCTAAATTGTCCCTAGTGTGTGCTTGGTGCGTGGGTGTGTGTCCTGCGGTGGGCTGGCGCCCTGCTTGGGATTTGTTCCTGCCTTGTGCCCTGTGCTGGCTGGGATTGGCTCCAGCAGACCCCCGTGACCCTGTGTTAGGATATAGCAGGTTAGAAAATGACTTACTGATTGTTATGTAATAAGACTTCTTTTGGCCCTAAACACAATTATAATGCATCATTAACCAGTTATTCATTTCTGTGCAGTGTGGCTTATTAAGAGGTTGTCAAACACTAGTAAAATCTTCTTTGTCAATATGAGAGCTTCATTTGGACGTATTAAGCATTAATAAAATATTGACAAGCCATATACTGAAGTATGCGATATTAAGAGACATATTATGTCCTACTTGGGCCACCAAAGTGATTTTACTACATCACTGTAAGCAGAGATGAATAACAACTTTATTAATTAAATTTGACTAATGCAAAAAGTAGCCTTTGTTAGTGTCGTGTTACATAGCAGTATGTGATGAATACAAGCAGTATAGGTAGTAGCTAATCTAAAATGTTTTGGGTAAAATGGGAAAGCTATTTATTGTATTTGGTTAGTTTTTTTTTGTAAATGTGGTAATCATTAATCCTTATGTACTGGATGACTCGCTTGAGCCTATCTATGCACATCACAGTAATCCGTGCCTTTTATGTTAATGCACATGAGCACTGTTAATCACTTTTTAAATCACAGATAACAAACCTCCTAAGTTTCCCAACAGTTTCCGCAGGGACCTACTGGCCCACTCCTATGGGACTGATGAACACTGATAGAGTGATGACAAAAAACTAAAAAGTGGTGACTACCTCTGCCAAAGAGCTTTCTTTATCTAATTTCCTGGCCAAAATTCATCCTGTCTTTACCCCATCTGAAATGAGGTGAAAAACATTCAGAATGTATAAAGCACAGAGTGGAAAGTGGATAGAATAAGGCTGTATTTATTAATAAAAAAGTGGGTTAACTCCCATTGAGTACATGTTGATTATTCCAACTTTAAATAATAAAGTACATGCCTAAGTCATTGACAAAATGTGTTTATGGACTGATTTCAGTTGATTCAACATGATTATTTTATTAAAAAAAAAATACACTGATCACTGAGTAAATTGGGTCTTCCCAGCGTAAATTGATCAGCGTAATAATAAAAGAATAAAAATAAAGGTACGTGTGTCAGTGGCAAAGCCAAAAAGGGAAAGGCAGACAGTTGTCTAGTTCTGCCTCTCATTGATTGAGTTTTACAGTATATACTATATACTTGGGGAGGACACAGGCAAAAGCGATCGCTAACCACCATTTCTATTGTACCAGCAGAACAGAGGATAAATCCCGGGATGGGCCGTAACGTCACTTGCGGAGGACCTGCCCCTTCTGCTCTGGGAGCTATTTAAACAACGGTGCCCTTTCAGACCAAACTCATCTAGATAGCAGAACTCTTCAATGGAGAAGTCTAAGCTAAGACCTTTCATGTTATTAGTTTCAGTTTCACCATAAAATGGGGCATCCAGCTCATCCATAACCCATTACGGTATTCTCCCTGTTTTGTTTAAAGAATTACAATATTGTACGATTATTGTGGATCTGCTTCCCATCTAAGTAAATCTAAGTAATCATTGTAGACCTCAGCGTTAACGTTTGCAGTGCACCACCTTTTGGAATGTATTTTGTAATGCATGCAGTAATAAAATGCATTGTATTTGTAATTCCTACAGATGGTGCATCACAAACATTTGTAGTAATGCATTTTATCACTTGAAATGTTTGTGATACATTATCTTTTGGAATGCAATAGACATAGCATCTGAACGGACACACAGACAGACACACAATTATTCTTTTATTAAGGTGGATTAGTCTGCGTGCAGCACTGATTAGGGAAGAGTACACACTTTAAAGTCTCCTTGTCAGTGAATTTAACTATGAAATGCTGTTTCCAGGGCTGCTTTAGGGTATTTTAAAGGGAGCTGTCTTGTAAGCACTGAAACAGTTTTAAAATGAGGCTGTAAAAATATTCTGTGTTCTTCTGTGTAGGGAGGCTATATATAAAATGAAGAAAATCTCATATTTTGAAGTGTTTGAAGAATTTTTCCGTGAATCAAAGTGGTTGCAGTACGCTTCCTTAACTATCAGTCCAACCAGTCTGTGACTCACCCTCGTCTTAAGTTGTACGGGTGGGGTTTGTGCTGTGAGAACTGATAACCAATAATGCTCACCTGGAAGGACAATGGATATAATGCAGCTATGAGGAATATATGTGAGGGTGTTTTGGACCTTACAAACAGAAAAGTGGCCTGTCGGTCTGATATTTCATATTTTACAAAATACAAAAGATTGGAAAGAGAAAAACAGGGCCACAGTTATGGCTGAACTTGCCTTACCTGGAAGGAGTTCATACAGCACCAGCTCTGTCAGACATCATGTTATTGGCTGTCAGAAAAAGAGCTCATGATAGTTTTAGAAATGTGAAACTGTGCTGGAAAGTCATAACAGAGTTTTGTAGTTTGTCAGCCCCTGCAGTTTTCAATCGTATAATCTGACAGTCTCTGGCAACAAGATCAGCAACCACAGTCATCAAGTTTGACATCCTTCCCAGCTGGAAGTCAAGTAATATGATGCTGGCTTAAGTTTTAAAGGATGTCAATATCATGAATGTGCCAGAGATTAGATATTTGTTATTTCAACACGAATGAGAGGCTGAGATTAAACATTAAAGTTGAAATTGTCAATGAAGAAATTATTACAGATTATAGGAGGTAGTAGATCCCATTCCATCATGCAAACAATAAGCTGTAGCGCTTTTCCCATGCTCAAGGCAATACAGAATTTAGGAGAGAACGGCAGGGTATACAGTATATAGCATTGTACAAACCAGATAAATAAATAAAGAAGATTAAGACAGTAAATTCAGAGAAAGCCTATCAGACAACATAATTGATGGTCTAGAACACACACACAGGTTATATAAGCATCTTGACATAGAGATAGATAGATAGATAGATAGATAGATAGATACTTTATTAATCCCAAGGGGAAGTTTTAAATTGTTTTTTAAAAGAATTCATGGAGTCAGCTGATCTGATTAATGTCGGTAGGTCATTCCAGAGTCTGGGCGCTATACAGCTGAAGGCCCTGTCACCCATGGATTGTAGATTAGTGTGGGGCACAATAAAATTGCCAGAATCAGAGGACCTTAGTGGGCGGAAAGGCACATAGTGATGGAGAAGGTCACTGATGTAGTTTGGCACAAGGTCGTTTAAGGCTTTGTAGGTTATTAATAGAATTTTATATTTGATTCTGTATGACTCAGGGAGCCAGTGAAGATGGAGCAGGATGGGTGTTATGTGTTCGCTGCTGGTGGTTCGAGTAAGGAATCTTGCAGCCGAGTTTTGAATAAGTTGGAGCTGTGATATAAGATGAGAATGGGCACCTGCCAGTAGGGAATTACAATAATCGATGTGGGATGTGATAAAAACATGAACAAGTTTCTCAGCATTAGAAAAGGAGAGGAAGGAGCGAACACAGGATATGTTATGGAGGTGAAAGTAAGAATGTTTCTTAATGTGGGCGGAATAAGAAAGGGAGGAATCAAAAATGACACCAAGATTCTTTGCAGTAGAGGCAGGTCTGATGAGATCACCACCAAGATGGACTGGGAAAGAGCTCATTTAAGTTGCACTTTAGTCTCAATTTGCAGGAGTTCAGTTTTGTTGCAATTTAATTTTAAAGAGTTCTGCTCCTTCCAGGTATTAATTTCACTGAGGCAGGTTGTGAGCTGAGAAAGCTCTGATGAAGTTCCACTTTTAACATTGAAGTAGAGTTGAGTATCGTCTGCATAAAGATGATAACCCAGTCCATAGCTACGAATAATATGGTCAAGGGGAAGCATATAAATACAGAAGAGAAGAGGGCCGAGGACAGAGCCCTGAGGAACTCCTTGTGTGACTTGCACTGAGCTGGATCTGCTGTTGCCAAGACTAACAAACTCTTGCCGATCAGTCAGATAGGACTTAAAACACTGGAGGGCAGTGCCAGAGATACCCAGCATGTTCTCCATTCTGGACAGTAGAATGTCATGTCTGACAGTGTCAAATGCTGCACTGAGGTCTAACAGAATTAATATGCTGGTTTGTCCAGAGTCTGCTGCCATAAGCAAATCATTGATTACCCGTAGCAGAGCAGTTTCACAGCTGTGCTGCACCCTGAAACCAGACTGAAAGAGTTCCATCAAGTTGTTAGAGGTTAGGGAATTGGTGAGTTGGGAAGCTACAACACGCTCAAGAACTTTTGACAAAAAAGGTAAGTGGGAAATAGACCAAAAGTTGTTAGGATTGTCAGCATCAAGACCAGACTTTTTTAACATTGGGGTTACACAAGCAATTTTAAAATTGAGCGGTAAAGGCCAGTGTCAAGAGATGAGTTTATTATTGTTGTAACAGTAGGGATTATGTTATGAAGGCAGGATTTAAGTAGTGTGCTGGGGATGGGGTCCAGTACACAGTAGTCGGCCTCATTTTACAAAGAAGGTTATTAACAAACGCAGATGTAACTGGTGAGAACTTAGAGAAGGAGCTGGATGGAGTGGGGAAACAGGGAGAGATATAAACAGATGATGTATTTATGTTAGTTGAATTATTTAGATCTTTAATTTTGTTCCAGAAACATTGTATTGCTAATATGTTTTGCCTTCATTTAATTTCAGGGAGAAGAAAATGAAGTGCTGAAAAAGAAGGAGCAAGTCCCAACTGGAGCATATTAAAATTAAATGTTTCATTTCTACCTTTTATTTTACCTTTTTATTGCTTTGTATTGAATAAATTCATTTGTAAACATCATGTAATAGTTTGCATATTTGGTTAACAATGCAATAAACATTTTCATGAAGTAAACTCAGAGTTTCAGATTTTTCAAACGAATAGATCTCACAAACTCAACAATTTATTGTGGTGTCACTTATGTCTTCATTTTTCTTATCAAACATTATAAATAAAAAGTAGGGTATTACTGTTTATTGTGCTTGCTTACATTCACATGACAGCTATAAGCAACTCAATTCTGAGTTTTCTGTTTGATTGTTCAAATTCAGTTTTGCTTACAACCTAGATTGGATTGTGTACAGATATCCATCCTGAATATACTTCTCATGCACAGAATTAATAAAGACAAATAAATCAGGTTAATGTGACCTAATAGACAACTATAAATACCAACAACATGCTGGCTGATGTGCTACGTTACATGATTTACAGTGCAGGAAGTCTGTGAGTTTGTCAGCTTATTATTGCAAAGAAGGAAAATACAGTTTAAATGGGTGGTTTGAATGCAAAATAGATTGTCTGACAAATTCAGAATGTTGAGTGGGGACATTTTATTATCTGTGACAATATCTACGCACATAACTCTCACATAAAAATGTGTCCTTGAGATGAGACTTAGCAATTGGTCTACCTTGGCTGGTGACACTCACATCAAATTCTGAGTAAATCTGGTACCTCAGTTTTTTCCATTGGGGGTCTGCATAGGTACTGTAGTGTAAACCATTTTGACACAAAGACATAATAAAGGCTACATTAACAGTGATGTAAAATTGTGCGAATTTGCAGACAATTCCAGCTCAAGTGTTCAAACACAAGTCATATTCAAGTCACGTATGTCTGTATTGGCTTTAGTACTATATACAAAAGTGACCTTAGTCCAGACTGAAAAGATTTCATTCCATGTTGGTTTTTATAGTTCACACTTCTCCAGAAATATCAGATCTGTGTCATACATGAGTGAAAAATCAGAAATGACCAGCAGTCTAAGGCTAAGCATAGCCTAAGTTGCTGCCTAACTATTCCTAGACCTAAACTTTTATTCTCGATCAAAGTGACACAGAAGTTACCTCTCCAAATCCAGTCATGAGATTTCATGACTTGAGGCAGGTTGGGGTATCTGCTTTTATTCAAATATTCAAACATAACAAGTGACTGCACAGGACTTTGATCAGGTGTTGGTGTTGCAAAACCGGAAAAGAAAACACAGAAAATTAAAGATTGCAAATTTATGGAAGTGTATGATAATTCTATACATATCTAGTCTATTAAGGACATAACTAAAATGTACTTATGAAAGAAAGAAATTAAAAAAGTGGGTTTATAAAAGTTTATTTAAATGATCTACAGTGTTAGATTCCAGATTTTTGGTGCATAACAGCAGAAGGCCTCCTCATCACTTCTTTTATGCTTTTCTCTTGAAATTGTAAACAGACACTTGTTATAAGATCTAAGTTTGATTTGGAATGTAGGGGGACAGGAACTCCAAATTATAGGAAGGAGCAAGATTATTTAAAGCTTTATATATAATTAATAAAATTCTAAAAGACATTGGTAGCCAATGTAATGATGCTAACATTGGTGGGATGTGCTCAGATATTTTAGCTACAATTCTTGCTGTTGCATTCGGGTCTGACTGCAACTGATTTGTGTCTTTATTAGGTGGGCCAGTTAGGAGTGCATTACAGTAACCTAACCAACTCAAAACAAAAGTAAATTCTAGTTATTCTGTACAATATATATTATTTTAGGGATTACATTTGAAAATAACTGTCATTTTTGTGCATTCCAGTATATTTTTAAAATATGTTAACTTTGCATGAAAATATAATACAATATATATCTTATAGCAGTTTCTTATATTGAGACACATGAGATCAAATCACACTGTGAAACATCACATATTTTAAACATATTATAACCTAGTACAAGTGAGTAATGAGGTTTTAAATTGAAGTCAATGTATGTTGGCAGAGCTATTGACTTGCATTACTTTCCGTGAGTTATAGGGAATTCAAAAGAAATTGCAATCATTGGGAAGACATGAATGCTCTGCCTTGGGTCTGGACACATAGTATATTGCATGTCTTAAACAGAATATATTTGGAAATATGATTGTTACAATATATTTTTTTATTATATTTCAGATATAATTCTAAAAAACATACTATATATTAGAAGTACATATATGTTAAATTATATTCAAAGGTACAACATTTTCACATTTTTTATGAGTTGTCACAAGAATGAACCAGAAGACATCAAAGGTTTGGGGCATCCACCCGTATATTATGCCCTGGCTGCAAATGGGTAGATTTTTTTGCGTTGCTCACAGATCAGAGTCCTAAACAGAATTGATTTAGGAATGTAAAGATGGTGGCTTTAAAGGCCGAGGCTGGAAGTGACATCAACAGGACTGAAGTGATGTCATCATGTGGCAAATGAACTGGGAGTGACGTCATCGTGGGCACTACAACTGGAGGTGACGTCTTTGTGAGCACCAGAACTGGATGTGACGTCTTCATGGGCGCCAGAACCGTGTGGGATTTCCCGTGAATGGTCTGCAGAGGTTCAAGAGAGCAAGTCAGTGCACCTCGCCACCCCCAGGTCTGGCATGGAAGTATCATTATTCAGGCCCTTTAGCTGCCTCCCATGCGCACATGTGTGACAGAGTATATTGTATGTTTTTGTTAGGGAAGGTATGCTTCCATGTGTGAGATGACAGACTGGCTCAGTCTCAGCTCTCTACTCTAGCGTGAGGCTGGACTTTTCACTCCCCAAATAAACATGTAAAGATGGTAGTGCTTTGATACTACAGCATAATGTTCTAATGTTCTAAAGTACTAAATTATAGTTTTACATTTTTAATAAACATGGAATTTAGACTCCCCAATCAACATAACACATATCTTCAAGATGAAAACCCAGTGTATGTCAAGTAAACTAACATGCACACCCAGAGAGAATACACAAATTCTATGCAAAACCCAGAGGCAGCAGTGCTATCTACTGCCCCACCTATGTGAGCAAAGGAATGTCAATATACATGATTTTCCACCTGTTCATTTAATCATTTTCTGAACCTATTATTTCCCTTCATTATAAGTTTAAGAGGAACTGATGCCCATTCTCTGTAATCAATCCTAGACAGGATGTCAATACATTACATGCACTCTATGTGGGAGAAACTGGACAAACACTCCACCAGAGAATGAATTTACACAGGTTTCATATCAAGCATGGTAACACAGATGTTCCTGTAGTGGCCCACTTCAACAGCCATGGACACTGTGAGAGGGACTTTCAAGTCACAGTGCTTATGGGCAACTTCAGAACACAGCAAGAGACAAAAGAATGGGAAGTCAAACTCATGCTAAAATTTAGCACATTACAACATGGTTTAAACAGAGACAAGAGTTTTATGGCCAGATATGAGGATTGTTTGCATCTCTCAGACTGACACAGACAACCTGTCTACAGATCCACATTGCATTGAGAAACTCATCCGAAACTTCAAAAGACTTTGTTGGACAAAGATCCAAAGATCTTGACCATAAATTGTTCTCCTCACTTGCTAAATGAATTTTAGCCTGAAGAGGTCTATTAATTTTTACATTTAAGATGTCTCACTTAAAGGTTTTCCAATGTTGTATCTGTCCTAGTATCTGTATAAACACAGGGACTTCCAGTTTCTGTATTGCCTGAAGAAGGAGCCTGAGTTGCCTGGAAAGCTTGCATATTGTAATATTTTTAGTTAGCCAATAAAAGATGTGACTTTCCTTGACTTCTCACTTTTTGTTAAACTCGACTCTAGTTTGGTGCTGATGACTTAATTCAGTCCTGCCCTAATTACCTACCTGTTGAATTGCCCATTGTTAATAAATGACCTGGGTTGTGGGTGGGGTGTAGCTTATAAAAGAAGCTTCTTTGGGTTTTAGGTTGGAGTGTGTGAGTGAGGAGAAGGATTTGGGTTTTTGCAGAGCAAGGTATGGAGAGTCAGAGTTGGATGGCCTGGCTTTGGGTTTTTGTTTCTTATTGTTTATTAAAGAAATGTAATTGTTGTAAGCTAGCCATCTATGTGATAAGTGTGGATAGTGTGTATCTAGCTGTGTAAACTTTGTTTAGCTAGATAGCTAAATTAGTGTTTTCCTCCTGTCTTGTTTCTGGTTTTTGTAACTTTCTCCATATTTTGAGTTTTTCTTTTATTTTTGATAATTAATGGAGTTTTTTTTAGTTAGCTGGTTTAGTTTTTCTCTGTGTTTTTGTCTCCCTCTCTCTCTCTCACTTGTGTGCGGCCTATTTATATATCTCTAGGACTTTTGGTAGGCCATAACAGCAGCCACCTGTGATATTTGAATAAAAGCAGATACCCCAACCTGCCTCGAGTCACGATATCTCATGACTGGATCTGGAGAGGTAACTTCCGTGTTAAAGTCATTTAGATCTAGAATCAAAGTTTATGTCTGGGAATAGTAAGGCAGCAACTTAGGCTATGCTTAGGCTTAGACTGCTGCTCAGTTCTGATTTTTCACTCGTGTATGACACAGATCTGATCTTTTTGGAGAAGTGTGAGCTGTAAAAACCAACATGGAATGAAATCTTTTCAGACTTTACGTAGACCACTTCCGTATGTAGTACTAAAGCCAATACAGACATGTGCGACTTGAATATAACTTGTGTTTGAACACTTGAACTGGAATTGTCTGCAAATTCACACAATTTTACATCACTGTTAATGTAGAGAAAAGCCAAGCAAAATAACACCTTTTATTGGCTAACTAAAAAGATTACAATATGCAAGCTTTTGAGGCAACTCAGGCCCCTTCAGGCAAGATGTAATATGATTACATCTTGTATATTGTAATCTTTTTAGTTAGCCAATAAAAGGTGTAATTTTGCTTGGCTTTTCTCTACAATCATAATGGCTAACACGGTACAACACCCTAGTACAGGGGTCCTCAATCACAGTCCTGGAGAGCCACAGTGGCTGCAGGTATTTGTTCTAGCCCGGTTGCTTAATTAGAAAGCAATCCTTGCCAATAATTTAATTGCATGGCTTGTTAGTGCTTTAACTCTGTAAAGTCAGATAATTCTCATATCCTAGATTTTTTTCCCCTTACTAATTTAATCATCCAAATGATTTGAAGGTTGAAATTGATGAGTAATTCTCAGTCCTTTACTTTTTTATCTTCATTTTCCTTCCAAGTATTTAATTAAACCCAATAGTACATGCTAAATACACACAGGTGTAAATGGTAACAAGCTAAATGGAGAAATGCTGGTCTCTTTTGTCATTTGCATGTTATTGCTAATTAGGCACAATTAAAACTAAGAATACAGCTGCTTAAGACTAAAATAAGCAATAAGGGTTCAAAATCTTAACAAGCGAGACAACTAAAGTGAAGCAGAAGTGTTACTTGAGCAATAAGTGCTTCTTATTAAGCAATTGGGTTGGAGCAAAAAAATGCTGCCAACGGCGGCTCTCCAGGACCGTGATTGAGGAGCCCTGCCCTAGTACTACATCAATGTTAATGTAACCTTTTATTATGTGTCTGTGTCAAAATGGTTTACACTGCAGTACCTATGCAACCCCCCAATGGAAATACTGAGGTGCCAAGGTAGACCAATTGCTAAGACTCATCTCAAGGGCACATTTTTATGTGAGAGTTATGTGCGTAGATATTGTCACAGATAATAAAATGTCCCCACTCAACATTCTGAATTTGTCAGACAATCTATTTTGCATTCAAACCACCCATTTAAACTGTATTTCCCTTCCTTGCCATAATAAGCTGACAATCTCACACACTTCCTGCACTGTAAACCACGTGACGCAGCACATCAGCCTGCATGTTGTTGATATTTATAGTTGTCTATTAGGTTACATTTATTATTCTTTATTAATTCTGTGCATGAGAAGCACATTCAGGATGGATATCTGTACGCATTCATATCCAATCTGGGTTGTTTGCAAAACTGAATTTGAACAATCAAACAGAAAACTCATAATTGAGTTGCTTATAGCTGTCATGTGAATGTAAGCAGGCACAATAAACAGTAATACCCTGCTCAAGAAGAAAAGTACCCATTTTTTTTATTTATAATGTTTGAAAAGAAAAGTTAAGACATAAGTGACACCACAATAAATTGTTGAGTTTGTGAGATCTATTCATTTGAAAAATTGGAAACTCTGAGTTTACTTCATGAAAATGTTTATTGCATTGTTAACCAAATATGCATACTATTAGATGATGTTTACAAAGGAATTTTCCAAAGGAATTTTTTCAGTACAAAGCAATAAAAAGGAAAAATAAAAAGTAGAAATGAAACATTTAATTTTAATATGCTCCAGTTGGGACTTGCTCCTTCTTTTTCAGCACTTCATTTTCTTCTCCCTGAAATTTAAATGAAGGCAAAACATATTAGCAATACAATGTTTCTGGAACAAAATTAAGGAACAAAAACATACTTAATGAATGTTCCAGTTCACAAAGATACTGGATGTTGACATCTATTTAAGATGTTTTATGAGCATTTAGTGTTTTTTTTTTTATGCAGAACACATTTTTAATAATGTATAACAAGTGACTATTCAGAAAGATTAATATTAATTTGTAAAGAAAGTTCAGAGATGAACTCCCCATATCAATTTCAACAACTACCCAATGGTAATTGGACAATTTTTACTTTGAGAATACTTTAACTGTGCTTCTTTGCCAAAAGTAAAAAATGAGCCGTAAGGGAAACCAAATAATTTCTACCTCAAATAAAATACGCATTATATTGCTCTCTCCCTCACTGTTTTATCTCCCATTTACAGTTGTTGTAATTCATCTTCTAAAAAGATTACAATATGCAAGCTTTCGAGGCAACTCAGGCCCCTTCTTCAGGCAAGATGTCTTTTTTTATAATACAAATATATTTTTTTGGTGCCTAGTGTAAACGTCTTTGCAAAAAAATGCATACATATTGTTAAGCATTTACAGTTAATCAGCTATCATTAAAGATAAGTGTTGACAAGGATGGTCGAAACTAAAAATACGTAACTTCATTGACTTACCATATAAAGCCTGAATCCTTCGAACATCATTTTGTGAAAGCTGAAATCCATTTGGGTTTTTAGAAACGTATGGATACATTAAGTCATTACGATCTGAAGAATGACTAAGACCCAGAGAATGGCCAATTTCATGTGCAGCCACAATGAACAAGTTTGTTCCTGCAAAAATATTGTGAAATCAGGCATGTGTGTTAGAGTACTCAAAATCTTTTTGTTTAGTTTATTGATAGAATGGTAAAAAGTTTTAGTTAGGTACACATATTTATTATGTTTATAATGGCATTTAAAGATTTCCATTCGAGCTTCATTCTACTTTATTTACAACTCGATGTCTTAGTAGTGCTCATTCTGCTATTCTGAAACAAACAGAATAAAATATTTGGTATTTAGTTCCTTCTTGTGAGTGATTAAAGTACAAACCTTACACTGACTACAAAGGTTATAGTGCCATTTTCTTTTTCTTTTTTTTTTTTTTTACATCTTTTATTACCCACTTTCATGTTGTGCACATGTTAATGACCCACCTTGACTATTAGCACTCCAGGTTTCATCTTCATCAAAGTGTGCATCACCTCCAATGCCTGATCCAGGAAAAAAAGCATGGGCCAGAGTTCTGCCGGGTCCATCAAATGGATTGTTGTCTCCATGATCTAGCAACCAAAACAATACTAATCTGTTAATTGTGGACATTTTGTAATTGCAGAATAATGCAATTAAATCTTAATTAGTGTAATTTAATCTTTGACGCTGGCAATAAAATATAGAGGGTTGGGAGTTAAATGTGTAGCCTTGAAGGTACAGGTTCAGCTGCTAGTCTTGATTTACATTGTGACCCCCAGCAAGTCACTTAACTAAACCATTCTATAAATGTAAGTAGACATATCTGAAAACATTGCATATGCACTGTGCCGGTATAAAACATTGAAATGCTGACCACAAAAGGTAGCATCGATTTTTTATTATTATTGAAAAAGTAAAACTGTTGTTCAGTTTTATGTCATTTTCCCCAGTGCATGAAAACCCAATCCTCCTCAACAGTAATTCTAGGAACATATAATAAAGCCAGTCCGACTGTTCTGAGATTGACATTATCACAGCAACAAGGGTTCTAGGCAGGAACTAATTCTGAACAGAAAATAATGTTGCATTCACACAACATGCCAGTTTAGAATTGTCAGTTAATCTAAAACACATTTGTGGAAGTTACTAGACTAACTCGAGAAATTCCGTACTGACATGGAGTGATTTTACACAGAAAGTAGTTGGGACTGAAATGACCAATATACCACCACTCAAAAACAACATTCCTTAACAGCCCTTCTAAATTATTTGACCATCATGAAATGTTCGTTTTCACTCTTAGTGAATAAAAATAAACAAAGAGCACTTACATCTTGCCTGAAACATAATCATAATGTCAGCAGTCCCACTGAAAACTTTAGTGAACCTCAATGGAGTGACATTGCTCCACACTCGGAAGGCATTATGAATTGCGTGGTCTACACTTCCTCTATCCAAATCAGGGGTGTAGTTCACAATCCTGTAGTCAGTAACAAGAGTAAATACAGTAAAGCATGAAGGTAACTCTACTCATATGAAGGTTGTTTTTTTTCTTTGAGTTGACAGTATTGTGTTTGTTTCAAATGTACTTTGGTGCCCAAAGACCAATAGGAACACCATGCTCTAGATGGAATGAGTCTGCTGTTTGATTTACCTGTACGTTAAGGTGTATTTGTTCCATCTGTACATTTGACCTGCTGCTCTAAAAGTTTCAACATCAGCCATGCCACATCTTGGTTTCTTCATGACTTCCATGGTGCCTGAATCCAATTTGCCGGTCACTTTAAGACCAAAGAAAGCTTGCATTTCTTTAATTTTTGAATGTATTAAATGTTTGCTTCTGGTAGTAGTGCTTGTCAGGTTATAGAAGTTCTGAAGGTATTCCTAATTCGGAGACAATGGTGTGTACATATGTCATTTGCTCATTCCCAATATTATGAATTATAACTTGTTGTTCTTGCTCAGAACGTTTCTAATCTCTTTTTATTAAAGAGGTGAAACTTTTAACAGTGGTATTCTTTATTTTCATTACAATTTGCATCCATTATAATACTGTATAATAGTATCTTTGAGAAGGATAACTAAAGCCTAGACATTTACTGAAAAATAAGAAAACATAGAAAGGAATATTTATGTTTTAGATTAATGAAGTAGATTTCCTAATGTTCTCACACTTCATAATTAAAACATCTAATAGTAATTAATAGGGATGCCCCATCTGCTACAAAGTTATATTTTCAATATACTATTAATATAGATAGTGCTCTGAATTACAGGTTGTTTATTTATTGAAATCTGTTATAAAATTACTAAATTCAATTATTTTGTTTCCTTTGTAAATACCTGAATGAGCGACATTTAGTGAATTTAACAGATAAGATGTTTCCACTTACCTTTGCTATGTCCAAGTCTTTATGGCTTTCCTCATTTGGCACAGGTTCCTGAATAGGAATGGCCCTGGCTGGCTTGGTGAAGGCAAGCATTAAGACAGCAGCAAGCAGGAGAGATTTCATGGCCCTGAATGGAGTAATTGACATCTTAGCTCCAGCCTGATCTTTTTGGAGACCCTTTTATATATTGTGCAGTTTGTCTGTTCACTGTGATTAGTCAACCTATTTGCCTGACTCAGATCTTTGGGGAAAGTTTTTTCTTGTTTGAGCAATTCTTTGCAGCTGATGACATCACTTTATCAAAATTAGTAAACAATGAAGATGGAAGTGACTGAAGTCAAATATTCTCAAATACATCACTGAAAAGTTTCAACACACGTGAAAAAATAATTAACTACACTACAAGTTAGATTTAATTAAAATGCATGATTTCATAAAAGTATATAATGTACTAATTAACATGTGTTAATGTCTTAGATAAAATTTACTGCTTTTACAATATCAACAAATAATTCATAAATATGTGTCATTTCTCCATTAACAAGCTATTGATATGCACTTAATATCTGAATTCCAAAAATATTAGACTCTAAAATAAACATTCAACGTCAAGGCCTGGATTCTATCAGTAACTTGCATTCTGAAATTCTGAAATGCAGATTGAAACACAATAATCAAAGCAGTCAGTGTAAACTATTACAAATAAATGTCTCTTTGATATTTTATGTTTGGTTCACTGCTAAGTAGAGTATAAATTTAAAGCAGCCTTTAGAAAAAGTATTAGGTTTCCTCAATAAAGTGCCTCTTACTGAGCATACCATCACAATACATACTGCAAAGCATAGAAGAACATAGTCCAAACAAACACAAAAACAAAGAATTAAGGACTACTCCACCCAAAAATTATTTTTATATGTTACTATCCCATGCACTTTCTAGTGATGGTCAAGAAAACATTTAATCACATATTTTTGAGAGGAATGGACATAACAAAGAGTTTGATAGAAGGTGACATGACACTAGACAACAGCAAATAATATCAA
The DNA here is from genome assembly GCA_026402145.1 of Polypterus bichir lapradei. Taxonomy (NCBI): domain Eukaryota; kingdom Metazoa; phylum Chordata; class Cladistia; order Polypteriformes; family Polypteridae; genus Polypterus; species Polypterus bichir. The sequence continues at coordinate 133,210,830 of JANRMT010028174.1, forward strand.
AAATGTCCATGAAAAATCTTGTCCTCAAACAGGAAGCCCTTTCACACTTTTGAGTTGAAGTCCCACCTCTCCTCCTCATTAATTGGTCAAGAGTCCTGTCTTCAAAACAAAAGTATGATCCTGTGTTTGTGGATATTGTGATTGGTATCCCTTATTACAGTTTTTACACTTTCCTGTGGAGGTTTGGGACTTTTTGTTGGCTATTCTGAGGTTTCTATGGTCAAAGAATTTGATTAAAGCATTTATTTCATCCTGTCTTGGTTCCTAACTAAGTTGTATTTTTTTAATGTCTTATTGTGCCATTTTTAAATATTTTTAAATTTTTAAATATTGACTGGCAGCTCAATTATGTGACTTTTGTGTCATCCTTTGCTGAAGCAGACTTCCAGAAGTGCCCGGGTGCGTGCTTGTGTGATGTTTTCAGGGCAATCCTTTAAGAAGGTCATTTATGCATGACACGGGTATCTGTGTTTTGGATAAAACTAAAGACTTAATATGCCCATCTCTTCATTCTTGCTCGCTGTTTTCTGACTTACTTTCCGATATAAAATTCGGATTATTACTTCACTTTTCTGGCTTGGTGAAATATGGTTTGTCTCTTAGGTTTTGACCCTGGCAGGTGCTCTGTTTTGTTCTCATTTCATCTTCTGGTCCCAAAATAAAAATCATTCTGCTTTGTCAAAACAGTGGACTACTTTCATTTTCTGGAGTTACTTATTTAACAATATTTTAGAAAAAATGCATGCCTTTGCATGTTGTAAGTATGCGACTTGATGACTTGATTTGTGGATTATGAGAACCAAATAATGTGAGATTTCATGTACATCTAGGGTTCTGATTGTACTGGACATAGTCTGGAAGTTTGATAAGGGTACAATGAAGTGAGCAAATTGAAGGATGAAGAGATTATTGCATTGGTCGAAGAATGCTGACTGCAGAATTTTGAACCTACTGTAATCCATCAATTTTAGCAGGAAGACCCATGAAAAGATTATTGCAGTAAACCTGTTAAGTGTTATTTTACGCATTCTCAGAATTAAAAATGAGACCAGTCTCTGACAATACTTTCTGATTTATATAAATATGGCAGTCTATGTGTTCTTGAGAATTAGTAATGATGAGGTTGATGACTGGAAATAACGGGCTAATTTTAATGAGTCGAGATTTATCGAAACGGATTCTGTATGCTTTAATTGTTTTCAGTTGTATGATGTCCCTGAGGAAGGCATTAACCTTTTCTGTGGCTGATGTGCATCTATTTGTGATTTTTAAATAATGCTGACTATCATTTACAGTTGTACTTGAAAGTTTGTGAACCCTTTAGAATTTTCTATATTTCTGCATAAATATGACCTAAAACATCATATTTTTACTCAAGTCCTAAAAGTAGATAAAGAGAAACCAGTTAAACAAATGAGGCAAAAATATTATACTTGGTCATTTATTTATTGAGGAAAATGATCGAATATTACATATTTGTGAGTGGCAAAAGTAGCTCTAGAATTAGCAGTTAGTTTGAAGGTGAAATTAGAGTCAGGTGTTTTCAATCAATGGGATGACAATCAGGTGTGAGTGGGCACCCTGTGTTATTTAAAGAACAGGGATCTATCAAAGTCTGCTCTTCACAACACATGTTTGTGGAAGTGTATCATGGCACAAACAAAGGAGATTTCTGAGGACCTCAGAAAAAGAGTTGCTGATGCTCATCAGGCTGGAAAAGGTTACAAAACCATCTCTAAAGAGTTTGGACTCCACCAATTCACAGTCAGACAGATTGTGTACAAATGGAGGAAATTCAAGACCATTGTTACCCTCCCCAGAAGCCGATTTAAGTGACACAGGAATTGTTTTGTTTTTGTGGTGTATTGTAACAGCTGGGTATTTCTCTGTTTTGGGGGGAGGTGTTTCAGCAGTTGTTTTCAATTGATGTTCATCAATAAAATCCCATATAAGGTGTCTTATTTAATGTTCACAGGTTTGAAGTATCTCCTTTCACAATGAAAAGGCACACTGTCAATGTGATTGTGAAATCCTAGTCAGTGTGGGATTACTGATTCAGATTCTGTTCCTTTTGATGCCTTGGTAGACTCGTTCTTCTCCATGTTACTGACCAAAATGGTTAAGGTCAAGGGAGACCTCATCGGACAATGGGAAAATAATTTTCTTGTGAGTATTAAAAGTTGATAGACACAACATGAAATAATGGTAAAGAATCCACCTGTACAGTAAGCCATACACATTCCTTCTGACACCTTCACCCATAGCTGATCTATAACACATGAACATTTAATCTAATTAATCAATTAAGGTCTTTCACCAATAAACAACTTATCTGCTGATTGTACAAATGCTCTTTTATATAATCACTTTTGTTATTCTATATTGCACAATATGATTGCTTATCAAACATCTCAATTGACAGTTGATGGAATGACAAGGATGATTGCAGGATTTAAGAAGGCTTCTGAAGGACATATTTTGCATGCTGATGTTTCAGTCATTTGACTAACCCCAATGACTAAGCTTTCCACTTTACTCATATGTTGCAATTTTAGGGCAAATGTACTTCAAAACAGGCATTTTTTGACAATATAGCAGCTAACACTAAAGTCATACAGAAAACATAGTTTATTTAGTTTTTTAAATAGGCGAAGTTGTGATATTTTAATTGATCACTGATCTGTATTCCTAAATATATAGTGATTGTGACTTGCTCAGCTAATTCTCCTTTTATTTAAGTAGGTTGCACTGCCATCTGTTCCCATATGCAGCTTGTGACTAAACCTTTCTTTAGTCTTCGCATTTAAGTAGTGAAATTTATCATATCGACTTTTCAAATCAGAATTTGGTATTCCTGGAATAAAAAAGTCAGTGTAAAATAAATAAAAATACATACATAAATAAATAAACAGTTAAAATGGTACAGGGATAAATCCTCATTATGCATCAAAATTGATTTTTTTTTCATAAATTATACTCCACAATTGCATATAATTTGGGTATTGTTTCTTATAAATTTATATTTTTAATTTTTTATATGGTAAGTCTATGTTTAGTGTAAGAATCTTAGTTATTTACTGAGCATATTGAGCATACTGTAACGTGCAGAATCCTGGAAAAGGCTCTGTCTGTGTGAAGTCTGCAGATATTTTCTTTGTCTCAGAGTGTTTTATGATTTTCCCCATAAGGATCCCCAACTGTGTGACATTATCTATCTATCTATGAGCTTGTGATATGCTGTGTAACGGGAATGTGGCACCAAATTGCACTTTGGATATAGTGAAATTCATGGACTGAACGGGATTAGAGGAAACATGAAACACAGACAAAACTGTTGGGGAAAACAATGGTGCAATTTATTACAAGAGTGCTGCACAACAAAAACAAACCTGCGGCAGGCGGGCTAGGAGAGCCAATATGTAATCTTGTATACCACATTGACCTATCGAGCATTGCTAAGCACCTGATAATTAAACTACTTTCAAAATTATTTTTCTTACTATAGTAATGCCTGTAGGTTCAAAATGCCACAGAACCAGGTGCCCTGGCAGAGAGTACATGGGTTCCTTATATAGCTACCTGGGGTCCAAGATTGCAGGAGCACTGAGGATAGGGTTGCCAGATTAATAAAAAAAAAATGTATTGTGTAACAAATATCAAAAACCCATACAACATCCAAATATAACTCAAAGTATATTATAAACTTTTAAACAGTCTTCATATATAACCTTAATCACAAAAGCACCAGACGTATGCACCTCTCATCATAGCGCTCCTGTTTAAGTGTCAGAGCATGAAACATACGCGAAGTCAAAACTTGACTTGAACAAAAACAAGAAACGTTAAACCGAAAGGATTTGGTCCCACTACAGAGCAATAATGCCTGCTCGTTTTCCAGTATAATAACATTATATAATTTCACCATTGGTTTATTTCATTGGTTGCTCTGAATGCCAGGCCAAGCCACGCAGCAGGCCACCAGGAAAGCTCCCACTGATTGTAAAAGTCAGTCTCGCTCTGGCTGTTATCAAATAGTGTTCTGGCATGGTGCAGCATTTTTTTATGCTTCTCTTTTGCACCAGGGGAAACCAGATCATTATGATGTGCCCATATTTTTTTGCTTTGCTGTCATCATGTGGAATACTTCTAATCATTTCGTTTAAACCTCTTTTTTTTCATAATCCTTGCAGTACTTTCCCATATTTTCCCTTATTTACCTGGCATTGTTAGGCTAGCCTACTGGCAATTAACTTGAGATAGCAAGCTAACCTCACTCTTTTACCTTGCAATGTGTGTAGGCTTGCCTCCGTCTCTTTCTGTCTAGTTTACTTCTCCTTGTCCCTGTTTCTCTTGTGTGTGTTTTTATATGATGTCAGCCAATTAGTAAAGCCTTGATCTCAGTCAAATCACATACAGAAAGCAGTGGTTTTGCTTGTTGTCTTTATAACCCTAGCTAACATTACTGGGTAATGACATCACGTAGATGGACACACTCTCCATGTACGTCTGTCTCTGAGTTCAGCATTATTCAGCATTGAGCCACTTTCACTATAAGAATTAATTTCCATTTCCCCTTACAGGAACAGTACAGGAACATTGTGAAAGCAGCCCAAAAACCTGCAACCTGCGACCTCATAATATTTACCTGCAACTGTATTTTTAAAATAGCCCAATTAGGTGGGAAACCCATAGACTTAGCAACTCTATTTTCAGAGTGCTACAATGGGTATATACCATCATATAATGGGGGAAGTGAGGATTTTAGAATGGTAAATAATATAATACAAGGGGAAAGGGTGCCAGATGGATGGAGAACAAGGTAAAAATTAATTGAGGGGGGTTGAAAAATAGCCAAAAATAGTTCACTGGTTTTTAAAAAGTAGCCCAAAAAATGGAACCCGCAAAAGCCCATTTTTTTCTTGCAGATGATGACCAAAAATAGTTCATTTGGGTGAGAAAACCATAGACCTGGCAACACTGACTGAGGATTAAAAGGAAGAGTGCCAGGAGCAAGTCCCCAGATTGGGGAGTCTAAATTGCATCTTTGAAAATGTAAAACTATAATTTAGTAGAGTACTTTAGAACATTAGTACATTATGCTGTAGTATCAAAGCACTACCATTTCAACATGTTTATTTGGAGAGTGAAAAGTCCAGCCTCACGCCAGAGTAGAGAGCTGAGACTGAGCCAGTCTGTCATATCACACATGGAAGCACACCTTCCCTAACAAAAACATACAATATATTCTATCACACATGTGCGCATGGGAGTCAGCTAAAGGACCTGAATAATGATAGTTCCACACCAGATCAGGGGATGGCGAAGTTCACTGTCTTTCTCTCTCTTGATACTCTGCAGACCATTTGTGGGAAATACCACACGTTTCTGGTGCCCATGAAAACGTCACTTCCAGTGCACATCAAGAAGTCGGTTCCGGTTCTGGTGCCCATGAAAATGTCAGCTCCAGTTCTGGGGCCCATGATGACGTCACTTCCTGCTCCACACAATGACGTCACTTCAGTCCCGATTATGTCACTTCCTGTCTCATCCTTTAAAGCTGCCATCTTTACATTCTTAAATGTAAAGTTCTTAAAGTTCTGTTTTGGACTCTGATCTGTGAACAACGCAACAAATTTACCCATTTGCAGCCAGGCCATAATATAAGGGAGGCTGCCCCAAACCTTTGATGTCTGCAGTTCATTCTTGTGAAAACTCATAAAATATGTGAAAATGTTGTACCTTTCAATATAATTTAACATATATGTACTTCTAATATATAGTATGTTTTTTTAGAATTATATTTGAAATATGATAAAAAATATATTGTAACAATCATATTTCCAAATATATTGTGTTTAAGACATGCAATATATTATGTGTCCAGACCCAAGGCAGATCATTCATGCCTTATCTTCTTTCCTAGAAAATACTAAACCCAGTCTTCCCAATGATTCCAGTTTCTTTTTACTTGTAACTCACTGAAATAATGCAAGTCAATAGCTCTGCCAGCATACATTGACTTCAATTTAAAATGTCATTACTCACTTGTACTAGGTTAATGTTCTTCTTCTTTCAGCTGCTCCCGTTAGGGGTCCCCACAGCGCATCATCTTCTACCATATCTTTCTGTCCTCTGCATCTTGTTCTGTTATACCCATCACCTGCATGTCCTCTCTCACTACATCCATAAACCTTCTCTTAGGCCTTTCTCTTTTTCTCTTCCCTGGCAGCTCTATCCTTAGCATCCTAATCCCAATATACTCAGCATCTCTCCTCTGCACATGTCCAAACCAACGAAATCTTGCCTCTCTGATTTTGTCTCCCAACCGTCCAACTTGAGCCGACCTTCTAATGTACTAATTTCTAATCCTATCCATCCTTGTCACAGCCATTGCATATCTTAGCATATTTAACTCTGCTATCTCCTGCTCTGTCTCCTGCTTTCTGGTCAGTGCCACTGTCTCCAACCCATATAACATAGCTGGTCTCACTACCGTCCTGTAGAGCTTCCCTTTCACTCTTGCTGATATCCGTCTGTCACAAATCACTCCTGACACTCTTCTCCAACTGTTCCACCCTGCCTGCACTCTCTTTTTCACTTCTCTTCCACAATCCCCATTACTCTGTACTGTTGATCCCAAGTATTTAAACTCATCCACCTTCGCCAACTCTACTCCCTACATCCTCACCATTCCAATGACCTCCCTCTCATTTACACACATGTATTCTGTCTTGTTCCTACTGACCTTCATTCCTCTCCTCTCTAGAGCATATCTCCACCTCTCCAGGGTCTCCTCAACCTGCTCCCTACTATCGCTACAGATCACAATGTCATCAGCAAACATCATAGTCCACGGTGACTCAAGTCTAATCTCGTCTGTCAACCTGTCCATCACCATTGCAAATAAGAACAGGCTCAAAGCTGATCCCTGATGTAATCCCACCTCCTTGTTAAATGCATCCGTCGCTCCTACCGCAGACCTCACCAATGTCATACTTCCCTCGTACATATCCTGTACAACTCTTACATACTTCTCTGCCACTCCCGACTTCCTCATACAATACCACAGCTCTTCTCTATGACACCCTGTCATATGCTTTCTCCAGGTCCACAAAGACGCAATGCAACTCCTTTTGGCCTTCTCTAAACTTCTCCTTCAACATCCTCAGAGCAAGCATTGCATCTGTGGTGCTCTTTCTTGGTATGAAACCATACTGCTGCTCACTAATCATGACCTCACTTCTTAACTTAGCTTCCACTACTCTTTCCCATAACTTCATGCTGTGGCTCATGAATTTTATTCCCCTGTAGTTACTGCAGTCCTGCACATCCCCCTTATTCTTAAATATCGGCACCAGTACACTTCTTCTCCACTCCTCAGGCATCCTCTCACTTTCCAAGATTCCATTAAACAATCTGGTTAAAAACTCCACGGCCATCTCTCCTAAACACCTCCATGCTTCCATAGGTATGTCATCTGGACCAACGGCCTTTCCATTTTTCATCCTCTTCATAGCTATCCTTACTTACTCCTTGCTAATCCATTGCACTTCCTGGTTCACTATCTCCACATCATCCCACCTCTTCTCTCTCTTGTTCTCTTCATTCATCAGCCTCTCAAAGTACTCTTTCCATCTTCTCAACACACTCTCCTCGCTTGTGAGTAAGTTTCCATCTTTAACTTTTATCACCCTAACCTGCTGCACATCTCAGCTTGGTCCCTCTGTCTAGCCAATTGGTACAGGTCCTTTTCTCCCTCCTTAGTGTCCAACCTCTCATACAACTCATCATACGCCTTTTCCTTAACCTTTGCCACCTCTCTCTTCACCTTGTGCTTTATCTCCTTGTACTCTTGTCTACTTTCTGCATCTCTCTGACTTCTTCTTTGCCATCCTCTTCCTCTGTATACTCTCTTGTATTTTCTCATTCCACCACCAGGTTTCCTTTTCATCCTTCCTCTTTCCAGATGTCACGCCAAGCACCTTTCTTGCTGTCACCCTTACTACATCTGCTGTAGTTCCCCAGCTGTCTGGTAACTCTTCACTGCCACCCAGTGCCTGTCCCTCCTCCTCCCTAAACTCAACCTTGCAGTCTTCCTTTTTCAACTTCCACCATTTGATCCTTGGCCCTGCCCTCACTCTCTTCCTCTTCTTGATCTCCAATGTCATTCTACAGACCACCATCCTATGCTGCATAACTACACTTTCCCCTGCCACCACTTTTCAGTCTTTAATCACCTTCAGATCAACTCTTCTGCATAGGATGTAATCTACCTGTGTGCATCTTCCTCCACTCTTGTACATAACTCTATGTTTCTCCCTCTTCTTAAAATATGTATTCACCACAGCCATGTCTATCCTTTAAGCAAAATCTACTATCCTCTGACCTTCTTCATTCCTCTCCTTGAAACCATACCTGTCCATCACCTCCTCGTCTCCACTGTTATCTTCAGCAACATGCCCATTGAAATCCACTCCAATCACCACTTTCTGTCCCTTGAGTACACTGTTCATCACTTCATCCAACTCACTCCAAAAATCTTCTTTCTCGCCCATTGCATACCCAACTTGCGGTGCATATGCACTAACAACATTCATCATCACACTTCCAATTTCCAGATTCATAATCATTACTCTGCCTGACACTCTTTTCATCTCCAAAACACCCTTGACATACTGTTCAGAATAACTCCTACCCCATTTCTCCTCCCATCCACACCATGATAGAACAATTTGAATCAACCTTGGTTCAACTGGCCTTACTCCCCTTCCATTTAGTCTCTTGCACGCACAATATGTCAACCTTCCTTCTCTCCATTATATATGCTCTTTCCCCTTACCAGTCATACTGCCAACATTCAAAGTTCCTACCCTCAGTTCCACTCTCTTTACTTTCCTCCTCTCCTCCTGCCTCTGGACACGTCTCCCCCCTCTTCTTCTTCTTCTTCTGCCAACAATAGCCTAATTTCCGCCAGCACCCTGTTGGCTAACAGTACTGGTGGCGGTCGTTGTTAATCTGGGGGTCAACCAATCCGGTATGGAAATTTGTATTGTTGTCTGCATATTGATTTGGCAAAATTTTACACGGGATGCCCTTCCTGACGTAACCCTCCCCATGTATCCGGGCTTGGGACCGGCACAAAGAAACACACTGGTTTGTGCATCCCCTGTGGCTGGTTATTAATATGTTTAAAATATGTGTTGTTTCACAGTGTGATTTGATCTCATGTGTCTCAATATAAGAAACCACTATAAGATATCTATTGTATATTTTCATGTGAGGTTAACATATTTTAAAAATATACTGAAATGCACAAAAATGACAGATATTTTCAAATGTAATCCTTAAAATAATATATACTGTACAGTATAATAATGTACTCCTAACTGGCCTACCTAATAAAGACACAAATCAGTTGCAGTCAGACACGAATGCAACAGCAAGAATCGTAGCCAGAATATCTGAGCACATCACATCGATGTTAGCATCATTACATTGGCTACCATTGTCGTTTAGAATTGACTTTAAAATTTTACTAATTGTATATAAAGCTTTAAACCTTGCTCCTTCCTATATTTTGGAGTTCTTGTTCCCCTACTTTCCAAGTCATAAACTTAGATCTTCTAACAAATGTCTGTTTACAATTCCAAGAGAAAAGCATAAAAGAAGTGATGAGGTGGCCTTCTGCTGTTATGCACCAAAAATCTGAAATACTTGACCAACGGAGATGTGCCAGTCTAACACTGTAGATCATTTTAAAAAACTTCTAAAAACCCACTTTTTGAATTTGTTTCTTTCATAAGTACTTTTTAGTTCTGCCCTTAATAGACTACATATGCATAGAATTATCATACACTTCAATAAATTTGCAATCTTTACTTTTCTGTGTTTTCCTTTTCGGTTTTTCTCCATCACCAACTGATCAAAGTCCTGTGCAGTGGTACGACCTAATGTAGTCTACCTCATTCTCTGTATGAAATGTCCTGACACTGCACTCTATATGGGAGAAACTGGACAAACACTCTTCCAAAGAATTAATTTACACAGGTTCCATATCGAGCACGGCAACACAGATGTTCCTGTAGCAGCCCACTTCAGCAGCCATGTGGCAGGGACTTTAAAGTCACAGTGCTTATGGGTAAATTCAGAACATATCAAGAGAGAAAAGAATGGGAAGTGAAACGTATGCTAAAATTTAAAACATTACAACATGGTTTAAACAGAGACAAGAGTTGTATGGCCAAATATGAGGATTGTTTGCATTTCTTGGACTGACACAGACAACTTGACTACAGACCCGCATTGCTTTGAACAACTTATCAGAAACTTCAAAAGACTTTGTTGGACAGTTATCTTATCCAAAGATCTTGCCAATACAGTGTTATCCTCTCTTGCTTAATGAATTTTAGCCTGAAGAAGTCTATTAATTTTTTACATTTAAGATGTCTCACTTAAAGGTTTTCCAATGTTGTATCTGTCCTGGTGTCTATATAAACACAGGGAACTCCAGTTTCTGTATTACATCTTGCCTGAAGGAGGGGTCTGAGTTGCCTGGAAAGCTTGCATATTGTAATCTTTTTAGTTAGCCAATAAAAGGTGTGATTTTGCTTGACTGCTCACTTTTTATAAAACTCTACTCTAATTTGGTGCTGATGACTTAATTGAATCCTGCCCTAAATTTTATTGATTTTATTGTAATCATTCCATACAAATAGACCAATTTTTTCAAAAACATAGGATTGAAAACAAATCAACCCCCCCCCCCACAAGAAAGAGAGCATGGCCAATGGACTAAAAACTTAAAAATAGTAAATATGAATAAATTGATGAGTTTATTAGGCGGATACAGATAAATGGAGAAGAAAAATAAATGGGGAGAGAATCTACTTCCTGAGTACTTTAAGAGCTGATTCTAAAACATTATTAATTAGATCCTACCAGATTTTAAAAATGTTCTGCATTGATCCTCTAAGTGAGAATTTGATATTTTCCAATTTCAAATAATATAAAACATCAGTTACTCACTGACTTAAAAGAGGAGAGTTAGGATTCTTCCAGTTTAGCAAAATAAGTCTGTGTGCCAATAGTGTAGTAAAGACAATCACAGTTTGTTTGTCCTTCTCCACTTTAAGTCCATCTGGAAGAACAGCAAACACAGCTGTAAGTGGATTAGGAGGGATTGTGACACCAAGGCTGTCTGAAAGGAACTTAAAAATTGTTGTCCAGAATGATGTTAATTTGGTGCAGGCCCAACACATGTGACCCAGTGAGACTGGAGCTTGATTGCAGCATTCACAGGTAGGATCTTGCCCTGGAAACATTTTGGATAATTTCAAGCAAAACAGATGTGCTCGATATATAATTTTGAATTAAATAATTGTATGCTTTGCGCATATGGAGCTCGAATGAATTCTCTGTATTGCTACCTTCCACTCCTTTTCTAATATGTTGAGTGAGAGACCTTTTTCCCATTGTCCTCTTGGATCTTTGAAAGGGAGGGACTGTAAAATATTTTTATATATTGCAGAAATGCTGTCTGAGTCCTTGAGACTGAGCAATATTTTTTTCAGCATTCAGGAAGGTGGGAGATGTGGAAAATTGGGCAGGTTCTGTTTGACAAAGTTTCTAATTTGAAGATAGTGAAAGAAATTAAATTTAGAATGTAATTGTTCATAGGATGCAAAGATGTTGTCTATATGAAGATATCTAAGCAATTTAATCCCAAATCTTTTCCAGATATTAAAAACTGCATATGTTTGCGAGGGTTGAAACAGGTGGTTCTCATGCAGAGGTTCCACAGATAAAAGATTCTCCATCTTAAAATGCTTTCTACATTGGTTCCATATTTAGAGTGAGTGAAGCACAATTGGGTTATTAGTATATTGGAGATAACTTGCATTTATTGGGGCACAAAGTAGGGAATATAGAGAAGTACTGCAGGATTTTATTTCTATTGCGGACCAAGCCTCTGTATGTTCATCTATTTGTGTCCAAGTTGTTATAGCTTGTATATTTGCTGCCTAGTAATAAAACTGAAAGTTAGGTAGAGGCATGCCACGTTCTGTCTTAGGTCTTTGTAGAGTCACTCTTTGGATACGTGGATGTTTTAGGTTCCAAATAAATAAGGTTATGGTTGAATCGAATTGCTTAAAGAATGATTTATTCATGTATATTGGAATGTTTTGAAATAAAAAAAAAATGGTTAAGAAGAATATTCATCTTAACAATATTATTTCTTCCAGCTAGAGTGAGATGGAGGGTTGACCAACTATGCAAGTCTTGCTTAATTTTTTCCATACAGATGGCAAATTTTTTGATAAAGAGGTTTATGTTTACTTGTGATATTTACACTGATCTGCAGTAATAAAAGGGAAGGTGTCCAATCTAATATTGTATGCTTGAGAATTCACTGGAAAGAACACACTTTTATTCAAATGAATTCTGAGACCAGAGAACTTTTGAAATTCTGTAAGTGCTGTTAAGACTGCAGGCATAGTATTTTGTCAGTCTGATATATACAAAACCATATTATCTGCATATAGAGAAATTTTCTGTTTCAGTCCTTCTCTGATAATCCCCTTTATCTGATAAGCATTTCGACAGTGGACTGCCAGTGGTTCAATGGCGATTGCAAATAGCAGTGGTGACAAGGGGCATCTTTGTCTGGTACCACATTCTGGTTTAAAGTAGTCTGAGAAAATGTTGTTAATACAAACTGAAGCTTCTGGATTGGTATACAGTAGTTTGATTTATGCACAAATATTCACGCCAAACCTAAATTTCTCTAATGTAGTGAAAAGGTAGTTCCATTCAATCATATCAAATGCTTTTTCTGCATCCGACGATAATAATAACTCTGGGGTGTTTGACTTTGCAGGTAAATATATTACATTAAACAGGCGTCGGAGATTGGAAGCTAAGTGTCGGCCTTTAATAAATCCAGTTTGACCTTGTGATATTACCGAAGGCAGCACTTTCTCCATCCTTCTAGCTAGGACTTTGGAGAGTATCTTAACATCATTATTTAGAAGTGAAATTGGTCTGTATGATGCATACTGTAATAAGTCCTTGTTTTGTTTAGGAAAGACAGTGATTATTGCTTGGCGAAGATTTTGAGGTAGAATTTGATTGTCTGTAGCTTCTGTAAATGTTGCTAATAAAAGGGGAGCTAGCTGAGTGGAGAATTTCTTATAAAATTCGACAGGGTAGCCATCAGGGCCTGCTGCTTTCCCGCTCTGAAGTGACTTTATAGCATCTAGTAATTCTGATAGCACCAGAGGTTTATACAATTCCTCTGCAATAAAAGTATCTATTTGTGGTATTTGTAATGTATCCAGAAATGCATTAGATTGTGTTTTGTCTTCTTTTAACTCAGTAGAATATAAGGATTTATAGTAGTCTCTAAATGTGTGAGTTATAATTTTATGGTCAATGATTTTATCTTCGTTCGTGTTGGTGATTGCTGGGATTATATTACAAACTTCTTGCTTGTGGATTTGTTGAGCTAAGAGCTTATTAGCTCTCCGTGTTCATAGTAATGATGTCTTGATTTAAAAATGAGTTGTTCAGTTTCTTTGGTTGTTAAGAGGTTGAGCTCTGAATGCAGATCCTGTCTTTTCCTATGAAGAGCTTCACTTGGACAACTGCCATTTTCTTGATCTATTCTAGTAATTTTGCTGGTTAGCTCTGATACCTTCTTGGTTTCTAATTTATTTCTGTGAGAAAGATATGAAATAATCTGTCCTCTTAAGAAGGCCTTTAGAGTTTCCCAGAGTATTCCTGCAGAGACCTCTGAGAATGTGTTTGTCTCTAGGAAAAAACTGATTTGTTTTGATATAAATTCTGTACAGTTCTCATCTGCTAATAGAAGTGGGTTAAGACGCCATCTGTGAGATAAGTATGTGGGGCATAATGATTTTAGCTCCAAGATCAGAGGGGCATGGTCAGAAATAACAATAGCGTCGTACTTGCAAGTTCTAATCGCTGGCAAGAAATTAGTATCTATAAAGAAATAATCAATTCTTCAGTAGCAATGATGCACTGGTGAGTAGAAGGAATATGTTCTTGAGTCTGGGTTTAGAAACCTCCAGGGGTCTGATAGGCTGTGGTCAGTTAAAAACTGTGTAATTGTCTTTGCAGTGTTAGATGTCATCCTCCCTGTGACAGGAGACCTATCTGAGTGGATTTAAAACACAATTAAAGTTCCCAGCCATTATAATTTTCTGAGTGTTCACATTGGGAATAGATGCAAATACAGTTTGCATGAATTCCCTATCATCGACATTGGGTGCATAAACATTTATCAGAATCAATTTACAGTTAAATAAGTTGCCCATGACAATCACATATGTACCTTCAGGATCAAATACTACATCTGATGCTACAAATAAGACTGTTCTATATATAAGAATTCTCACACCTCTAGTTTTCTTTGTAAAGCTGGAATGGAACATTTGGCCAGTCCAGTCTTTTTGCAGCCAGAACTGATCTTTGCTTAATAAGTGGGTCTCCTATAAAAATACTATTTTAGTGTTTAGACCTGTTAGGTGAGAGAATACTTTCTTTCTCTTTAATTCGTGATTCAGGCCTTTAACATTCCAGCTCACAAAGTTAACTGTCCCATCATGGAGACATTGATTATGAATTTTTGATGTCATTTTGTAGTCTTAACTGGAAGTGAGACAGTTTTAACCTTAATTTCCAATTTTCCTACAAGTTATTGCCATGCAGCCTATTGTTACGTTGGAATTTATAATTAGCGACATTTGAGGCTTAAAAAGTAGAGAAATCTATTGCCAATAAAGTCTAAATACTATAAGCATAAAATATAATCATCAACAGACTATAATCATAAAATATAATCATCAACAGTCTTGAAATATTAAGAAAGTAAACCCAGGGAATGGTGTTAAAAAGTAGCCCTGAATAAGCATAGTAAACCCTAATGCAATAATAACAATAAACCAAGGTTATGATGTTAAACAAGTCTCCTTTGGAATAGTTAAAAACCAAAATAAAAAAAAGAAGAAAGAACTACTTTCATTTCTTCCACACATACGCATGTAATTATAATTAAAACATAAACAAAATGTGTCCGAGAAGAAAAAAGAATGTATAATTATGGTACCCGTATCATTGCATGCAGATCAGACAGCTGGTAACATCTTCTTGCCATACCATGATAGGATGCGACTCACTTTCGTATTTCAAAAAAAGCATTGGGATCAGCTTTCTTAACTCCTTTTCTGCAGGTTTGGCAGGATACAAGAGGCTGTATCTGATATCGGCTTTCTGTAACCGCTGTTTAATGTTGTAAAAAGCTACACGCTTAGCAGCTGTTGAGGGTGAGAAATCAGGGAAAATACGAATGTGTTTATTTTCAAATATAATCTCTTGTGTGTGTCTGAGAAGTGCCATTACATTAAGCTTAAATTGTGATCTCTCGAAGCAGACAATTAAAGACCTAGGTTTAGAGGTATTTGATCCACGTATGCAATAAGCTGCCGCTTTCTCGGTATCTGATTTAAAGTCCTCTTCAATTATTTTTGAGAATAGTTCAGCTACGAATTTCACTGGGTTTGGACTTTCACGGTTCTCAGGTAGACTGTCGATTCTAAAATTATTCCTTCTGCATCCATCTTCCAGAGCCGCAACTCTGTCTCCTAGTTTTTTGCATTCGGAATTCGCAGCTGTAGCTTTTCCATCTGCATTAGATGCCAATTGTTCCGCTGTTTCAATTCGAGCCATGAATGTCTGCTTAACGTCTTCCAGCTGATCGGCAAGTTCTGTCAGTTTAGACACATTTTCCTGAATTTGTTCCTCAATTTTTCTCAGCATATCTTTAAAGACTGCATCAAAACGATTATACAGTATATATGTTTTATAGTCTTTATATTCCTGCTGCATCTCTTGCAGCTCCAGCCACAGCTTCTCATTTGTCTTCTTGATTGTCTTGAGCATGCCATTTATTTCTTTCTTCATATTTTTCTGAATGTCTTTCTGAATGTCTTTCTTGAGCTCACTTATGGCCGTGGCCGTGGCCAATGCTGCAATCATTTCCTTCAGTTCGGAGAAATCGTTTTGGCTTTTGTACTCTACGGGTGAAGTGGCTACCCCCATTATAGCCGATGCTCCTGGCTCGTGAGGAGTAGATGAAAGCACAGACTGCAAGACCATTTCTAGTTTCAAGTGATCTTCTGGAATCAACGAGCTATCGTGACCTACACTGCTTGCACCTTCGCTCCCATTTTCGCGCTCGACTGCAGATGATGCAGTGGAACGGAGCCTGGGAAGACTGTGCTTTCACCTGCCAATTCCAGGTCAGTCTCTGAATGGCCGTACCTTGCACTTGCACTTGGGCCTGATTCCTGTCTAGACTTGGGTGTAGTTTTAGGTTTCTTTTCCATTTCTTTCTGACCCCCTTTCTTATTACTCATGTTTATATACTGTAGTAGAAACTCCCTAGGTTAGGTAAATACAGGATAAATCACCTGGGTTGTGGGTGGGGTATAGATTGTAAAAGAAGCTTCTTTGGGTTTTAGGTTGGAGAGTGTGTGTGCGAGGAGAAGGATTTGCGTTTTTGCAGAGCAAGGTATGGAGAGTCAGGGTTGGGTGGCCTGGCTTTGGGTTTTTGTTTCTTTTTGCTTATTAAAGAAATGTAATTGTTGTAATATAGCAATCTGTGTGATAAATATGGATAGTGTGTATCTAGCTGTGTAAACTTTGTTTAGCTAGATAGCTAAGTTAGTGTTTTCCTCCTGACTTTTTTCTGGTTTGTGTAACTTTCTCCATATTTTGTGATTTTTTTTTTCTTTTTGAAAATAAATGGAGTTATGTGCATAGACATTGTCACAGATAATCAAATGTCCCCACTCAACATTCTGAATTTGTCAGACAATCTATTATACATTCAAACCACCCATTTAACCTGTATTTCCCTTCCTTTCCATGACAAGTTGACAAACTCACAGACTTCCTACACTGTAAACCATGTAATGTAGCACATCACCAAGCATGTTGTTGGTATTTGTAGTTGTCTATTAGGTCACATTAGCTTGATGTATTTGTCTTTTTTAATTATGTGCATGAGAAGCACATTCAGGATGGATATCTGTACACATTCATATCCAATCTGGGTTGTATGCAAAACTGAATTTGAACAATCAAACAGAAAATTTGAGTTGCTTATAGCTGTCATGTGAATGTAGGCAGGCACAATAAGCAGTAATACCCCGCTCAAGACGAAAACTGCCCATTTTTTTTATTTATAATGTTTGAAAAGAAAAGTTAAGAC
This sequence comes from Polypterus bichir lapradei, assembly GCA_026402145.1. Taxonomy (NCBI): domain Eukaryota; kingdom Metazoa; phylum Chordata; class Cladistia; order Polypteriformes; family Polypteridae; genus Polypterus; species Polypterus bichir. The sequence goes on from JANRMT010028174.1 coordinate 133,228,123, forward strand.
ATAAGTTACACCACATAAATTGTTGAGTTTGTGAGATCTATTCATTTGAAAAATCTGAAACTTTGAGTTTACTTTTTGAAAATGTTTATTGCATTGTTAACCAAATATGCATACTACTACATGATGTTTACAAAGGAATTTATTCAATACAAAGCAATAAAAAGGTAAAACAAAAGGTAGAAATGAAACATTTAATTTTAATATGCTCCAGTGGCACTTGCCCCTTCCTTTTCAGCACTTCATTTTCTTCACCCTGAAATTAAATAAAGGCAAAACATATTAGCAATACAATGTTTCTGGAAACAAAATTAAGAAACGAAAACATACTTAATCCATCCATCCATTATCCAACCCGCTATATCCTAACTACAGGGTCATGGGGGTCTGCTGGAGCCAATCCCAGCCAACACAGGGCACAAGGCAGGAAACAAACCCCGGGCAGGGCGCTAGCCCACCACAGAAACATACTTAATGAATGTTCCAATTCATGAATATACTGGATGTTGACATTTATTTAAGATGTTTTATAAGCATTTAGTGTTTTTTATGCTGAACACATTTTTAAGAATGTATAATAAGTCACTATTCAGAAAGATTTTTATTAATTTGTAAAGAAAGTTCAGAGAGGAACTCCCCAAATAAATCTCAACATCTACTCAATGGTAATTGGACAATTTTTACTTTGAGAATAATTTCACTGTGCTTCTTTGTCAAAAGTAAAAAATGAGCCGTAAGGGGAACCAAATAATTTCTACCTCAAATAAAATACTCATTATATTGCTGACTCCCTCACTGTCTTTTCTCCCATTACAGTTGTTGTAATTTATCTTCTTTTATAATACAAATATATATTTTTTGGTGCCTAGCATGAACGTCTTTGCAAAAAAAATGTTTGCATACAAATTGTTAAGCATTTACAGTTAATCAGCTATCATTAAATGTAAGTGTTGGCATGTAGGGTGGAAAATAAAAATACGTGATTTCATTGACTTACCGTATAAAGCCTGAATCCTTCGAATGTCATCTTGTGAAAGCAGAAATCCATTTGGGTCTTTATAACTGTATGTTGGATACATTAAGGCATTAGGATCTGAAGAATGACGAAGACCCAGAGAATGGCCAATTTCATGTGCAGCCACAATGAACAAGTTTATATCTGCAAAAATATTGTAAAATTAGGCATGTGTGTTAGAGTTCTCATAATCTTTTTATTTAATTTATTGACATAATGGTGAAAAGTTTTAGTTAGGTACACATGTTTATTATGTTTATAATGGCATTTATTTAAAGTTTTCCATCTGAGCTTTGTTCTGCTCTATTTACAACTCGATGTCTTAGCAGTGCTCATTCTGCTATTCTGAAACAAACAGAATAAAATATTTGGTATTTAGTTCCTTCTTGTGAGTGATTAAAGTACAAACCTTACACTGATTACAAAGGTTACAGTGCGATTTTTTTTCTTACTGCTTTTATTACCCACTTTCATGTCGTGCGCATGTTAATGACCCACCTTGCTCACCAATACTCCAGTTTTCATCTTCATCAAAGTGTACGTGACCTTGATTCATGGTTCCAGGATAAAAAGCATGGGCCAGAGTTCCATAGGGTCCATCAAATGGATAATAGTCTCCATGATCTAACATCCAAAGCAATAGTCATCTATTAATTATGGCCATTTTGTAATTATAGTAATACTTTTGAATCTTTGAAGCTGGCAATAAAACATAGAGGATTGGGAGTTAAACGTGTAGCCTTGAAGGTACAGGTTCAGCTGCTAGTCTTGGTGACCCCCAGCAAGTCACTTAACTAAACCAATGTATAAATGTAAGACATATTTCAAAACATTGTATTTGCACTGTGCCAATATAAAACATTGAAATGCTAATCACAAAAGGTAGTCTAGGTTTTTCTCATTATTGAAACAGTAAAAACTATTGTTCAGTTTTATGTCATTTTCCCCAGTGCATGAAAACCCAATCCTCCTCAACAGTTATTCTAGGAACATATAATAAAGCCATTCGGGCTGTTCTAAGATTCAAAACACCCTTCCATTTTCTATCCCTTTCTGTTACTCTATTCTGGAGAGGTGGACATTATCACAGCAGCAAGGGTTCTTGGCAGGAACTAATTCTGAAAGGAAAATAATGTCACATTCACACAACATGCCAGTTTTAAGTTGTCAGTTAGCCTAAAACACATGTTTGGAAGTTTCTAGAGTAACTTGAGAAATTCTATGCTGTATTAGGTGGATTTTACACAGAAAGTAATTGAGACTGAAATTACTAATGTACCATCATTCTAAAACATCATTCCTTAACAGCTCTTCTAAATCATTTGACCATCTTGAAAAAAAAAAGAGCACTTACATCCTGTCTGAAACATAATCAGAATGTCAGCAGCCCCACTGTAAACTTTAGTGAACCTCAATGGAGTGACGTGGCTCCACACCAGGAAGGCATTATGAAATGCGTAGTCTACACTTCCTCTATCCAAATCAGGTGTGTAGTTCAAAATCCTGCAATCAGTAACAAGAGTAAATACAGTAAAGCGTAAAGGTAACTCTACTCATATGAAGGATGTTTTTTTTCTTTGAGATGACATTATTGTGTTTGCTCTATCAATGTTTGTTTCAAATGTGCTTTGGTACCCAAAGAACAATAGGAACACCATGCTCTAGATGGAATGAGTCTGCTGTTTGATTTACCTGTACGTTAAGCTGTATTTGTTCCATTTGGACATTTGACCTGCAGCTCTAAAATTTTCAGAATCAGCCATGCCACATCTTGGTTTCTTCATGACTTCCATGGTGCCTGAATCCAATTTGCCCGTCACTTTAAGACCAAAGAAAGCTTGCATTTCTTTAAGTTTTGAATGTATGGAATGCTTGCTTCTGGTGGTAGTAGTTGTCAGGTTGTAGAAATTCTGAAGGTATTCCTAATTCAGAGACAATGATGTGCACATGCGTCATTTGCTCATTCCCAATATTATGAATTATAACTTGTTATTCTTGGTCAGAATTTTTCTAACCTTTTTTATTAAACAGGCTAAACTTTTAACAGTGGTATTGTTTATTTTCGTTAAAATTTGTATCCATTATAATGCTGTATAATAGTATCTTTGAGAAGGATAACTAAAGCCTAGACATTTACTGAAAAATAAGAAAACAAAGAAAGGAATAATTATATTTTAGATTAATGAAGTAGATTTCCTAATGTTTTCACACTTTATAATTAAAACGTGTAATTTTAATTTATAGGGTTGCCCCATCTATTACAAAATTATATTTTCAATATACTATTAATAGAGATAGTGCTCTGAATTAAAGGTTTAAAGGTTTTTTATTTATTGAAATCTATTATAAAATTACTAAATTCAATTATTTTCTTTCCTTTGTAAATACCTGAACGAGCGACATTTAGTGAATTTAAGAGATAAGATGTTTCCACATACCTTTGCTATGTCCAAGTCTTTTCGGCTTTCCTCATTTGGTGCAGGTTCTGGAATGGGAATGGCCCTGACTGTCTTGGTGAAGGCAAGCATTAAGACAGCAGCAAGCAGGAGAGTTTTCATGGCCCTGAATGGAGTAACTGCCATCTTAGCTCCAGCCTGATATCTTTTTGGAGACCCTTTTATATATTGTGCAGTTTGTCTGTTCACTGTGATTAGTCAACCTATTTGCCTGACTCAGATCTTTCTTCTTGTTTGAGCAATTTTTTGCAGCTGATGACATGACTGTATCAAAATTAGTAAACCATGAGGTTGGAAGTGTTTAAAGTCAAATATTCTCAAATACATTACTGACAATTTGCAACACAAGTAAAAAATAATTAACTATGCTAGAAGTTAGATTTAATTATAGTGCATGATTTGGTAAAAGGTGTATAATGTACAAATTCACATATCTTAATGTCTTAGGCAACATTTTACTGCTTTTACAATATCAATAAATATGTGTCATTTCCCCATTAACAAACTACTTATATGCACATAATATCTGAATTCCAGAAATATTAGATTGTAAAATAAACATTCAACGTCAAGGCCTGGATTCTATGAGTAACTTGCATTCGGAAATTCTGAGCTGCAGATTGAAACACAATAATCAAAACAGTCAGTGTAAACTATTACAAATAAATGTATCTTTGATATTTTATGTTTGGTTGACTGCTAAGTAGAGTATAAATTTAATGCAGCCTTTAGAAAAAGTATTAGGTTTCCTCAATAAAGTGCCTCTTACTGAGCATACCATCACAATACATACTGCAAAGCATAGAAGAACATAGTCCAAACAAACACAAAAACAAAGAATTAAGGACTACTCCACCCAAAAATTATTTTTATATGTTACTATCCCATGCACTTTCTAGTGATGCTCAAGAAAACATTTAATCACATATTTTCGAGAAGAATGGACATAACTAAGAGTTTTATAGAATGTGACATAATGATGACCAACGCTAAATAACAGCAAACAATATCAAAAATGTTCATGGACATCCTCAAACAGGAAGCCCTTTCACACTTTTGCCTTGAAGACCCACCTTTCCTCCTCATTAATTGGTCAAGAGTCCTGTCTTCAAAACAAAAATATGATCCTGTGTTTGTGGATATTGTGATTGGTGTCCCTTATTAATTTTTTTACACTTTCCTGTGGAGGTTTTGGGACTTTTTGGTGGCTATTCCGAGGTTTCTGTGGTCAAAGAATTTGATTAAAGCATTTATTTCATCCTGTCTTGGATCCTAACTAAGTTGTATTTTTTAATGTCTTATTGTGCCATTTTAAAATATTGACTGGCAGCTCAATTATGTGACTTTTGTGTTACCCATTGCTGAAGCAGATTCCCAGAAGTTCCCTGGTGCGTTCTTGTGTGATGTTATCAGGGCGACCCTTTAAGAAGGTCATTTATGCATGGTACAGGTATCCGTGTTTTGGATAAAACTAAAGACTTAACATGCCCTTCTCTTCATTCTTGTTCTCCGTTTTCTAACTTACTTTCCGATTTACAATTCTGATTATTACTTAACTTTTCTGGCTTGGTGAAATATGGTTTGCCTATTAGGTTTTGACCCTGGCAGGTGCTCTGTTTTGTTCTCATTTCATCTTCCGGTCCCAAAATAAAAATCATTCTGCTTTGTCAAAACAGTGGACTACTTTCATTTTCTGAAGTTACTTATTTAACAATTTTTTATCAAAAAATGGATGCCTTTGCATGTTGTAAGTATGCGACTTGATGACTTGATGTGTGAATTATGAGAAACAAATAATGTGAGATATCATGTACATCTAGGGAACTGATTGTACTGGACATAGTCTGGCAGTTTCATAAGGGTACAATGAAGTGAGCAAACTAAAGGATGCAGAGATTATTGCATTGGTCAAAGTCAGAATGCTGGCTGCAGAATTTTGAACCTACTGTAATCCATCAATTTTAGCAGGAAGACCCATGAAAAGATTATTGCAGTAAACCCGTTAAGTGTTATTTTACACATTCTCAGAATGAAAAATGAGACCAGTCTCATAATATAATACTTTCTGAATTATAGAAAGATGGCAGTCTAGATGCGTTCTTGAGAATTAGTAATGATGAGGCTGATGACTGGAAATAATAAAATTAAATAATAATTAATTTTAATAAGTTGAGATTTATTAAAACGGATTCTGTCTGCTTTAATTGTTTTCAGTTGTATGATGTCCCTGAGGAAGGCATTCACCTTTTCTGTGACTGATGTGCATCTATTTGTGATTTTTAAGCAATACAGACTATCATTTATATGGAAGTAAAACATACGGTCATACTAGGAAATCAATTAGGCTTCTTCTCTAGTTTAGAGATCAAAGCATAACGGCACCAACAACTGAATAAGACTGAAGGAACAAGATAACATCAGCACAATTAGACCTATGATGATTGGCAGGTAAAGAAGGAGCAAAAATATCAGAAAACATAACATTATTTTAAAATTATTTAAATAATTAAAGACATTAGAGAAACAATAGAGAATGAAATAACAGATGAAGGGTCAAGAAGTTGGAACAGATGAGGTAGTGGAAAGAGTACAGCATTTTTGTCCTTGAAAGGAGCAGAAAAAGTCAAGTAAAAGGTAATAGGAAATGTATCTGTTTTCCTGAGTGAAACATTTATTTAATACTGTAGTAAAATACAGTTGGACCTGCTTGCCTCTGATTCATCACCTGAAAGAGGTATTTTGCTTTATCACAATAGAAAAAAAGAAATGTATTTAGTACTTAGTAGTATTTTATATGGTAACAGCTGGGTATTTCTCTGTTTTGGGTGGAGGTGTTTCAGCAGTTGTTTTCAATTGATGTTTATCAAGAAAATGCCATATAAGGTGTCTTATTTAATGTTTGCATGTTTGAATAATCTCCTTTCACAATGAAAAGGCACACTGTCAATGTGATTGTGAAATCCAAGTCAGTGTGGGATTACTGATTCAGATTCTGTTCCTTTTGATGCCTTGGTAGACTCGATCTTCTCCATGTTACTGACCAAAATGGTTAAGGTCAAGGGAGACCTCATTGGACAATGGGAAAATAATTTGCTTATGAGTATTAAAAGTTGATAGACACAACATGAAATGAAGGTAAAGAATCCACCTGTACAGTAAGCCATACACATTCCTTCTGACACCTTCACCCATAGCTGATTTGGAACACGTGGACATTTAATCTAATTAATCAGTTAAGGTTTTCCACCAATAAACAACTTAACTGCTGATTGTACAAATGTTCTCCTATATAACCACTTTTGTTATTCTGCATTGCACGATATGATTGCTTATCAAACATCTCAATTGACAGTTGATGGAATGACAAGGATGATTGCAGGATTTAAGAAGGCTTCTGAAGGACATATTTTGCATGCAGATGTTTCATTCATTTGACTAACCCCAATGACTAAGCTATCCACTTTACTCATATGTTGCAATTTTAGGGCAAAATGTACTTCAAAACAGGCATTTTTTGAGAATATAGCAGTTAACACTAAACTCGTACAAAAAACATTTTGTAATTTGGGTATTGTTTCTTATAAATTGATATATTTTTTATATAGTAAGTCTATGTTTAGTGTAAGAATCTTAGTTATTTACTGAGCATACTGTAACATGCAGAATCCTGGAAAAGGCTGTCTGTGTGACGTCTGCAGATATTTTCTTTGTCTCAGAGTGTTTTATGATTTTCCCCATAAGGATCCCCAACTGTGTGACATTATCTATCTATCTACGAGCTTGTGATATGCTGTGTAATGGGAATGTGGCACCAGATTGCACTTTGGATATTGTGAAGTTCATGGACTGAACAGGATCAGAGGAAACATGAAACACAGACAAAACTGTTGGGGAAAACAGTGGTGCAATTTATTACAAGAGTGCTCCACAACAAAAACGGGCTAGGAGAGCCAATATATAATCTAGTCCAGCCCCATTGACCTATCGAGGTGGATGCCAACTCGTTGCACATCACAACATGTCCTGGTAGACTTCCCATGTAAATCCACATTCTGCATGGGTGTGTGCGTGGACCCCCACGACTGATACGTGGCAGCGCAGCACTCATGAAGGCTGATGCCTTCTCAACAGCAAGTTAAGCCTCTGTTCCTACTAAGAGCTACAGGTTACTACAGTAGTCCACTATTAATAATTCTCAATTCAAGTGAATTATATAAATATAATATAATTATATAAATACTGAAGTAAGTCAAAGTGTGCTTTTTTGTCTAGGTGCCCCACACCTGTTTCAGGCAGCAGCAGTCGACTGTGAGGATCCTGGCACCAGGACCTGCGTGTCACAGGAGTTTGTACAGGCCTACGCTTGTCCCTCATAGACTTAGACATGCTGCTCCTTACCACGCAAGTCCACCCAGATGGCAATACACACTTGCGGCAGCATTTCTAAGCACCTGATAGTTAAACTACTTTCAAAGTTATTTTTCTTACTATAGTAATGCCTGTGGGTTCAAAATGCCACAGAGCCAGTATTATACTACATTTTTCTTTAATATTAATGTCACTGTCTCTATGCTCACTGGTATGGATTTATTCACATGTGCATGTTAAATTTGGCACACAGAGGCTCAGCAGTTAGAATTGCTAGCCAAGCAGTGGATTAGCTAGCCAAAGACAACTGGAGGCTTGTATAGTCAGCTTAAACACAGAATAGTGTATTCCTGTCCTCTGTCAGTACAAAATCTTCTTTCCTTATTGGGAGAATGAGAACTGGCATGTAAGCACTATGATATTTCTGTATTTTGTGGAGGAGGAGTTCAGCCCTTGTTTGGAGACAGAGAAGACCAGCAAGTGAAGCAAGACATTATTTAAAGGCTTGGACAACAGCCAGACCCTTTGAGGCTGAGTCGGCAAAGCTCCGAAAAACCTCCCAGCGTGGGGACGAGAAATGGCAGCCTGTGTTGATCCAGATTCCCACCTGGATAAAGTCTGTCCATATGCGTCCCGTCTGTAACCGCGTTAACCGTCAGTAAATGTAAGCTAAAGTATATTTTTTCTCATGTGATTCTTGTACCGCCGTAATCATGATGGGAGGGATATCGCCTTTTCTGGTATATTACTATATTGTTTAGTTACTTAATATGCCGCAATTTCAAAAGAACACATTTCCAAGAGAGCTAATGCCTCTTCAGGAAACAGCCAGGTGCCCCGGCAGAGAGTACATGGGTTCCTTATGTAGCTACCTGGGGTCCAAGATTGCAGGAGCACTGAGGATAGGGTTGCCAGATTCATAAAAAAATTGTGTTGTGTAACAAATACCAAAAACCCATACAAAATCCAAATATAATTCAAAGTATATTATAAACTTTTAAACAATCTTCATATATAACGTTAATCACAAAAGCACCAGATGTATGCACCTCTCATCATGGCGCTCCTGTTTAAGTGTCAGAGCATGAAACGTATGTGAAGTCAAAACTTGATTTGAACAAAAACAAGAAACCATCTAACGTTAAACTGAAAGGATTTCACAGGTTGCTCTGAATGCTAGGCCAGGCCACGCAGCAGGCCACCAGGAGAGCTCCCACTGATTGTAAATGTCAATCCGGCTCTGGCTCTTATGAAAGTGTTCTGGCATGATGCAGCATTTTTTTATGCTTCTCTGTTGCACCATGGGAAACCAGATCACTATGATGTGCCAATATTTTTTATTTATGGTACTTGCAGTATGCTTTGCTGTCATCCTGTGGAATACTTCTAATCCATTCCTTTAAACCCCTTTCTTTTTCCCAATTCTTGCAGTACTTTCCCCTATTTTCCCCATTTACCTGGCATTGTTAGGCTAGCCTACTTTCAATTAACTTGAGATAGCAAGCTAACCTCAGTCTTTCATCTTGCAATGTGTGTAGGCTTGCCTCTGTCTCTTTCTGTCTCCTTCTGTCTCGCTCACTTCTCCTTGTCCCTGTTTCTGTTGTGTGTATTTTTATATGATGTCACAGCCAATTAGTAAAGCCTTGATCTCAGTCAAATCACATACAGAATGCAGTGGTTTTGCTTGTTGTCTTTATAACTCTAGAAAACATTACTGGGTAATGAGATCATGTAGATGGCTACACTCTCCATGTGCGTCTGCCTCTGAGTTCAGTATTATTCAGCATTTTGAGCCACTTTCACTATAATAATTAATTTGTTTCTCCTTACAGTTCGTTGCCATGGAACATTATAAAAGCAGCCCAAAAACCTGCAAACTGCGACCTCATAATATTTACCTGCAACTTTATAGCCCAATTAGGTGGGAAAACCATGGACTTAGCAACTCTATTTTCAGAGTGCTAGAATGGGTATATACCATCACACAATGGGGGAAGGGAGGATTTTAGAACAGTAAAGAATATAATACACGGGGAAAGGGTGCCTGATGGATGGAGAACATCATAAAAATTAATTGTGGGGGGTTGAAAAATAGCTGAAAGTACTGCATTGTTTTTTAAAAAGTAGCCAAAAAAAAATGCAACCCACAAAAGCCCGTTTTTTCTCACGGATGACGACCAAAAATAGTTCATTCAGGTGAGAACCCCACAGACCTGGCAACACTGACTGAGGATTAAAAGGAAGAGTACCAGGAGCAAGTCCACAGGAGATATTCTTGACCCCAAAAACAATATAATACTAGGAAAACTGTTTCTGGAAATTGCTCCTGATGAGACTTTAAAAGTCCCCACTTGTGAAAGGTTCCACGAATGTTGGTTTAAAGAAAGAAGTTGGATAAACACTCAGTGGGAGGATAAGAGACCAAGGGTTAGACAGAGAAAGACAGATGGAAGGTATGAGTGTTTTGTAGTATTCTAGTTTTAGCTGGGCAAGAAGACGACTTTGCCTTTGGGCTTTTGCTTTGTTTTGTTTTTTTTTGTACTTGATTGCTCCCTCTTTTGATCTCCTCATCCTGTAATGTAACTTTGCAAAATAATTCCATGAATGTCCTAGTATAGTTTAATCCTAAATTAAGATTTGGCCTGTATTGTAAAACCTAAGGAGAGTTTCATTGGTGACATGCTGGAGTACAAGAGTGCATTCTTTATCTCTTTCCAAAGTGAGCAGTTGAATCTGAAAAGCCTTGGATATAAGTAGATCTCAACCGTCTCATTTCAGAACTATGAACTGAACTATATTAAAATTCTTTCTTTGTTCCAGGACTGCAAAAGGGTCAAGCCACCCTAGTTATGTGAGTCAACTTACAGTGGTGATGTGCTTACATGACAGAGTGATCACATGGCATGGCACCATACAACGCAAAAGTAACACAGTGTTGGTAATGCATTATATTTTACATTAGGTAACTATATTACATATTTAGTTACTTTTTTTGCAAGTAATGAGTAGTTGACTTATGACGGGCTTTAATATTCTGTTATACTGTAATTGCGGAAACACTACGGTTACTCAAACAAAATAAGCTTCTATGAATATCCTTCCTAAGCTTCTCTTTTTATTTCAGAACATTCCAATATACATCAATAGATCATTTTTTAAGAAATTGGATTCAACCATAACCTCATGTATCTGGAATTCAAAACAACTTTCAATTTTATTACTGGGCAGCAAACATACAAGCTATAAAAATCTGGACATGAACAGAAATAGACGAACATACACAGGCTTGGTCCACAATAGAAATAAAATCCTCCAGCACTTCTTTATATTCCCTGCTATGCATCCCAATAAATACAAGTGATCGCCAATATGCTCAACCCAATTGTGCTTCACTCACTCAGAATATGGAACCAATGTTGAAAGTATTTTAAGATAGAAAAGCTTTTATCTCTGGCACCACCTTTTTCCACCCTCTCAAACATATGCAGTTTTTAATGCCTGGAAAGCATTCGGAATTAAATCACTTAGAGATCTGTACATAGATGTCTTTGCATCCTTCGAATAATTATACTCCAAATTTAACTTTCCAGCAATACTACCTTCAAATTCGAAACTTTGTTAAACAGAACCTCCCCAATTTTCCTCACATCCCACCTACCTCTATGCCGGAAAAAATATCGATCACTCTTGAGGACTTAGACAGCGCTTCCGTAATATATAAAACTATTTTACAGTCCCTACCTTTCAAAGATCCAAGAGAACACTGGGAAAAGGATCTGCTTCTAAACATTTCAGGAAAGGAGTGGAAAGTAACAATGCACAGAATTCAAGTCAAAATTATATATCGAGCATATCTCATTTAAAATTGTCCAGAATGTTTCTAGGGCCAACCTGCAAACGTTGCAATCAAGTTCTAGCCTCACTGGGTCACATATTTTGGGCCTGCACCAAATTAACATCATTTTGGACTAAAGTCTTTAAATGCCTTTCAGACAGCCTTGGTGTCACAATCCCTCCTAACTCACTTACAGCTGTGTTTAGGGTACTTCCAGGTGGGCTTAACACTACAATTACCAGAGCCTACGAATTTGGTAATTCTAGTGTTAAAGTGGAGAAGGACAAACAAACTGTAATTGCCTTTACTATACACTATTGGCACGTAGACTTGACTTGCTCAATTGGAAGAATCCTAACCCACCTCTGTTAAGCCAGTGGGTAACTGATGTTATATACTATTTGAAACTGGAAAAAATCTAATTCGCACTTAGAGGATCTGTGCAGTACTTTTTCAAAACCTGGCAGGATCTAATCAATAACATTTTAGAAAAAGCATTTAAATTGAGGAAGCAGGTTCTCTCCCCTCTTTTACTCCATTTCTCTTTATTAATTTATTAATTTATCTATTCACTTATCTTTACTAGCATGAAGTTTTACATTGCAGGCCTAGCTCTCTTTCTCAGGGGTGGGGGTTGATTTGTTTAGAACCTTTTTATGTTTTTATTATTTTTTTGCAAAACTTTAGTTATGTGTATGGAATGTTATTTGATTTTAATTTTAAGTAAGCTTCTATTTCAGCAGCTTTGCCTTTATGTAGAGTATTCTTGTGGCTGAAATGCTTTCCATATTAGCTCCACAGTTATCTAGTAAGTATCATTTAAAAACTGAGTATCTAGTTTGTTTGAAATGTTTATTAACTTTTGCAATTTGTGTGGACTTTCTTTTATTCTATGTAATTTTTATCATTTTCTCTTAATTCAAGTAATTTAAAATGAGTCCTCCAAACAAATTAATTTATTTGTTTTTAATTTTACTTACCCCATGCAGTTTGTAGTAATCTAATTTTTCATGGAGAATGAGATAAACCACTCACAGTTTGGGTCAGTTACCGTGTGCTATGAGCTTGGGATGTTACATTGCTGGTCTGGTCTTAGTACATATTTATGGTAAGAAGACTAACTTTCAGATTTAGTGCTATGGCAGTGTTCTCAGAGCTGCAGGCTAGCAGCTGACTAAAAGTAAATGCAGTTTTAATGTGCTTCTTGGAACTGGAGAAGGGGAGCAAAGTTGCATACTAACTTAGACCACCTCTTGAGCAAGTTCAACGGACTTAGTTCAGTAGACAATAACAACAACAACATTTTTATTTCTATAGCACATTTACATACAAGTTAGCCCAAACTGCTATACACAATATAAAAGAAGTGTTACTAAAGAAAAAAAGCAGCAAGTTCAACATAAATCATTATATATAACTAAATAAATAATATAAACAAATAATGTATAAAGAATCAAACGCACTTACAGATATACAAGTGGTAGAATCCTAATTTGAAGAGAAGTTTTTTTTTTAGTGCATTAAGATAAGTCAAATTCTATGGTCATGTGGCCAGGGAGGACAAAACAAAAAAAAACTCCAAGGGTGAGATGCCAGAGAAAAAAAAATAATCTGCAGCGGTTCAAGGCCAAAAGACAGCACACTGCCTACAAACTGGACATTCTACCTAACATAGGTGCTAAAATCAGTCTTATTAGATTTTAATTTTAAATGTATATGTATCTGTGAATATCTAATTTCATTCCATCATCACTAGTAGCTGCACAGCACTTTGATTATGTGATGGTTGCATAAAATGCCACCACAAAGAAACCAGTAAAAAAACAGAAAAAAGTAGGGATTAATAAAGATAGCACATCCATAAAATATATAATATTGTAATGCATATATAATCTATTAGAAGTAGAACAGAAGTAAATTAAGAAAAGGCCAAATTAAAAAGTGTGTTTTAATAGATTTTAAATTGATCAATGGTATTAGCCTGGCATATGTCTATCTGTAAAGTATTCTGCATTTTTGGTGCATAACACCATTACTTTTTATGCTTAGTTCTCGGTATAATAAGCAAACCATTGTTAAACGATCTGAGGTTGCAACTGGGGATGTAAGGGGACAGACACTCCAAAATATACGAGAAGGGAAGGATTTTTCTGAGCTTTATATACCACTAGCAGGAGTACCCAGCATTGCCCGGGAATCTATAACTGGTGAATTTCTCAAATGAAAGAAACAGAACATAGAAATAGAACAAACAGTTTTCTGATTGACATTTTATTGTAATAGGTAATATAAGTGGTCATTCCAGAGGCTTTGGATACACTATATTTTGTGTTTTTCCTTGTGGTACGAAAATGAACAAATTCTGAGGATTGCCCACTGTAGAACATGGTATGTAGAGTTGTCTGTGTGAAAAGCATGGATGCCTTCAATTTGCAGTGATTGCCGTTGAGCTTCATTAATTGACATAGCAAAAGCCAAACAAACAGGAAATTGTAGTTTGAAATCAAAGGGAAAATCATTCGGAATCAGCAGAATTCTTGGTATGAAAACAGTTTCACGTCTTGTGCAACGTTTCAGACGCCCTTGAAATAGACTTTTTTATGGCATCGGAAATGGACTTTCTAATTCTACGTCTTTTTTTCGGTGGCATGGATATATTAGTGAAAAGCAGGACAATTACAATGTGTTATATGTTATTACATATGGAATAAGCACCACAGTGAGATGAATGTACATTATTTACAATACGTCGGAAAGCGAACAAATAGCACAAGTCAGACAGAAAGACCAAGATTGAAATCGTACTGTGATTCGGAAAGGGATCAAATAGCACCACAAATACGGAAAGTCAGTCACGCGCACTGGGTCGTTCACGTTTTACATTCATACAGCAGTTCCCCTTCACCTGATTGTTGCCCAGGAATCTATAACCTTGAATTTCTTAAATGAAAGAAACAGAACATTGAAATAGAACAAAACAGTTTTCTGATTGACATTTTATTGTAAGAGGTAATATAAGTGGTTATTGCAGAGCCTTTGGATACACTATATTTTTTGTTTTCCCTTGTGGTGCGAAAATGAACAAATTCTGAGGATTGCCCACTCTAGAACATGCTACGTAGAGTTGTCCGTATGAAAAGCATGGATTTTCCAAATTGATGCCTGCAACTTGCAGTGATTGCCCTTGAGCCTTATTAATTGACATAGCAAAAGCCAAACCAACAGGAAATTGTAGCCATTTGAAATCAAAGGGTAAATCATTCGGAATCAGCTGTATTCTTTGTATGAAAATATCTTCATGTCTTGCGCAACCTGTTATGATAGTTGCTTTAATAATATTTGGATAGAGAGTCTTAACACAAAGGCGAGTCCCATTACACAGTTTTGGAGGATCAAGGTTGCATAGTAGCATGATAGGTTGTCTAGTTTTAAGGCACAAATTTTGCGGGGGAAGTCCTGCTAAGTACGGGGATGTGTGCCGAATTTTGTGTCAGTGAAAAGGTCCCCTGTGCTTCACCACGAACATTTGTCCCAACCAAATATACCCCATGACCTCCTCCTGGTCACAAAGGAGCCCTATCCCCAGTTTGGTGGCGATTAGACACCCGGTGCAGATGTGTATGGCGGACAAACAAACATATACGGGATTGCCTTTCTTCGGGAGTTTCATTGGCTCGTGACGTAGCAGTTCCACTCTTTTGTTCGTCCACTCTGGATTTTGTGTGCTGTGGCGTTTCAGACGCCCTTGAAATAGAGTTTTTTGTGGCATCAGAAGTGGACCTTCCAATTCTATGTCTTTTTTTCGGTGGCATAGACAGATTAGCGAAAAGCAGGACAATTATAATGTGTTACATGGTATTATGTACGGAAGAAGCACCACAGTGAGATGAATTTACTGTATTTACAATACATCGGAAAGCGAACAAATAGCACCAGTCAGTCAGAAAGACCACTACTGAAATCGTACTGTGAGTCGGAAAGTGAGCAAATAGCACCACAAATACAGAAAGCCACGTGTGAAGTGAAATATCAGGCCAGATTAAAAGCTATGTTGAAAGGGTTGGAGTGCTTGTGTCAAATCAACTTAAAAAAATCACTACCATTAGTGATGCAGCAACGCAGAACATTCAAGACATGCAAATGTATATTACTTTTTAAAAGAAATAAGTAGGACATCCCCAATGATTATTTTGTGAACAATTATTCTGTTAACTATTTTGTTGATTTATCGAATAATCTAACAACTTACTTTGTCTAAATAATTAGTGTAGGCACTCTGTATTTGAATTTTTATTGAATAATTTTATGTGGAATTTGAAAAGAAAATGCATGAAGTTATTCACACAGCTTTGTTTTCCTACCTCACAAAGAGGAGACCAGGGTTTAAGTCCTGGGTGCTCCCTGCATGGAGTTTCCATGTTCTGTCTTTGTGCATGTGGGTTTCCTCCAGAGTACTCTCACAGTCAAAAAACATGCAGGTTATTTGGATTGGTGACGCTAAATTGGCCATAGTGGGTGGATGTGTGTGTGTTTATCCTGTAATAGACTGGCCCCCTCGTGTAGTTCCCATGTGGTAACGTGGTGATTGCTGGGATAGGGTCCAGCTACCCTGTGATCCTGCCCTGGATAAAGTAGGTTAAGAAAATTGATGGATGGATGGATGGATGGAAGAGAGAGCAGAGACTCTGTGAGAAAGGTAAGTTACAAATGTTACTGGAAGACTAAAAAATAAATGTACAGGGGGTCCTCAGGTTACAACACAGTTCTGTTCCTACAACAGTGATGTAACCCGAATTGTGGTGTAAGTCGAAACACACTCTAGCCTAAGTAACTTTCCTATCTTAACACATTTGCAAAATCATAATCTAGAACATAAAAACACAAAATCTAAGCCTCAGAAAAAGGAAAAAGACATAAATATACTGTACTGTACACTGTACTGTAGTAACAGAAAAAATGAGTGTAAAAAAAATCCTTACCTTTATTCCTTCTCATGTCTCAATTTTTTTAAGTTTTTATGGGAGTGAGCATTGTAAACTCGAAACGTATGTCGAAACGTTGTAACCCGAGGACCCCCTGTATTTCCTTTATTAGCTTGAATATAATAAGTTTAAATAAATCATATCAATATGTATTTGTGTACTGCTGTATGTTGGTGCCATGCCAGGGATTTGTTCCTGCCTTGCGCCCTGTGTTGGCTGGGACTGGCACCAGCAGACCCCCTTGACCCTCTGTTAGGATATAGCAGGTTGGATAATGACTGACTGACTGTATTTGTGTATATTCACACCTATATTTTTAAAAAGCCCATCTTGAGATATACTTATGATACTTATTCATAGGGGGTGACACGGTGGCGCTGTGGTAGCGGTGCTGCCTCTCAGTTAGGAGACTTGGGTTCGCTTCCTGGGTCATCCCTGCGTGGAGTTTGCATATTCTCCCCGTGTCTGCGTGGGTTTGCTCTGCGTGCTTCCACATTCCAAAGACATGCAGGTTAGGTGCATTGCCGATCCTAAATTGTCTCTAGTGTGTGCTTGGTGTGTGGGTGTGTGTGCATGTGCCCTGTAGATTGGTTACTGCATTGCGCCCTGTGTTGGGTGGGATTAGCTCCAGCAGACCCCCGTGACCCTGTATTAGGATATAGCGGGTTGGATAATGACTGACTGACTGACTGACTTATTCATAGGTATTGTAAACACAGTTGCTTTCCAGTTTATTGGGTAGCGGGGACCACTTTTGTGTATGGAATGTTGTACAATGCTGTACACAAACATTTACCCAACTTTAAAGAATAAAACTAAACCAATACAGCCTCCAAGGTCACTCATATAATATATTAGGTACTTTTTTATTTGTGTACTTTAAACATGTTTTGTACTTTCTATAAATGATTACATCAAATAATAGCACTGCGCTAGAAATACATTTACTGACATAATTGTGGCACAATGATTAGATGTTCTGTGTCACAGTAATTGGAAGCAAGGTCCTTATGTATAAAACGTGCTTATGGTCAGAAATGTGTGAAAGTCATTTGTTACATGAAAGTCAGGATTTATAAAACATGAACATGGTGTGAAAATTGCCTTAGCATTATGACAAGTTTCGACCATCTGTAAGTCCTGTGCAGACTTCTTTTGAGTTGGCATTTTAGTGACTCCATGTGGCAGGACAAAGAAGTTAGCAGAAAATCTCATTTTGTTACTTATTACATTGAGACATTAATCACATTCTGCTATTCCCAAACTAACTATATCAGAATTAACTGATATGGTCTCTCAAAACAGGTGTCTTCAATGTTGGTAATAACATCTAATACATAGAGTTAATGCTAATTGTCTATAAGAGTGCGCTGTGTGTTGTACAACATAACTGGCGAAAGCAGTGTTAGCTCTTTTGGAGAATATTGGCAAAGGCAGACTATGAAAGGAGAGAGTTTTCAGGGATTGTGGAGATTTTTTGGCTCATGATGATGGCTTACTTATAAGCAATTTAGACTTTCTGGAGTCATCCTCTTGGAGTTGTGTGCTGAACTGGAGCCTACGTTATAGAGACCATCATGCAGAAATCACACAATCCCTTTTCTGTTACAGGATCAAACAGACCTATGGTATTTGGCAACGTGCACTTTTCAGTGTGAACTGGCTGACCAGTCAGGAAATTTGCTGTCATCCCTAAGCCGTGTCATGCCATCTGTATGGGATGGTTTAATTAAGATGCTACCCAGATACATCCAGTTTCCTTATGATCAAGGTGAACAGGCTGTGATCAAAAGGCAATTTGCAGTGATTGATCACTTTCCTAATGTAATTGGTGGAATTGTCTGCATACATGTTGCTACAAAGACTCTGTCACAATTCTTTTTTTGTAAACAGAATGCACTTTCATTCAATTAATATACAACTAATATTTGATGCTCAAATGTGCCCGACTAAAGTTGTTGCAAGGTGGAGCCCAAATGAACCCACAATTCCTTTATTTACACTGTGAACACTGTGGGAAGCAAACTTCAGGGTCAAGCTGTGTGATGATTGACTTTTTGGTAAAAAAGCCTAAATAATATGATTGCAATTGATTGTAGTATATTACATAAAACTTGTATAATCTTTCTTCCAGGAGATAGTGAGTACAACATAATAACACAGATACAGTATAATGAAAGTCATTCATGCCACATAATCAGTGATAGAATGGACCATTAATTCTTTTAAAGGTTTAAATGTAGATGGCAATGCTTGCTGGGCAGCACTATGCCCTGCAACACCACAAAGGTTTTCCGCATTATGATATAACATTTTGATATTGCATGTGGACTGTAAAGACACTTGTATATATTGCAACATTTAAATTTACTTGGCAAAATACTTACATTTCTTTACAAATTCATTAAGAATGTTCTTAATATCCTCCCAAAGTCCAAAGACATGCAGGTTAAGTTGATTGGCAATTCTAAATTGTCCCTAGTGTGTGTTGGGGTGTGTGTGTGCCCTGTGGTGAGCTGGCGCCCTGCCCGGGGTTTGTTTCCTGCCTTGCGCCCTGTGATTGGCTCCAGCAGACCCCCGTGACCCAGTAGTTAGGATATAGAGGGTTGGATAATGGATGGATGGATGGATGTTCTTAATATCTCACAATTCTACCCATCCATTCAGCCTGCACCAAATTCATGCCGGGCACTAGTGGCAATTTGGGCACTGAATGATGGTACACTGCAATTGCTCTCTCCACTCAAATGTAGTCAGTTATTCCCACTTCCAGTTTTTCCTTTGATCAGTGGCTCCATCAAAATGAATGTTTTTGCAGTTCTTCTCTTCAGTCAGTAATACCTGTAAATGCACATTTAAAGAAGTTTTGTTTTCTGTGTTATCCCATGGTTTGTGCTAAATACATCACTTCTTCTATTTTGTATTGCCATTTTTTACACTCTGTGATGCCTTACAGCCTAAACATGTCACTCAGGGACATGGCCAAATATGATGGTGATTAAATTATGAATATTTTAAAAAGGCATTTTCACACGGTATATGGTTACGGATGGGAGCTAACAGGAAGATGCTAAATGCCCATGCACGAGCAAGTAGTTTTCGCTTGATACAAGATTATAAAGGGCCATAAAAAGAGTAACAGAATGCTTAGCATATGCCTCTGTTTTAAGGAAGGGCATTAAAAAGCATTATTTATCAGACATTGTAAAAAGCAGTGAGGATAATACACAAGCTGATTAGTTTACTTTTTTTTTTAACTGAGTCATTACTGAAGCTGAAGCTACTACTCAAGAAAAAGAAGAACTGAAAACTCCTTTCATGATGACATTCACAAAAGAGAGATTTTTATTTTTTTTATTGATCATTTTTGGTAGTTGGATCACAGGTCAATCAAGGCTGTGTTAAGCTCTTTTGATTTATTTTATTGCATACATCAAAATAGTTAAAATTTTAAAATGCTAATAAAATGAATACACACAAATGGAAAAAATGGCAATATTTTTGCTGAAACGTTGGCAAATTAGAAGAAAAAGAAAACGGACCAACAGGAAAATCATTCCACATGTGAAAACTGCACTACGCAGTCTGTGGTGCAGAGACAATGGACCTGTGCTCTGACCTCCAAAAGCCATGCGAAAAGACAACTTCCCCTTGAGGCTTAATAAAGTATATTAAATCAAATCAGAAAATCAATTCAAATCAATGGGCTTCGAAACCTGCAGTTGTTGGTTGTTATTGCATTCCTGCAGAAAGCCCTGAAAAGATGCTAGACACTGGCAAGCAAAATGATAGCCACAGCTCCTGATGTTATCATTTAGAATGTTCTAAAGGTTCTGTGTGAGTTAAGGTCAGAAGTGAAGGAAGACCAAATCAACTCTTGCACTGCAATATTCAATACTTGGGGTTGTTGTGGCCACACTAGCTAAAGCTTAGCTTGTGCTTGTGTAGAATGTGACAAAAGTTTTGCCAAAGCAATCCAAAGCATGTTTTTGGCCGTTCCAGCTAAACAAGGCCTAGGTAACCAGTAGGAGTAAACAAGATAACACAACTTGGGCCCCTTTGAGGCCTCCTCTACAAATTTCTGGCCTATCTGTCCTACTACATACTTGACCATTCACAGGCTTGAGTACCCTAATTTTCGGTTCTTTTCTACTTCCCAGACTGCTTTTATTTAATACTGTGGTTCTTCTTCTTCTTCATCCTTCTCCTATCAAGGCAAACTCTTTTCTTTGCTACTATCTCAGCTCCAAGTTTTTATCACTGACCAGCTGGTGGCCCTCATATGCCTAGATCTAGGAGTGTCTCTCATGCCATTCTGATGGAAAGCATCTCTGGGTCACATCTGTCCTTGCAGAGATTCCTGCAACCACTACAATTCCCTGAAGCCTTTGTGGTAGTCTATGCCTCTGCTAGCAGCCTGGAGCATTTGTAGTAGTAGTATAGTAGTAGTAGTAGTAATAGTACTATCATATATTTATAGTGCACTGAAAAGGTGCATGCCTAACTAACATGCAACACATTACCACTTTCTAGAACTATGATAAGCAAAAATGTATTAAAATACATAACTTTGATTAATAGAAAATACAAAACAGCATACTAGATGTATTTCATAACCCTGTTTATATAGCACTTGGTTACTACTAGGTCCTGAAACCTAGTGGAAAAAAATCCAGTATATACATACTTGCAGATAGATAGATTGGGTAAATGTGCCTTGCCAAAGCAAAAATAAAAGATTCAGTTATGAGAGAAAACCCTTTCTGGAAAGAGTTTATACTTGTAGGACAACTTTATCAAAATTTGTGCTAAGCATCTTTCTTGGTAATGTTACCCTTTTCACATATGGTGTTTTGTGTGGCTCAGCACTAACAGCTATAAAGACAGTTAAAGAAAAGGGCAGCAAATTTGCATCCTCAGCTTAAAATCAACGGTATAGGGTAGTGATGTCCCATTCAGGATTTGTTCCATCTTGCTAACCTCCTTGCCATTACAAGAGTCAGGTCATGCTGTCTCACTTAGGAAATTATGATTTCCTGCAAAATCCATTTGGTGCAATGCACCCCATTCAGGCTGCTCTTAATGAAGTGGAGTTGTATCTAGCCTACATGGTGGATAACAACCCACAGCATTATCCTAGTTTCCCAAATGGGTTTAGTTTCCTCTTTTTATCCACATTGTATCCCTTCTATCCAGGTGGAACAGGCTGAAGTGTAACTCATCCTTGAAGAGGAGCTAAGGCCACAAATCTATCACAACTCTTTCTGGTCCCAGGCCAGTCTGGTATGACATTTACAAAATGTGAACAGAGGGCCTCTGACTGCTAATAGCTTCCTCTAATTCCAGCAGTATGGAATCTGCCTCTAACTTCACTGCTATTGATATTTACATTGTGGTTGACAGAAGTTTCAGCAGCAGTAAGTGACAGATCTATAACAATACCTCAAATGGATGTGTTGGTCTCACTCTGGTGATGTCACCCAAGGGGTAACAAAATCCTGGATGATCATCTATCTTGCTAGTCTGATGAATCCTGCAATTAGAAGACAGTGGAGGGACGTAATTCATAGTACCAAACAGTGGCATAGCTTTCTTATCAGGGGTCTGTGGGGAAAAATATTAAGGTGGTCCCCGTATAGTATTAAGGAAAAGAAATAATAAGTCTTTATGAAGAAAACTTAAATAAAATGTAGATTTATTTAATTGAATATAGAATTTCTTTAGTGAAAAGTCAAGCAAAATGACACCTTTTATTGGCTAACTTAAAATATTACAATATACAAGCTTTCGAGGCAACTCAGGCCCCTCTTGCCTGAAGAAGGGGCCTGAGTTACCTCAAAAGCTTGCATATTGTAATCTTTTTAGTTTGCCAATAAAAGGTGTCATTTTGCTTCATTTTTCACTGCATTCGTAATGGCTAACACAGTACAACACCCTAGTACAAAAGACATAGAATTTCTTTGAAATAAGTTTTTGTACGTTAAATATTAAATTTTTTATGTAAGAGGAAGACACTGTAAATGCATTATTTCAGAAGCACAAATAGGCCACTTAAAATTAAGTCCCTGGTAAAATATTTGAAAATTTGTGAATATGATTCAAAATGCTTATGCTTCCTAGCTGGATGGAATGTTATCCCTAAATCTTAAGTCACTTTGTGTTAGACTGTGATAATTAAGTGTTCTCTTAATACTTTTGTGTAGTTTATGTGGTTTGGACCAGTAGGAAAGCAGCTCAAAAAATTTTGTATATACAATGGTCTTTTTGAACAATATGTCAATCAGTTTTTGATCAGAGTGAAAGCAGTGTGTATTCTACTATATATATTCTACATTCCTAAAACTGATACTGATGCATTGCAAAGCTGACTGTAAAGAGAAAATGTGAGAAAAGATGGATGTATATGGTTGTGGGTGATGCTAAACAGTATGATAAATAATGTAACTATTGTGCACCTTTCTCCCTCCAATGTTCTACACCCACTGATTCTGACAATTGCAGGACGGTTTATTGTATATAATGTCTAATATTACATTTAGTGTATTGTTTTGTAATAATTACCTTTGTTGTATTCATTGTCTGTTGTTAGAACATAAGAACAAAAGAAACATGGCAAATTAGAGGAGACCATTCAGTCCATCAAGCTTGTTTGTTTAGCTAATGGCTAAGCTGTTGGCATTGTACTACTGTTACTAGTCTGTGAGGGGCCTGTAACCAGTGTTCTCATTGTACTATGTACTTTCCCTGATGGTTTAATAGCCTTTATCTGAGTTCACTCAGGCTGGCTTATTGACCAAAATTTGTGGATATTAGAGTAGAGGTTTTTATAACCAAAACTGATGCCAACCTCTTTTATTTGCCTTTTATGACATGCAAGAAGGACCTAATTATTCTAAACTCAGGTCACAGGTTGTATTCAATTTACTATGTACACATGACAGAAAATATATTTGAACGGAATTCATTTGTTACTGATGGTAACTCTGGGTGTGCTGTCATACCCTAGGTCACCAGGAGTTGTTGATTTGTTAAACGCTTAATACAAGAGTATAAAATCATTTAGTTTTCAACTAAACTGGCAGACTAGGCAGTTTTGTTGTTGCTGTTGTATATTATTTTAAATTTCACAAACTGGGGTGAGAATTGTAGGTCTTGGAAATGTAAGTATACAGAAAGAGGCCAGTTTCCACAACGACTGTGCATAATCAATAGATATGAATACCTTTTCACAGTTTCCGGGCTTCATGCATATATCTGGAAAGACCTCATAAGTACATTTAGTCTTTCCAGTAAATTCTATGAGATGATATGAACAAGGAGCATCAGATAAACAAGGCAAATCTTTTTTCCAGGTTTAGGAGAGTTGCAAAGGAAAATAATAGTGTGAATGAATTGTGGGGAAAGAAGTTGTGTATGCAAAGTAAAATATTCATGGATATGGAATTTTTTTGATTGTATTACAATATCTTTGCACTTGAAAAACACACTTATTTTACTTAACTAGTATTTCCTATATAATTAAGCATTGTCACACCAAAGTCACTCTTAAGCATTGCTATTGTGACACAGATTAAGTATTGAGCAAACCATGAGTTAGGAGTGCTCAAAATAAACCATAATTCACTTTTTAGCAACACATTGTTGAGCAAATTCAAATCCAAGACATTTTGTTTACAAACTTGAGATGTGTCAAGGCACGAGAAAAAGTAGGTTTTTTATTTTTCAATACAAGAAAACCTCCAGATCATGAAATAATATTATTTAGTAAATTCAATATTCATAACAGTCACAATTTGATTCGAATTGCTGTGAGTACATAGAAGTAGAGATTGATCTTCTAAATATTACCCTGACACTGTTCTCCAGTCTTCATTTTGGAGAGCTGAAGTAGACACCAAGGTTATTATAGTTTTTCCTTTTTATATTAGTTTTTACTTCTATATTTTTTCTGACCTTACTTGGAAATTCAGTTTAGTTTTAGTTTTCCTTCATCATGTATTTTTTGTTTAGTTTTTATTTCACAAGACATTTCTATTTTATTTTTATATCTATTAGATTCAGTTTTAGTTTTAGTAATCATGGCATGGAGCGCCTACGGAGTTTAGTTTTGTGCCACAATCAGACAGAACTGTACACTTAACAGATTTGGATATGAGTTTAATGTTAGTGGAAGCTTACTACACTACATGGTATACTATCTGGTTTTGTTTTTGTCTGATAAAAAAAGCATAATCAAAACTAGATACTGAATATGAACAATTTTACACAATTTTATAATTTTAAAAATATTTTCTCATGAAAATCGCAGGAGTTTACGAAGAACAGGGCTCTTAGACTTGAATCCATGTGCAGACCCCACCTAGCTGTATTGAGGGAAACAAAGAAAAACAAGCATGTAGTGTCAAGGTTAGGGGTAGTGAGACTTGAATAGCCCAACATAAAAGGACAGTAAACCCATAATGAGCAGAGCAAGAGCAGTTAATAGGAGTACGGACAGGCATAAAACGATAGAGACAGCATCTGAGATTAAGAACAATGTATACATTATCTAAACCTGTTTATCCAGAGCAGGATCGCAGGAAACCTGGAGCCTACTGCAGCAGGTTTGGATGTAAGGCAGGAAAAATCCCTGGTATGCAATATGTATGATAAGGCTGATGTTAAGAACAAAAAGAATATGATATTTCTACTATCTATTTTAGGAGAGAGAGAAAGACATTGAAAAAAGGGAGGCAAATATTTTAAAATATAATTCTGCTAATGGATTACTTTCAGAATATCAGGTATTTTGAGCTGTGAATATGAACTAAAAAAAGATAAATTAATAAATATAGAATAAATACAAAAACCCATTAGTATGTTTAGTTTTTTTAATCACTTGGCAGACTCTCTTTGCTGACCTACCTTTTGTTTGTATAGCTTTGTTTTTAAATAATATTTTAAAGCAAAACTGATTGGTCAGCAACGATGCTGATCTTGTATGATGACCTTGTCAGTCTCTCGATCAGTGCCATTTTATTTTCAAAAACCGGGAATGGTCTCCCCTAGACTTTCTTGTATACTCAGATATGGGGATGGATATTTGAGGAGTAAACCGCAAGACAGTGATTATATTTTTATATTATATACATTAAGGAACCATCAACAACAAATCAAATCAAATTAATACTATATTAAACAATTATTATAAAAGTAAAGTTGAATAAATCGGACTCTGCAGCTGCATGAATAAAAAAAAAAAATTCAAGTAAAGTACCATTTCTGGGTGATGGATTTGGCCCAAAAGTTAATACAGATCTACAATTGTGGTGTAACAATCACATGCTGAATTTCATCCATCTATCTAGTTACGTTTTTGAGTTATCGTGTTTACACACACACAGACATAATTCCAAAAAATGGCAAAAAAGCAGTCACCTGAGAAATAAACTGAAACGTTACTCACTCGTGATTTTTCTGTCCATATAGTAAATGTTTTGTTGACCAGCACATTCTGATTTCAGCCATTTGAATTACATCTTGATATACAACAAGCACAAAGAAAGATGGCACGTAAATCACTTTCTATTTCACACGCTTTACTCACCCACATTCAGCTTGCTCTGTCACCGCAAATGCTGTGTGAACAGCCGCCCTCCATCACCAGCCGCCATTCACTGGATGAATATATGCGGGTGGCTCGTGGCGGATGACTTTCTGTTTTAGAGTTAAAACTTACAAGGGTTTAAAGACTAACGGCAAGAATAATCATTCAAAAATGAAAACTAAAAATATTTTAGTAAATTATTATTGGGTGGCACGGTGGCGCAGTGGTAGCGCTGCTGCCTCGCAGTTAGGAGACCTAGGTTCGCTTCCCGGGTCCTCCCTGTGTGGAGTTTGCATGTTCTCCCCGTGTCTGTGTGGGTTTCCTCTGGGCGCTCTGGTTTCCTCCCTCAGTCCAAAGACATGCAGGTTAGGTGGATTGGCGATTCTAAATTGGCCCTTGTGTGTGTGTCCTGTGGTGGGTTGGCACCCTGCCTGGGATTGGATTCCTGCCCTGTGTTTGCTGGGATTGGCTCCAGCAGACCCCTGTGTTTGGATTCAGCAGGTTGGAAGATGGATGGATAAATTATTATTTTATTTCAGTTAGTCTTTCCAGCTGTGGTGGGCTGGCGCCCTGCCCGAGGTTTGTTTCCTGCCTTGCGCCCAGTGTTGGGTGGGATTGACTCCAGCAGACCCCCCAAGACCCTGTAGTTAGGATATAGCAGGTTAGTTAATGAATGGATGGATAGTCTTTCCAGTTACTTTAATAGTTTTGCTTAGTTTTAGTTTTTCATTTTGGTTTTCTTAATTATTTTATTTCAGTTTATAAAAATGTTTTTTTAATAATAGTTTCAGTTTTGATTTCAGTTTTCGTTAACTATAATAACCTTGGTAGACACACACTACTCTATATTCTTACCAATATGCTATTCTCTACTTTAAAATTAACTTTTTTCTTTATTAGACAGCATACTTTTCTCTTTTGCACATAGCTGAGAATATATAGTTGTTTTATTTTCAGATAGTTCAAGTTCAAGTTCAAAGTTTATTGTCATCTGCACAGTAAGAAAACATGTTTCCCTGTACAATGAAATTCTTTCTTTGCTGTCCACACCAAATGACAGAAGCAACGTATAAAAATAAACATAAATAATAAGTAGCAGATAGATAATAAGTAACAGAGGCAGCATAAAGTATAAAAACAATAGAAATATAAAGTGTAATGTGCAGGTAGGTGTGTGATGGACAAGTCAAATACAGTTGTGTGAGGTAGATAGAATGTGACGAACCATGGTTATAAACTCCAGTCAATCATTTAGGAGTCTAATGGCCTTGGGAAAGAAAGATTTCTTTATCCTGGAAGTCCTGCATTTCATACTTCTATACCTCCTGCCTGAGGGTAGAAGAGTGAACAGTTTGTGCTGGGGGTGGGTGGTGTCCCTGAGGATCCCGGCGGACTCTGCAGTTGTAGATGCTCTGCAGAGAGGGCAGTGGGGTCCTGGTGATCTTCTCAGCAGTCTTTATCATTCTCTGCAGGTGTTTGTGGTCCATAGCAGTAGTGTTGCCGTACCACACTGTGATGCAGCTGGTCAAGATGCTCTCAACAACTGTAAATGTTGCTGAGAATCTTAGTTGACATACCATACTTCCTCAGCCTCCTCAGAAAGTACAGCCGCTGTTGAGCCCTCTTGACCAGTGTGTGGTGTTCCGTGTCCAAGTGAGGTCCTCACTGATGTAGACGCCCAGGTATTTAATGCTGCTTACCCTCTCGACTTCTAACCCTCGGATGAACAGTGGCCGATGAGGTCTCCTCTCCTTCCTCATGTCCACTATCATCTCCTTTGTCTTGTCTGTGTTGAGGGTGAGGTTGTTGTCCTCACACCATGACACCAGACTGTCCACCGTCGTCCTGTAGGTCACCTCATCCCCACCAGTGATGCGTCCAATCACTGCGGTGTCATCTGCAAACTTTAGGATGATGTTATCTTTATGGGAGGCGACACAGTCGTGGGTGAACAGGGTGTAGAGGATGGGGCTGAGAACGCATCCCAGTGGGGTGCCTGTGTTTGTGATAATGGTGGCCGAAATCCTATTACCAATCCTGACAGACTGGGGCCTGCCAGTCAGAAAGTCTAGGAGCCAGTCACAGAAGGATAAAAGGGATTGGTAATAGGATTTCAGCCACCATTATCACAAAAAAAAATTAAATAGCCTCTAAACAATGATTCTAATAAAAGTATCTTGTTATAATTCAAATGAAGATAAAGCAATTTAAAGAATCAATCATGTAAAAGGAAAAAATGAAAATCTAACAAATAAGCAAATTACTTCAAAAAAGGGCAAAAGAAAAAAAATGAACTAAATAAAAGACAAAGAAACAGTGACATCAAAAAACAAAATCAAGAAATGAAAGAATAAGACAACCAAAAACTAAAAGAACAAATTTCCAAAAGAAAATACAAAAATGTAGCATCTCAAGAGAAGTTACGAAAAATGGAAAGCACTATCCAAAAGTCCTAAAGAAGAAGCTAAATTCAAAGCAAACCAAACATTTTAACAAAAGCCTCTTTGGAGATACACAATTTAAAAAAGAGATCTACTAAATAACAAAAATTAATGGTCATACATTAAAAAGAGCACAAAAAAGGGTTGGTCTGAGAACAAATCTGGCAGAGCAAACTAATGCTACAGCTTTAAATAACAGTTGTCTTTTATTGCCCTCTTAGGTGATGGCTGTGCTCAAGAAGATCAATAGCAATGTGACCCTGCCCCTGCAAAATCAGTACAGTAAGAAACATCAGGGATCAGGGAACCAAACAAACAGTAAACAAGGCAATGGCATGGGAACTTGGGAAAAGAAAAATGCATAGAAAAATTAAAAAAGACGAGGCCTTGCTAACCCTCTATCTAACACTGTAAATGTGCTTTTAGCTTTTAGCATCCATGATTCTAGTATTGTGCCCATAGCTGCTAGTACAGGCTCCGACTTCATGCAACATTAGAGTAAGCAGGTTCAGTAAGGGATAGACAGATTATTATATTTACTGTTTTGTATTAACTAATGGCTTAGTTGTCCTTCTTCTAGTCACATTTGTTCCATGGAATTAAAATTGTTTAAATGAGAAAGATTCACATTGAAAGGACCCACTAAGGTCCTTCATGTCTGCTAGATTTCTTACAAAAACAAAATTGGTTGGTCAATCTTAAAATCTCACAAAAACGCAGAAACAAGTTAACCGCAAGTGTAATTTAATAAATATTTCAATTAAGGCAGTCACAAATTTCTGGTATTAAAAACTTGGTTGCAATTAATTATTATAGTCATTATGGCTATGTTCACAATGCAGCTCAATTATATATATATTTTTTTGGTGTGTGAACTACAGAAAACCATATGAAAATTGAACTTTCAGATTGGATTTACACCATTTTCACATGTGGTACTGTTCTGATCTCACTATTAAGATGTAATAGATATTCAGGCAGCTAAACTCCTCCCTTTATCAATATGACGACTCGGAGACTGGCTTGACACGAGGTGTACAAATCTCCAGTTTATTAACAAAAAGCAGGTGTGAAACTACAAGTAAAGAAACATAATATTTAGCACGCAAACAACAAACAGTTTGGTAACAGCTTTAAACTATAAGTAGCAGTACAGAACGGTAACATTTTACAAAAATGAACTTCGCTGCATGTGTTTGTGGTAGATACATTACTTACACCGGGAACACCCCACTATAGGAAGGACAAATATCACAAAGTTTACATATCTGAACATAACAACAGTTTACAAAATGGAAATGGTTAATAATTAAGCATTTTGCCCATCTTAACAAATATGACAGGTACTAAATCTGATATAGATGCATATGACTTGAATGTGACCTACAATTTATACACTTCAATCAGAATTGTCTGGAAATTGACTTCACTATTTACTGTGAACTTTGTTACTTTGTTGCATTGAAAATCAAGATGGTTTACACTATAGTATCAATGCAGCATTCCCATTGAAAGACAGTAAGATGTTAGACTTAATAAGAATTTTGGTTAAGGGTTGGTGGCAAATACAGCCCAATTGCAAGGTGTTTTCTGAAAGAAATGACACACTTGTACACTCATTTTCCAGGAAAGTCTTGCAGGCAGATGTTGTAATATGCAATCAAGTGCCACTTCAACATTCTGAAACTGCCAGTCTACTATTTTGCAACAAAACCATCCACATTTTGCTCTCATCAGTCCTGGGATCTCTCTTTCATCCACTGAGTATTGTTTACAGATACGGGAGTGACAATTGGATGCAAAGCAATGAGTATGATTTTCTTTCTTTGCCATAACAAGCAGAGGAATTTGCAGATGTCTTATACTGAAGCCCATATGAAGGAGTACATCTGCCAACATCCATTTAGCATTTGTGTTTGTATATTAGGTCACATTCATCTGATGTATTTGTGTGTGTGTTCACCCTGTGACGAACTGGCACCCTGTCCTGGTATTGTTCCTACCTTGTGCCCAGTGCAGGCTAATTTTTCCCTGCGACCCTGCCCTGCATGAGCAAGTATAAAAATGGACGTCAAGATGAATGAATAATTTTGTGCATGCAGGACATATTCAGGTTGAATATCTGTTCACACTCGTAGTAGATTAGATAAACTTTATTATTTTCATGGGGAAATTATATGTATATTGTAATGGAAGGCACATATGGGCTGGTGTCCCGGAGCCCAGAATAATGGAGAGATCAGGGGAGTCTACGTTTCAAGGCTGTATGCTCCCCTAATCCGCTATATGACAGCATGAATGCTGGGATTTGCAGCCTGACAGCGCAACCCTGTTGGGGTCTGTGGGTACCACGAGGGGGTGCTGCAAAGAGTTACACTCCTCACTGTTTGGAACTTCCGTATGGTGCACAAGTGCTTTCAATGGGTGAAGTTCTGGCACACAAAGAATTCCTGGGTCTTTAATAAAAGAAATTGCACTGCTTCGTCCAGGTGACTCGGAGCCGGGAGAGGAGACAGGCAACACTCACTGGGTAGTAGTAGCAGTCGAGAGGAGCAAAGAAGTGTGCATTTAATTACTGTTTAGAGGTATTTGTTTAAAAATGATAACCCTTTGTTTTATACTCGGGACTTGGAGTTTGGGGCTTTCTGTATTGAATTCATTATTATTATTATTATACTAGCAACTGGGAGCCCGATCGAATCGGGCTACAAATTCTACATTTGTGAAATCCATACTTTCTCTGCAAAGAATAGTTTTTTTAAGTCCTTGAAATGATTTTGTTATCATGTCACTGATTTTTGCTTAAAATAGACCTTTTCTGATGATGTAATGAAGAGCTCCCTGTTTAAATGGGACTGCGAGACTTGAAGTCAGCTCTTCGGTGCACCTTATTTGATTTTTTCTGGCAAACAAATTTTCAAAGCAAACTGTATTTTACGACTCTAATCAGAGTCGGAGTAATAATTATGTTGCCGTGGTCATTTTAGATCTGAGATCGGCTAAAATGTAAACAATGACCGCTGTTAATACCCAGCCGTCATTACTCAGTTTGCCAATAGATGTCAGAAGGATGGATGCCAAAACCAAACTGCCCAAAGATAGATTTCAACGTACCAAGGTGACATTCTAAATTACTTACGGTTCCGGAGCTGTGGAAGGGTTTAAGTCAGTTGACGATGTTAGTCCAGGAAAGTACGTCCCACCAAATCAACGTTCCAAAAACCAGCCGAACTTACTGTTATCTACATGAACCAACACCGAGTTACTATACTCGGCCGTTACTGTTATCTGCTCGAACCAACACTGACTTACTATACTTGGCCATCCAGTCGCGTCACTGAAGCATTCGAACATTCTTAGCCAATCATGCAATACTGCGTCTGTGTTTGCCACGTTATGCGTCATGTTCTAACTACAGAGGCAGAGTCCCATTGCATGGCTCTAACTTGTATTGAGTTGAGGTATTGACGCGAACACCATACATACGGGGTATTGACGCGAACACCATACATACGGATAGTATCAAATTATATATAAGGATGGTTTGTTCTTTCTTTTATTCTATTTAATGCTTTTGTATATCCTGTGTTTGTTTATTGTATGCAGAAACTATTTGCATCATTTTGTTTTAAGCGCCTTGAGCATGGGAAAGGTGCTATATAAATAAAATGTGCTATTATTATTATTATTATTATTATTGTGAGTTAACCTACAATCACCACCTTGCTTGTGGTCTGATTGTTGTGAGCAAACTTTTTGTGAACTTTTCATTTTTTTTAAGCCCTACGATGGCTCCCAAGCATCCTGCATCTTCTAAGCTTTCTGGTAGTAATGAGCCTAAGCACCAGAGGAAGACCATGACCATTCTGGAAAAGGAAAACTCCTGAATATGCTTCGGGAAGGATAGCGTTATGTGGAACATCGCTCGCCATTACAAGTTTACATGCATTTAAAGTGTGTGGGAGGGGTATTTTAAGGCTTAAATTATAAAAAAAATATTTATCTATATGGTTTTTCTATATCGCGGATTTTCACCTATTGCTGATGGGTCAGGAACGTAACTTCTGTAATAGGCGGGGGATTACGGTATACTTTTTATTGTAGACCACACACACATATACTGTATACCTATTCAAATACAGGAATATATCTGCATTCTGAACTGCTCTGTGGAATTCTCTGCATTATTTACCAGTTTCCTGACCGACACTATGGAGTGAACACTGTAAGTCCTGAACACACTACAGATACAGTAGTCCTTTGCTACACTGGTGTTTTTCAGTGCTACTTAGAGTTTTGGTGTAGGGTATGTATTCTCTTGTAAGGGTAAACAGATAACCATGGCAGCTTGGCCTGATGGAAGAAGATAACCATCCAAAAGTAGAATTAATATCATAGTTCTTAGTAAATACAGTGTCTTTCTGGGGGTAAATAACACGAAGGAGCCCACATAATAAGTCTGAATTGAGGATTTGTGTTCTTCCGCTTGAACAGTCCTTTTTTGTAAATAAGCATCCATAAGAGCCACGTAAAATTAAATTTCAAATATTTGAATCCTTTCTAAAAAAGAGGCATTTAAAAATGGGTGATCTTTGGTAGCACAGTTGCTTCACAGCTCCAGGTTTTAATGCTTCAGTGAGTATGTGGTTTGCACATTTTCTCTGCTTCTGTGTCGGCTTTAGCTCATGTCATAAGACACACAGAGAAGATTGATTAAGAAATCTAAATTGCTCCCATTGTTGGTAAGTGTGAAAGTGTGCTGTGATGGACTAGCTTGTGGTCTAAAGATGATTTCCTCCTTGCACCCAGTGTTACCAGCTTTCTCTGGAGCTGTAATAAAAAAAATATAACTGGAAATGGAAAATTTGCACTTTTTTTTCATAATGCCATTCATGCTAGTTTCACAAATAAATCAATTGAAAATGTCTGAATATGTATTCCCCTGTGTTTATATACCTGCTATTAATATGCGAACAATCATGAGTCCTTCATTTTGACTTAATTTCCTAACATTTTTCATTTTCTTAAAATTTGTATTGTTCTTATTAATTTAACCTGTTCATTTAAGCAATAATGCCTAATACTTTCTTCATACTGCGATGGGCTGGTGCCCTGCCCGGGATTTGTTCCTGCCTTGGACCCTGTGTTAGGATATAGTGGGTTAGACACTGACTGACTGACTTTCTTCATAAAGGAGGTTAAATAATTAGCTGATGCTGCTATGAATTTAAAGCTGCCACGTGAATTCTGGTGGTTAAACTAAGTGTGGACAGCTTAGAAGGTGGATGAGCCAGACGAGTGAGGATCTTGATAGACTCACTGTTGAAATCTTTGCTGAGCCAAGGACTAATATACTGTAAGTTCCATTTCTCTGAATTAGAGAGGAAGACATAAATCTTGTTACATATGATTATGTAGGAATTTTTCATGCATACTTTGCATCTTAATCTGAAATGCTAGATGTAGTTTCTGGATTGAAGAAACATGCTCTATAAATATTACAACTTGTGGTCTATGGCCAGCTTGTCATCCCGGCCAATACCCCCCAGGCCGCCAGATGGAGTCCTCCCTGCAGCATGGAGGTGCCCCGAAGACCAGCAGGGAATCCTGGACAATGGAGTTTTCATCCACAGCCCTACTGGATACCACAGGGGCCGCTAGATGGAGCTGCAGGGAGGAGCAAAGAATATTATTTGCCCTATGCCCCGGAAGTACGTCCGAGTCAAATGGACAAGGGAAATGACGTGTGCTTCTGGGGTGAAGAAAAAGAAGATTTTTGATCTGACCCGGAAGTGCTAAGAAATCACATGGACTGAGGGTTTAGAAGCACTTCTGGGTCACGGACTATAAAAGGACTGTGGCAGCTCCCAGATGGCATGGTGAGCTGGGTGGAAGGGTGGCAACGTGTCTGGGAGTGGAGGAATTGTTTATTGAGTACTTGTATTGTGTTTAATGAGTATTGTGGAGGAGAGGGTGCTTTGTGCACTGTGCAGAATAAAAATAGTCAACTTTTGAACTTTTATCTTGTGTCTGGCATATTGGACAAGGGTTAAAGAGAGCGATCGCACCCCCTATCTGTCACAAACTTTATGGTGCAACTGAGAGAAAGGATTTAATAAAGTATGGTATGGTCCCGGGGTCCAAGAGTGGTATCTGATTCTATCCATTATTCTTATTTCATTATAAAAATAAAATAAATTGTAGATATCTTGTATCTAAATAATGAGGCACCCATTGTTGGGATTGGGTTGATAAGCTGAAAGGCAGGTTTCCTGAATAATCCTGTTACTGATTATTGTGATGGCTGTCTACAGGATGTAGATCATTGCTGTCTTGCAAAAGAGTTACCTGCTTTGCAATTTAAAATGCTTAAACATACATACAATAAAATATTGTGATAACAGAACTGCCTCCTTCCTTGGAAAATGTTTATATTTACCTGGTTTGAAAATGAACATGTCTGGGGACATTGGTTTTTAATCAGCATATGTGTACTCCTTGATAGTTGGAGACAATATTTTTTATTTAATCTGTGTTTACGTTATTTGTCAAGGCCAGAAAATTAGTATGTACCATAGTTTAATCCATCATCATGTTGATCAAGGCAGGGACTGAGGCAGATTTAAGCTTCTGGGCAGTAGATGTCAAAAGGTGAAGATGGTCCACTGAGAATGCTGCCAAGGCCACTCGCACAGAGCACAGGGGCTTGCTGGCAGATGAGGGTATGTGGCTGGTAAGACACAAGGTACATGGACAGCGATACCTACCTCCAGGGAGGAAGAGACTGTTCTACCAGACAGACACTGGTGGTGGGTCCAACGAGAGAGGGAAGATTTACGAAAGGACAGAGCGAAGCTGGCGGACATGAAGCGAGGCATACCTAGGTCATCGTATCCGCCCAAGGAGATCAGAAGTGAAAAGAAGAACGCTCACTCCATGAGGAAGAAACGCTAACAGGTATTCAACAAACTGGCAGAATTTCTGTTGGGAAACAAATGTCCGGTGAACAGAGTGTATCCAAGGATAGTTGGATGATTAAATGTTATGGTAACACAGTGTGCAAACTGGACTCTGCACCACTACAGGTTGTATCCTCCACTTTATGTTTTTAAATGACTTTTAGAGGGTGGACTTTGTGGTCTTCTTTTTAAAAAAGTGTTTTTGTTCCTGATATTGTTAGATTCTTATGTTTTTTGTCTTTTTGGTGTACTTTATATTGTCTTGCGTAATACAAGTTACTGTTGCTTTTCCTGAAAATGCTGCAGTGTCTTTCATTGTGTGTTTACTCACCACCCAATTTAAAGAAACCTTTGTTCTATTATCTGTAAATCTCAGGAGTTCCCAGTCTCTTAATAAACCTGGGTGGTGTAGTTGGATATTTTAAGGGTGTCTAGGTTAGATTACCTGCAAGTGTAACCAGACACCCATCACAATTTTCACAAAAGTCAAATTTATTCTCAGAAGCCACTTTTGTTAGATTACAGGTTCAAAGGGAGCTGCCTTAGGCACATGGCATAAATCAGTCTCGGACAAGATGTCACATTTCTTAACAATGGCTTTATGGCACATTCCAGTGGTCATCCATATGGGGACAATCTAAAGATGCCAGGAAATTTAATAGGTATATTGTTTGGGGAATGAAGTGCCCAGTGAGAGCCCACAGGGAGAACATAGAAATTCCATACTAATTAAGCCAGTTCAGAAAATGGATAAATTAATGGATATAAAGTACTAACCATGCTAAAGAAAAAAAATGTTTCAGAAAACTGAAAAGTGGGAAAGACTTCAAAAACACTTGTAGCAAAGTCTTTGCAAATGTTCTGAAATGACTAGCCTGACAGTTTTGGTGAAGCTATACTGTATCTAATGAGGAAAATCAACCTAATAGATAGATAGATTGATAGATAGAATTATATTTGTACAATTGTAGAAATTTGGCTTTTTACAGATGCTCAATAAATAAATAAATAAAATTATTATACTATGTCAAAAAAAAAACAAACCCATCTCAAATCTATGCCAGAATGACCAAAAAGAAAGAAAGCTAAAAAGAAAACTTTTGACTTGGCAATCACAGTTACAGTGAGGTGTTATACAGACGTTTTGCTTTTGATATAAATGAACCCCAGTAGCATTTCCTGACACATTTCAGCTGAATAATTTGTTGGTTGAAATGACACAGTGTTAGTTTGTCAGAGAGGGAACATACAGCATTGTTAATAATAGAACTCAGTTTTCCCAACATTTTCTCCTCTGCTACTACCTCCAGGGGTTCAAGGCTTGAGAGCACATCCCATAACTGACCATGCCCCTTTAATGAACTTGTTGATTGAGTGGGCTTTTTTTAAAGTGATGATACCAGCCCTTAGCACACCACAGTTAAAAATTCACTCTGGCCATCACAGAATTGTAGAATATGTAAAATATATCAGTACCTACATTGAAGGAGTGCAGTTTCATAAGAAAAAGGTGTTTGCTTTTCCCTTTCTTATATTGTTCCTCTGTGTTAAAAGACAAGTCCAGCCTGTCATTGTTGAGTGAACTGTAACAACGCACCACCTCTATGTCCACTCCCTCAGTAGTGACCAAATATAGAGGCTATTTGGTACGGCAAAATTCAATACCCTTCTCCTTGGTTTTGCTGATGGTACCAAGAAACAAAGTTCTCAACTTGTCTCCTATGTTCCGTCTCTTCCCCTTTATCAATACACCCCATAAGTGCAAAGTCATATGGGAATATCTGCATGTGACATGACCTTTTGTTATATTGACAGTCTGAGGTGTTCATAGTAAAGAGAAAAGGAGACCGTACCATTCATTTTGGTGCTCCAGTGTTGCTATCAGAGAAATAGTCTTTGAGCCTCACAAATTGCAGTCTGTCTAACTGAAGATCCATTATCCAGGACATCTTAGGCTCATCTACCTGCATATCTCTGAGTTTATCACGTAACAAGGATGGGTGAATGGTATTTAAGGCACTGGAGAAACAGAAAAACATAATTATCCCAGTGCTGCCAGTTTTGTCCAGGTGAGTGTAATAGTCACGTACATGCTCAAACTGTATATGATTAATGTATTCCAGTACTAGAAACTGCATTGAATAATGGATTCTAACATTACAAAACGTGTTTGTGGCATCATGTCCAGGGCTGTTTCCTGATATTTTTGGCAACCTAACTTACAACCTTGAACTTGGTTAAGAGGTTTTTGGTATATTATATTATATTATATCATACAGTGGTTCCTACCTTAGACAACCAGAATCTTGGGTTTGAATTCCATGCCCAGTTTAGGCTTGTTTTCCCCATATCTGCAATGATTTGTCTTTTGTTATTCATATGCACCTTATGATCTCAATCAAGACTGAATTCAGCATAAGCTGAAAAGAACTGAAGTGTTCTGAAGTAACCAGTTCCAATATACAGTATAAGAAGAGTCCTGTTTTTATTTTAGTTGTAATTTATTTGAAAACCAGTAGTTCCACTGGCGCTCCTCTCAAAAGAAACAATTGCTGAATGGAATGTAAGTTACCTGACATTTAGACTGAACTATCTGCATTTAGCATTGGTAAGAGAAAAAAAAAGAAGGCAGATTGCTAGGCACAGCAACAGAGGAATGAGACAGAGAAAAGAGATCACATAATATATATTACCCCTTTGAAAGAAGAACATCTATCCATCCATTACCCAACCCGCTATATCCTAACTACAGGGTCACGGGGGTCTGCTGGAGCCAATCCCAGCCAAGAAAGGGTGCAAGGCAGGAAACAAACCCCAGGCAGGGTGCACACATACCACACACTAGGAACAATTTAGAATCGCCAATGCACCTAACCTGCATGTCTTTGGACTGTGGGAAGAAACCGGAGCACCTGGAGGAAACCCACACAGACACGGGGAGAACATGCAAACTCCATGCAGGGAGGACCCGGGAAGCAAACCCGGGTCTCCTAACTGCGAGGCAGCAGCACTACCCACTGCACCACCTTGTCACCTGGGAATATAAAAGCATAATAGAGTGACCTACCAAAAGCAAAAACGAAAGTGAAAAACAAACAAAGCTAAAACAATAAAAGTTCTTAGCCCTTAGAGCCGGTCTTCATACATCCCTACCCCTGCTTGACAGGTGGCTTGGCTCACTCACTGGTCCATGGCAGTACCATACCAGGCACTTCTCTTACCCCTGTTCTTCAAGTTCTCTTACTCATCCCTGGACTCTTCTCTCTTCTCAACTCTGTTCTCAGCTAAACTTTGGTAATGAAGTTTTAAACCCTACTTTTGGGTCACTTTTGTCCAAACGTCAGAATCCGTTTTTGTATTAAAAGTAACCTTCCATTTGCTCCAGGGTCTCTAGGATATACAGTAGCTTGTGATGTCCTTTCACTCCTGAGACTTCCATTAGCACTAAAGAGACAGTTGCCAGCCCTCTCCAAGGAACATCACATCCCCATGCAGTCCCTTGCAGAACTATGTATCATTTAATGGCTGGGAAGTGTTGCCACCTCTGATGTTCTCCACTTGGCTCATGCTTTGTGTTCTACATATGGATGCTGCCTGCTGTATTTTCAGGGCACTCTGCTTAACGCCACCTAACAGCCTCTACCTATATTTCTATATTGGCAAAAGCCGGACCTTTATTGTTTACAGCTGGTATAGTTTCCTCAGTCCCTCTATCTTGGGGGCTGTCAATGCCAGCTTGATGGTGAGCTTGACCCAGAGGACCCCCTCATAATAAGAAGATTACTAAGAAGACAAGGACATGGAGGTGGGGAAGAGACTGAATTGAAGGGGGACAAA
Source organism: Polypterus bichir lapradei (assembly GCA_026402145.1). NCBI lineage: Eukaryota > Metazoa > Chordata > Cladistia > Polypteriformes > Polypteridae > Polypterus > Polypterus bichir. Next base: position 133,267,599 of record JANRMT010028174.1, read on the forward strand.
CAACTAATAGAACAGAGCAAAATAAAGGTCAGTCAATGCAAAAACAGAAGAAGAAATGATAAAAAAAAAATTTATGATAAAATGAATAGTGATTTCTATGTTAAGTCAAAGAACAACACATATAGTGAATAATAAATACTAAGTATGTTGGTAACAAAAAAAAAAGAAATAGAGGAATTCAGTATAAAAGAGTGGAGAGTAACCAGGCCGGTAGACACAAAGGGCTTTGACAAGAAGAAAATTAAGGCAATAGGTATGCTTTAGATCTGGCAGAAACAATAATTATAACAGTAGGAAAAAACTAAGTGTGAGAACAACTTTACCTCTACAGAACAGACCACAGACAACAGAAACAGTAAAAGATTAAGCAAAATAGTAAAACCACTTCAATCGATCTGAATATTAAAAAAAGGAATTAGAGGAAATTAAAAATAAGGGCAGGTAACTCAATTTAGAGATGTTGGTAAATGGTGAAATGGCATGATGGTTAGAAGTAAGGATGGGTAAGAGTTTATGAGTGAACCTGAATTAGGAATAGAAATATGTGTTATGTTTAAAAAAGGTAAACTGAGAAAGTAAAGCTACACAAATGGGGTAAAATTATATAGGTTTAATTTCAAAGTATAAAACAATTTTAAAGAACCATTTGCTAGACATTCTAGAATCACTTGACATACAGTATTAGAGGTGAAAAACAATATCATCAACAAATAATAAAGGTAAATTCAATTGACATTTAATTTCAAATTTCTTTCTTTTATGCTTGTCATTCTAGGGTACTATTTTCTTAATTTCAGCATGAAGTGCTTTTCTAATTATTAAACAGTAGATCCTCCAAAAATAGTGACATTGTGTGACACCATCACTGTAACAAAACAGTCCTCTTTATGTTTGACATCCAAGCAGTGCAGAGATTTGCCGTGTGCTGATAACTCTTTTCTTATTTATATCATATTGAAATAGTAATGGTCCACTAGTAAAATAGTAGGAATCTGGAAAAAAAATATAATAAAAGTTTAGATTTTCATTTGAAAAATCAATGTTCAGGATGAAAATAAAATAATGCAGAAAAGAAAGCTCATTCTACAGGAGCACTTGGGCAGTGAGTGACATTTTTATCATTATTTATCAATAATGGCACATAGCATATAATGGCAAAGAGTTGGAGAACCTTTAATTTCCTGTGATATTTCAACAAAAGATGTGAAAGGGCAAATATATGTTAACATTAGAAAAAAAACGCGCCATTGTGTTTTTTCAACAGTTAATCCATCACAATATATTCTATATGAGGAAAAAACTAGAGAAGCTGTCGCTGTTCCTGGCAACCTAGACTAAGAACATGCATGGATCAACCCTAGGTAGAGCTTTCTGTTTTTCTGTCACTTGGATGGATTCTATGTTTACCTGTTAGAGACTTTAGAAAAAGTCCGTTTAACATCAGTTATACTTGGAATGGATGTAGCACTAGGGTGTTGTACTGTGTTAGCCATCATGGATGCAATCAATGTAATTACATCTTGCCTGAAAAAGGGGCCTGAGTTACTTTAAAAGCTTGCAAATTGTAATCTTTTTAGCTAGCTAATAATAGATGTCATTTTGCTTGACTTTTCATTACTTGGAATGGGTGAAATGGTGGTTCACTGGCTAGCACTGCTCAGTAATAACTACAGAGTTCGAGGGGTTGAACTCTATGTCCACAGAGTCTATGTTGAGTTTGCATGTGTCTGCTTGTTTTCTCCTCACATACTGTATCCTAATATTTAGGTTCTTTGGCTGTTCTAAGTTCACCCAGTATGAATGAATGTCACCTGCAGTGGACTGACACCATGTCCAGGGTTGGTGCAGGGAAGAAAAACTGCCAAAGTTGGACTATTATTTACAGAACTATTGTTTACAAAGTGATAGGGAGTGACAGCAGTGCCAGTGCAAGTTTAATAACCTACCGTCAAGAAATAAAAAAGGAACACCATGGCCAAAGACATTACAAAATTGAACCTATTTAATTAAACAATCAAGAAAGTTTAAAAATGCAAAAAAACGGAAATTGCTAAATCTAAAGTACGAAACATAAAAAAAAATGAAAAGAGCAAGAATAACGAGAACAATTGGAAAGATTATAAAAAATTAAGAGCTAAGTAAATACTCTACCAGTGGTGGTTTGTAATGCAGGGTGTTGTAGCACTGTTCCCCCCCTCCAAATATTTTAAAAACTCTACTTAATTAGGTAATGTGAAATAATCATGAAATAAATTTGTTTATTTGCACAATGTGCCTGGTGTCCGTGCATATGAACATTCATTGAAAATTAGTTCCGACTTTGTTTCATTTCTGTGTGAATGCCCATATTTCCTGAGTGAAGGGCAGTGTCCAAATAAGAGTGTATGTAAGTCCTTAATCTACTGGCAAGCAGGTGACCTAAGGCTGCCCTTTAATTGGTTGCTTTCAGATTTTTCTGGGGGTGCAGCTCTCTCTGCCTTGGACACTCCCATATTTATCACCAGCAAACTAATATTATTTTAGTTTTTTTTAATCTAATGTGATTGGACCATTGTCACTGCACTATTTCATGTTCACGTCAATTATTCATAGTTCACACCTGACTTTAACACTAGAATTACCAGAGCCTACGAAAAAACTTGTAAATCCGTCCCACCTTAAATCGCTTCTTAAAATCGTTCACAGCTCTCCACCAGCGTCCTTTGTCATCTAAATGTGCTGATAAAATCAGGCAGCAAGCAGCCGGCTATTCCATCCCCCCCACCAACTTAGAACGTGCACAAACTTCTCCCAGCTCATGCCTTGATTGATTTTCTGGGAGTGAAGTGGAGTTTTAGAGTGGAAATAATAGATCGTTGTTTGGAACACACGCATTTCATGTCTGTTCCGTTTCTACAGTAATCTGTGTAAACACATTGTTAAAACAGAAACGTTTTTTATATTCTAGTAGTAGATGACAAAATATAGGCATAAACTATATAATGTATGAAGCCTGAAGTCCAAATATAAAAGAAACACTCTCACAAAAGGTACAAATCTAACACAACAATTGCGCTTTTATTCAAAAATATAACTGCAGAAACAAAAAGCCGCCTTAACATGCGACATTGACAGCTGTTCATTATGACTTCCTCCATGGCGTAGTAGAATCAGCTGCTGACTGGGAATCAAAAGGTCGTGAGTTCGATCCTGTACCTCTCTGCTTTGAGAAGTAAACTGCTCTTAGTCTTACTATTTTAGAATAAAAACATACATTTGATTTCAGTCTGTAACAGCCGGTGTAATTTATGATACTTGTAAAGGTTAGCTTTGGTTTTTCTTTTTTTTTTTAGTCAGTTTTATTATCTCAGCCACGTTCATGAGCCCAAACACACCCCACCCCCGCATCTGACACTGCTGTTTTCAAATAGACGCGCTATAACAGAGGTAAACTCAGCTCCCTTCTACATCGGAGCAAGAATGCACATACCATTGCTTGCATACTAAAGTGTCAGCAGGCACTTTTCGTGGCATTACACACATTTTTGAGCATGTCCTCTGCACACTACTTGTGACTTTAGGCTTTATGAAGTAAGTAAATAAATAAAGGTAAATCGTGTCATAAAATGATTTCTTCAAAACGTCACATATATTTGTCTCTTTCTTTTTTTAAAATGTGCGTTGATCACCGTCAGCATGTTGTAGCACACAGCATCTGGCCAACTGCATATTCTTGCATGCACTGAATAAGAGGAAAATATACAGTCTGACTGAGAGAATCAGACTGAAAAAAAGCACACATTTAGAAATGCCATACTTTTACAGCTGATCGGATGCTGTTCGTTTTCAAATAATATTGCATTTGTGCGATGATGTTTTCACATATATTGTCTCTTTCTTTCAGGTGTGTAATAGAAACCACAGCATAGAGAGAAATGCAATATTATTTGAGTATGCAATATTATTTGAGGACCATGAGAGCATGCTGAATGACCAGATCGATAGATATGATAGACACTATATAATAGATAGATGTGAAAGGCACTATATAATATAAACACTATGGATAGCCGCCGCTGTCCACTACTATATTCAAAAAGAAAAAAAGAAAAAAATGGAAAACATAAAATTTAAAGATACTGTATTTAGAGCTTTGTTCATTTGTTTAATGATTTCACGGATATAACCTTGTTCTTTTGACATTGTGGCTTCTCCTGATTTTCTTTCCATTTAAAACTACTGCTACACAGTGTAGTCAGCATAGAAACTCTCTAAATTCTTTGTTTTCAAATTTAATTCTCTGTCACCTTGCCTGGTAACAGCATAGCAAACATCATTAGAAATGTTGATGCTCTTAAGGAAACAGTATAGCACTGCAGGAGAAAGAAATCTTATTTTGATAACATTTAATTGTAAACAGTATTATTGAATGATGTTTAAAATATTTTAACATCTTACAGTGACACCATTTTGAGTTTAGTTTTCGTACAGTTGCTAGCCACATTGCTATTTATGACGACCAGAGGTCACAGCCCATGATGTTATGAGATTAAAGGTATAAATGTCAGCTCAAAGACTTTCTGTCTGTTCCTTAGTTGTTAAACGTTTTAAAGATGACGCCGCCAGGGTTTGAAGACCCATTGATTACTTCTGCTGATTGGTGAATTTTGGCAAAGCGTTTTTTGCTGTAAATATTCTGTGTTCACTGGTAACCTTGTTCACAGAATAATTTTCTGGAAATTAACTGTACAGCCATCTTAGGCAAGCATTTGTTGATATAATTTTCCAAGCTTCCCATGATGCTTTGTGAGGCCAACATGACAACACAAAGCTGCGGCAGCTATGCTAAGAACTTTCACGCATGCGCACTGTAAGATTGTTGCCAACTTGGCCATCAGTTTGTCGCAAGCACATAAGGAAAAAGAAATGCTGTTTCAGCAACTAACAGCCATCTACCAAACAGTGCTGTGCGATATTTTTCTCCTCTGTAACCACACTTGTTCTTTCCACTCTCAATCGTTTCAATCCCCTGGTCTTTTTGATTGCCATATGTGGGTCATGTTTGAACTTAAAAAGGTTAAAATGTGTCCAGAAGCCTCAAAGAATGAGAAACACTAACAGGTTTCAATTCTGCATGCATTTAAAACAATATACAAAAAACCTGCAGTATTACTAGAGTTGCCAATGGATATATTACACAGATCTATTTGTGCTAGTGTCACATGGCTGATTATTCATGAAAATTACCTATGTCCCATAAAAAAAAGACTTTCCTGCTGTGAGTGGGCCGTGACTTCAAACAATGGTATGAGCCAGTCCCACGGCCAGGCTTCAGGGCACAGCTAAAGTGTGCCCCAAGATTGGCGCTCTCAGTACAATGATATATATTGCATTTACTTATTGCTAGTTTGTGTCTGTTTGCTGTATTTTATTTGTGGTATTTGTTCTGTCTTTGTCTTTTGTTTGAGGCATGGTGGTGCAGTGGTTAACACTGCTGCCTCACACCTCAGATTGCATATTTGGTCCCAATAATCAGTCCAGAATTGTTGGCAGACTTTTCCATAGCCCCCAGGGACACTTAAAAGACCATTGCACTTTTATAATACACTCAAAAATTAGTTCAGCTCCTCCTTTTCCATTGACATCAATACATTTCACAAAGTTCGGGCAAGTTCATTGAAGAACAAAAACATTTCCGTGATTTCACTAGTTGGGTCATTATTTGGGTTCATCATATTAATAATCATGTTAATTTATCAAATGATTCATGTTTTTGCTTTGCATAGTAAAAAGATAAACCATTCTTACCATCCAATTGGAAGGCGGAGTCCACTTTGGATCCAATTCCAGGGAAATCCACCAAAATCTTGTTACCATATTTCATTTGTTTTGTCATTGCATTGAAGCTAGGGAATAAAAAAATGTATTACAAATATTTATTGAAATAGTCAGCTCTGGGAAATCCAATTAAGTGAACTTGCAGTGTTCATTTATGAAAACAGTTTAATTGTATATACTGTGTGTCTTTGTGTGTATGTTTATATATATAGCATTTTTATAATCTACTGTATATATGTATATTATAAATCTAACTGTGATAACATTTCAAGGTGCCTTAATTGCCTCCTGTTTGCTTTTATACTCCCATCTTTGAAGGTGACTCCCTGCAAGCTTCTCTTCATGTGTCCCACACTCTTACTTCCTCTTTCGATCATGTCACCAAAGCCAAACTGACCAATCAGATTGCTCGGAGGAGATTTTGGTTATATAGTAGATATACCTATTTTGTAGTAACTATGCAAAATACCAAAGGGTCTTATAACTTACCTTTCCTAAGTCCTAGAATGATCTCCCAAAGCATTATTTTGAATTTGAGCGTTTAATGTATTTTACATATTTTTTTTGTAACCTTACTTCTTTTAAAACTCATATTTATTATTTGAATAGCAGTACAATACAATAATACTTAAAAATTGCATCAGATATGCAACTTATTGTCTTCTTTTCATACTGTGATTACTTAATAATCATTCAACTTTTTTTCCCTAATGTGATAGGAAGTAGAAAGCAGGAAGTAAAGGAGAAGTACTGAAGACTGTTCTAAAAACTTGAAAAAAGAGCTGAGATAAAGAAAGATTACCATATTGTATGGAATAACCTGATTGATCCTTGTTGAGTATGTTTTATTATTGTTATTTTCATATAGTACAGATTTTCATTCCCCTGCAAAGTAAAATCTAGCAGATAATTTTTTCGTCTATCCAAATATCTTCTAACCAGCGGAAGCCTATTCAGAATCATGGGAACCAGAGGCTGTCCCAGCAGCAGAGGATGCAGAGTTGAAACCAGCCCTGAACCAGACAGGAGTTCAACACAAGTCAGGGTAACACGCACACCCACCCCCAGTCAACTAATGTTGAATTTTTAAGCATGCGTATCTATGGGATGTGGAAGTAAATACACTTCATTTAAGGGTGGACGTTGAGAGAAAGAGAGGGTGGAGAAATCAGATTTGTGGAATCCATCTCAAACTGAAAATCCTGCCACCTGTTTCCAAGCTCTGTGGCTCAAGGATCAACCATCTAAGGCAGGGGTTCTCAACATCAGTCCTGGGGACCCCCTGTGGTTGCGGGTTTTTGTTTCAACCAGCTTCTGTTTTTAATTGGAATCCTGGGCTAATTAAGTGAACTGTTATTTCCAAGATTATGTGTTTTGGGAACACTGTAAAATTGAGAAAACTAAGTTTGGTAAAAAAAAAAAA
>JANRMT010028174.1:133274938-133339464 GCA_026402145.1 Polypterus bichir lapradei
ACTGTATATATAAATAAATGTACTAGGCAGTTATATAGGAATAATATATTTTGTTTCTTTTTAGCAATATATCCATCTTGATTTTCATTCTACTTTTCCAGGTGTTCTAATTGTTTAATTAATACATTATTTACTAATTAGTTAGTCTGACGCTAAAGTAGTTGCAGCCTTTCAAGATTCAGTGTCGTTTGTCTGGGTGTCTGCTCTGCTCATTTTTAATTGTCATTAATAAGATACAATGAAGGAAGCAAACTGCACAGAGAAAGGGTGAAATATAATGAAAGCAACAAAAGGGAGTTAAGCATTTAAATCTATAGCAAAATCAGAAATATTTCTAAATGTAAAAATCATGCCTCTGTGCTTTGTTAATGTAGAATAAGAGAAGAGAAAAAAAAATACCAGCTAATTAATTGAGATCAGTTGTCACTGATTATAAATCTGGTTGGAACAAAAACCTAAAGCCACAGTGGGTCCCCAGCACCGACTTTGAGAACCCCTGATCTAAGGTATCATATGTAACCTTGATGGGCATCATTCTTGCTTCAAGTGGTCACTGAGATTATAGTAAATGACACTTTGAGCAAACATACAGGCACATTTCTGTCCAATCTATCAGAGAGTGGAGACATGTCTCATATAATTTATACATGCATGTTAGAATTTCACTGTACTCATGACTTTACAATTATGACAACCTCAAATATTTAGATAAGCTTGCATTTTAATGATCTTCTAAATCGTGTGTGTTCTCTCAGTGTTCCTGTGATTTTGCACACGGCATACAAACTTTATTGCTATTCTATGAACCTATCTGGAATTAAGAAAAATAAAACAAACAAATACATATTGTGAGTGCCATTTTACCTGTAATAGCTGTCTCCAGTGAAAAACAGTATTTTTTTCATGTGTTCAATATTAACAGCAGCATCAATTTTGGGTGACTTGTTTGGAAATCCAAGTGACGAAACCTTCAACCTAGGATCTTTAAAGACTCTTCCTAAATTGTCAATTATCCAGATGTCTTGGCCTATATCATTAGCAAAAAATAATTGTTATCAATAAGACCTGCTTCATAAAATCCATCTGTTCATTTATGTTTCCTACTTGCTTAACAACTATTATTACCTGCTAATGATGAGTTTTATTCAAGACTTATACTAAAATAAAAACACATATTGTAACTCCCTTAACCACAGCAATTCTACAAAATAATCCCAGTTGATAATTGTGAGTTTTGTAGAGCTACACTGTACACTTTTACTTACTAAAACATCCCAAAAAAGGTAAACATCAAGAAGTCTTTTATTGTCATGTGAACCCAGATCACTGTAAGTAAGAAAGCAGTCTGAACGCTAGCGTTTCCTCCAGTGGATAGGCCTACATTTTTTCTGCTGCTACATACTGCCACCTACTGAGCTAAAAAAATAATGCATGCGTAATTCTTTTTATGATGCAGTTGTATGGAGCCCTAGCCTGCAACAGCTTGTCCAAGAAATGGACAATTCAGTAGCATAGTCCAAACTGAAGGTTGTGCTGCACGGTGTTTAAGTTTTCAGATGAGAAGTTTAGTTGCTTATAGTAAACAAAAGGTGCTCATTGAAATATACTTTACATAACAAATATGACAAACAAGAAGGCTATTTAGTCCATCAATACTGTATACAATTTTGTAGTTTTGGTAACTGTATGAAAATGAAATAAAACACAATTTAGTGTAAATTGCCTTTTTTGGTTATTTTTTACAATTTTCCAGTCTTTGTGTATTGGTAGGAGCCAATCCTGAATGTTAAGGCAATCCACTGCAGGGCACATTTGGATACACCTACACACCTGCCATTGGGATATTCAAACTTAAAGAGTTTCACCATCCAGGGGTGGTTCCTGCCTTGTGCCCAGTGATCAAGGAGGCCTAGACTTAGACTACTGTGAGTCAGTACTAAATTATCTAAGATTTACAATAGATGAATGGAAGTAGCTAATCATATGTGATTTCAGGATTTGAAAAGAAGCTGAAATACCCAGAGAAAATGCACATGAACTTCAGGAAATGTGCAAACTTCACACAGACCGTGAGGATACAAGGAATTTAACCAAAGTTCATGGAGTTGTAAGGCAGCTATGTGTAATACTGCACCACTTTCTTTTCAGTAATTCTTATGTGTATTTGTTTATTGAGGTTCTGTAAAAAGCCATGTTTTCCTCTTGGGGACAAATAAAGTTCTATTTTTCTAAATGATGATGCTCCCATTTTTACTCCAGGTATTTTTAAAATGTTTCTACCTGAGATACATAACCTTCCACTTTATTTTTGACTTAAATTAGTGAATACATCACTTTATTGAGGTGGATGTGGATGGATGGGAATCCTGTCTGGGCTCGTTGTTTGTATTATTCCAGGGTAGGAGGCCATTACAGTAGAAGGAAAGAAAGAGGTAGCCATATACTCTTCCAAGGCACTAGGTGGCAGCATCCCTCTGGTTTTGCTCCCATTTGGACATCCGCAGGGATGCATGGGACTTATAGTTCTGGTGGGCAAGCCCTGTTGGGTTCCTTAGGTGCCATTAGAGGGAGTTGGTGGGGACATGCCTCCCTTTCAGTGGGAGCTTTCTGATTACAGTGCTGGAAGTACACATATGTCAGAGTCAGGAGTGGAGTGAGGCAAAGCTCATTTGGGATGGGTGGATAAGACAGAAAAGTACAAAAGAAAAGAAACAGTAAAGAAGGAGAAGAACTGTTTGTCTAAAGAGCCAGTGAAAAGGTATTTTTCAGTAAAGTTAGTCATTTGAACCTTGGACTTATGTGTTGTGTAGTTGTGTCTAGTGTTCGGGGTACTAAAATGCCCACTACAGGCCACAGTTTATAAATATGATACTTCATTTAGCACACCTCTAAAGTGAAAATAATGGATTGCTAGAAAGCACTGTATCTAAAAAATATCGAAAATAGAAAGTAGAGTATATTACAACCCTTGGTCTCAGGATTGGAACTAATAGGCACCATTATACAGTGTTTCCTAATAAAATTTATCTCAAGGAACACACAAACATTAATACTGCAATTACAGCAGCCACAGTGGGTGCAGTGACATTGGATAGTACATATAGATGAATCTTACAGATTATGCAAATTTAGCTTAGTTTTACTATTCATTGTCATTTAGGAAAGGAATGTTGGCCACTTTAAACAGAGAAGCTGCTGATACCAAAGTGGCATCTGAGGATAGGAGATGGTAGGCAGCACAAATGTATATATATATTTAAGGCATTCGTAGTCTGAATCACAACTAACGGCTAACGTCCGCCATGGTGCCCTCTTTCAGTTGCGAGAAGCAGATCATAGAATGGTTGAAATAGTTTTTACTGTCAAATAATGCAAAGAATATGCAACACGTGTTTCGCCCTAATTCTGGGCTCATCAGGCGTACACATTCACTGCACTCCCTCTCAGGAATCGAACCCCGGGCGTCAGCGGCGAAGCCTCTAACGTTCCGCCACGGCGTGTGGTTCGTTTATTTGACAGTATGTACATCGGGGTAATTACATTCAAGGCATTCGTAGTCTGAATCACAATCTGACTGCATGGGTGGTTACCTACCGCCTACCAGGTAACGCTTGTGGTTGGTCAGCAAGTCGGCTAACGTCCACCACGGTGCCCTCTTTCAGTTGCGAGAAGCAGATCATAGAATGGTTGAAATAGTTTTTAATGTCAAATAATGCAAAGAGTACATGACACGTGTTTCGCCCTAATTCTGGGCTCATCAGGTGTACACACTCACTGCACTCCTTCTCAGGAATCGAACCTCGGGCGTCAGCGGCGAAGCCTATAACGTTCTGCCACAGCGTGTGGTTCGTTTATTTAACAGTATGTAGATCGGGGTAATTACATTCAAGGCATTCGTAGTCTGAATCACAATCTGACTGTATGGGTGGTTACCTACCAGGTAACGCTTGTGGTTGGTCAGCAAGTCGGCTAACGTCTGCCACGGTGCCCTCTTATGGTTGAAAAAGTTTTTATAACTAAATATACAATATTTTCTAACTAGTTAGTTAATGTAATTCAGGGTCATATGAGACTAAATACTATACCGGGAACTCTAGACAAAGGCTAGAAGCCAATCCTGGACTTGCCACTAGCTCATCACACAGCCCACTACTTACACACATGACCCAAGTAAAGTATCATACTGCATATCTTGAGGATGTTGGAGTTTAACCCTTTCAGACATGAGGGAACTTTCAGACTCCACACAGACCACAAGCAGGAATGGGATTTGAACCCAAAATACTGGAGATATGTGAAATAAAGTGGTAACCTCTCCACTTACCCACATTATATAAATTATTATTAAATATCTAAGTTAAGTATTTTGGCCTCACCTTTAATTATAACAATACTTTTTCTTCCAGACCAGTTAAAAGCAGCATCAATGTTTGTCGGCAAACTTGTCCACTTGGTTTGGATGGACGCCACAGTAAGGCTGCCATTTTTGTGTTTTTGAAAGACCTGCCTGAAATGATTAAAGACTGGTTTGTAATATTTTTGCATGTTCTTTCCAGTAACAAGAATAGTTTTGATGATTTAACACTTCTTTAAGTTACAAAAAGTAATTTTGCTTGTTAAATTTCATTAGCACATTTAGATTTTGAGAATAAAACATTTTTCAACTTTAAAACTTAATTTCTGGCTGTTGAGGTGCACACACTGCATCAGCTTTATATCAGTAAAACATTAATATGTTTATGTAATTTATACTTTTGCTCAAAGTACCACATAGAATTCAGATTTTGCATTTCCCCCCTTCTGCTAATAGGTTGTGCAGAATACTCATTATAGCCTTAAAGATGTGAAGATCATACTAATTATTAATATTGTCATTTAATATTATTGGCCATTTCCCCAAGTATTGTACATAATAATACAAACCCCACAAAAAACAATTACATACTATTAAGGCGTTCTAACATTTTGTTTGATATTTTCTTAATGGGTTATTATAGCTACTATTTAATTTTTACTTAAGTAAAAGTAACAATTTCCTGGTGTAATAATCAAATAAAATTTGTTTTAGATTACTGAGTGTACAAATAAATGCACAGTCCAAAGTTTGTAGAATCAATGACAACTGGTGGCTCATAATAATCATTATTTAAAGTGAATAAATGAAGATTTACCCATCTTTAAAGAACAACACATCATCGTTCAAAAATGCAGCAGCATCTAGAGACAAGTTTGGGTTACACTGAAAAAGTGTAGTGGCTTGCGTTTTGGTAGTCTTGGGTTGAGGTGGCACACTTGTTTCTTCCTGATCTGTAGCTGTGAGTTGTTTTGCTGGGGGCTTCCCTGTGGATACAAACATGGAAACACTTTAAATAGAAGTTTGTATTTTTTTTTTTTAAAGTATGCAAAGAGGCACTTGGAAAGATCCAGATTATCACTATGTGCATTACTGCCAATTAACTAAAATGTGTACCCAGTGGTCACTTTATTTGGTACACTGGTTTATTAATTCAAATAGCCTGTTCCTCTGAAGAACCATTTATTTGCAACATCTACAACACGCAGACATGGCCAAGAGGTTTAGTTGTTGTTTCACCAAATATTAGAATATACAAGACATGTGATTTAAGTGAGTTGGACCATGGTAGGATTATTGGTGTAGGATGTGGTGTTGGTCCTCTGTACTCCTGGGATTTTCAGAAAAATCTGTAGAGTCTGGTAAGAATTATGCAGTAAAAAATAACATCCAGTTAATGGGATTTCTGTAGACTAAAAACTTTGTTTAGGCAGAGGCCAGTCAAGCCAATGGAAATGTCACAATATTAAAGGTCTTTATAACAGTGGTAAGGAGAATTTGCTGATAGACCACAGCAGAAGAAGGCCATGCTGAGCTCCACTTCTGTCAGCTAAAACTATCATTGGCATATGTTCATCAAATCTAAACAATCGAAGATTGGAAATCTTTTACCCCATCTGACATCTCATAGTCTACAGCAACATGCAGGTGCTTTGGCCAGGACTCAAATTAAATATCCTGCCTTGCGGTACAAGCTGGAGGTGGTATTGTAGTGGCATGGGGAATGTTTTCTTGGTATAAATTAGGCTCTTTTAATTCCACAGTTTACAGTTTTTCAAATGTGGCATTTCATAAACATTATATGCATTATTTTGTGTTGATTTCATCAACGTGACAATGACTTCAGTTTATTCCAGAGTCCTCTTAAGTCTCCAGATCTCCATCTTATAGATCACCTTTGGAATGAAATGCAACAGAAGCACTGAAACATAAATATGTAGCCTAAAAGTCTGCTTGAACTGTGTGATGTTATTGAGTTAGTATGGACCAGAATCCCTAATGTAAGTAATGTTTTCTGCACCTTGTTGTATCCGGGTCTTAAAGAATTTAGCCTGTGCACGAGGTTAAAAGGTCCTATCTGGTATTAGACATGTGCACTATGATGGTTAGGTGAAAAAATGGCACAACAAAAATCAACAAAAAAGCAGAAGCATGAATGAATCGCACAAAGAGACCACAGAAGAGTGTAGCCAGAAAACATGAATGCAAAGGGCAGAAATACAATAATAGAGTGTCTAAGCCAAAATGCCATCCAAAAAAATATGAAAAAGTGATCTAATCATTACTAATAATACCAGATTACAAACTAAGTTTAAATTGCTAGCTGCCTATTTGATTTTTCTTGGTTTTATCTACAAATATGCACATTATAAAATGAGTCTTGCCATCCTAAATAGCATCTCATGTCATGTGATTCATAACAAACGTCATTGCAGGCAACTATTCAGCAGCCATGAAAAAATCTGTTGTCACATAATAATAAAAAATAATAATAACCTTTACAAATTAATAACAGGGCAAAATAAATAAATTAAGAACACCAACGTCCCAGAGAGCTCATTTGTGACATCTATCTAATAAAGTGTATGCACAAAACAAAATTAGGCTTTCATGATTTTGATTCTATTGAAGTTTCATGTGAGCCACTTCTGCAAAATGCCTTTTTTTCTGAAAACCCTAAACTAAACATAAAATACACTAAAAATGATGTCATATTTAAAAAAAAACAAAGTAGACTGCTATTTTGTGTACATAAAGTCTAAAGAAATGGCTTCCCAACTTAAATGAAATGGAAACCAGACAAGTAAAGGTGATTGTGATTATAGAATACTACTGCTGTGTACATTGGTTAACTTATTATTGTTTCAACTTTAGAGATCATGCTTAATAATTTGCTGAAAGAACCAGACTAATTGTAGCCTTTATAATGTATTCAATCATTCAGCCACTTTTTGAGCCTACTTACTCCAACAGCCGAGCTCAGTTCTGCTCAAATTTCTCATTGACGATTACTGATTTGTAATCTGCTTGCAATCATTTAGTCAATAAATGGGCACACATACCATATATAGATTGTATTCCATCAACATCATCTTTGGGAAGCTGGTATCCATTGGTATTTACATATTTGTAAGTGGGATACATCAGTGCTATTGGATTACTGGAGTGGTCCAATCCCAAAGAATGGCCAAGTTCATGAGCAGCCACAAGGTACAAATTGAACTCTGAAGGAGAAAACATTTAATTTACTAGAAATGAATCCAAAAAGAGAAGCAATAATGCAAAAAATAATGTGAACCTATTATAAACATGGGGTCAACAATTTACAGGAATAAATATATCACATGTATACCTGTGCATATAAATAAAATGCATTATTATTATTATATTACTAGTGTTTTATTTGTTACCTCCATACCATAAAAATGAAGAACCAAGAACACAAAATACCATAGAAATTCGCGTAAATAACCAAAGACACATGAAATAAATTACCAAGTAGTGATGGAGTATAGGAATTCAAGGACCTTCAAATCTCTGTGTGATGTTATTTTGGACAATCTAAGTAAACTGAATGAAAGAGCTTATTGGACTGAATTGTATATTCTCATCACTATTTTTCTAATGCTTTCTAATGTACTAAAAATGCACTTGCGAGGTCTTTGAGCATTTCTTCCAAATCTAAAAGTTGTCTCATCTCCATGACTTGAATCAATATTTTTACCTAGTAGGTCCAAATCATCACTGTCTGCTAGCCAGTAGTTCATTCCATCTAAAACCTTGCATTAAGCTCATTTGCTTTTACTTTTTTTTACTCTTTTGCATTTAAATTCTTGCTCACCCTTTTTCTCTTAGGCTTCTACCACTCCTCTATTCCTTTTAATATGATTTTACTAAGACCCAAGCTTAGTTATACCCTAAATTAATTTTGATGGAAGAATACCTTTAATACTTTTCAAATGACAGGTCATTAAAAAAATATAATTGACAATTGATGTTAGTCATAGATACATTGTTGATTGTTTTTTACAATCTTTTACGGTGTTTTTTTTTCTTGTAGCAAGCAATTGAGGGCTCTAAAAGAAAGTTGTCACTTAAAAGTTTTTAAGGCTAGTTATAGAGCCTGTTAGTGTTTATATTGTCAACAGTCAAGTCTGCCACTTGCTACTTCAGTTTGGGTAAGACAGAGGCAGATTTTGTGTTTTCTTTAAGCAATAGTTTACCTGTATATATGTTTGTTCAGAATATTTGAGAAGATTAAAAGACTCTATATGTGGTGCTGAGGTGTCACCTGATGCACTCGGGTCCCAATCCAGAAGGTTCATTGTGTGGTGAGTGTGGCAACTCATGCTCCCAACCTCTATTCAAACAATGTTGGCATGTTGCCTTGGTATCTTTTGCTTTTATCATCGACACAGATAAGCAGCAGACTTTGTACAGCCAATGCACAGCCAGCTTCCAAAGTATTACTTATATATTTTTTGAAATACGACCCTATTACCAGTAGACATTCAATACAGAAATAATATGCAACTCTGAACGGAGTCCTCAGTGCTACTAGCTGCATAAAGTAATAATTCTTAATGATGGCTTACTTCTTTCTGTCGGATTTCCTTCGATTGTATTTGTACAGCGATTTGAGTCAAGATCGATTAGATTCAATCATAACCTCATTTATTTGGAATTCCAAAAATCCACGCATTCAAAAAGCAACCCTACAAAGACCTAAAGCAGAAGGTGGCAGGCTCTACCTAATTTTCAATTTTAGTACCGGACAGCAAATATACAAGCTATAAAAACCTGGACATTAGAACAAATAGATGAACACACAATAGCTTGGTCTGCAATAGAAATGAAATCCTGCAGCACTTGTTTATATTCCTTGCTTTGTACCCCAGTAAATACAGGGTATCATCAATATACTAACAACCCAATTGTCCTTCATTCACTCAGCATATGGAACCAATGTATGAAACACTTTAAGTAAGAGAATACTGTATTTTATCTGTGGCACCTGTACATGATAACCACCTTTTTCCACCCTCTCGAACGTACGCAGTTTTTAATGTTTGGAAAACGTATGGGATTAAATCATTTAGAAATTTGTATATAAATAATGTCTTTGTATCCTATGAACAATTACACTCCAAATTTAATCTCCCATCAACACAATTTTTCCAATATCTCTAAATTAGAAACTTTGCTAAATGAAATCTGCCCAGTTTTCCTCTCCTCCCACCTATTTCTGTTCCAGAAGAGATATTGATCAGTCTTAGGGACTCAGACAGCATTTCTATAATACAGTATATAAAAACATTTTAATATCCCTTCCTTTTAAAGATCCCAGAGCACAATGGGAAAAGGGTCTCTTACTCAACATTTTAGAGATGGAGTGGAAGGCAACCATGCACAGAATTCACTCAAGCTCCATATGTGCAAAGCATTCAGTTATTCAACTTAAGATCCTTTATCAAGCACATCTATCTCATTTAAAATTGGCCAAAATGTTTCCAGGGCAAGATCCAACCTGCGAATGTTGCAATCGAGCCCCAGCTTCACTAGGCCACATGTTCTGGGCGTGTACCAAATTAACATCATTCTGGACTAAAAGTTTTAAATGCCTATCAGACAGCCTTGGTGTCACAATCCCTCCTAATCCATTAACAGCGGTGTTTGGTGTACTCCCAGATGGGCTTAAAGTGGAGAAGGACAAACAAACTGTAATTGCCTTTACTTCACTATTAGCATGTAGACTTATCTTGCTCAACTGGAAGAATTCTAGCCTACCTCTTTTAAGTCAGTGGGCAACTGATGTTATATACTATTTGAAGTTGGAAAAAATCGAATTCTTACTTAGAGGATCTGTTCAAAACTTTTAAAACCTGGCAGGATCTAATCAATAACATTTTAGAATAAGCATTTATATTGGGGGAAAAGGCTACTTTCTTTCTAACATATCTAATATTTCACTAACTAAATACATAAAGACATACAAAAATGTAATGTAACCTTACTTCTGGAAGATGTTGTCCAAGTTTCATCGTCATCAAAATGTGCATCTCCACCAACACCACTTCCTGGACTGAAGGCATGAGCAAGGGTTCCAGATGGGCCATCAAAAGGGTAAAAGTCACCATGTTCTGACAAACAATAAAAATAAGCTGTGCTTTAAGTACATCTGTATTGTATATTCCTCTGAGCACCTGCCACTGGTCGTAATGTACCCTCTTAAGTGCTGGTGATATGTTTTTGTTGTTGCTGTTTATAGTGCCATGAATGAGGATAACCTTCTTCAGAAACAGTTATCAAATGCACAATCCCCAGGAGTGGTTGGATAATGGATGGATGGATGGAGTTACTAGGCTGGTCCCTCTAAACTTTGATGTTATCATCCTTTTATCAGGCATAGATAATAACACTTTAGAATGACATCTTTTACTGTCAGTAAGGCAGAATATATATGTATATATCCTTGTCAGAGCAGCTTGGTTTATTATCACATTTGACCTTCAGTGGATATTCTTTCAGAGACCGAATATATATTCAATTATCAAATTTTCTTTACAAATCTCAATGGGCAGCAATGTAGCACTGTGGTTACTACTGCTCCTTGAAGCATGCTGGGTTCAAATTATACGCCCAATTACTGCTTTGTATTTTGTCATGCTACTAAATAATCTAGAAATCTAAACAATTAACTAGAAAATGTTGAGAGCATATACAGTAGTGTTCTAATGTATCATAAGTAAAAACAACATAATAACCATCAACAGTTAATGTGAGCTTGTGACAAGTTTAGAGAGATGCAGGTTAAAAGAACATGTCTTTAGCTTGTCTTGCAGCATCACTCAATTTGGCATACTGTGGGGAGGATATTAACATTGGAGCCAAGAAGCCTTTCACTAACGTGGTAAATTTCAGCCAAGGCATCAATAAAAGACAGTGTAGTGATGTTACCAGCCTCACACCATGTTCATTTAACTTGTTTCACCTGCTTTTCTAGGGGCAGATGAGTGTAAGAATGTGATTTCAGATGTTTGTTTGGTAACAATTGTTGGTGCTCAGTGGAAGGGAGGCAGATTTTGTAAAGTAGGATTTTAAGAGTGTCAGAACTTAAATGGGAGTCAGAATGTTGACAAGTTTAAAAAGTCAAAGAACTATGTGACACAGAACTGCAATGTGTGGCAGTCAAAAGGACATATCACACTGTTACAATGAAAAACAAGAATTGTGTTTAGCATGCAGCAAAGGCTGAGTTATTTGTATTTAATTTTTCTTTGCTTACATTGTGTACTTGACATACTGTTGGGGCCAGCGTGACTCAAACCAAAATTCAGAGTATAAAACTTGTTAAGATTGTCAACTATAAAAAAAAAAGTGATGCATTTTATCCTTTGTCATGCAGCTTAATATACAGTACAATAAGCAAGCTGTGCAATTCCTAAGTTTTAATGCTAACAAGCAGCTAATTGAATAATATTCTACTTTCTTGAAATGATTTGAAGTAGCAGGAAGGGACAGGTATGATAACTGATGACTGTATTATTGTAACATTAGTTACTGAAATATTCAGTTCATTTTTGTATAGTGCTCTTTACTGAGCACAAACTCTGAGCACTTAGAGAAATATGTAACAACATATGATTTCATTGTAGTATAGTACCTACTACATACAGTAGTTTACAAAAAACCTTGTGGTAATCAAGTGGTCATGTCAGTACTCCAGTGTTGGATGAACAATGAAATCTTCCTCTGGTACTATGGAACTATGGAGAATGCTATCACTTAGGATATGCATATGTAGATGAATCACATAATATACAGATGTGCAGACTGCAAACAAAAGACTCACCACTTTGGTACTCCTCACCAGCATCATGCAGAACAGATGACATTTTTTGACATTTACATAATTAAGAAAACTGTTGTTGAAACATTAAAATGGCTATATCATCATATGGATTAATGCAAGTGTGTGCCATGAACCAATCTGCTACAACACCACCTTCCACTGACTAGCATTAAGACACTAGTCATACAAGGCAGAAGCATGTGATTTTGAGGGTAACACTAAGTGAAACCCCCTAACAATGGTCTTTTCCTCAGTTTATATGTGAGTATATCGCAGTGAGCACAGAGATGGAAGGACTGAGGTTCACACTGAATGGCGATTCAGCCTAATTACTGGTAAACAGAAACACTGTACTCTAAGGCTCTAAGAATATACTTTAAATCTCTAATGAAAAAGATTACTTTCCTTTTCAGTTTGTAGGAGCCAAGTGAAATGTTTCCAAAAGGACAAAAGAAGTTTGAACAAGATGGCAATCCTTATATTTTGTTCCTTAGAAATGCAAGAACTGTCAATTTCATGGGATGAGAAATCACCACCACCATCTGCCATCTACCCTCACACTCACATTACTGAGACCAAGACCAGCCTTTTTAATAGTTTCCTACTTAAGTCTCCACTCCTTTTTTCTCAAATCCTCTTGAGGGTTGTCAAAGATTGTGTTCCCCTTTCCAGCAGGATGGTCTGCTGCCTCTTAAGCATCTAGCCCATTCTATCTGGAAGAGCTGACAGACAGCTGCCCAGCCAGTGTAGAATTGTCTTTTTGCTGCCACAATATTATCCCTACAATTATGACTCCATAAATTACTTTTAAATGTATAATTAAGACCACTGGTATTTTGCACCTTGTCTCCACTTGATGACTATGAACACATTACCTTTTGAAGCAAATGAAATCATGATGTCTGCAGTACCACTGTTTACTTTTATAAAAGTCAGAGGTGAGACATCACTCCATACTTTGAAGGCCATCGCTATGGAATTATCCACATCCGCGGGACTCATGTCAGGTGTGTAGTTTACTATTCTGTTGATAAAAGAAGAAGACAATAAAGGAATGCTTTGACCCCGACAGTGTGCTATCACTTTACTGACCTAAGAACCTGGGTGAATCTTCTACTGGCAAAAGTAATAAGAGAAACTAAAGGCATATGATGTGTCTATGAATTTGGAGATTCAATTCCTAGAGAAACCTTGATTAACTGCAATACTGTATACTCTAGAAGAATTATGCCACTGCCCCCTCTGTACACAGTAGCAACACACCTTATAGTTTTTCACCATGCAACAATAATTTTTCAAGAACAATGACAGCAATTAATAACATTAAAAGTGTAATGTGTACTTCAAACTTAAATGGAAGGGTGGTGTCCTTCCAGCTAATTAACCATGAGCAAACGTTATTAGGCTTAGAATGGAGTGAGTAACTATTTTTACCGTAACAACAGTGCTTCATCTTAAGATATTAGATCTGCTTCACAGATTGTCACATTTCGAACTAGCATTTAATAAAATGTCTACCTTTCATATACTGTACTAGCTGAGAGTGGCGCATGATTTAATGCAATTCTATGCTCTATACAGCTGCAATCATGTTTTTTTTCCTAGCTGCTTAAAATACAATATGAATTGAGTTCAATATCATTAAGAGAAAGAGCACAATGTATACTGAAAAAATTATCATTATGATTCTAGTATCTAATAAGAACATATTAATAATAAATAATAAATTATTTCTTACACAAATATGAAAAGAATTACATAACCATTTAATTTTTGAAAAAAAATGTATAAGTATTATCTTTGGTAAATTTGAAAATGTGATCACTTTATGATCTGAGGTTTTTTATAAAATTGCACATTTAGCAGAATACTTCTTCATATTTTGGTGCACAACGTTAAAGAAAATACGTACCTGTATGTTATTTTATTAGTTGTCCATTTGGATTTTGATGCGAATGTGCTGTATTTTGCAACATCTGGAATCCCACACCTTGGCTTCTTCATCATGGCTAATGTTTCTGAATCTAGTGTTCCTGTAACATTTAGTCCCAAGAACCTCTGCATCTCTTTCACTTTCTCTGAGACTGAGTTACCATTCTTGCTTCTGGTTTTTACGGAAGACATGTTATAGTATTGTTTTAAGTAACTCTGCAAATAATGAAATGTATCAGTACGGATCAAAGACTTACCAACATTTCTATTGTAATTTTTGTTTTAATTACTTACACTTGCTATATTTTAAGACGTTTTAAGAAAAGTAATGATAAATAGATTTCTCTCAGAACTTCCTGGGAGAAAATTTCTTTATGTTTGAAGTAATTTTATATAGTGGCATAATCAACAGTAATTTCTGCATCTATAACGCACTGAAAAAACAGAGTCTAAAAAAAGTAATATTACATTTTTAAAAGATAAAGATTTTAGATTTAAACAGAAAACAGACCTCTGCAAGCTGTTGAGCATCTTGGTTAATTTTAACATCTGGAGGAACTGGAGATGAAAACGAAAAAGCTGTGCACATGAAAGCAATAAGCACCGAAAAAGGCAGATACTTTACTTTCAAACTCATCATTTTGACCAGCAATTCAAAACTACACCACATTCCCTTCTTCTCTTTAAATAGGGCAACGGCAGTAGTTTCTCAACACTTACTGATTAGTTGTGTGAGGTAAACAGAGAGGTGACTCACATTCATAACCAAGATTCTTAAACTGTGGTTGCTGTGAATTGTTTTGGATTAATGTAACAGTTATCACAGTTTCAAATACTGCACATATTGAGACATGTTGGAATTTCACAATTTTTCAGATTTTAGAATAATCGTATGTGATAAATGTCTTGGCATCTAACATCAAAATATTTTTTTTGTAGATGACAGCTGATTACATTTCCCAGGATACATACTGTATATTCAGGCTATTCTATTCTATTGATTTCACTAGTCACTTGTTTGAAAATTGTGGATGAAAAGCAACTATTACTGTACTGTAATAATAGGAGAAAATACAATTAAAAATAGTCAATGAAAGAAAAGCAGTTTATTGATTGAAATACTCTTGTGCAGAGTTTGCCCACTTTACAAAACTAATCTGTTCCTAAAAATTCTTTTGTAAGGCATATACCTAATTACTATGACTTAAATGAAAATCTTTTTACCTGAACCCCAAACATTTTCCAATTTTTTGTTCAAATAACATTGAAATGCATCAAATTTCATTTAATAACATTAGTCATTTAAACAACCGCTAATAAAATGTTGCCCTTAATTAAATACTCTTTAGCAAAGCTGTTTTCCTGTCCTTAACCACTTCATGTTTCACATTCAAATAAATGGTCTTTCAATTTTTCTTGGGCTTTTCCAACTATTTAATGATCTTTGGTTGGAGCCAGGATGCTCAAGATAATTCGATGTGAGCAACACACTTGACAAATTTAGTGAAATTAAGTGAACATGAACACACAAGTATACTTGATCCAGCTCGATACAACTGGGCAGACTGCCATGATAACAGGCCCTGAATACAGCATCAGTTGTAAGAATGACTGAGATTGGAATCGTGTTTCACCGGCATTCATCCCCGACCCAAACATCCAGCTATGTTCTGTAGGCTGCAATGAGGTGTGCTTCAAATGACTGCAGAGATGATTGGGTCCAGGTGCTAGAGGCACGTGTGAAAACTGCCCCTGGTTCAGTTTTGTTTAGACAAAAATCCACCTTCATTGTGATTCATAAAAAGAAAAGTGTATTAAAACATTTCTTTGTATATACAAATTTGCTTT
This sequence comes from Polypterus bichir lapradei, assembly GCA_026402145.1. Taxonomy (NCBI): domain Eukaryota; kingdom Metazoa; phylum Chordata; class Cladistia; order Polypteriformes; family Polypteridae; genus Polypterus; species Polypterus bichir. The sequence goes on from JANRMT010028174.1 coordinate 133,290,925, forward strand.
AAACCAGTGGTTATTAAACCTTTTTTCTTTTCACGAACCAGTTTTGCGTTTTGTGCGTCTCCACGATCACGTTATCCAGGACATCAGTCCTCTTTGTGGAACTATTGGCGATCTTCATCAGGGATCAGTGGTTTGGTGATTCCTCTTTGGAGAATCGCTGACGTTGCTGTCCCTCCCCGCTTGGAGAATCACCATCAATCATGGTCTGGGTGCATTTTTTTCCCCCTTGCAAGTGGCATCCCATCGCAAGGCACTTCTCAAACTGGTCATGACCCTTTCTCATTCATTGCTATTGCAATTCTCAACTCCGTGCAACCCATGTACAGACACTGTGCGACCCATAGTTTAAGAAACACTGCTTTAGACAGTTGTTTTTTAAGTGAGAGAAGACTGTATATGCAATATTGTAAAATGATTGCAAAGTCTTGAAAGCTTCATTTTAAATTACAAAAGCATTCATCAAAAATAAAACAGACACTATAGTCACCTATTTGAATCATCTTATATTTTAGAGAAAATATCATGACTATGATTGCAAGTTAGAGAATCATGAAAGATTTTTAGAAACTCTAACATTTAATATAATAAATATATCTAAAACCAACAAATACTGTATATATACTGTACCTGTAGACTTTAAGCACTGCTTTTGAACAATTAGATTAAATTAATACACATGACTGAAGGTAAAGCTTATTTATATTTATAAACTAGCAAAATACCCGCGCTTCGCAGTGGAGAAGTAGTATGTTAAAGAAGCAATGAAAAAGAAAAGGAAACATTTTGAAAATAACGTAACATGATTGTCAATGTAATTGTTTTGTCACTGTTATGAGTGATGAGTGTTGCTGTCATATATATTTAAATATAAATATATATTTACACACACACATAAACATATATATATACATATCTATACATATACACATATATATACACACACACATATATACATACATATATATATATATACATATATACACATACATATACATACACACACATATATACACACAAATACATATATATATACACATACACACACACACATATATAAACATATATATACATATACATACATATCTACATATATACACACATAGCTATTTCGTATCAGTGCAATACGCTGCTTGTTAAAACGGATAACTCCCGCTCTTACGTGCAAGTCTGTGTGGATATTATGAACTATCGTATTTGTTCAAGTCCTATTTAAATTTTAAATAGAAGGAATTTTTATTTAGTCAAAAGAAATATCTTTGGTAGGAATGGTAAAAACAGACAGGAATATTATTCCTGAATAAATCAACTCAAACCTTAAACAACTTATAATATTTTGCTCTCCATAAAAATATATCCTGTCAAAATTATACAAATTCAAATATGAACATGCTGCATAACACAACCTGGAAATATAAATAAAATGTGTTCCTTTCAGCAGTAACAAATCAAATCATTCAGTTGTCTTTGCTCATATGTCATTTTAGAGCTGGACGCCTGGCATCTTTTTTTGGCAACAAGTTCGTTTATGTTTGGTGTGAGGTTCTGTGTTGTGGAGATTCTCAGGATGGACTGCAGGTGTTCATCAGTGAGGCGACTCCTGTGCGCTGTTTTGTTAGTCTTCATCACTGAGAAGAGCTTCTCACACAGATATGCGCTACCAAACATGCACAAGGTTCGAGCGCATGTAGACGCACTTTTTTTGTTCTTCAAAGTCACCAAAGCGCCGTGCAAACTCAGTGTGCTCAGTTTATCAGCAAAGTGCGTATTTGGGAACACCGTAGTGACGACTTGGTTCAACATTACTTGGCAACAGGGAAAGTGGGGCAAGTTGCACTGGTGCATTTGTGTCTCCCATAAAAGCAGCTTCACTTGAAATCACTTTGTGATTGTGCACGGGTGAAAACGTCCGCTGAAGTGTCAGATTCTTATTTAATTCTTCTGCTTTCTGTATCTTCTGAATTGCATTCAGGTCTTTCAGGTTACCCTGATGTTTTGTCTCATAGTGCCGTTTTAGATTAAATTCTGTAATTACAGCCACATTAGCTCCACAAATGAGACACACGGGTTTACCGGCAATGTCAGTAAACATATACTCAGCCTCCCATCGGTTTTTAAAGGCTCTATTTTCAGAATCAACTTTTCTCTTCAGCATCGTGTGGGCTAGCTTCGCAATAACTTGCAGATCATAAGATAGACTTGATTAACGCGGTAAGTGTTCGGCAAGGCAGCTGAAGCGCTGCATTATGGGATCTGTAGTTTATTGTGTTACCAGCGCTTCATATACCCGGGCCATTAATAACAATAATACAGTATATAAAATGATCTCGCGGGCCGGATATAATTACACGCCGGGCCGGATGTGGCCCGCGGCCCTTGAGTTTGACACATATGGACTAAATAGAACTTGAAAAGATATATTTTTTCAAATGTGATCGCGCAATTCAGATAGAGTTGACGCGCACTACAGCCTGCATGCCTCAATAAGTCATCCTCCCCTCGCTCTTACTTTTTTACCGTTCATCTAATGAATACACTGAGTATGGCTTTACCAAAACAATCATTGATGGCGAATAAATTATCCATTAATTCGAGTATGTAGATCGGGGTATATATATACATATATATATATACCCGCGTATCGCAGCGGAGAAGTAGTGTGTTAAAGAAGCTATGAAAAAGAAAAGGGAACATTTTAAAAATAACGTAACATGACTGTCAATATACAGTAATTGTTTTGTGAGTGTTATTGAGTGTTGCTGTCATCAAGGACTTGATTATCATTATTTCTTTCAATCAGGTTCGTATTTGTAGGATGTGTTGTGTTCAAGTTACATTCCGTGTTTGTCAATCGTTGTAAAGATGACAGGTTTCATTCATCGATTCGTTTCTTACTGCATCAATAAACAGCTCGTCTTCTTCTTTATCTGAGACCTGACACACTGCATGCACGGGTTTTTTTTTTACAACTGTCTTCCTTTAGCGGGACGTTGACTTTTTCCACCGTGTGCTTTGTTTCCGCAGTAGCTGGATTTATGAATATGCTTGTGTGTATCAGACGCTTCATATTTTTTGCTGCCTTTTCAATTGTGTAATTCGGTTTTTGTTCAGCGCTCTTTGGAACTGTTGCTTTTTGTCTGTGCACTGCGTCAGTTCACGTGAGCCGCTCGGTGTACATGCATCGAAGGTTCCCAGCTGTGCTGCTGCCATGTCGTGCTATGTCCATGGCTGTATATAATGTTACCGAGTCCTGGCACTTAAAACTTTCTCTCGCAGTTTCGCTGAGTTTGTGCCAAAAACCACCCTGACCATCTCATCTTCCTCTGCATAAGCACAGTCCTTCACCCGTGAATATTTAGTGGGAGTTTGCTATTGGATTGCCGCTGACGGACGGCCTTATATGGGCAGGCACTAAATTACAAACGCCAGCGGCAGCCTGTCTATGAACTTAATTTAAAGTGTAGGTTTACATCGTGCTTTGTTTCCGAAGTAGCAGAACTCATGAATATGGTTGTATATGTCACTCGCTCGCTTCTTATTGTTTCGCTGCCTTCTCAATTATATAATTCATGTTTTCTTCAGTGCTTTTTTGAGGTCTTCCTGGTTTTCTATGTACTGCGTGATTACGTCGGAGGCGTGATGATGTCACACGAAACTCCGCCCCCACGGCGTTCAAGCTCATCTCCATTACAGTAAATGGAGAAAAACAGCTTCCAGTTATGACCATTACGCGTAGAATTTCGAAATGAAACCTGCCCAACTTTTGTAAGGAAGCTGTAAGGAATGAACCTGCCAAATTTCAGCCTTCTACCTACACGGGAAGTTGGAGAATAAGTGATGAGTCAGTCAGTCAGTCAGTCAGTCAGTGAGGGCTTTGCCTTTTATTAGTATAGATAAATAAATAAAAGTCTTAAGACAAAGGATAAAGGCAATTGCTTTTATTAAAATTGCACATTATAATATCACAACTATCTTAGTGGTTTTACTACAGATTGGTAGACTGAATGACACAGAACTTACATAGTGTAGTATTTCATATATAGGGAACTATTATTTCTTAACCCTCAACATGAAAATGAATTTTAAAAAATGGTTTATATTGTCTGCGGTGGGCTGGCGCCCTGCCCGGGGTTTGTTTCCTGCCTTGTGCCCTGTGTTGGCTGGGTTTGAGTCCAGCAGACCTCCGTGAACCTGTAGTTAGGATATAGTGGGTTGGTTAATGGATGGATGGGTGCTTTATATTGTGATAAATCATCCATGTTGTTGTGCAGTTTTTTTAAATAAATACGCAGGTCCCAGGAGTGTGCAGCCCCAGACCAGGTGCAGGTGGGCGCATGATGGTGCTGCTCCCAGGTTGATTGCGGTGCTTGGCTGATCATGCACTCAATGTGCAATTGCAAGTGAATCAGAGTGGATGTAGAGTCTTATCTGCGCCCGATTGGGCAGTATAAAGAAGAAGACAGAGGTAGAGAAATCAGAAGGAAAAGGCAAAGAAGAAAACAAAGGTTAAAGAAGAGGAAGCGAGAGGCAGAAAAAGGAGAGCTGGTGTTAAAGTAGGATGGAGGCAGATACTTGTGGTTGAGCCTCAGGCAGAGAAGCCTGGGGCTGAAAAAGGGCCGCTCCTATTGAACTATGCTGGGGAGTAGGAGCGGCCTGTTGTGTGGTGTCTCCTTTGGATGCTGAGGGGCTGGCAGAGGGAGATGGGCATACGGCTCAGAGCGGTGCTGCATGGATGGAGCAGGCCTGGCAATGGGGACCCGAGCCAGCAGTTAAAGGTTAGCTGCACCTGTCGGTGGCCATCTCCTCTTGTTGCAAGACAGGATAAGCGGAGGAGATGCCAGGTTTTTAGTAGGAAGCATTGGAGCTCATATTTTTAAAGGAAGAAAAGGACTGTCTTTGGATTTTAACCTCATTTTATGGATTATTTATTGAATTGGATTTTTTAACCTCCTCAGATTTCCTCAGTTTTACTGATTATTTATTTATTACAAGAAATTTTGATACACTGCACTTTATTTAAACAAGGTTTGACTTTCTGTTTTGATTGTCTTTAATAAAAGCACTAGACACTTTTATACCTACCCCTTGCTGTAAGTATGTGTCCTCATTTGCCCATTTTAGTTCATGACTATCGATGGTTCGGGTTCAAGAGGCTCACATTTATTACAAGGTTTGCAAATTTGACTGCTGCTAAATAAACCACAGATTATTAATTGTTTTATGAGTTTACAAAATGTACAGTAGCACATGTTTTGAGCAATCTATGTTTGCAAAATGGCTGAAGGAGCTTAAAGCATTGTCTGAATGTAGGTGGAGCAATCCACCTACACAGTTAAGTCATTCTGTTAACAGTAGTTATGAAATCTTTGTACAATACAGAAGCCTGAATCTATAGTTTGACCTTGTTAGGAGAGTGCATATGCATGACACTATATTAATATTGCATTTCCTTTTTCTGTTTTTTATCATACTACTTTTCCTTGTTAATTGCATCCAGGAATTCGGAACCATCCACCTAAGAAAACGAGGTTGGGACCATGCGCTGATACAACATGTTACCATACCCACCACATGACAAACCACCCAAACTGGGACACGAGTGCAGCCGTGCCATGGGTGACACCTCAGCGCCACATTGGAACAGTGTGACTTTTATTTTTTTTTTTATGGTGGCTGGAGTGCCAATTCTAAACTCCATTTATATTATGAAAATGTTGCTTGGTGAGTTATTTCTATTTCCTTTTTAGACTATGATGATTTAAGACAGGCCAAAATATTGACATTAAAATAACAACAACCCATGCTGTTCAAACATATTATGTTTCAATGCCTGGTGCACTCTTGTGGAATGTTTACTGCAAACAATTGTCTAGTCTCTGTTGGCCATTACTAGTCAAGCAGTCTTTTCTGTGTATCTTAGGTAGTTTGATGAATAACTTTCCTCATTTTTGCCATTCTTTACAATTACCATCCAAGATGATGTCTGAAAATATAAATAATTTATAGACTTAGTAGTGATTTATTTTCAGTTTGCAAGCTTTGCTCTTGCCATTAATGATGCAATTCTCCTGTTTCTCAGAGTATAATGGCTGCTAGTATTTCTTTAAAGACTGTATTTATATGGGCAAGGACTTTTTCTGAGCACTGTTTAGAACAGCAATGGTATCATTAGGAAGAACTACAGAGTTCTAAATGGCTACATGCATTATTACCATGAATGTGCATGCACAAACTGGAAGGTCATATCTAGTGATGAGTGAAATTGCTTCGAATCATGTTTGTCGAAAACACAGAAAGGTTCATGAATTTCAGCAAACTTCATAAATCGCTTTGAAATCAGTAGGAAAGGGAAATCTGAACTAGTTTTGAGTGGGTTGTAATTGTGCAGCAGTCTTTTAAGTGTCCCCAAAGACTAGGGGAACATCTGTCAACTATGCTGGACTAATTATTGTGGCTAAAAACGTGACCTGACCTGAGAGGCAGAAAGGGGCTGTCCTTGTCTCTATATAATCAGTGCTACTATGCATGTTATTTGCATAATCCAATACAATGGACAATGAAACTATACAGAATAACAAAGTATTTTCATAATATTCTGATTATGGTCAGCTAATGCACACCACAAGTGCCAAAACTGCAAGTTGTGTATCTGCAAACACAGTTTATATTATAAACCTATAAGATTGTATTTTGCACTTGCATATCACCAAAAAACTAGAAACCACTCAAATACGCTTATAGAAATAATACAACCTTGCATTAATACACAGCATATGTGTATATGATTTCAGCAACTAATTTAAATATTAGATATATAGTGTTGACAAATTTTAAAGCAATGCAGTTTACAATATTTGGCCTAAATAAATCTAGTGAGTTAAGATTAACAGCTTTTCTTTCTGTGCATTTCAATGTAATGTGCATTGTAACCATAATATGGTTGCCATTTTATATCCTTGAAGAGAAGTCGTGAGTAGGCTTCTTTTTTAGCTTTCATTCTAGTTTGTAAAATTCTGGACTATGGATGTTTCTTGTAACTTATGGAGTTTTTTTAATATAAAGAATTTGATTTTATCATTGTTTCTTTTTAATTTGGTGTCATTTTAACGATGTTAATATTTATTGCCATTTTCTTTTTCTTTGCGACACCATTTTGGTTTTGTGAAGAATCACACACTTCTTTATCCCTTGGTAGATAAAAACTTTGTTCATGTATAATTCTCTTAATTAGTTTAGCTTTCTAAAAAGTAATGAGGTTTCACTTTGGATTTCCTATGCTGGCTTCATTATCAGCCTTTTCTCTTTTGGATCACCCTAAAACTGTCGTTAGATTCGTACATCTCCAGTATTGTTCCTGTGCCTGCTGCCTGTGTTTTGCGCCTGCCCTTTTCTAACCATCTCCTGGTATTATTTTCTTTTTTCTTATAATAATCCTGGAGTGCATACATATACCTAAAACAATTGATGTTGTTAGTATTAGCTTTACTAAAGATGTCCTTCTATTACTGTTCCATAATTCACATCAATGGTTTTCACTCTACATTGACAATTTTTTTTATTTATATCAAGTGCTTCGGCCATTAACAATTTCATTATGAGTACACATAAGTGTTTCTGAACAAATAATGCATGCATCCTTTTGATAACCCAATTTTATGATGAAATGTTAAGTCAAACTTGTATGTATCCTGTCATCATAATGTGAAAGAATCTCAGGGTACCACACACATGTACTGACACACACACATACACACATTCTCAGACTGAGCCAATTTAGATGTGACAGTCAATCTTACATGCCAAAAAAATGTGAGAAAGTATTGGAGTACTTGGAGGATAACACTATGTAACACAATTTTTGTTCCTGGCTTCCAAGAGTTATATTTCAACTGCTTATGTCTAAAGCCTATGGAAAAACGACTACATTCAGCACAAACTTTGATTTTATGACCACAGCCCAGAAAATTTTGTATTTATAGTGACAAAACAAGGGAATTTTTATCTTTTCGTTCATGCGGTCTGATAAAGAACAACACTTGCATGGTATATAGACAAAGACAGTCAAAACCACTCAAAAAGGTTCAAAAATGAGTAGGTTTTCTAGATTTGCGACTGTACTGCAAATCGCTTTCTCGAAGAAGCCCCCAAATGTAGTCCCCCATCATGTTTTCGTTATACTGTCCTTGGTAACGACGTTCAAAGTCCAGTATATCCTGATGAAAGCACTTGTCTTGCTCCTCTGAGTAAGCTCCCATGTTCTCCTTGAATTTGTCAAGATGAGCGTCAAGGATATGGACTTTGACAGACATTCTGCATCCCATTTTGATGTAATTCTTTATGAGAGTCCGAACCAACTGCACATAGTTTTCAGTCTTGTGATTACCCAGGCAGCCGTGAACCACTGCAACGAAACTGTTCCAAGCCGTTTTCTCTGTCCTGTTCAGCAGCTTGGCGAATTGGTAGGATCCACCATGCAGAAGTAGCAGTTGCTTGAGTGGTCAGTCGGTTGCCGCCAAATTCGCGGGATAGCAAACTTCATGGCTGTCTTTTCTCCCCTGTACCAACCTTCAAGAGTTTTCTTGCAATATTCGCATGTGAAATGAGGTGCCCAGGGCTTGTCTTGATGCCCAACAGGCATGCCGAAGTATGCCTTGTAGGCCTCGCACATCTTACGACATGCTTTCATGGAATACTTTCTTGCTCTTGTCTTTATAAATTGTCCACAGACGTAGCAAAATGCATCTGCTGGGTGCAAGCAACCTCTTGATGCCATCTAAATCAAATCAAAAAAATAACAAACCGAAATGTTGTTTCGAGTCACCTGTGCTTTTATACTTGTATGACTACTATTGGACAGTCCGAGAACGTTCTAGAAAGTTCTAAAAGTTTCTTGAAAGTTCTAGATAATTCTGAAAATTTTAGAAACATCTGGACAGTTCTAACAGTTCAAGAATATTCTAGAAGACTACTCATTATTGAATGTAAATCGAGAATTTTCTCGAAAACAGACAAATTTCAAAATATCATTGTCCTGATCACAAAAGCAAAGTTTTTGTGGAACAACAGCTATTTTCTATTTTTTTTAGGCATAACGGGTTAGGAAAACACACTTTGTATATATTTTGTGCAAAAATATATGTCGAATTTTTCAGATTTACATTTTATGTACATTTTCACACCTGCTTTTTCAGTTCAGGTTTTTAACTATATCATATTTATAGTTAAATGATCTGGTTAATGCTACTAAACTAAAGCAGAGAAATTACACAAAATGTTATTTACAATTGTATAGATAACTTGACCAGATGCTCCATGGGTTAGCAATCATTTTTGCTTTAAATAAGTCTGCCCCTTCTACACTACTTAAAACATTTTTTTGTTTTTCATGGTGAATTGTTTTCCTGTGGTTATTGCTCATCTAATTATTTGCAGTTAGTGCCTGCAGTGATGATTAAATTAGGACTCATTTCAGAGTTATATTATTTCCTGTGTGAGGGAAAAGGCAAAAGCAAAGTGTTTTCAGAAACTGTCCCCCACACATTAATGCGATAAGATTATCTTATTTCAGTAAGAATGTCTAAAACCAGCAACAACTGTTTACAGAAATAAAAATTCCTTCTAAGTTCAGTACAAATAAAATTAAAAAAAAAATTGCTTTATGACCTTTTGTAAAGAAGATAGTGTTATAGTGCTTTACCTTATTTAGATTTTATCAAGGCAGAAACACCAATCGAATAAAGAATTACAGCTATTGCATTGTTTTAATGCTTTCCCATTTTGGATCAAATCATTATTTTTCTCTCCTCTATTGTTTTTTTTTACTTCAAATTACCTGTAAGTGTGAGTGACATACAGTACTTGTATAATAAATGAACAGTGGCATTTCTGAGTAAAGGGCCTGTGGGTCACAGCCAACCAGATGCTGTGCAAAATAAGCAATAAGCTTCCATCGGTAATCGAATTTATAATTAAGTTGTTTATAAAAACCCACCACTTTGCCACATTAAGCAATATATCCAATTTTCCATCATGTAGTTTATTGTATATAAAAAAAAAAATATCGCTTTAGAAAATGAATTGCTTAATGTTGAGTGCTTGTTTCTGGCTGAGGAACTGAACCAATTGGCCCTGCAGTTTCCTTGGTTTGCCCTTGGGAGTGGGTGCCCATATGCAGCTTGAATTCCAGCTTACTGATAGGGGGTGAAGGCTAGAGCCCCCTTATATTGGACATTAAAATGATGACCACTTAATCAAACAATTTTACTTCTGGTTTGACCATTTTCCAGTCAAATCTATGCAGCACCAAGCCAATGAAGTGATTTAAAATTTCCAGTGCCATTTGTTCTCTTAAAGGCCACAGTCATTTTTAAACGTTACCCTGATCAGACTGGGGCTGAGCAGAATCCTGATTTTTCACCATTGAGGATATCCACCTGAAAATTTGAAAACACCACCAAGGAAGCCTCATATGTGCTTCCACACATACATGGAAAAGAAGCCAGCAGTATTATGACCATGTTTCAAAGAACCACAGAGTCCTGGTGCAGAAAACACAGGTTTGTATGTAAAAAATCATTTTTTAATTATTTGCTGGCCTTGCACTGATCAGCAATATTCTGTCTGCTTGGTGGTTGGTGCTGCCACCAGACATGCCAAGTGCAATTCGAGTAAGATAGTGTGTGTTTAGTCTGCTTATTCTTTCTATGTTGTTGTGGCTTGTCATTTTTCACCTGAAAGACATTTGATTCTAATCTTTAGGTATTTCTGTTTCAGCTTATAGTTAACATAGTTTCCTAACTGGCTGGTACAAGTGATGCGCTACTTTACTTATTGTTTAAATCTATTTTACTGTATTTTGTCAGATGATAATGATAAAATACAGTGATCTGATTCTAATTCAGACTGCCTAGACAGCAGAATACAAATGTTTAATTGGTGTTTTTATGATTCAAGCATTGTGCAAACTTGAATGTCTCATTGGTCATTATCAAAAGAGGGACAGATATTATAAATTAAATTTATCATTAGAGAACTCTTTGTGCACATGGCCTCACCAGAATTTCTAGGCCAAAAACACGGCCCTAAATTACAGAACAGACATTAATGTTTCTGTGAATAAACGGCTTATATGCATTCCAGATAAGGAGGGCCACCTAGAGTATTTGTGAAATAAGTTGGAGTAATCCTACCTAGCTCAGATTCTTTTTAGCTTTAGATAGGATATGAAAATGCACCATGTAAGTATTGCAGTGGATAAGCTCCCTTTCTTAGAGCACTGATCTTGTAGTGCCAGCAGTCTGGTGCAGGAAGGATCAAGTGTGCTATAATCACACAACCATATTGTTAAGGTACAGTGAATGAAGTCTTAAAAATATCACCCCATCCCAGGAGTGACAATGATGTAAACAGACTTACTGATCAATGGTTAGATCATATTAGTTAGCTGATGTTCTTGAAGGAGTGCCAGAATCTAGGAGCTGAGCAGTTACAGATATGACATCACAGCCCGTACTTATAATGAGTTTACAGGCTTACCAGGTGTTAGGATGGATGATCTTGCTTCATTCGATGGGTGTGTGTTGGGTTGTCAGGTCTGAGATTAGTGCAATGACTTGTTCCAGCTGGAAGTTTGGTTTCCTCCTAAATGTGCGTGAATTCTTTTTTTTTTTTGAAGGTCTGAGATCAATATTTAAGTAATACAGTAAATGATATTATATCCAATAATCATGCATCCATAAATCGCAAACATCTGGAAAAATAAAATAAATTATTCATTAAAAACCAGAAAAAATAATACACTGTAACGTGCAGTGAATACACTTGACTTGAGCATTCCTAGTTTTCATCCTCTTTCTCTGTACGTTTAGCATTCGTTTGCTCAGAGGTTGATGCACTTGCTGTTTCCCGAGCAGCTCTTCTTTTCTCCACCCTAGCAGCCCGCTTCTTCTCTTCTTTGTTCTGAATCTTTTTGCGTTAAAACTGATTAAGTCAGTGTTTGTGTTGCAATTACTTAGTATGTTTTCCTTAGTATTTTCTAATTACACTGGCACTTAACTCTTCAATCTACTTCAAGAATGACTTAAGATATGAAGAGGTAGGGGAAGTGATGGCAAAGGAGGTAGGGATGAGAACGGTGCCACTGCTGAGAGTTGTTTCTACAATAAAATAAAATAAAAAGTGGAGTAACTTTGGAGGTCAATCATCACCATGAAAGCGGACAGTAGACATCATGTAGTATATATGTACCAAATTTCATGTCAAACGGTTTGCAAGTTACAGGTGATTTAAAATCCTGGACAGACAAACCAACAGCCACGGTAGCTTATTATATTTAAAGATTTGCCATGTAATGACTTGACTGACATAAATGAATGAAAAAAATACCCCCAAATATTGTTTGAATGCACAAAATCTGATACTGAGCCTCTAAAGATTTTAGCAGTAACAGGAAGGCAAATATGAACATGACGTGAGAAGCCCTAAAAGCATCTAAACGCTAGCCCGGGGAAATATGACGGTTTTTCAGTTGAACTCACAAGCTCTTGACCTAATATGACAACATGTTAAACACAAAACTAGAGCACAACATTTCCAGAAGAGGTGTCACATTCCAAAATAATAACAATTAAACTGAAAGATTTTTGCTTTCTAATAGAAATTTGAAAAGCAGACAATCTTACCATGTGCTCAAGTTTTCCTTGCATGTTAACGGGATTAATTCGTATGTGCACATGCAACATGTTATATTGGTAACTCTATCTAAAAAGATGATAACATACAAAAGTGTTTTTTTCATATGAAATAGTGTCTTTTGGGGTGGACCTTGTGTGATCCAGTCCATTATCTAGACTACAATACCTTAGGTAAACTGGGGGTTTGAACAAGTTTGAAAATGTATGTGTGGCAAAACTAGCTGATCTGAAAGCCTGTAAAATTTCACATTTGTTAAAAATTTCATTAAAGAATCGGGTATTACGTTTTTAATTATTAAAAGTTTTTGCAGTTTTTGTATGCAAATATAACAGTGATAACAAAATGAAATTACATGTTTTAGCAGTTGACAGGGCAGCACGGTGGCACAGTGGTAGTGCTGCTGCCTTATAGTTAGGAGACCCGGGTTCGCTTCCCGGGTCCTCCCTGCATAGAGTTTGCATGTTCTCTGCGTGGGTTTCCTCTGGGTGCTCTGATTTCCTCCCAAAGACATGCAGGATTGGTGATTCTAAATTGGCCCTAGTGTGTGCTTGGTGTTTGTGTGTGTCCTGCGGTGGGTTGTCACCCTGCCTGGGATTGGTTCCTGCCCTGTGTTGGCTGGGATTGGCTCCAGCAGACCCCTGTGACCCTGTGTTTGGATTCAGTGGGTTAGAAAATGGATGGATGGATAGTAGATGACATTAAAAACATGCTTTTTAACAGCACTTTACAATGTCATATAGTTAAAAAGGCAGCCCAAATAGGTTTGTTTTGGCTCAGTTGCTTTCATAGACACTACGGTCCTACTCAGGCAATGTGAAAAAGGCATTGCTTGAAGTTCTGTCGTTAGTTGTTGGTTGTTTAGGGTTTATGACTAATTGTTTTTCACATTTATTAAACGTTAGCCATGCTGTTGGTCAATGTTAATAGAACAATTCAAAAATATTTAATATTTCTTGCCCTGCATGTACCTTCAGTGCCTGCCTTTCTTCTTTATTCATGTTTGTCTGAACCTGTCTTGTTCGGCACTCCCTCTCTCAAGTGTGTTTCCATAAAGCCCACATCTCAGACTCTGTCATTACTTTCAAGGCTGCTTTCTTGCCTTCTGTCCAGTTTTATACTTCTTGTCTTTGCAGGAGACTCTCTCTCAGTGTGCCTCCTGTGTCTTTACTGTACCTTGTGTGACTCAAACTTGAACTTCTTCTTTTGATTGCATCACCAGAGCCAAACTGACCAATAACACCCAAAATAAACTAACCAATCAGGTATCTTTGTGGGACTTGACACACAGATATATCTTAGTATTTTATTTTATTTATAGTTGATACATTTTGTCAAGAACTATCCAATGGAAAATTAAAGTATTGATTGTCAAGGCAGAATTGTTGGCTTCTTTGGACCATGATGGAGAACAGGTCTGGAGTTTTTCGTATAAAAAAATTGTGTCAGAGAAATACTAAATCATTATAGTATGCAGATAAAACAGTCATCAGGTTGTTTTTGTTATAGCATTAGTGAGTATATATTTGTTAATTCTATTATAACTGAGAGACATGTCATTTTTAGATAAGTGACAATTTTTTGTTTTTTATTTACTTTTATGGTTAAATTACCTCAGGCAGTAGGAGCAGTGAGCTGGTGCTTCTCAGCAGCAGGGACAGGTAGACTGCACAAAATTGAAGGACACAGACAGACAATATAGACAGGTCCTTGAGGAAAACCTACTCCAGAGTGTCCATAACTTGGCACTAGGGTGGTGGTTCAACTTTCAGCTCAACCATGACCAGAAGTATACACTCAACAACACTGGAGTTACTGACTGTCCTTGAGTGGCCCAGCTAAAGCCTGGAGTTAAACCCCATAGAACATCTGTGGAGAGATCTAAAGATGGCAGTTCACAGATACTTCCCATGCAGTCTGATAGAGCCTGAGGAGATCTGCCAGGGAAAATTGGATAAACTGTCCAAATACAGGTCTATAAAGTTTGTAGAGACTCACCCAAAAAGACTTGAATCTGTAATTGCTGGCAAAGAGGCTGGGTATGAGTATTTATATGAATAAGTTATTTCAGTTTTTCATTTTTAATAAATTTGCAAACCTTTCTGAAAGCGTATTTTCACTTTGTCATTATGGGTTATTGAGTCTAGATTGATGGGCAAAAATGGCAAACATACTGTACCCATGTAAAATTAAATCTGTAAAATAATAATGTGTTCAGAAAGTAAAGGGGTCTAAATACTTTCTGAATTCACTGTATGTGTAACTTGCAAAAGTAAAGAAAAGCTTATGTAAATTTTCATAATAGGGGTTTGGCACACCACAGACTGCCATCTTAAAATCAATAGTTAATTTACGAGTGTTTCCCAAAGTCAATCATAATTAAAAAAGTACTTTTATATTGTTCATAACCTGCATGCCCTCCAACCCATCTGTTAAGTTAAACCATTGGGTTGTAGCTGATAGTCATTCCTACACCCAGCCTCTGACAGCCTAATTATACCTCCTGCAAAGGTTCTTTCTGCATTAAACAATTGGGTGTTTACAATCACCAAAGACTTTTTATTAATATTAAAGTAGTGAGAAGTCAAGCCAAATGACACCTTTTATTTTATTATAAAACTATTACAATTTTCAAGCTTTCAAGGCAACTCAGGCCCCTTCTTCAGGCAAGATATTGAAGCAAAGTGGTCTGGGAAGACCTACTATGCCTTCATGTTGAGGCAATCTGGCAGTGCACCAGAAGATACGATAGATAGAACTTTATTTGTCCCTGGGGAAAATATGGCAAGATACCTCGAGTCTGATGGTGGATGGCTACAAGAGAATAGTAGATATCTAATTCAGTCATAGAATACAGCATATCATCAGTGTGATGCAGTACAGTATGGGATTATATAAAATGTGTTTCTGCTTTCTTTATGAATCATCAGGTGGCATCAGATTAATAGCTGTATGTGAAATGCTGAACAGTATTGCTGGTAGAACACATGTACCCCTGCCCAAAGAAGAGGGGAAAGTGGAGCTGGAGGTTAGAAATGTTAAAAGAGTGGAGAATGGTACGTATCAGGCTGGAGTGGAAGCTAAGCTGGTCATCTTGTTTTTCCATAATTATTTTGTTTATTTTCTAATTGGAAGGCTTTATTTTCTTCCATTGTGTTTGAGATATTCCGTATATATTTGCAAAATAAGCACACAGTGAACGGCCTAAAGGAGTATGGGAATTTCCTAAAACACCCTAATTTAGGATTGTGGAAATAAAAACGTGTTATTTAGTATATACACAAATAATTTACAAATTGCCTGTGTTTGATGGAGAGAACGGTTAAGTTGTGATGTGCAGGCACTTACTCTCTTTACTCTTTTGCCACATTTTTCTTTGTTCTTGGTTTTGGAAAGTCAACTGCGTGTCTTAAACAACTTCTAAAAGAAGAACAAGCTTATCTTTAGAAAAGTATGAATTACATTAATGGTGTGTTCAATAGTTTTATATTTACCTTAGAAATAATGGGTGACTGATACTTTTTTATGTTTTGGCTTATTAGGTACTAAATGATGTAACAGTTATTTTATATTACTTTTCACAAGTTTATTCCATCCTACCAGAGGACCAAAAACATCACCATATAAAATTTTGCTTTTTAATCCACGTGTGATAAGATACTTTATACTAAGCAACTTCTGGGTCAGAGTTGGCAAAGAAGTACTTTATACTTACATGTAAAATGCTGAGTTAAAGGGAACACAAGAGAAAGTAGCACATACCTCTCTGTACATCATAAAGCTACTTATTTCATTTCTAAAATTCATCATTTTCAAGAAACTCACCCCTGAGAGCCCATGCACCGTATCATACAGTAAATTCACACACTTCTTCTTCCTTTGGCTGTTAGGGGTTGCCACAACGGATCATCTTCTTCCATATCTTTCTGTCCTCTGCATCTTGTTCTGTTTCACCAATCAGCTACATGTCCTCTCTCACCACCATCCATAAACATATCTCTTAGGTCTTCCTCTTTTCCTCTTGCCTGACAGCCCTATCTTTAACATCCTTTTCCCAATATACCCAGCATCTCTCCTCTGCACATGTCCAAACCAATGCAATCTCACTTGAGACCTAATTTCAACCATAAGCATTAAAGCAAAATGTTACAAAAAGTAAAAACAAACTGGGGTGGCTTATTTACTTTTCATCACTCAAGTACCCCACTAAGCACTCTCTCTTACTCTCTCTTGTTTTCCCTCTCTTACATACCTGACACCTGCCTCTTATTAATGAGTTGTCACCCCAGACACTGCATCTGCTTCCATACTTCATTTTGAAATCTGCTGTAGCTTTAAAATTGAGGTCAGGGTTGACTTTTTCTACAGCGTTAGTGAACTAGAACCCCCTCTTGAGGCTCTCATGTGTTCCTACACCTATTGATTCTAAACATCCCTTAGATAGGTTGTCTGTTAAATGAGTCGTTTATAGATAATTAAACAGGCTCTTCTCCCATTTAGGAACAATGTACTGTCATCTAACAGGTCAGAGGTTAATGACCAACATTTTATATGTCCGCCTGATCTCCCCTCGGGCTAAGGATCATATGCCAGCAACTATCACCAAGCAGGTAATTTCACAGCTTTTTAAACCTGGATGACCCCATTTTTTAGTACCCTCCGTTAAATGAATTCACAAAGAAACAGTTCAAATGTACGGCTTACCATCCCTTTGTGAAGTTCTACATTTCCCTTCTCCAGGATAGATAATCTTCCTTCATGCTCTTAAGTTAATTCTTACTTTTTCAAATTCAGTTTCATTTCAAGTTTAATCTCAAATTAATTTTACTTCCTGCAGTTTCTCCTCTTCTGTGATTAATCTTTAGACTGATACATACCTTTCCATCTGGATATCTTGTGTTGCTTTGTATTCTATTTTTGTTTGCTTTAAAGAGCAGCATTAGTAATCAGACACTATGTAAAATAATGGTGAGTTGATTGTGAAGTAGATGGCTAAATGAACTCTTTATGAGGTAACGACCCTTACATGGTTGATTATGACTTTGTGTGTTATACTACCAAGAGAGGGGACCATGTATTTGAAGAGGTAGGTTCAGAAAATGGAAGAATGAATAAATGAAATGTGTACATCCCTAAGGCACAACACAGTGTTTTTAAGGCTACAGTGTTTAGATCATGGCTGTAAGGCTGAAGGCTGTAGGAGGATTGCCTTTTGAAATTCTTTTCAATGACTTGTTAGAATAAAATGCCCACTTGTGAGTTTCGGTGCTGTATATATTAGTTTGACCTCTAATGGACTACCTCTTTTTGGAGGGTTAAGGTAGACACTGTGCTCCCATATCCTGTGACCCAGCTTAGATTTGTTTATTGTAAAAACAGATGAATAAATTAATTAATGAAAAGTTTAAAAGGAAAAGGGAATAATGCCATTTAGTAACAAGCTAGCTGTAAAACCTTGCATAGAGTATTGTGGGTAGATGTTTGATTGTAAATGATTTCATTGGACTATCCAAAGTTAATACATTACTGGCATATCTACAATTTCTGTTTGTGATGATGCCTTAATTTAAATCAGTTCCCTATGTCTGCCACTAGAGTGCAGAAAAAGTCAAAGTGACCTAAAAGAAAAGGTCAGACCAGAACATAGAGCTCATCTTTGAAACCAACTCATGTGCCGTGGCTTGTATTAAAACGTCTGCCAAACCCCATGTTTTTCATTTAGTAACCTCTGGCATATTTAGTGTCTAAGCTCACCAGACACAAAACGTTGTGGCTAAAGCAGAGCAGACACTGTTAAGTGCAGTGTAAAAATGTTCAATCCATCTCAATGGGAGTTGGCTAGAGCATGGCGAGAAGAAGAAAATCAAACTGATGTCTACAAA
This sequence comes from Polypterus bichir lapradei, assembly GCA_026402145.1. Taxonomy (NCBI): domain Eukaryota; kingdom Metazoa; phylum Chordata; class Cladistia; order Polypteriformes; family Polypteridae; genus Polypterus; species Polypterus bichir. The sequence goes on from JANRMT010028174.1 coordinate 133,309,494, forward strand.
TTTTAGTGGACTTACTTCTTATACAGGACAAAAGTGGAAGTGTGGATTCCTGAAACTTGCTCCACATTTTTCAATGTGTCAACACAGTGTGAAACAAAAGCAAAAGTCATTATGTCGGTATTTTAACACTGTTTGTAATTAAGAAGCACATGTAGAATTTGCTCATTAAGTACTTTTTTGTAACTGGTGGTCCAAAGGCATAAGATGCACTTGCTTTCATATAAATGGGGCTGAGGTGGAGTGTGTTTCCAGCTTCAAATTCCTGGACGTTCACATCTCTGAGGACCTTTCCTGGACAATAAACACTTTCAGTCCTTTCAAAAAAGTGCAGCAATGACTTTACTTTCTGCAGAGTACCTACATACTCTTCTGCTTTCTAGCAATCACCAAACAGGCTTTTGTTTTTAAGCAACATCTTCTTTGCTGTATTTTGCAGAGCTTTTAACATAGTTGGCTGATGCATCATTAATCCACCCACATCCACTGAGCTCAGCAAGTCTTGCTAGGAGATTATTGGCCAATCAGTGGGTTCCCATACAATATCACTTCTAGTCTGATGGACAGTATGAGTTTTGTAACTGGTGACTCCATGGCATGACAAAGCTTCAATTTCATGATTGCTCAGTGAAAAACTGCTGAGATGGGTAATCAAAGACATCTTCTTGCATCATTTTCCTAATCATGCATTTTTATCATTCTGCCTTCCTTAGGATGTTCTTTAGTATTTATTTTGATAGCATTTCTTCATATTCACAATGTGGCCAAATTCTATTTAGCAGACAGAAGGTTTTATTAAGAAAATGTGACTGTGCCCTCAGTGTTGCACAGGCAGAGGCCAAGCATATCTTAAGTATGTGTTTCTCATGTGAAATCCTCAGTGCCTCAAGTGCATAGAAGTCTGAATATATTCTATATGCATGGGAAAGATTTCCATTTTTAACAAATTACTAATTTCTGACTTTAAAATAGAAGATGTCACAAGGCAATTAATGCACAGATTAGAAAATGCTGCATAATAATAATTTAAAAAAACTAATGAATTCTATATTTTAAGTTAGGGCAGCATGGTGGTGCTACTGCCTCACAGTAAGGAGACCTGGGTTTGCTTCCCGGGTTCTCCCTGCGTGGAGTTTGCATGTTCTCCCCGTGTCTGCGTGGGTTTCCTCCGTGTGCTCTGGTTTCCTCCCACAGTCCAGAGACATGCAGGTTAGGTGCATTGGCGATCCTAAATTGTCCCTAGTGCGTGTGCCCTGCGGTGGCTGGCGCCCTGCCCAGGATTTGTTCCTTCCTTGTGCCCTGTTCTGGCTGGGACTGGCTCCAGCAGACCCCCGTGACCCTGTAGTTAGGATATAGCGGGTTAGATAATGGATGGATGGATGGGTATTTTAAGTTTTAATTGCAACTCACAAACCCATCATGAAAATAAAATATTCTAAAGAATATAGTATTTATTTTATAGTAAGTCATGGTGCACAACAATTCCTCAACATTTAAAGTAAAACAACAGTGTGAACACACAACCAGGAATGTCTTCTCTGTTGCATACAATAAAAATTTCATTATAATTTTCATGGAATGAAGTGGGTTTTTTTTTTCTTTTTTTTTTTATATGTAGATTTTTTGCTTGTTCAGCGTTGCATTATTCAAAAAGGAAATCCAAATTCCAGAAGGTATTTTGTCCATCAAATTGAACAGCTTAAAAAAAACGGTTCTTTAAAAAATACATTTTCACAGTTTTACCATGGCTGCTAACATCCCAACCAAGCATTGGCTTTAACAGCATAGAGAATGTATTTCTGTTGGTAATCATATTTGTATGCCTTAGGACCTGAGAAGAAGTGAATGTAACCTAGAAAAGAAGAAAAAAAAGGTTGAACAAGTTTTAGAATTTAGTAGGTGTTAGAGCCAATCTTAGAAAGTTAAAGCTTTGAGTTAAACTCATATTAGTGATTACTTAATTTGAATAGAAAATCATTTTCTTTCATAGTCATAGACAGATGGTATAGCCTTTTACCCCCTGTAAGTAAATATGAGATAGAACTTTCTTGCTATAACTAAGATACAGTGTAATAATTGAGTCAGTTGTTATTTAGAATTGGTCCCAGTGTTAGCAGGGACCGAAAGACCCATTTACAGCCTGAAAATGGGATAAGCATACAGTCTTCTGACTGTAAGCAAACTTAAAGAAATGAAATAAGATTTATAAGCTTTAAACATAACTTCTCTTAAACAAGAGCTTTTCTTTTCTTTGCTATATCAATTTTCTCTTTTTTTTATCTGTGGAATCATTTCCTTTGCTGAATCCCATTTGCAAACTAGAGCTGCTGAACTTTGGTAATTGTGGGTAAACTCAGCTACAGTAGGAATATAAATATTGCTTTTGACGTGTATTCTTAGTATGCATGCAATGTGTAGGTACTTGAATTTTAATGAACTATTAATATTTACACTGAATAGTAAAAAAGTTACACTTCGGCTGAAGCTAATATACCATATATCATAATCCAAGCTCTTGCCTCTTACAACCTGAACTGAGTTATGTTAGATATTAACTTACCCTTGGTGCAGGTGCAAAATGTTGCAGAGAGAAAATATTTTGTATTTATAATTAAATGTATTATGGTTTATTTATGGTGGTCTTGTGCAGCAGGTAAAGCTACTGCTTCATTGCTCCAACTTTCTGTTTTAAGTCATAAACAGAGAGACTGTAGAGTGTGTATGTTTTTCCTATTCGCAAGAGGCATTCTCTCCTTGTTCTCAGGCTTTTCTCTCACACCCCCATAGACATCTCTCTATTATAAAAAAAAACTTGGGACAAGACTTTTTTCCTGTGACAAGACGTGATCTTTTGAAGAGAGACAGAGAGACACTTTCACATTCTGCGACATGAGCAAGTCACATCATACTTGCAACCTATGGAAGCAAGTCCTGTGATACACATGCAGAGCAGGCTAGAGATAATGGAAGTAGGAAAATTAAAAAGTCCCAAACAAACGGAAAATATTACTTGGTGAAATAACGGAACAGCAAAATGAGATCGAATAGTATTTGAGAATGTCTGGGGGAGAAGAGAGACAAGGCAATGACTTTAAAACGTTTGAAGTGCCGCACAAACTGCAGGTTACATGGCACGGGAGCATCTGCAAGCCAGCAGCTGATTGAGGAAAGAGGAGGTAAAAAAAACCAAACTGTTATTTGTTTCCCATTGTATCACCATTTGTTTCATCATTGTATTGTGTTCAAGAGGGTTTTCGGAGGAGCGAACGCGTCTCCTTGGGGAGTGTTCAGATCCCCTCTTCACAACGACGCATAACCGTAGAGTAAAGATCGCATTAGCGCAAACAAACGGAAAATATTACCTGGTGAAATAACGTAACTGCAAAACAGTAACAGTGTTTGAGGATGTCTGGGGGAGAAGAGAAACAAGGCAGTGACTTTAAAGCATTCGAATCACCTCACGAAATGCACATCACACGGTACAGGAGCAGCAGCAAGCCAGAGCAAAGAGGAGGTAAAAAAAAACAGCTATTATTTGATTCTCATTGTATCACTGTTAAAGAGGGGTTTCAGAGAAGTGACTGCATCTCCTTGGGGTGCGTTCAGCCCCCCTCTTCACAACGGCATGTAGTGCTTGGTGGGAAAGGGGTTGGCGAGCAAAGCGAGCAGGGGGCGAAGCCCCCTAGTTTGTGCAAAGACAATTGTGATTTTTTAAAAGGTAATTAATATTGTTTTTAAACAAAACATTTTCACAGAACATATGTATGTGTGGATTCTGTAATGAACAGGTTCCCCATCCAGGGATGTTAAGTGTGACCTAAGCGTAACCAGGAAGTCATGTTTTATCATCAGTGTTGCCTAGCTATTTTTTTAAAAAAACAAACAAACGTTAATTAAGAATTTATAAGAAGAATTTGAAAAAAATCCTTGTATTGAACGCTGCAAAAGAATTACTTATTTTCTAAGTGTTTTTCAAAGAGCCAAATTCAGATGTAAGTAGGCATTATAATAAAAAAGGCATATCCTCTTCCCTTACACCTCACCTCTGTGCTGCGAGGTTTTAAGGCTGGAAGTGAGAGCTCCACTCAATAGTAGGGGACAGTACGTGAAGAAGGTATTCTTGGCTGATAAATGGCCTATAGTCAAGGATGCTGAGTCTTTGATTGTTTTAATATTTTCTTGGAGACCAAAAGTAATATTTAGGTCTGAGATCTATTTAAAACATCGTATGTTGTTCATGCCAATAATAAATAAGTCTCTTGATGTGCTAAGAGAGTGACAAGTTGTGTTATTTTTATAGCACTTGTGTGGTTTAAAGTGCTAAAAGTTAGCCAGCTGTGTTTGTGTTATTCGTAGGCCACAGTTGTGTTTAGGGTCTGAGTATGTACTGTATGTGTGTGTTATTATTTAGGGTGCGGGAGTAAACCAATCCAATAATGAACTTGACAAGTGTAAGGGGTAAATAGACGATAACACACAGTGTAACTGTTTTTATTTTATAATCACCAATAATAATTATTATCTAAATAAAAAAATTTAGGAAAGTCAGTGGAAGTAAATTATCACCTGAATGAAGTTGTAAACACTATTTTATCTGTAGACTCATCGTCAGACAGGTTATACACTACTAATACCAATGGCTCCCCCACACAAATGTTTTTCCTTATTATTTTAAACATAATTTTTGCACTTTTTTCATATTGTAGCTGAATTTTAATGCAACCCTCCTCTACCAGCTCAAAAATAAATAAAATGCATCTCACCTGCCAACTCAAAAGCAGCATCCACTTTGCTTCCTATTCCTGGCCAGTCATTTTGAATGCTCCTGGGGTATCCAGAATCCATCTTATTTAGCCTTTCATCATATCTTGTGAAAAATTATGACAGTGTATCATAATAATGAAAATCGGGCACATCTTAATTCAGTTTTTACAGTATAAAATTAGTTTTCACCTTTTTTTTTCATCTTTGCTAAATTAGACCTTATCGAAATTCTAACTTGTTATTAGGGTAGTTAAATTACATTAAGCTAGTCTTCCATTATTGTTAAAAATGAAAATTTCAAATAAAGTGATATGCTTTCATCTTTTGTTTCATTTGGGAACAGGTACAAAACTTCAAACATCACTTATCACCAATGATGCATATGTAAAACATTGAAAGCAGTGAATTTTTATATTAGGATACATTTTTCATCTTTTTTTAAGATCAGTTATTAACAAAATTTGCAGTTATTCAGAACATTCTGGAAGTACTATATTTAATTTCTGATGCAACTGTAAATTTTTAAAATGAATAGAAATAACAGTACAAAACAGACTATTAAAAGTTTGCTATTAAACAATTTTGTACTATTAAGGGTTAGAGGCATGTTAAGATTGTCTAATAAATTTATTTGCTAATTGCGCACTAATATTTTGAAAATGAAAACTCCAAAGCCATGTAATGTTTGCATTTATAGCAATCAGATAACTACCGTAATTAATGACTAAGAATCTCACCATTATGGACAGATTTGAATGACTGACACAAAATTGGTAATTCTGCTGCTAATAGAATAAAAGTATTTTTGATACCAGGAACCTCGTTTATGAAGCCTTAGATTTCATACTAAACTTTTGCTTATGCTAGAAAGGCAAAAAGAGTTCACACACAAAAAAAATCAAAATGATCAAAACCATACATACATGTGTCATGCCAAGTTCCTTTCTAAATCTCAAATCAGTTGAAAACTATTTGCACGTGCATGCGCTTTTAGCCGTTCCTTATCACCTCCTGCCATGTAGAGCGAAAAGAGCAGTGGACCCAGGATAGATGGTATTCCACAAATGCCTATCCTAGATCCACTACTCTTTTCGATCTACATTCTTCCATTAGGTCAGAGTATGTCAAGGCATAACTTGAGCTACAACAACAATGCTGATGACACACAACTGTATTTATCAATAGCGCCTGGTGACCCAGACTCTCTTGGTTCACTGACCCAATGTCTTACTTGTGTTTCTGAATTGATAAGTAGTAAATTTCTCAAATTAAATAAGAAGAAATTGGAAATCTTAGTTATTGGAAAAAAATGATACAGTGAGTTATGTTGTTACAATGTGGCCAGGCTGAAGTCATAAATCCTTTATTTTATCAAGTAGTAGTATGGGAAACAAACTCCAGGGTCATGTTTTGTATAATGGTTGACTTTTTGGTAATGCTGCCTTTGCCAGTTATGTTGTATAAAACACATCATACCCTTTTTATAGACAAAATAGGTAGGTTGCCAACTAAGGCAATTAACATTAGGTTTATGCATGAGGTGTTATTACTAACACTGAGGACAGCTGTATTCAGAGAACATGTCAGTTAACTGTGATATGATTCAAGAGTTCAAGAACATTGAGATGTGAGTGATGCATCATTACAAAACACATGAGTGCCTTTTAAGTGCCTGTGTAGGACTTACAGATGGTTGAAAGTTGCCATAAATGTCAACCAAATTCCCACAGCAAGTGTGCGGTGGTTTATAAATCCTAACTTTAATGTAAGAAGTGGTTTACATTTTTCCAAGCATTAGCAGGTTTTACACATAAGACCCCAGGTGTCTGTAAAATTGGCACATGATCACAATTTTTGAATATTAGCTTTGCTTTAGTTTTGTAAAGGAGAATTACTAAATTGGTTCATTATTAACAAAATGGTGAAAGTTGCAACATGGGGAAGTACTGCTAGATACATTCCATCATTTCTTTGTTATGCTACATTATAATACAAATGTTGTGAATCTGCAAGTGATTTCAATTCAAACCATAAACTGTATCAATTTTCTTGAATAACTTCATTCAACAGCAACAATATTTAATTTTTTATCACACTTTCGTATAAAAGGTAACAAAATATTAAAGAAAATAAAATTGTAGATGATAAGAAAAATAATAAATTAGAAATAAGTATGTATACAAATGAATAAATAAATACCAAATAAAATAATGAACAAGAAAAAAATCAAGAGATAATTACATAATAGAGATAAACAAGTAATAGATAAATTGCAGTTCTTAATTATAGATTAAATTGCTAAATTCATTTTTAAGCCTGTAATGATTATAACAGAATTCAGATGCTATGTCTAGGTGGCCCATGGGGTAATCAGAAAAACAAAAACTCCAGCTGGAGAAAATACATCTGTAGGGCAGCAAAGAAAATGACTATCTAACCCCCAATGGGCACGCTATCTAATATAAAGGTAATTATGTAGTTCCTTATTGTTTTTATGCTTAATCCTAGAAGAAAGCTTTGTGTGCTGAATGAAAGTACATATTTATACCATTGACAAATTTAATTGCTAACTAAACAATCTCTACAAATGACTGCTTGAGAAAATGCAAATAGTTATAACCCAAGTCAAGGATTAAATATTCACTTTATTCGCCACTATCAACATATCCAAGTCTAACTTTGTAGCAGCAGTTAGCACAAAATGTAATGACCTGTGCCTGTTATGGCTTTTGGCTAAGACTTAATAAATGCCAGAATCTGGCCACTGGTGGCCCATTCAAAGAAAAAAAAATCAGTAACATCTTTAGCCAATATTGGCATATATTTGCCCTCCCTCTATATCTAAATGACCATTCAGGATGACACCCAGGTGATGCTACTGAATAAATACAGTCTTAAACATAGCAGTACCGGACTCACCACTTCTAGATTTTGGATAATTTTTTAATTCCATCTTTGCACCTTCTATAGCACTCGTATTTTGCCTCTAATGTTTTAGATCTTGTTGTTGGCTTTAACTCTGTTTGCCAACTCCAGTTTTTATTTGATTGCACTATTGGTGTATGGATGAATGCCATTGCAGTAATGCTTTTGCTCATTCCATTTGCCTGTCTCACCAGTTTGGATAATCTGAAATCATTTCATAATCATTCTTGGTGTAAAATCCCATGCAGGTCTCATTTTGACCTAAACCCACACATGAACCATAGCCTGCAAATAAACGTTAAAATTTTTCACAAACCAAAGTGACTCGCTAATTTAAAAACTACGACCTAATAGGCTTTCCCCACTTTGATTATTAAGACCAAGTAAAATTAAATGAGTCTCGAAATAGCCATTTACAAATTTGTACTCAATTGAAAATAATAGTTTAAAATTACCAAGAACATTATTTTTAAGGGGCTCGACAGCATGTTGTAAATTGTGTTCTAATGTCATCTACCTGCATGTAAATGGACAAGTGGTTTGAAAACGTAGTGACCCTGTACCTCCAGAGGTGGCTTATAGAATTCTGTGAATGTACCCTTTGAAAACAAATACATTACTTTATTCAATAATACCAGTGTTTTACTGTAGATATTCCTAACAATCCTTACAGGAACCATGCATAAACAACACCAAAATCAATACTTTTGAGCTTAAGACATACTGTATATATGGCAGCAATTTTGGCTTCTTAATATGGTCCTGTATATTATTTATACTTTTAACAGTATTTAAACAATCCTTACTTGAGTGTGGGGTCACACACATGCGCATGGGAGGCAGTCAATGGGCTTAACTATTGATGGAAAGCCAGGTCAGGGGTTGACAAAGTGCATAAATGTCTTTTTTTCCCTCTTCTGAAGATCATCTGAAGTCTGCGAGGTTCCACTTCCGCCTCCAGACCATGCACTCTTACTGACCTCCTTGGACCCTCCTTTTCCTTCCAACTACATATAAAAATCACCCCCTTGTCTCTCCAGTTTAGTCCTGTTCTGGACTCAGTCTTCAAAGATTACTCAGTGGCAAGTTCACGACTTTGCTGAAGAGAATTTACAATATATGGGGTGGAACCCCAAACCTTTTTCTGTTAGTCTTGCGCTTCTTTTAGAGTGGGAAATAGCCAAGCAAATTCCCTCCTTAGGTATCCTTAAAATAAACCTCTTCTGACACTCTCTCCCTTTCTTCTCCTATTTGTAGTTAGCCTTGATTCTGAAAATACAAAATACCACTGGATTTATTGAACTTTGAGATTTTAATGTTGATTTCAATGGATGATGTGATTGTCGGTTTTTAGTAGTCCTCTGACGTCCTGTTAAAAGGTGTTAAAGCGTGTTAAAGGCTGACATAATGGCTAGTAAACTTATGAAAATACAGGAAGTTAAAGTTAATTGCTACTAAAAAATAATTACAATTATTTGTTACTAAAATAAAAGTAAAACTTGCAGTTTAAATACTGAGTCATACTTCAGTTGCATGTCTATTTTGGGGCTGTCATGAACCTTTTTGTGATATGTGGTGTTTATGAATAATAACTCCAAAGGGCCCTCAGACATCCAACTTGACTCAAGAAGAATTAACATTTATTTTATACTAGCAAAATACCTGTGCTTCACAGTGGCGAAGTACTGCCTTAAAATTTTTATTAAGAAGAAAATTAAACCTTTTTAAACTGAGGGAAAATATACCAATAATTATTTGTTAAGGATCTCTTTGTATACCACATTGTGAGTTCGGCCCTCCGGTTGTAATATGACCAAGCTGTGCGCTGAGCTTACTCTTGAGCATGCAACGTACAGTTGGCCATGTGAAAAGTAATCTTGTCTCAAATCTCACAGCTTGGATTGCTGCTGTCATAATCGGTTTGAGTTTCATGGTTTGTTTCAATTACAACAGTATTTGCAGGACTTGTGTTGAAGTAACATTCGGCAACTGTCAGGCGTTGTAAGCATACAGCCGGTTTCATCGATAACTTCACATCCAGCTTTTGAGAGTTTAAACATTCATAAACATCAAAGTGTCAACTACTGAAATCGTCACCTGTGAATCTAAGATGTTTAAGAGGCATTGGCGGTTGTCGAAAGGTGTAAAATATTTGGCTATTTTGGTACACTTGAAAGCGACAACCGAGCAATTCAGCGGCAGCCATCAACTCACATGCAGAACCATAGGTGAAGGGCTTAAGCATTTCACTCTTATAGTGCTCCTGTGTAGTATAATTATCTCCTGTACCGTCATCAGTCCATACCTTGAACCTGTCCCAGTCATTCAATACATAAGACACAATGTTCCTCCGGATATCAAGAGTGAGCCTGATATGGCCATGCAATATGTAACAAAGAGAATGGAAAAGGCAGGTGCCATCTCCGGGCATGGAAACCACTCAGTAAGTGACAGTTCTTTGATCGATGGTGATCACCTCAATAGACATGTTAATGGGGGTACGGTTGGAACGATAAAGGAAATGGGTACCTGAACAATGTAAAGTAAGTCTAAAATACCTACACAATAACTATAATCGTAATAAACGAACAATAAAACAGTGGAGAAGTCGTGGATTAAATAAAAAGGCTGCAGTTATCAGCAGGGAGACGTGAATCCCGTGGCGAAGCAAGGAAGGGAATGTAGAGACCGGAGTGACAGACAGCCTTATATAGGCAGGCAGCCAACAACGTGGGAGGCGTTGGGATGGGGGACCCAATGCCGCCTCACACGGTGACCGAGCTGCAGGCTATGGACGTATATATGTACATAAGTAGGATTTAGTTAGCGTTGGGAACGCGCGTACCAGATTTCTTGAAGATAGGCCCATAAGTAACAAAGACCGTTTGAAAGTTCAATATGGCGGCCGACAGTGACGTCATACCACCAAAATAAGTACGTACATTGGTTTCGGTTAGCGCAGGGACGCCATCAAGCAAATTTCGTGAAAATAGGGCCATAAATAAGAAAGTTAAACATGGCGGACGTTGTCGACCGTTATGACCGTTACACGTAGAATTTCGAAATGAAACCTGCTTAACTTTTGTAAGTAAGCTGTAAGTAATGAGCCTGCCAAATTTCAGCCTTCCACCTACACGGAAAGTTGGAGAATTAGTGACGTTGGAAAGTTCAATATGGCGGCCGACAGTGGCATCATACCACTGAAATAAGTATGTACATCGGTTTCGGTTAGCGCAGGGAAGCCGCCTACCAAATTTCGTGAAGATGGGGTCAGCCTTCTACCTACACGGGAAGTTGGAGAATTAGTGACGTTGGAAAGTTCAATATGGCGGTCGACAGTGGCGTCATACCACCGAAATAAGTATGCATATTGGTTTCGGTTAGCGCAGGGAAGCCGCCTACCAAATTTCGTGAAGATGGGGCCATAAATAAGAAAGTTCAACATGGCGGACGTTGTCGACCGTTATGACCGTTACGCGTAGAATTTTGAAATGAAACCTACTTAACTTTTGTAAGTTAGCTGTAAGGAATGAGCCTGCCAAATTTCAGCCTTCTACCTACACGGGAAGTTGAAGAATTAGTGACGTTGGAAAGTTCAATATGGCGGCCGACAGTGGCGTCATACCACTGAAATAAGTACGTACATCGGTTTCGGTTAGCGCAGGGAAGCCGCCTACCAAATTTCGTGAAGATGGGGCCATAAATAAGAAAGTTCAACATGGCGAACGTTGTCGACCGTTATGACCGTTACACGTAGAGTTTCGAAATGAAACCTGCTTAACTTTTGTAAGTAAGCTGTAAGGAATGAGCCTGCCAAATTTCAGCCTTCTACCTACACGGGAAGTTGGAGAATTAGTGACGTTGGAAAGTTCAATATGGCGGCCGACAGTGGCATCATACCACCGAAATAAGTACGTACATTGGTTTCAGTTATCGCAGTGAAGCCGCCTACCATATTTTATGAAGATGAGGCCATAAATAAGAAAATTCAACATGGCGGACGTTGTCGACCGTTATGACCGTTACGCGTAGAATTTCGAAATGAAATGAGCCTGCCAAATTTCAGCCTTCTACCTACACGGGAAGTTGGAGAATTAGTGATTAGTGAGTCAGTGAGTGAGTGAGTGAGCGAGTCAGTTAGTGAGGGCTTTGCCTTTTATTTGTATAGATTTCTCAGTAGCTAATTTTGCATTTACGACTTCAGGTAGCTTTATTCAATAAAGAAAATGGGATCAGTAAACTGGTGTGTGGCTTCTTTTAAATTGGAGAATAGACTGTTGAGAAATTATATCTCTGTCTCTACCCTATAGGAACTGATAGGAGAAATTCACTGCTTCCATCGCTTAGAACTTGTTTTATTAATTTGTTAATTAATTTGATTTGTTTTATTAATGTTCTTTTTGCCTCTAGTTCAACCTACGTTATTACAGCCCCAAATCAGAAAAACTTGGGACGGTATGGAAAATGCAAAAAAAAAAAAACAAAACAAAAACGCAGTACTTTGATGTTTGTTTCATTGCAGATGACATGAAGACAGGCTATTTCATGTTTTGTCCGGTCAACTTCATTTCAATTTTTTAATATACATCCATTCCTGCATTTTAGGCCTGCAATGCATTCTAAAACATTTTGGGATGGTGGGGGGCCACTAATGAGGTAAAATAATTCAATAATGATGTGTTTTAAAACAGGTGATGTCAACAGGTGATTGTAATCATAATTTGGTACTAAAGCATTAACCACAAAAGGCTGAGTCTTTGAAGAGCAAAGAGGTACAGATAATCTCCAGCTTGTCAACAAATACATGAGAAAATTATTGAAAGTTTAAAAACAATGTTCCTCAAAGGAAGATTGGAAGGGATTTGAAAATTTCTGCCTGAACAGTGCATAATATCATTAAACAATTCAAGGAAGTACGAGGAATTTCAGTGCGTAAATGGCAAGGGTGTAAACCTAAGCTGTACACCCGTGATCTCCGATCCCTCATATTTCAATGCATCAAGAACCGTCACTCATCAATAGCTGATATAACCACATGGGCAAGGAATTGCTTTGGTAAACCTTTGTCAAGCACTACAATGTAGAGTTACATTCACAAATGCCACTTAAAACTTTTGTGTGCAAAAAAGAAGCCTTATATTAGCAATGTCCAAAAGTAGTGTTGACATCTCTGAGCTCTAAGGCATCTGAGATGAACCATCACAGAGTGGAAATGTGTATTGTGGTCAGATGAAGTAGTATTTCAGATCTTTTTTGGAAGAAATGGATGTTGTGTGTTCCAGGCCAAAGATGAAAAAGACCATCCAGAATGTTATCAGAAACAAGTCCAAAAGCCAGGGTCTGTCATAAATAAGGGTTGTGTCAGTGCCCTTGTGAATGGTAATTTATACTGCTGCCATGACAGCATTAATGCAGAAAAGTACATTGAATTTTTAGAGCAACATATGCTGCCTTCAAAATGACATAATTTCCAGGGACATCCATGCATTTTTTAACGAGACAATGCAAAACCGCATTCTGCACACGTATGGCTGTAAAAGAAGAGGGTACAGGTGCTGGAGTGGCCTGCCTGCAGTCCTGACCTGTCCCCAATAGAGAATGTGTGGAAAGTTTAGAAATGAAAATTGCGACAACGACGACCCCATACTGTTGCACACCTTAACTTGTGTTTTAGGTAAGAATAGGACAAAGTAACACCTGATACATCTCATCGCTTAGCATCCTCAGTGCCAAAACATCTTTTTCACAAAGTAATGAATGCTTCACCGTCACAATTTTTTTTGGAATGGATGTATACTAACAAATGAAATAAAGTTGATCAGACAAAGCGTGAAATATCTTGGGTTCATACTTTTTGCAATGAAATGAAAGTCAAATTAAATTTAAGAACCATTGTATTGTATTTCTATTTCTAGAGATAGCATAGTCTATTGCTAGGATGAGCAACACACAGGATTCCCTGGGAATTCACAACATGCGACATCACCACAGCAAATATGCAAAGGGCAGCACATGTATTTCCAGATCATCTGAGATTAGGATTCTTAGAATGTTTGCATGCAAATCTTATAGTACTAGATCTCTACTATTTAGTAAGGAAGTCTGATTACTTGTTAGCAGTTTGTGTTTTGATTACAGACAGACTGATTTTATGGTAATGAACTTGGTCTGAATTCTGACTACATCTTTTCTTTATTCTGATTGGTTTTCTTTATTAATTTTTGTCCTTTCCTGATGAGTTTCTGGGACTTCTTGACAGGTATATTCTATGATTTCTGAGTTCAAGAAATATTATTCAAACATGTATTTCATCAAACGTTTATATATTTATTTTGGTTGCTGAGCAAGCTGTAATTTTTAGGCATCTTTTCACTGTACCATTTAAAAATTGATGGGTGGCACCATTGCTGAGACATTCTGTCAGAAGCATGCTCGCATGACGTCATAGGTACAACCCTATAAACAGTCATATTATGTACCAGTTTGGTATCTGTGTTTGGAAAAACTAAATGAATGAATGTGAGCTTCTCAGTATCTTCTGTTCTAAGTTTTCTGACTTATTCTCTGATCCTTGTCTCACATTTGTGGCTTGGTAAAAGATAGTTTTTCTCTTGTTTTCAAACCCAGTGCATCCTCTGATTTGTTCTTGTTTCAGCTTGGAATCCTAACAGTAAATATTAACTTTGCTTCTGTAAAACAGTCTCTTGGTCCTTTTCTCTTTAAAATTCCATTACCTGTATTTGAGTCAGTATGAGGTAGGGCCCCCAAATATAGCTGTGGGAACTGCCCCCAGCCTTTCTAGTCAGACCACTGATGCACTAGCTTTTCTACACTTGGTTTTTGCTTACTTTGGAACCCCTCATTTTTGATTTTAGTTTTAGTTTCACTCTATTTAGTTTTGCCTCTTGAAGGGTAACCGTTGTGTCACAGTACTGAAGATTTTATAATTTTATTACAGCTTGTACAGCTGACTCAGGCCTCAAGCTTTATGTACATCTGGGATTGTTTTACCAGATGAATTTAATGTAATTGCTTTTTTCCATTTAAATTTAATTTCTGATTAGGGTAATTTTTCCACCGCCATTTTGTTTTCTTCCAACGGCATCATGTTAATTCCTTTTATCAGGATATTCCCAGAAGGGACGTGTCCTCTTAGGTCATGATCCTGTCAATCACAGATGAAAGGGTCATTTTAGGTTGATTTCCTTATCCAACTAAATGGGTTCCAAAATCTTTCTTTGCCATTAAATTATTGATTTTGTATTGATCTCCTGGTTAAGAACTTTACTATATCTTTTTTTGAGATTTATTTTGTCTGGCTTTGTTATTGTTATTTTGATCTCCTGATACTGACCCTTGCTTCATCTTTTGACTACGTGTTTTTTACCCAGTCGCCTTCAAAGTTTGTGGCCCGCTAGACATAATACTTTGGAAGCTTTTGCTTTTTGTTAATAAACCCATTATTTATTAAAAACGAGTGTTGTTTGTTCCAGAGATTTTAAAACTCCCTGCTTTTTTATGAGAAATTAAGGTTTTGACCCTTTTGAGGACAGAGGCCTCAAAGCCTGTATCTTCTGGGAGGTAAGCTGACCTTGTGCTGGTGAGGACTATTTAGTGTTTTCAGGTTGGTGTGGGAGTACAGGCCTGTTTTTGAAACTGAGCTTTTTTTTTTTTTTGCGAGCCCTGCAAATCCTTACACCTGACAGAAAAACCTGACTTCACATTATCAAGTAGGATTCAAGGCATTGTAAAAGTAAGAACCACCCAAAAAAGATGCAAGTAAAATCATTTCAGCATAACAACATATGATATCTGACAGATGAGACCATTCAGTCCATCAAGCTTTTTTGTTTAGCTAATCGCTAAGCAGTCTCAATAGCTCATCCAGATACATCTTAAAGGTTGTCAAGGATTTTGCTTCAACTACATGCTCCTGTTATTTGTTTCAGATTTCCAGAACTCTTTGCGTAAAGAAGTGCTTCCTTTCTTCAGTCCTAAATGCACTTCCCCTTAATTTCCACTGGTGTCTTCGAGTACATGATTCACCCTTAAGTTGAAAGAATTCTGCTAGTTCTGCTTTATCAATATCTTCAAGGATTTTGAAGTCCTGGGTTAGATTCTCACACAGTCTCCTAAACATACACACCCTCATATTAATATAAAAATATAATATATCCATCTCTAGACTGGATATAAGCATAAAAACAAAACAGATAGAAACCTAGGAAACTCAAGTATGCATGTTTCAGAATAACTGTGAAGTGGAAATGCTAACTCTAGCAGCAACATTCTACCCTTACTTACATTTAACCTTTCAAATGAATCATACCTGTAATATAAATCTCCTGTAAAGAAGAATGTCTTTCCAGTTTCTTTGATATATACAGCAGCATCAATCTGTTTTACGGTAGTTGGAAATCCAAAATCATAGATTGATCTGGCATGGCTTTTCATTGTTGCTTGTTCTAAAATCCAATATTTTGGACCTGTGATTTATTTAAATGACAAACAAAAAAAAAAGTATAATTAAAAAACATAAAACAGCATCACAGGCATTAATAAATAAATAAATACAATAAATAAATATTTAGATGTTGGCCCAGTATAATTTAGTATGCGTGCATGTGTGTGTGTGTGTGACTTTACCTTGTGTTTGACTGACCCCCTGTCTAGGAAAGGTTCCTGCCTTCTGGCCGCTACTGCCAAAATAGGCTACATGCGTCAAAAGAGCACTGGGAACATGTAGCAGCTATGATGCATGAGCGTAGGCGTTTTGAGCGTCTATATCGCTGCCTTTACACTTCACATGTGGTATACTTCTTCTTCTGAACTTGATACCCTGAAGGGCTATAAAACAATCTTGGAGTTGGGTAGTTAGTGATGCAGAAGCTTGTCAGGAGATGTAGACAGATGAGCCTACAGGGCAATATTTGGAGAAGAACAATGTTAATGTGACCATAAATAGTGCAGACTGATTTGTTCTTTGAAGAACAAATCTTCAGTAGATGATTTCTTTCTACGCCACATACTAAAACACTGTTGTAGAAGCAACCTTGCACACTCATTGGAAATAGATATTATAAAAGAGAATACTTGGATAAATTTAGAGCTGGGTTTTAAAACTATGGGGAACTCTAGAATGCCAAGAATACCAAGAAGTTCAAAGAAATACAAAAAAAGTGTCTTATTGCGAAATTAAAACATGCAAGGGCAGGATACACATAAAGAGCAACAGCGTGCATAAATAGATGAAAACAACATCCCTAGCACCTTTCCTGACTCTCCTAAATAAAAGCAGCACTTTGTGGGGTGGCTGGTTAAGTTTCCATTAAAGTACTAATATAGAATACTCCTTTATCACCTCTTGCATTTCTCTATTCATGACCACTGGTGGCCTTTCTGCCTGCTAAGTTCTTGCCAACACCTGTGTACCCGATTCCAAGGTTAGCCGAGGACTGTCCATAAGCGGCTATTAAGCCTCTGCTAGGAACTTTTTCCAGATACATCGATAGGGATAACCTCTAAGCTCAGCAGTGGCATTGGGATTTCTTGGTGGTACTACAGTAAAATCTAGAAAGATAGGCCCAGATGACTAGGCAATTGAAACCCAGCTCTCTATTAAAAGGCTAAATAGACCTTAGGTAACCTGCAAACTATAGCAGGTAGCAGAGGCCATATATAGCAGGCTTCCCTCATGCCACCTATTTCATGCTGAGGATTTATACAATTAGCTAGTATTCCCCTTTGTTCTTCTGTTACATTATCACCCCATGAGTACATATATCTGTAGCTCTGTTCACAGTTATGGATCATTGTACACCACTGGTTGTGGCAGCAGACCTCCAAGTGTTGAATTTCCCAGTGAACAATCTGCCAAGTGATCTTACAGCCAGGCACTTACTTTGAATAGAGGGGAATGACCAACAGTCCCAGTCCTCCTCCACATAATGTATACAATCTTAGCATCTCTAATAAAGATATGAGTTACATCTGTCTCATCAGCCATGTATTCATAGATGCCTTGTAAATATTACCAGTATTCCTTATGATTAAATCTCACATATTTTTATGTACTTCCCAAGGAAAAATTAGCTCTTGGCAGGAACGCAGATTTAATACAGAAAAGCCATTTAAAGTTAAATAAATGCATTGCCCTGAGGTGTTTCACTTCATGTATGCTAACAAATAAATACAAGAATGTAAATAAAAATATGAATGCTATGTTACCTGTAAAAAGGTATGTAATACCAGTTCCAGGGATGTCATAAGCAGCATCAATACTTGAGTGAAAGTTTTTTAGGAGTTTATTAATGAAGCCTTCCCTTATTAGGTTCCAATACATCATCCAGGTCCCCCTGAGCCACATATACCTGATTTGTGGGAGAAAACCATTAAGTGGAAAGACAGCGCACAACAGGGTTAATTTTATAATTACAAAAAGTACTTTACAAGTTGCCTGAAGAAGGGGACTAAGCTGCCCTGAAAGCTTGCATATCGTAATCTGCTCAGTTAGCCAGTATAAGTTGTCATTTTGCCTGACTTCTCATTAACTTCAAAAAATCTATTGAAAGAACAGGAATTTGGCAGATACTAACAAAGTGGATGTCACATTCTCCTAATAGACATTAATCTTGGTGACAGTTGCAATAGGCTGGACTCGCTAATAACCAATATAGTAAAGGCAGCTATCTAGGTTCTGTCTTGAAGGTTGGGGTGCATGAAAAGACTGCTGGTGTACAGCACTGGTGATCTAGATAAAGGCTAATATTTATTGACAAATATAGAGAAATTAGCATCCCATAAATTCACCTGTGACTAGGTGAAAGCTGTTAAACAGGGCACCACTACAGTAGGAGGCTCTTTTAGGGCATTGGCTTCCATTGATCTGCTGTTGGCACAAGAATGAACATTAACTGCTTTTAATGTACACTGATTCCTGCTCTTGTACACAATTTCTTCTGTATGTGTTGTCTTGTGGTAAGAAAAGAAGTATAATAATTAATTTCAAATGACCTGTTTTTGAAAAAGGCAATTTCATTGCCAAATCCTGCAACAGCATCAAAGGACAAGGTGGGATCACATTTCATTGGAACAGTTAGAACCTCAGGTCTTCTAGCATTTTTCTCTCCTGAAATTAATTAAAATTAAACACAGTTAGTGGACTGGAATCTGCAACAGAATGTGTAAAGTGTAATTTGATGAAAATAGAACTACAGTGGCACATTGCATTTTGAACTGCAGCATTAAATGTTGCAGGCATTTCCATTTGGTTGCCCTTAATATTATATTTAATCTATTTGAGTAGAAAGGAAAATCTAAAATTCAAAATTAAAAAAAGGTCATTCAAAAAATTCAAATGATGTACGTAATAGTGAATGAAAAGCTCATGTAATTGAGGTCAGAAACTATATAGAGTATGGTTCTTGTGTTGGTGTCCAGTAATGGTGGGCTGTACTCCTAAGCGGATTCAAATATGTTGTATGCACACTGCTGTGCAGATAACATTTTAGACAACGTTTGGCTGACAGATCTAACACTGTTATGGTCATTAGGATGGACATGCTGCAACTTTGTTTTCGTTCTGTCTTTTTTAACAAAATATTGACTGAATAACATTTGCTGCCAAAGAGTGTTGATGAGTTGCTTGCTATCCAAACATGCGAGTGAATTTCACTGTGCTTTGTAAATGTGACAATATTACTTCTGCACTGCAAATATTGGTTACTTCTAAAGTATATACATATAAAATATATGTAGCTATGTTAAGAAAGAATCTTAAATCAGTATTCACCTTCAAGTGTAAGCAAAATGTAATATAACAATAACTTGTTACAAAATATTATCTCACTTGCTAAACTTCCACCACTAAATCCTCCATCATTTCATAAACAAAATGCTAAAAGCTTCACATGTTCTGATGCAAAGTACAGATTAGATGTTGAAACCTAATGATGCATTTTACAACATTTGCAGCAACATGAACAGTGTCCTCTATTATTCAGTTAGTGTTATACAACCATCATACAGTATATTCTGTGTAATACAGTACACATTATCATGTGCATGTGCAGTCCTAAGGTAGATTGAAATGTTTTCTGGTTTACTGGAGTCAAGCACGAGTCTTAGATAAAAGAACAATGAATAACTACAAATTACTACTTAATGACTTTATATTGTATTTATTTGATATCAATATATGAATATACTGTACCGTAGAGAGCTTGTATACCAAGAACATCGTCTCTTGGAAGGGTGTATACTCCAGAGTTATAATATTTATAGGTTGGGTACATTAATGCTGTTGGATCTCTGGAGTGAGACAAGCCTAATGCATGACCAAACTCATGAGCTGCCACCGTGAATAGATTGTACCCTGCAGAGAAAGTAAAATGCAAATAAATTATTTTACCAAAAAATAAAACAAAAATATTCTTTTGGAAACATGAATATTTATGAGTATTTATATTATTATTTAAATGTGTACTGTTACAAATGAATTAGGGTCCCTGTTTTCTTATTGAAACTACCATTTTGAGACAATCTTGCTGATCGTTGCTATGCTGCTATGAGGCAAGAGGACCAGTAGTCAGCACTTCTTGTTTGTTTGAAATTACACATGCCTTCTAAGAAACACATTAGTAGTTATTCTTGTTGGTGTAATCTAGTTATGAAATTGTTGTTTCAAATTAAGACCTTTCTTCTTCAATTTCATGTCTTCATGGTTATGACTCTTGGCTTGTTTTTTGACTTTGCTACTTCTCCTGGCTCTTTTTCCTTTGAAAACTTCTGCCACCCAGTGTAGCTGGTACTTTTCTGGCTCAAGCAAGCCAGTGTTAACAAGAAAATGGATTCATTACCAAATAATACTATGAATGGAGCAAGAAGAACCTAAAGCAACTCAGCACTTTCCTAGTAAAGGTCTTCTGCCTGTGGATGGTGATGTAGTGTGCCCCAAACTCAAAATGGCTGCTTCTACCTATCTCTGTCTCTCTCTCTGTCTCTCTCTCTCTCTCTCTGTTGTTTCTACTGATACTCACTGTCCTAGTTTATACAGAGATTATAATTAGGGAATCCATTCCCGGACAGGTTTATCCATTCCTGAGAATTCGGGAATCCTGCATTTCATTCCTGAGAATCCCGGGCACCCGGAGATGACACAGTGCACGGGCATCTCACATGTGAACGGTTTTAGAACAGCCAACACTTATTTTTAATAAAACTACTGCCATATGTTGACACCAATAAAAGACTAACCTTATCTACAAGCAGTTCATACTGTCATACAAGTACACATATCTAGTTAGTTGCAGTAATAAGAGCGTAGAAAGCACAACGTATCCACCGTGCGGTCATCTAGGCGAGAGCGCACTTTCGTGCAGAGTACACCAGCCGCTGAGAAAGCACGCTGTGCCTCCACTGAAGTAGGCGGCACAGTCATCAGATACTGGTACACTTGTTCTAAACAACGCCTGCGCTTGCCATTGCTCTGAAACACCACCATTTCAGCTTTTACTGATACATCCAGTTTCTTGTCATCATTCTGTGATGGCAAGTTTATTGGCATAGATAATGTTCAAAGCTGTCAACAGCACAGACGTCAATGAACTCTGCCCCGTCCCAGCATTCATAAGTTCCAGAGTGCAGACTCCTCCCAGTCCAATGTGCTCAGTCTTAGTGGAAGCTGGGAGAATGACTGTTGCTGGTCTGTTGTTGAATGAATTAATGAGCAACACACTATACAATGGGCCAAAAAAACATGCCATTTAATTATTTTCAACTATAACTTTGTTATTTCTTGATCGATTTTTACACTTTTACACACTATATATGCGAGCTTGGCCGTTCCCGTTCACCTGGGAATTCCAGCAGTTTCATTCCTGGGAATGCAGGAATGGATTCCCTAATTATAATGTTTTGATATTGTTATGTTTATTTTTATTACTAATTTATCTTTGTAGATGTCATGGGGATGTCATCAGCTTTGCCATTTTAAGTGTTGGTTACTATGATGCCACGTGTCACTAGCAGCATGTCCAATGTGAACATGTGTGTGGGTGACAAAATTGTATTAAACTGTGAGCTCTTAAATAACTATGAAATTGTTATGATAAAAGGAAGACCATTTGTTTAATAAAACGTACTCTAACATTCTTAAACCTGCATAATCCACATATGGATTCAATAATGTCAGAGCCGCAGCAGCACTAGACACGAGGCATCAAGCAGCCTTGGCCAGTCCATCACAAGGCTCACTCACACTCTCATAGGGCCAGTTTCAGTTGTCATTTAACGTGGAAGACATGGGGAGTAGAAAACCAAATGTGGGATATGAACTCAGGGTCCTTATCACTAACAGAGGACAAACAAATAGCTTCCCACTCAATAGTCCACCTTCTCTTTCAGAATGGAAGATTAATGTGGAATTTGCTATAGCACAGCCATCTGTAACTAATCTTTTTATGTGTGCAGTTCTTATAAGTACTTTGTTCTGGTGCATTTCTTGTCCAGGACCTTTTTACATATCCTCTTCATGTAGATGTCTTAATATACTTTTCTCTTCTCCATAAACGGCCAAAACGTGCACGTTGCAATTCCTAAACAATAAAGGCAAAAAAATGCTAGTTATTGATGGTAGGTTGGGTATATAAAACGTCTGCCCACAAAGGTTTACCTTAAAAAAGCAGAGGGAATTCTGCCAAAGGAGACAGTGGTTTTTCAAAGACTTAGTATTTTTTTTATAACCAGCATAGACCAAGAAGCTGTGCCAAACACATAGCTTTAAGTTGAGCTGTGAATTAGTTGCCAAGCAAGATGTTTGTAGTGTTCATACTGTGTTCTGGCAGGGTGTGTTTTTGTAATCTAAGCAAATGCGTACAGAGCAAATAAGAAAAAAAGATCTAAATTAGGCCAGTAGTTTTACACTTGGAAAGAAGAAGCAGGGTCCCCGAGACCCTGGTAGTAGCGAGGTGGGAGGAGGGTGTGCACAAAGGGTAGGGACGCAACCAGTGGGAGCATATGAGTCACACTTAGTGGGAATTCCACGGTTTGCAGCCCGAATGAGGTTCAACGGCTTACCCACGCCTCTCTGCGCCAGGTAGACACACGCACAATCTCATGCATAATTATTTATTGAATACTAAACACTTCTGGAAAGACACGGTTGTCTAAAACGGGTTGGTGTGAGAATACAACAGTAAGTGAATGAAAAGATGGAACTCTGGAGAGAGCAAAATACTGTATAGTGAACCCAAAATACTAATAGTGAACCCGCGGTATAACAAACGCCGCATAATTATTTATTGATGGTGAACACTTCTGGAAAGACACAGTTGTCTAAAAAGGGAGGGTTTGAAGATACAACAGAAAGTGAATGAAAAGATGGAACTCTGGAGAGAGCAACATATAATTGTCCGTGAGTGAAGAAGATGCATGTTTGTCGCGGATGTGAATTGCTGTATGTAGCATGTAAAACAGCTATGGTGCACACGGTCGTGCGTCATAACCGAAAACTCGGTTTTTAAAGACTGCTTACTTCGTTGTTTTAACCTCAGTTGTAAATTGATTGTTGTAAGGATCCCATGGGATACCCTTCGCAAACCGTTTTACACGCTGCATATGGCGACTCACCTCCGCGAGAAACATGCCTCTATGAACAGTCAAGGTGGCTCGGAGGTACATGAGGCCTCTACGACAGACGAATATAAATGACGCCGTTTTTTCTGAGTCGTCGCGTCTGAGTTGGTGGGCGTGGCTCTGCGAGTTGTCGTATCCAATGGTCTTGGAGTTGGTGGGCGTGGCTCCTCCCTGCGTGCGCCATAGGTGTCTTACTTGTCGGCGGCTTAGTGAATCCACGCCCCTTCCGGCATGCTTTCCATGGGTGTCTTGCCTTAGTGAATTATATATATAGATATTTAGAAAATGAGCAGATATTGATACAGTTGGGCAAGAAATTTTATAGGTTAACCCATTTCTGAATCTTTTATTATATAAAGTCTACTAGAGTGCTTTGCCCACTGCTAGCTTTGCTCGCCAACCTCCATGCCTGCGCTACGCATCAGCAACTTTGCATCTCTGCCTCTCTTGTATGTGGATTTCACTTTCACCAAACAAATAAATTTTTAATTCTCATGGATAGTTCTCTTCATTGGGAAGAAACACTACTTTTCCCTGATGGCAACACGAATTAGAACGTATGCCCGTGAGTGAATATCGTTTCTTTCTCTCTAAATGAACTGTGTCTGACAATAGCATTCACAGTTGAAAAGTTATTGAACCGTGTGCATGATTGTAAATGTTTTAGATGTGGGCAGGACTTTTCCAAATCTCTTTGAATAAGCTGTTGTCTCGCGGGGCTTGAAATTTTCTCTCTTGGGATTTCACTTTCACCAAACAACAAATCTTTTAATTCTCGAGGATATGCCTCTTCATTGGGAAGAAACACTACTTTTCCCTGATGGCAACACGAACTAGATGAACTACAAGTCTCTGATTTAAAGTTTAAATCTGAACAATATATTCGGTCGGTCTCTGTTATTTCATTGAGTAATAATTTCCAATTGTTTGCGCTAATGCAATCTTTACTATAATTTTTTGAGACATTCGAATTTTCGTACTTCCATTACCTCTAACCTGTTCTGCATGTGTATCACGCCAATGTTTTTGAATTGTTTATGACATTCTACTTTGTCATCTACTCTTTTGTCTTTTTAAGTCTTGTCTTGTGGGATGTGAAAGTGTCTCTCTGAGAAGATCACGTCTCGTCTCTTTCCAAGATTTTTTTATTATAATAGAGAAAAATACTATGCAATCTTAATAAAATGCTATGGATAGTGACCTTGGATTTTAAAGTTTATCATTTTCCTAGATTTGTTCATATTTTGTACTGGAATTATATTTGTTTCTCTAATGATAAAATATAAGCCCATCATTCGGTATCCACTTAAAAATGTTATGTTTAATCCAGAATCTTCATTAACTATGTGGAATGTTCAGCACTAGCAAAGATTATTTTAATGTTTCTTACCTGGTTTTGTATTGCCCATTGTCCATATTTCATCCTCATCAAAATGTGTGTCACCTCCAATGTCTTCTCCTGGCTCGAAAGCATGTGCCAAGACACCTCTTGGTCCATCAAAAGGAAAAAAGTCACCATGAGCTGGGGAAGGAGGATAGCTGGGATGAATATCTTTAAAACAGTACACAACTGATATACCATTGAATAATCCCATCTAAAAAACTATACAAAATAAAATGTCATATAATTTTACTACTTGCCTTATAGCACATTACAAGGGCCTGAAGTGTACAAATTATATTCACCATTTCAAAGAAAAATAAATATTTATGTCATAACTAACAGCAGTGAGGTCATATTAAGGAAGGTACCCAGTACACAGCTGAGAAAGGTAAACTAGCAACTAGTAGAGTAGGACCCCCTGTATATGAATCTAGCGTGGAGGCATAACTGAATGATAATTAGGGATAGATACTTTAGCTTTGATGTATTATTTCTTGAGTTCATGGAGAAACTCGTGACACCTAAGGCATTGTATTGTTTTCTTGTAAAATGAAGTGAATGGAATAATTATCGCGAAATTGCATGGGTCACCACTACGATGAAAATCAAAGGTTTTAATGTTTAATGTGCTTAATTGTAAGTTAGCAGGCAGTATAAAACTGGTATGATCACTCTACATGGGATGCCACCTTGCTGCAAAGAAATGTTTTATTCATTAAAGCACCTTGCACATGGGCCAGGTGCTATATAAATAAAATGTATTATTATTATTATTATTATGGGTGACACTGCTGCAGAAACCTAGATATAAATACAGTAGCAGAGCAGTCAGTGTCTGTGTGGACTTTGCATGCTTTTGTCTATGCCTGAATCGGTTTTCTCAGTATTCCTCTCATATTCCAAAGACATGCAGGTTAGCGTCATTTGTACCTTTGAATTTCTTCTTTGTTTGTAACGGTGTTCTGTGATAGATGCTGTTAGAATAAGTACTATCCTGTCAAAAAGTCCTGTAAGGGATGAAGTGAGTTCAGAAGATAGATGGAAATTCTGATATTTTATTGTACTATATATGTAATTCATTTTACTTCAATAACATATAACAATTATGTGGTGTTATTGATATGAAAAGATACACACTCTAGTATATACAAAACATATGTTTAGCATGTGTTAATAAAAATACATTCTCCAAAATTATTTTAAGATTCATGAAGTTGAACTCTATAGAGTAATACCTAGCACCTCTTACAGTACTTTCATAATATCAAAGAAAAAACTTTAACAAAGCAAAACAACAAATTTAACCCTTGGTACCAATGCTTTACTACCAAGGTGTTTTTCCTGCTAATAAATAAGACACCTAAGATAATGAGAGCCTTGGAATCAATGGATGGACACTGTATATTCTGTTGTCAGATTAGACAGCCCAGCACAGACTCCACTGTAGAATGCCCTGGTGAGGTGGGCAGCCAGTTGGGTGGGGTCTCCAGGTCTCTGACAGTGTCTGACTTTGCCTTTGACTTCCTCTGTTCTCCAGGTTGCCGTTTCAAAATGAGCTGCCTTGCTGAGACAACAATAGCTTGGACATGAATGACCCCGAGATGAGACGTATCTTTCATAATATGCAGAAGATGCAAGGGTGAAATAAGAATATTAAGAGGCAAATGATAGAAATGAAGATATCTATAGAGCAGTTAGCAGCAGTGATTGACAACTTAACAACCGCAGTAAATGCAGTGGCAGGCGTGGCACATGCTGCTAGTTGCAACCAGTGCAGAGGTGTTTTAAATCAATTCTGGATGACAAATAAGATTCAGTCACAACTGTATCAGGATGACAGGACTCATGTCATGTTTATTATGTTACTGGTATATAAAAAACCCTTTGCAGTGGGCTTCACTCAGGTATGACTCAAACAATCAGATTTTCATTGGATTTCTTTGTGCAGAAGTTTAGGAAAGTTTTTGAAGTTCCTGTACCATCTGAACTTGCTGCCAATAGACTGTTAGAAATAAACAAATTAATGAATATGTACTGGAATTCCGCATATTAACCATTGAAGCAGAGTGGGCAGTTACAAAATAAATTCCCATACTAAAGAGAGAAACATCAACTGAGATCAAAGATAAATTATCCAGTTGCAATTTTTGTAATGCCCTGGAGTCTGTGGCACAAGATGCGGGCATTAGACTAGATGAATGGACGCTTAGACGTAGGTGGGAAAGTAAAAACATTCCTGAATATATGGAACCTGTTAAAACCTCTGTAGGGATTAAAGAAAGGCAAAGAAGAGTTAGGGTGCACTTGTGTTTCTGCTGTGGTGAGGCAGGATACTTGGTATCTGGATGTGCTAAGTTGCAGCATAAATAAAATACCCACTCCACATTAGGGTTGGTGAGGTGGGTACTTGTAATCAAACCCTGTGCAAAAATCTATTCCTCATTCCCTATCTTCTTAATGATGTTCAAGTTTCTGCTCCCATTGATTCAGCAGCTGCTAATAATTGTATCACCTCTTCTCTTGTTGAACAACTCAATATTTCTTCAGCATCATTAATATGTAAAGCCCAAGTGTTGGCAGTAAATGGCAGACATATTGGGCTCTGGGCATTTAGATTTTACCACACCAGATTTAAAGACTAAAATTGGCACTGATAAGCAAAACACTTTCTTTATCATCCAATCCTGTAAACCTCAGGTAAAATTAGGTTTCCTCTGGTTACAGAAGCACAATCCCACAACTGATTGGGTTGGAAAACAAATAATTTGCTGGAGTAATAACTTTTTTGGTGCTGCATGAAAACCTTGCTGATGCCAGTTGTCTGTGGCTACATATCAGTTATTTCCTGAGAATATTCCGATTTTTTGGCTGTGTTTAATAAACAACAAGCCTTAATCCTTCCACCTCATAGAGAACATGACTATGATATCCAATTGCTTTCTTGTGCTCCTTTGCCCGAAGGGAAAATGTAGGCACAGTCTCGTCTAGAGCAAAAGGCAGCATTGGAATATATTGGAGACAATTTGCAAACTGGGTTTATTGTTACTTCTAATAATCCTGTTGGACCTGGGTTTTTTGTTGAAAAAAAGGCTAACTTCATTACCCCAAATGCTTTTATTGCCAGGAAATTGTGTCTAACGAATGTCTATAGCCGTCTAAATTGAAGAGACATCTAGAACAGAAGCATCCAGCTGATGTCGTGAAACATGTTGATCTTTTTCAAAGGAAAGCAGCACTGCTTGTGGAACAAGCGATTACTTTCACACCGCAAGCAATGGTTTCAGAGAGGGCACTGAATGCATCTTTTTTGGCATCATATCGCATTGTCTGTCTGAAGAAAGCTCACACAGTTGGTGAATATCTGATACTAGCAGAATACCCGCGCTTCGCAGCGGAGAAGTAGTGTGTTAAAGAAGTTATGAAAAAGAAAAGGAAACATTTGTAAAATAACGTAACATGATTGTCAATATAAATGTTATGAGTGTTGCTGTCATCAAGGATTTGATTATCATTATTTCTTTCAATCAGGTTCGTATTTGGAGGACGTGTTGTGTTCAAGTTACATTCCGTGTTTGTCAACCGTTGTAAAGATAACAGGTTTCATTCATCGAAGTGTTCACTACCCAAATCGCTACTCTGGAATCTAAGATGTTTAACAGGCATTCCCGGTATTAACTTGTGGATTTGCCTGCGAATATTTAGCGGCAGCGTGTCTTGAACTTGTGGATTTGCCTGCGAGTATTTAGCGGCAGCGTCTTTATTAAGTTGTGGATTTGCCTGCGAGTATTTAGCGACAGCATGTCTATTAACTTGTGGATTTTTCTGCGAGTATTTAGCGACAGCGTCTCTATGAACTTGTGGATTTGCCTGCGAGTATTTAGCAACAGCGTCTCTATGAACTTGTGGATTTGCCTGCGAGTATTTAGCAACAGCGTGTCTATTAACTTGTGGATTTTTCTGCGAGTATTTGGTGGCAGCGTCACAAAGTTGTTTCTGTCTAGCTGCATCAGAAAATGTACCACGACGTCTGACACGCCTTCTTTTTACTGTTTTCTCACAGCTTGGATTGCTGCTGTCATAATCAGTTTCATGGTTTGTTTCAATTATGTTAGTATTTACAGGACTTGTGTTGAAGTGACATTCGGCATCTGTCAAGCATTGTAAGCATACAACCGGCTTCATCGATAAATTTGCATCCAGCTTTTGAGAGTTGCAACATTCATAAACATCAAAGTGTCCACTATTCAAATTGTCACCTGTGAATCTAAGATGTTTAAGAGGCATTGGCGGTTCTCCAAAGGTGTAAAATATTTGTGTTCCTGTGTAGTATAATTATCTCTTGTACCGTCATCAGTCCACACCTTGAACCTGTCCCAGTCATTCAATACATAAGACACAATGTTCCTCCGGATATCAAGATTGAGCCTGATATGGCCGTGCAATATGCAACACAGAGAATGTAAAAGGCAGGCGTATCTCCGGGCATGGAAACCACACGGTAAGTGATAGTTCTTTGATCAATGGTGATCACCACGATAGACATGTTAATGGGGGTACGGTTGGAACGGTAAAAGAAATGGGTACCTGAACAATGTAAACTAAGTCTAAAATACCTACACAATAACTATAAGCGTAATAAACGAACAATAAAACAGTGGAGAAGCCGTGGATTAAATAAAAAGGCTGCAGTTATCAGCAAGGAAACATGAATACCATGGCGAAGCAAGGAAGGGAATGAAGAGACCGGAGCGACGGACAGCCTTATATGGGCAGGCAGCCAATAACGTGGGAGGCGTGGGGATGGGGGACGCAATATAGGCAGGCAGCCGACTACGTAGGAGGCGTGGGGATGGGGGACACAGCTCTGCCTCACATGGCGACAGAGCTGCAGGCTATGGACGTATACTGTATATGTACGTAAGTAGGATTCAGTTATGACCGTTACGTGTAGAATTTCGAAATGAAACCTGCTTAACTTTTGTAAGTAACCTGTAAGGAATGAGCTTGCCAAATTTCAGCCTTCTACCTACATGGGAAGTTGGAGAATTAGTGATCAGTGAGTCAGTGAGGACTTTGCCTTTTATTAGTATAGACTAGCAGAATACCCGCGCTTCGCAGCGGAGAAGTAGTGTGTTAAAGAAGTTATGAAAAAGAAAAGGAAATATTTTAAAAATAACGTAACATGATTGTTAATGTAATTGTTTTGTCATTGATATGAGTGTTGTTGTCATATCTCTCTCTCTCTCTCTCTATATATATATATATATA
>JANRMT010028174.1:133347729-133400625 GCA_026402145.1 Polypterus bichir lapradei
GTGATTATTTTTCTTGTTGTGAATTATAAGGCATGGACTCTGATATACTGCGGTGGGCTGGTGCCCTGCCCGGGATTTGTTCCCTGCCTTGCGCCCTGTGTTGGCTGGGATTGGCTCCAGCAGACCCCCGTGACCCTGAGTTAGGATATAGCGGGTTGGGTAATGGATCGATGGATGGACTCTGAAATCTAAACAGCAGACATGGAATGAATTTTTAATTTTGTTATGAATTCTCTCTTTTGCCTTGCATATCTTGTAACATGAATTTAGCAAACTCTCTGCACCTATTATATGTTATAGATGTTTATATAATCTACATTATTTTAATATAACTGTAAAAACTGTGCTGAAGAATAGCTTGGGGTAGGGCCATAACCAGGGGAAAAATCTGTAGGTGGGTGTCTGAAATTTGGGGGGATGTATTTCATTTGTTTCAGTTGAAATGGAACCATTGCATCTATTCAAGTGAATTCCTCCAACATTCACCTTTTGTTAACAGATTCAATGTATAGAACAACCGGATGTGTTGTGGAGAAAGGACTGACACACAGCCACAAGCAACAGTTAATGGCCTTTGGAAGGACAGTTTATTAGCTCTTTTCTGATGGAAACCAAGATCAACTCCAGGAACTGTCTGGTAAAGTACTTAAACATCCCTTAGGGGAGTTGCTGCTTTTGTGAGCTTTCCTCACCATGCTGTCCTCATTCTACTTTGCTATTCCTTGCAGCTCCTTTTATGCTACTCCAGCACAAATGGCTCCAACCTCTTGCTGATTCTCATCTACATACTTCTTCACAGGTAATTTAAAGCAAAATGAACACGTTATATGTGTAACATCCACAACTATTATGAAATGAAGCTCTATTCATTTACTAAACAAATAATAAAAAAAAACTCAAAACAAAACAAAAACTACTAGTAATCACCATAATGGGAAATGCACTATATAAATAAAAT
Organism: Polypterus bichir lapradei; assembly: GCA_026402145.1. Lineage (NCBI taxonomy): Eukaryota > Metazoa > Chordata > Cladistia > Polypteriformes > Polypteridae > Polypterus > Polypterus bichir. Next base: position 133,348,688 of record JANRMT010028174.1, read on the forward strand.
GTATTATTATTATTATTAATCCCTACCAAAGATTATTCCAGAAATACGAAACCTGCCTTTTTTATTTTTTCGTGCAGTATTGAAATACAAAATGGAGTCAGTATTGAGTATTTAAGCGGTTCAAATTAATTAGACATAAGTTTTCAAAAATTTCTTTTATCATAAACCGAACAGGTGTCACAATACAGTTGGAGAGTGACACTTCCCTTTTAAATCTCAGCCCCCTTCTTGGCACCAGAACAAATTGTCAGGCAGGCTAGATTTGGCCTAGGTGCCACTTGTACTGACTTCATGTAGACAGTATAGAGAAAATGAAAAGGATCAGGACACACTTGGATCATGAACAGACCAAGGTCTGATACTGAGAGCCAAAAACATCATTCAGCAAAACCCAGAAGGCGATCAAAAATTTCAGAGTCAAAAAGCAGGCACACTGGATAAATTAAAAAAGAAGAAGTCTTTTGTACTGTAGTTCAAAGCTTTTCTGTCATACTCAAAAGGTTACAATATGAAAACTTTCGAGGCAACTCAGGCCCATTCTTCAGGCAAGATCTGAGTCTCCTTGAAAGCTTGCATATTGTAATCTTTTCAGTTAGCCAATAAAAGGTGTCATTTTGCTTGACTTCTCATTACATCCATAATGGCTAACACCCTAGTACTACTATCAGACTCAGATAACCCATCACCCTGATGACCTTGGAAACCTCCTATGGCAACAGCTAATACAATTGCTTATAAAAGTGACATACAGTACATTGTGAAAACAAAATGGTGTCATGACAAAATGTAAATAAATAGTCGACTTTATGAAATAAAGCAATATACATGAAAATGGACCTTGGATTCAGAATCTATGAATGTTGAAACCCTGTATTCTATATCTGGTTAACCAAAAGTGACTCTAGAAACCTTATATAAAACTAATATCATTAATTGACAATCCTAGACCTAGAGTCACCTTTCTTCAATAATATTCTTATCACATTACTCTTCTATTATAATTATAGTTATAATTTTGTCCAAAAGATTGACCAATTTAGAAAATATTCTTTCAAATCTACCTCTTTACAGCACAACCATCCAATTTAAACAGCAGACAAATGTGCATTTATTTTAGGGCCAATGTTTCCTCCCAGTTTATTACCTTAAGTATTTGGACGTCTGTGTGAATTATTACAGAGTATCAAATCAAGACAGGCTTCTCTCTGGTTTGTACCAACACATTTTCTTTTCTTTTGTTCAGGTATTTGTTGAATTATCTCACCTGAAACTGGGTGATTAGTATCACAAACTGCTATTAAAACCACCTCTAAACTTGTAATTGCTATTGCTTTTGTACATTGTTTATTAGTATTTATATTATAGGATGTACTGTATCACACAATCCCAAACTCCAAACATCCAGAACATCTGATAATGCAACAGTTTCAGTATAAAATTGTTCATGGTTGTGGACCCTTTCCTCTTTTATTAAGCAAAAATGGCAGACTATAACTGTTTTATTGCTCTGAGATGAACAGGCCTTGTCTAGGGCAGGATCCTGTCTTGACTTGATACTGCTGAGACAGGCTCCAGTTCAGTGGCTGGAGTTTTAAAACTTGGCATATGCACAAAAAAATACATTGAAATGTGCATACAGACTTTTCCATTCAATAGTAGGGATTTATGAAAGAAAACTTGACGGGAGAACTTACGTATATTTATGGCAACTTTGTGTTGCATTTGTATATTCTCCCTGTCACTCTGTGGATTTTCCTCTCTGTACTACTGTTTTGCTTCCACATCACAGAGACGTGCTTATTAGATTACTTGGCAAATCTAAGCCTGCCTATTGCAGTTCACGGTTAGAACCCACCTTGAAATCAAAGTTGTGTAGACACTGTTTCTCCATGACCATAAAAACATGCATTATATAAGTGGGTTTGTAAATGTATGCATGCAGAGATATTTAGATTACATAAAGCGTAATTTGAAACATAAGACCTTAGTGGTGTATCTCAAAGATTGTCACACACGTGCGCATGGGAGGCAGCTAAAGGGCTTGAGTGAAGGCAGTTCTGAGGCATGCCGGGATGTGGCAGTGTGCACAGACTCTTTTTCTCCCTTCCCTGTAGACCATTCCTGGGAGATTCCACCTGGCTCTCTTGACATCACTTCCGGGACCGAATCAATGGAAACAGACCTTACCAGCTCCGGCCCCTCTGATGTCACGTCTGGGCTTGATCCAATGAGTGATGAACACGTGCCCGATCCTTATGACCTCACTTCCTGTATTCCCCTTTAAAAGCCTGCCCTTTTTCCCTTTTCCCTCAGTCTTGTCTTGGACTCGTTTGTATGCACTTCAGTGCTGTATTTCATAAAAAGAACGACTTTGCAGCCGGGTTACCAGATTATATGGGTGGCTGCCCCAAATCTTTATCTTGAGTATGTCTCATCTTTGTGACAAGATATATAAAAAACATGTCAGGATTTAGTTCGAACAGCACAAATTATTATTACCCTTATCCAGCGTGACTTCCAACATTTGAGAGATACAATTGGTTACATTTCTTTTTTTGGTTTTATATGTGTTAAAGCACCTATTGTGATAGTCCATGTCTGTTTGCCTGTCTCCCTGTATGTCTGTCTTCATAAAACAACTTGACTCCAAGTAGACCAATTCTGTTGAAATGTGGTACGCTTATTGTTCATTGAAATTTGTCGACACAGTTGAATTTTTGTTGAGATATTTAAAACAGATTGCGCTGTACAGAATTTTGAAATGTCAGACTCTTCCATTGTAAAGCATTCACGAATCTGCCTTAAAACAGAGAAATCTTCTAGGCAGCTTTAACTACAAACCAATTTACTGTTTCAATTTTACCTTGACCGCAATTACACCTTATATATTTTGCATATTGTCCCTTTTTTCAGCTCCCATAGCCGCTACTGATTGCAAACAGATCCCTAATACCAATTCATGAAACACCAGCAGACTGCATGCGCAGGTAGAGCGTTATTCACTGTCAGAAGCTGCTTGCATGGGTGGCTGGACTAGAGGGCAACCTGTTGTCAGCAAGTTGTTTCTGTTTTATGAAATCTTCATCATTCCCAGCTGCTTAAGCGTAAAAGGAAGACTAACCATTACACCAGCATCTCACTCTTCCAGATGTTTAAAGTCATAACAGGTAAATTAAATGATCTTCCTAACCTTAAAAGTATAAAATGCAGGTAAGGAAGACAAAAGGTTATCTAGATATGAATGAAAATCTTATCACGTGTAAGCTGTTAAGCACAAAGGAAATAAACATTTACCCAGTATTAACCTGACACTAAACATCACAGCTCCATTATCTGCAGACTATAATGATAAACTATTTCACTGTCACTATAGGGTGACCAGACAGTCCCAGTTTCAGGCTATGAGTCCCAATATATAACTGAAGAATACCAAGTTGTTTCAGTATTAACAGACCAAGTGTCCACAAACATTGTTTGGCCGAAACAAACATTGTTACAATATATTTACAAAAATGCACATGAAACTCGAATGGGGAACCTCGCCTGTGTTATATTTGAGCAGAATTTCCAGGACAAGCAAAAAGTAGACAAAAACAGAGAGCACCGGCATTTATTTGTTTTGACTTCAAGCAATTAATAGAATCCTATGTGTTTATTTGTGAAAATATTTTTTCCTCTCTGATGATGATGATGATGAGATTACGTAAACATTAAAAACTTAGGTGGGGCTTAATGCATGCCATACAACTGTCCTGGTTTGGGACTTTGAAAATCTGGTCACCCTAGAATTTACAACCAGAGTGCCACATTCATCTGACATCCATAATGGTCAGTTGTTGCAATTTGGTTTGCCTTTCAAATTTGTTATTCACTAACATTTGGCGTAACTGAATGGCTTTGCACGTCCCATTTCATGACAATTACTACGGTAAGACATTTTCAAGCAAAAAAGAAATTCATTACAAAAGACTTTTTTTAATCTATTTTGGTTATGTTATTTTGCAATTGTAAATTATAGTGTATGTGATTTGAGAGTAGTATTTGTGATGGACTAGAGTCCTGGCCAGGCTTGTTTTCAGCCTTTTGCCCCATCCATGTGGGTAGTCTCTGGTCCCCACAACCATGAAATTGACTGAGAAAGTTCAAGAACCTACCTATTGAACTCCTACAGCAACTGAATGTCGTGCCATGCGTTATGACTTGTTTCAAACTTTAGCACAGTCAAGTGAATTGACTTTCTCATGGTCACACACACACTGTCAATAGCAGGATTTAAACACTCAGGGTTTGACGTCCAAATCCTTAACCACTACCTGCACTACACTCTGCAGTACATCTAACATATTTCCCGGAATTGTGAATGGGCAAGCATGGCACAGATAACCATACAATAAGAGCATAAGGAGGTAAATAACTCCAACAAGGTGGATGAAATCTGGGCCAGAAAATTATCAGAGGAATCCTTTATATAATGTGATCAAAAACAATTAACAGAATTTCAGAGATGAAATGTGAAATATCAAAATAAAAACTATACCCCTTCACCTGCACCAGAATTGAAGATACAGAAGGTTACATTGGGGATCAGCACAGCACCTCATCTATCTGTACATCTGCTATGTTCTCCTAAATCTGTCCATGCAGAATCTTGATAACGGCTGAAAAACTTGTTGAGTTCCTGGAAATGTTAAATGAAATGCTATTTATTCACTAATGTGGACTTCTGACAGTTACATAAAAGGTGCTTACTTCTTGATCCAAAATCAATTAAAATGTCAGCTTCCCCTTTGTCTATCTTCACAAACTTTAGAGGTGCTGCATCACTCCATATCTTTAAGGCCATATGAAAAGACCTTTCCACCTCCTCCGGGCTCAGATCGGGTGTATACTTTGCTATCCTGAAAGACAGTGAAAGCCATAAAGAGAAAAATTAAAGCAGAGAGATATTAGCAAAAAAGGAATGAAATGACAGAAAAAAATATTGCAGTTATTTACCAAGTAAATTCTAAAACAAATGAAAATATTGTAATATAGTTTAAAACGGTCCCAGTAAAGTCTCCAGGATCTTATCTCCATTAATGAAGTCATATTAATTCTATTGATTCCTTACAGTCTTGTGTGTAATTCACTGAATTATGAAATATTAGGTTTCTATTTAGTTCTCCTGACTCATGATCACTGCTGGTGGTCCTTTTGTACAACATCTTATGTACTGTCACATGTGTGGGTGTTGTGTGCTTCTTTTGTACACTGGTGCTTGAGGGAAAGACTTGGATGCAGCACAGTCTTTCCCCTCATTTTCCTTTTCTTCTCTCAGAAACAATGTTAGCCTGAATGAAAAGCCATAGCCCCGCCTATAACCACGCCTCGCCTGGTGTGCCACTAACAGACTCCCATTTACTTGGCCTTTGTCATTTGCTAGACCAACACAAACACTCTTCAAGCCCAGTTCAATGGCTATTAATGGAGATGCCCCTAGTATCCCAACCCTTTTATGAAGTTCTTGAGTTCTTTTTTTAAAGTATACCACTGTGGTTTATAGGTTGTTTTGGATAAATAATATGAAACAAATACATAAAAAATAAATGTGGATGTTATAGTGGTTAGTTATGCTGCCTCAGAAAGTCCACCACTTATTCAGAGTTTGCATGTTCTACCTGGGATTGTTTGGATTCTTCTCTGGCTACTCCAGTTTTCCACATGGTGAAGATCTTTGTTTTTTTTTTTGTTTTATATGATGGTTTTCATTGAAATTTGAGTTCATGCTTTTGTCTTTCTAAGGCAGCCTATTTTACTATTAAAGCATATCCAGACATATCCAGTACATTAGGCTGTCTGACATTTATCATTTTAAACAGTTTATTACAGCCTTGCATTTTATTTTAATTATTTTGGTTACAATTAGTTTTTTATGCAGTACCACAAAATGTGCATGTTTGGTGCTGATTGAGTAACAGATGTAATTTCAAGCACTTGCATGCTCAATGGTTTTTTTTTTTTAAACAGCTCTCCTTGAATCTTATTGTATGTCTTATTTTCTGTAAATATAAAACAAGATTAGTTTCCCTTTATTTTTGATGTATACCATGTATATAAATAATGAGGCACTGTGGTTACTACCGCTGCTTTAGAGCCCAAGAGAACTGAAGGCAAATTCCTGCCCTGTCACTGTCTGCGGAGAGCATATTCAGTGACTTCATGTCTGAGTTTGTTTTCCTGGGAATTCCATTTTTCTCCCAAAGATATATACACTTGCGTTCAAAGGTTCTGAATCACCTGGAAAGTTTAATGTTTTTGATAGAAGTTGTTACCTTTTGAGTCAAGATACCATTAAATTGATTTAAACATACAAGGCCAAGGGATTATTAGTTTTGCAAGTGGCTATCACTGCTTGAAATGACTGATTTTTAGTATACAGTGATACCTTCTCGATCGCGGGGGTTGCGTTCCAGAAGGTGAAAATCCGCGAAGTAAAAACCATATGTTTATATTGTTATTTTTATATTGTCATGCTTGGGTCACAGATTTGCACAGAAACACAGGAAGTTGTAGAGACAGGGACTTTAAAATACTGCAAATAAACATTTGTCTCTTTTTCAAAAGTTTAAACTGTGATCCATGACAAGACAGAGATGACAGTTCTGTCTCACAATTAAAAGAATGCAAGCATATCTTCCTCTTCAAAGGAGTGCGAGTCAGGAGCAGAGAATGTTAGAGAGAGAGACAGAGAGAGAAAAGCAAACAATCAAAAATCAATAGGTGCTTTTAAATATGCGAAGCACTGCCCGACAAAGCAGCCGCATGTAAGGGAGCAATGTGCAGGTAGCCTTTCAGCATTTTTTAGAGAAGCGTCCGTATCCTCTAGGCCAGTGTGCGAACAGCCTCTCTGCTCACATCCCATTCGTCAGGAGCAGAGAATGTCAGAGAGAGAGAGAAAAGCAAACAATCAAAAATCAATAGGTGCTCTTAGAGCTTTTAAGTATGCGAAGCACCGCACGGGAAGCATATCGTATATCATTGAGGAGTTTTATTTAATACATAATACGTGCTCTGATTGGGTAGCTTCTCAGCCATCCGCCAATAGCGTCCCATCTATGAAATCAACTGGGCAAACCAACTAAGGAAGCATGTATCATAAATTAAAAGACCCATTGTCCGCAGAAATCCGTGAAACCGTGAAAATCCGTGATATATATTTAGATATGCTTACATATAAAATCCGCGATGGAGTGAAGCCGCGAAAGTCGAAGCACGATATAGCGAGGGATCACTGTATTATTCATATATGACTGCAAAGCCCCATTTTCAGCAGCCATTCCTTCAGTGTCCTAATCGTAAACTATTTTAGCGTATCCTTAATTAGTTATGTGTAAATGCTAATTGGCAATTAGAGAAACATTTGCAATTGAATTACCAATGCTGAAACTTTTTATACTGTTCAATAAACAAAAAAATGTCTTTCCTTGGGCTGTAAGGTACTGGCATTCCTAAAGTTCATTTCTGGATTCAAAAATGGACAAAGTAAAACAGCTTTCTCAAGAAACATGTCAGTCTATTGTTTGTTTTTTTTTGGCTGAATGAATGATATTCCATGTGACTGCCAAGACACTGAAGATTTCATACAAAGGTGTCTACTACTGGCTTGAGAGAAGAGGGCAAACTGGATCTAACCAGGATAGGAAAAGAATGGCAAGGCACAGATGCACAACTGAATAAGAGGATAAGGACATCATAGTGTGTAGTTTGAGAAAGAAGCACTTTACAGGTTTTCAGTTAGCGTCTTCCTTAAACACCAACAACCAGTCTCATCTGCAATAAGATGACTATTGGATGCTGACCATAGTACACATTTCCAGTCATCTTAAATCTAATGCATGTGTTCTTTTTACTCATTTTAATCTTTTATTTGACAGTTTCAGAAACAGCCTCTAAGGCCAGTTTTCCACAATATATTTTTTCCTATAATGCTGTAACATTGTAAAAACTTAAGACCATATAACATTACACATCTCTTCTAGAGATTTTCAGTTGCAGGCCTCACTTACATAATCTTGGTGAGGTGGGGTTAGTCATGTCGCCTGCAAGTCAGTCCAACTAGTCTGCAACATACCTTGACAAAAATCAAACAGTTTTGATTTTGTCTTAAGTCGTAGGGGTGGGTGCTGTGTGTTGGCTACAACCAATGAGCACTCACCTAACAGTACAATGCATGTAATACACTGACGAGGATTAAGGAGCGTGGTTGTTTTGGACCTTGCTAACAGAACAGAGGTTTGTCTGTCTGATGTCTCATGTTTCATGTATCACAATAGGATGGAAATAAAAATAAGGACTGAAATTTTGGCTGAACTTGCCATACCTGTAAACCTTCACACGGAACCAGTTCCATCAGTCAGCATGTTATTAGCTGTCAGGTAAAGGATGAGCTGACAATACTTTAATTAGAAAGTTGTCATACAGACACATAATATGACATCTCCAGCAATTATGAGTTGTGTAAATTGACATACTTAGGTGATGAAATCAGCAACAGCTTTTGTCAAGCTTGACACCCCCTCTGACTAGAAGTTGTGTTATGACACTGGCATTAGAAAACAAAAGTCATCTTTAGCAGAGCTGTTTAAATTTGCATTTGTGACTTCTTTTTACAAAAACAAAGAAACCATAGTCAGTAAAACATTTGTTTACTTTCATAGCTATTGAAAGTGGGAAGCTACAGTAGATTAAAGTTAGTCAAATTAAGTTATTCTGTATGCTTTGTTTTTAATAATGCTAAACATTTTTAATGAAATCTTTGCCATGCCTTCAGTGTTATTTTTGCATTTACCAGCGTCTCCTGTGCACAGTAAAACCTTCTTATTTTAAGAACTTGCTGGATCCAAGTTTGTGTTCATGGGGGTGCCCAGAGTCTACACCAGCAAGGAAAATCTATCAGATGCAAAACAAGATCCAGCCCTAGACAAGGCACTAGTTCATCACCCACACACTCATTTGTGGTTCGTTTAAAGTCTCCAATCAACCTATGATGTGTTTCTTTGGGCAGTGGTTAAAAAACAGGATGAACCTGGTCTGGACGTCAGACAGTAGAAAATGTGCAAACTCCACAAACAGTGACCAGTGAGTGGAATCTGAGCTCAGTCTGCAGTATTGATGTAGCAACAATAGCCACTGCATCACCATGGTGCCTCTGCCACCAGCAGCATCTTTTTAAATATTTTTGATGATAAATACTTTGTAATGGGGCGCCAGCTGGATGAAAAGACCGGGGGAGAGGGCATCTGCAAGACACTACTTTCCCCCGGGATGTTAGAGGGCAGCCCTCCTGGGCAGCTGTGGCACCATGGATTCCCGCAGGGCATGCTGGGAGTTGAAGTTTGGCACAGCCCTGTTGGGTTCCTGTGTTGGCCACCAGGGGGAGCTGCAGAGCCCTACTTTGGACTTTCACCACACCTGGGAGTGATTCCAGGTCCGAAAATGAGCCAGCTGGAACACTCTCAGGTCCAACGTAAAAGGAGCCGGCTCACTCCATTCAGAGATCCAGGGTCGGGAGGAGGCAGAGGCAGAGGCAAAGAGGCAGGCAGGCAGTCAGGGAGGGAAAGAGAAAGAGAGAAGAAAAGGACAGAATATTTGTGGTATTTGGTGCTTGTACTGTGCTGTGTAGTGGGGAGTGAATTAAAAGCACTTCGCCGCCTTAAAAGAAACGTGTGCTGAATGGCAAGACTGGACTCTGTGTCTATCGTGTCCGGGTTTGGGGAGCTGTACACCCCCTGGTTACCACAACTTGCATACATGGTGAAGTAGTGATTTTTTTATGGAGGGTTGCAGCTCTAGTAGTCTAACAAATTACTTGTGTCCCTTATTAATAAATTAGCATGTTTTTTGAAAAAAACAGTAAATGTTAGGCTTGCACATAAAATGGAACATATATGTTTACCTAGTAATGACAACAATATTTGTGTTATAATTTTTCAAGATCAGATTTTAATAAAAAACACTAATGAAGAAGAGGACTAAGAAAAGATAAACTAGAATACTTTTCATTCCTTCCATGTAAATGGAAGTTTGGCAATGGGGTCAAATATTCGCTATAGATTTAAGTTCAGATTCTGATTCCACTGAGGTTGTATGTGTGTTTCTCTGGAAAATCAAATTTGACTTTTATGTCTTAAAATTACAATTTTTGTCAGAAAATGATTTGTTTCTTTTTTGTTTTGTGGAGCTCCTGTATGACTACATCCTAGCAAAGATACAAAAATTTTGAAAAATACAGTTTCTGAGATATCCATTCTAAATGCTGAGATCTATGCACAATAATAACTTCCAAAAAAGTTGACCTGTCTTTTTCAAACAAGTTGCATCATATCTATCTTGTCACAGGCTCTAGGCCTATTGTTTTTCGTCTAGCACTTATTCCCATATCCTTCATAAACAGTTTGACCAATGTTCATCTATAACAGTCATAGAAATTGTTTAATTTAACTGGGATTTCTGCAGTTTGTTCTTTTGAGTCACAGGACCAAGCGTATTTTTTGCATGGGTTGTTTTTGGGGTACATAATTTATTGAAACATACATGTATACACAAATGGAGGCACATGCTCACACACACACTTGCACATGCACATGCTCAAAGAAATTTATAAATGAAGAAAGGTGACATCTTGTTTGTATGCTGGATAATGAAGAGAAAGAATTGAACACTCACAGGTACAGAAACCTAGATTTGTAAAGCTCAATGTGAGCAGAAGTATTAAACCTCCCCTCTATCTAGGGCCATTTTAACACATGGGCATGCTGGGCAGTTACCCGGGGGCTCCATGAGCATAGGGGCCCCATCTAATCTATGTATGTTGTGACTTGCTGAGTGGTCGTGTAGGTAGGGGCCCCAGTGCACTGCTTTGCCCAGAGGCCTATAATGCTGCCTGTACAAATCTGTCTATCTAATAAGCTTTTTTTTTCAAATCTTATCATGCCTTGGAGCTCTGTCACCCCAAAAATTTAAAAACATAGAAATACCATACAGCCTACATACAGTATATTCATCATGTTCTATTGTTATGTGAGCTAAAGGTTTTTGTTTTCCAGTAGAGAAAATCTTTCAGCTCAACTCAAAAGAAGGACAACACCAGTATGCTGATGTTAGGTGTTGTTAATCTGTCTGTTTATTGGGAGAGGTCGGGGAAAAGCAGTTCTCAGATACATCACAATTCCCTCTCTTGAACAATTCTGCATTGAGGCACAAAACTCCATGATCAGACTTTTACTTTATATGTGCTTATGAATGAATTGGAAAACATACAGGATACAAAACATTTCATTTAAAAAGACCAACTTGAGGAACAATAGATAACTAAATATATACAGATTATTTTTGGAAAAGGTAGTGATAAAGATTCTAATATAATAAAACATACTATGTAGACATTTACAGAATAAAATGTCTAAATAAATCTATGCAAATACACAAATGTAACCCTTTTCATGCAACACAGCTTACATCAGTCCGAATTATTCAAATCAAGCCCAGCACCCAACTCAGGCTCATAGTTGCTCCTTCTTTCTTCCACAATTGGATAGCAATTGACTGCATTAAAAATGTTTTTATAAAAAAGTACCCATGTTCAGGTCAATCAGATCCTATACCAAGATGGTGAGAAAGAAGTACTAGCGCTCTGTATTGAGCATATCACTGTCACAGATGATCAAAGCCCCTCAAGTTACAGCACTCATGTTGGATTTTCACTAAATTATCGGTGCAACTTCTCTCTAGTCATTAGGATGACCATAGAAGTGCATTTGAATGTGAAGATGTAATTATTCTGAGTAAATTACACACAGGTACTCTTTTTTTGTGCTTGTTTTACGGCACACTTTTCTTTTTTTTTTTTGATTAACCATATCTGACAAAGTCTTCAAAATCTGTGAGAAGAGTGCAGTAAAATGTATAAATAATAGGAACACCTTTATGTGTAGAGATTGGGGACAGGCTGAAATTCCTTGTAATTTAATCTGAAAATGGTCCAATTTTTAGTTGTTGACTGTACATTGGGTTGTGCAATAGATGCACTGCTGCCTTGCAATAAGGAGCCCTGGGTTTGTGTCATGAGTCCTCCCTGTGTGGAGTTTGCATGTTTTCCCCATATTTGCATGGGTTTCCTCCAAGTGTTCCAGTATTCTCCCACTGTCTAAAGACATGAATGTTAGGTGAACTGGCATTGCTAAATTGACTTGTGTGTGTACGTGCATGTGTGTGTATATGTGTCTTTGTGTTCATTCACCCTGTGATGGGATGGCGTTCTATCCAGGGTTTCTTCCTGCCTTGTGCCCTATGCTGGCTCTGAATGGCTCCAGCAAAACCCCTGCCCAGCTCTGCTTTGGATTAAGCGTATTAGAAAATGACATGACTCTACATGATGCTGTAAAATATACTGACACATTCTGGAATTTGCCACATGGTATTTTTTTATTTGTTATTTTACTGTATTACTTGGGGGCTTTGCTCCCTGCCCACTTTGCTCGCCCACCCCCGGGTTTGGTTAACTGGATATACAATTTAAAGAGATTGTTATTTTCATGGGAATTGTTACATATGCATTATTTTCACTTTTACTTTAAAACTTTAGTAAAAACAATATTTGTAATGAACTTTTCTTCAAGATCGCATTGAATTCTGATTCAATGTTTGGACTTACATCGTGACAACGTAACGTATAACTGCCTGTGAATGAATATCGTTTCTTTCTCTCTAATAAATAAAACGACTTTTTCAAATGTTTTCCAATTTTTTTTTTCTTCACTTAGTCATTGATGTGTCATCTAGAATATATAAAATTATTGCCCTGTTTAAATTTATGAGCTGAGAGCGCAGGTATTGTGCCTGCCAATAGTATTTACACGACTAAGAGCTGAGAGCACAGGAACTGTGTCTGACAAAAGCATTCACACGACTGAGGTTAGATGACCGTGGCCTTGTTTGAAAATGGTTGTAAGTAGGGAGTGTTGATGTGGATGCAAGCATTAAACCACCTTTTGTACCAATCTATCTATCTATGCAGCTTGTTTGCTTCATTTGACACCATATGTTTCATTTCAAATTGTTCACTTGATTCAGTTTCCTGTCCATTATGCTCTACATTTATTTGCCTGTCTGTCTGTTGTCTCTGTCATTTAGTGATAAACTGAATGCATTGCATTTGTCATTCCAGTAGCTGACCCAGCCCAAACATTAACACTGCTTTTAAGAATTCCATAACAAATGTCATATAACAGAGACATATGCATTGCAGGGTCCACTGCAAACATTAATGCTAAGGTATACATTAATTACTTGGATTTCACACTGTTTTAGACAGGTAGTAGATCTAGTAATACATATGATATAAGTTGATGTGCATGATTATATGTTATTGTACAGAACAATTAAATATATTGTGTTATAAAATATTCTTTTGAGTGATTTCCTGCAGTATCACTAAATTGTAATTTACTTGGAAGTACATCAGGGACCATTCCATACCAGTTTTTTACAGTTAGTAAAAGTTATCCTCAGCAAGCCTGTTTGTTTAATGAATGATTAAAACTACCCTCTAGAATTTGCTAGAGCATCTTTCTGAATAAAATGTATTTTTCCTAAATATCCATCCATCCTTCATCCAACCCGCTATATCCTAACTACAGGGTCATGGGGGTCTGCTGGAGCCAATTCCAGCCAACATGGGGCACAAGTCAGGAAACAAACTCTGGGCAGGGCACTACCCACCACAGGGCACATACACCCACACTCAGGATAATTTAGAATCGACTACGCACCTAACCTGCATGTCTTTGGACTGTGAGAGGAAACCTACGCAGACACGGGGAGAACATGCAAACTCCACGCAGGGAGGACCCAGGAAGCGAACCTGAGTCGCCTAACTGCGAGGCAGCTGCGCTACCACTGCACCACCGTGCCGCCCTTTTCCTAAATATCAGATGCTTAAAATAGTGAGCTTTTTAATGCTGTCTAGAAGTGATGACTTCCTACATCAGTTTCTTATGAGATGATTATTTCACTGAACTACGGTGTATTGTATATGCAGCCATCGAGCTGTTTTCTAAACTGGCTTAATGAAGTACAAGGTTGTAGAGAGTCACAGTATCCTGCCCTTGTAAGAAGTTTTCTTTCAAAGTTTTCTTTTCCCTGTCTCTGTTACAAATTTATTTAAAAGTATTCAAGCGCTACAACAAAAAAAAAAACATGTCTCTATGCATTGGAAGTCATACTTGTGCTTGAACTTGACTTGGCCCATATAAACTAAATGCCTCACTGTAAATTACAGTTCAAACACACACACACATATATATATATGATAGCTGATAGCGCATTGCTACACCCAGCAAACAACGAACCACCTGGATTGGGACCTGAGTACAGCAGTTGACACCTCAGCACCACACTGGAACACTGTGAGGTTTTTTTTACGGTGGTTGGACTGCCAATCCTGCCACCAACTCCAAAATTTTCCCTGTAAGCTGGAAGACCTGCTTGCAGGACTAGATGCAGATTAATGTCATACCCAGGACAAAGTAATTAAGGTTAAGGGCCTTGCTCAAGAGCCCAATGGAGTAGAGTCACTTCTGGTGTTTACGGGATTCAACCTTCCAATTGCTGGTGCAGATCCCTAGCCTCAGAGCCACCACTCCATCCCAATCCATACTCGATATTAAAGCAAACTGCACATGGATTAATGAGTTATATGCTGTAGTTCCATTGCTCTATACAAAGCAGGAACCAAGTCTGGTTGTGATGAAAATTTAACAAATGGCACACCTATGCACACTCCCTCAACACTAGACCTAATTGCATATCTTTGAATGGTGAAAGGAAACTGGAATTCCCAGAGAACGTGTAAACATCACAAACAAAGCCATTCTGGAATGATAGTGGGTTTTTGGGGTATGCAATGTTTAATTGTACATTTTTTAAAATGTATTATTATACAGCTGCCTGGGAGGGACTGGCACCCTGTACTGATGCCAAATGCATAGTGACAGCACAGGCAAGGCAGGAAATTGCCCCAATGTATGTTTCAAGAATATTTTTTTTTTGTAATGTGGAATGCAATCAGAACTGATTTCAAAAATTACAAAGAGAATTTACATTTACATGTCTGGAAGCAAAATGTGGGAAAAAAAGAAAAAATTTAACAGGAGGAAATGAAGAAGTAGGGCAGTGGTAAGTAGTAAAGAATCTGAAATGTTGAGCACTCTTAATTAGACAGAGTTAGAACTGAACTGTTGGAGTGGAATTGGAAAAACAAGAGTGTCTCACACACACTCTGAAAAAATGGATGGAATGTTTTAAAGCAGCAGAGGAGAATACGTGACAGCTTATCTGGAGTGAGAAAGTAATCAAATTCGTCTGTAAAACAAAAATGACAATTTCAATTAACTGAAATTGAAACTAAAACCGAGATTCGATTAGGAGAAGAAACCAACAGCTAAAAGTCAATTTTCCAACCGACAGTGAAAGCTTGGATGCAAGTGTCTTGTACCAAAGCAGCCAAACTCCGAAGGCACTGAGGCAACTGAAAACACCTAAACAATGATGAACTCGGCACTAAACATAAATTCAATTTGCTCTCTCCCTGTCAAGAGCACATTTGTATGTTGTGTGTTCTGACTTCTGCAGTATATACAGCTTATATAGATTTACTGGTCGGCCATACAGAGAGCTTTACCTGCCAAAAATGTACATTTAACTTAGAGTTGGTCAGGAAAATTTCGGAGGAGAGCATTAGGATAGTGATAGGGCAAACCAATTGGATTGACTGAGATTGTTTAGACAATTCTGCCATTTGTGATTTGGCTTATAATACAGTAAACAGAAATGGAAATTTAAGCATTGTAGTATGTCTCCTACTGGCTCCTATCACTTTTACCACTGGTGGAATGTTTTTCGTCATTAAAAGCTGATGGAATCTTACTTGAGATCTACCATGTGCTGGGAGAGGCTTTCATCACCAGCTCAGTGGCTGCATAGTAGTTGCATTTGTTATAACCAAAGCAACAAACAGTAAGTTACAGTAACACCTTTACACGCCATTTTTTAAATTTTAATATTCACTTTATTATTATTTTTTTTTTTATAAATTATGATGCGTAATTTGTATTTATTGTTCATTACTTTGTGCACTTTACATTTACTTTGCATTTAAATTACTTTTTTGCTTTGTAAGAGACGGCTGGCAACTCAACCCGACCAGGGCGCCCCTGATATGGAAGGATGGGGGAAGGCAGCTTTTTTAGAACACTGCCTCCCCCAAGATGCTAGATGGCAGCTCCCCTGGAAAGTAGCGATGCCCCCGATTCCCACAGGGTATCCTGGGACTTGGAGTTTGGTATTGTAGTGTCTAAGGACTGAACCTCAGAATGCAAATGTTCATTTTGTGATTGGTCTGAAAAGTGGGGTGGGAATGTTGTTTTTTTATGTACAAAGTATCCTGGGAGCTTATGGCAGAGAAGAAATAAGAAAATGGAAGAGTAAGAATCTCTGAGGTGTGAGATAAGTAAAAGTTTATTTTTGTTACCTAAAAAATCTGCTGTGCGTATTTTTGGAATAAAACTGTGAGAACCACCGCCCCCTTGGTGAGTGAAGAAAGACAGAACAGGTATCTCAGCCCTGTTGGGTGCTGTGGGTTCTGCCAGGGGGTGCTGTGGAAGGATCCGGAGAGTCATTCTACCTTCATAGCCTTGAAGTATTAGTGAGTCATAAGGACGGAAATCCAGAATTACTTCCAGGCTGAAGAAAACTTGATCTCTCTATCTGACCTGAAAGTGCTAATAAGTTACGTGGACGGAAGAGCAGAAGCCCTTCCGGATTGGATCTGGAGACTGCTGTGAACCCAGCAGGTGACCCAGAGTCGGGTGGAGGTGGACGAAGCTTGCTGGGAGGGGTGGAGGAGTGAAAGATAGAAAGAGAAAGAATTGTGATTATTAATGTGATTTACTTGCCTTTGTTATTGTGGCTGTGGTGCTCGGAGGGCACTGTTTAAGAAGAGAATTATTAATAAATCTTCTTAGTGCCTTTACCTGGTGTCCTGAGTGCCTGTCTGTTGCGTTTAAAGGAGCAACAGTGCTACCTAGCATCAATAACTTATTTAGAGTGAACATATCAATTTCTCAAATGTAGTCTAACCTCTCACTGATTGTTATTTATTAGGTAGGAAATGAAACAGCAGAAAGCAATATCAGACATGACTGAGGTGCTGCCCATTCTGGACAGTTAAAAGTTGTGATCAACTCCATGAAATGTAGGATAAGAGACTAAAAAAAGTAACAGGCTAACAATTCCAGAGGCTGCTACAACATTATAAATCATGTTGAGCAGGATAGTTTCACAACTCTGTTACGGTATGACCTGAAGTAAGATGATTTCTTCAGATTGTTGGAATCAAGTTGAGAAGGGAAGCCAAGCCACAGTGAGCTTGAGGACTTTGGCAAAGAAAAGTTTATCAATCCAACCTGCTATATCCTAACTACAGGGTCATGGGGGTCTACTGGAGACAATCCCAGCCAACACAGGGCGCAAGGCAGGAAACAAACCCCGGGCAGGGCGCGCACACACGGGACAATTTAGAATCACCAATGCACCTAACCTGCATGTCTTTGGACTGTGGGAGGAAATCCACGCAGACATGGGGAGAACATGCCAACTCCATGCAGGAGAGGACCTGGAAGTGAACCCGGGTCTCCTAACTGTGAGGCAGCAGCACTACTCACTGCACCACCGTGCTGCCCTATACAAGTTTTCTCCTCAGAAATTTAATGTGAATGCCACTTGAAGTAGGAACTATGAGTTGGACAATTTTGACAAAACAAAATTCTCCAAGCAGAGATATTTTAACCTTGCCCAATAATCCATCCATCCATTATCCAACCCGCTAGATCCTAACTACAGGGTCTGCTGGAGCCAATCCCAGGGCGCAAGTCAGGAAACAAACCCCGGGCAGAGTGCCAGCCAACCACAGGGCACACACACCAAGGACAATTTAGAATCACCAATGCACCTAACCTGCATGTCTTTGGACTGTGGGAGGAAACCGGAGCACCCGGAGGGAACCCACGCAGACATGGGGAGAACATGCAAACTCCATGCAGGGAGGACCCAGGAAGCGAACACTGATCTCCTAACTGCGAGGCGGCAGCGCTACCCACTGTGCCACCATGCTGCCTCTTGCCCAATAATGTAAAATAAAAAAAAATCTACTTAGCCAAAAATTTAATTTTTGTGGTTGAATTGTATTTGGAGAGATGTGATATACTTTTAATGTGTTTATGCTCCACTTTATATTCATGTAAAAATCAAGCTTATCTTTTAATGCTCTTTGTGTGAACCAAGTAGCAAAGCAACAGCAGCCTCATGCAGTAGGCATGATTATGTGGATGTCATCCTTATGTAAACTATTCTGGATGTGTGTTTGTGAAATGTGTATCTCCCAGTATGTCTATAGGCACAATAGATCTGTTAATGTTGATGTGGACACCCCTGTACCAATCTTTCTATTTATGCTGCTTGTTTGCTTCATTTGACCTCATACGTTTAGTTTCAAATTAATTGTTGTTGAAGTTGCTCACTTAATTCAACTTCCTGGTAATTTTCATTTATTTGTGTACATCCACCTTAATAAAAGGATACATGTCTGTATGTTCATCCTGTTGGTACGTCTCTATTATTCCAAATGATGGTGCATCACAAATATTTTTAGTAACAAAATGCATTGCCTTTGTCATTTCAATAGATGGCACATTACAAACATTAACTTTGCTTTTATGAATCCCATACAAAATAGCTTACAACAGAGTCATATTCATTGTATGGTGCACTGCAAATGTAATCACTGAGGTCTACGTTGATTGCTTAGATTTCAAACCTCCTTAGATGGGTAGCACGGCTAATTCAATTGATAAAAATATTTATTCAAACACTCAAACACAATGTAATGAATTTTGAAAGAAAGTGTTAAAGTTTGTTTCCTGTCAGTAAAAATTAGAGCTGTGTCACAGACCTTATTATTTCATGTACTAAATGGGGAGTATTGTAATAAGTAAATGGCATATTACAAATTAGTAAAAGTAATACAATAAAATACATCCTTTTTATATTGATGGAAAATGAAAAAGGAATACATGGTATTATATTGGTTCAAAGAAGAGTACAGTACTCCATTCACATTCTGAAATCACTTCAATACATGAATTATTTTGAAATCAGAAATGCAAGTCAAATAATAACAATGTAATTCTGTAAGATCCTAAAATGTGGAGAAATGTTCATCATAAGAGCAATAGTATTTGATTAATTTATTGACATCACTCTGACTAAAGTCAATGTCACATTATATGACTTTCCAGCAAGTTCAGTCATAGCCGTCTTTAACATAACCTTAGTGAATCGGATTCGGTCGTCTAGTGTGACAAACCCAGCGGCTCAATCCAACTAGTCCATGACTCGTCTTTAGTCGTAGGGGCTGTTTCTGTGTGTATGACCATTGAATACTCATCTGGAAGTACAGTGCAGTGATGAGGAATAAGGAACATGGGTATTTTCAACCTCACAAAAAGCAGAAAGGCTCATCTGACTGATGTGTCATTTTTATATACCATGGCAGAATGGGAAAAATAAAAATAAGGGTAGAGATTACTGCTGAACTTGCTGTATCTGTTAACACTTCTCACAGCATCAGCTCCACAGGTATTACTGGATGTCAAAAAAAAGGATTCGACTTGTTCTCAATTCTACTTTTTGTAAAAATTGATTGATTTGTATGGAATGATTGCAATAAAATTAATAAAATTTCAAAAAAAAAAAAAAAAAAAAAGGATGAGCACAATTGTGCAGGGAGGTCGGCACTAATTTGGTAAATTTGAAATGCCCTGTGATTTTTAGTCATTTAAAGTTACATGGTCCGGTGACAAGATCAGTTTGATAAATCCCACGACTAGAAGTCGTGTAATCTGATCTCAGCTTATGTGTGTTTCTTTCTTGTTCTCTGCAATGAACTGCTATCCCATTTAGGGCTATCATTTATAAAATAAAAAAAATATAAAAAATTTATAAAATAAATTACACTTTTCCGCAATCCCTTACTGAAGAAAGTGGACTCAGCAAATTAATTAATTTATTTGTACACTTCTACATTTATTTGGAATGGATAAGTAGCATGTCTATTTTTTGCATCATTTAGTAGTCTATCTTAATCCTCAGTGAACTAAATTGTAGGGGGCTTGGTACTTACAGCAGCCCTGCTGCCTCATGTTTCCAGAAGCCATAATTCAGTTATTGATCAGGCCTGGTGCCTATGTGGTGGTTGCTCATTTTCACATTATCTGTGTGGAATTTGTTGAGGTATCCCTCCCACTTTGAAACATTTTGTGTGTGTAACTTGGCCCTGCTTTAACTGAGTGTGTTTGAGTGTTCTATCAGAGATCATTTCAATTAGTGCCCAATGCGGCCTTGATAGACATTAGCATCCCAACCATGTAATGATTTAAGAGAATGGCAGAGGCAGTCCTAAGAAGCTCACATATTGTAACCAGCACATCTGCTGTATTAACAAGCTTTGTCTCAGGCTATATTAAAGTCAAATTAGTACCTGTATGTGATTGTGTGGTTTCTCCATTTTGGTTTGCCTGGATAGAAGTGGTAATTTTCCACATCAGGAACTCCACAGCGTGGTATCTTCATCATTTTAATGGTCTGAGGATTCAACTGCCCAGTCACCTCCAGCCCAAAGAAGGACTGCATTTCTTTAGTCTTTCTTTCCAGTTCTGGAGTATGTCTTTTGGCACGACCTGGACGGGCTTCAGTTAAGTTGTAAAACATCTTCAGGTAAGCCTAGAATTTTACATGTTCAAAAACAGCACAAAGCCAAACATTAGAAGGTTTTTTTTGTAACGCTTCTGTCTGAAGCTTTGTTGTGGCTGTTTGCCTCCTATACTTCAAAATCTTTCTTAATGTTTTAATGGAAACATACAATACTTAAAAAAAATCAAAGATGATTCTTAGTGCAAAAGAAAATAAATCAGAATGTAGTTTTTATTTCTTGTACAAGAATTCAAAATCACTTTTGAATTTATTATGTTCTAGTAATCTGTTGTATTGTACCTCTTTTTAGTGTTAATCTTTAGCTTTTATCTGTCTTACAAGAGTTTAGAAAGTGGCCTAATAAAATAAATACCCCATTTTTAGTTACCAGTAGTTCCCTTTTAAATAAAACAAAGCAGTATGATGATTATAATTAACACATTACAATTGCAGAAATCAGCTCTTTTTTGTTCTTTTTGTTGTCACTAAATAGTAATTTATGTATTTTAATGAACTCTGTTCATTAGTCGCACCTTTTGTTTTTAGTTATACCACGACTTTTACCTTTGCAAGCAAAACGGCTGAGTATATATTAAACTGAATGCAAATATGAATGTTATTAAAATCTTCTTTTATTAATTTTGAGTCCAGTCTGCATAATGATGTACATTTGAAGACAGCTGCATAAATACCTCACTGTTAATTCTGCCTGCTGCTTTTTTCTATCAAGTATTGTATTGTATTTTTATCATTTTCCATAAATATACTTTCTTCAGGTGAAATACTAAGACTAAGTTCATAGTCAGAAGAAAAGTGTCAAATTATTCCTCAATGATGTGCAATATACCAAGCAATAAATAGCCTTTGAAATGATTTAAAACTGGAAAATAATTATCTCTTCAACTTTCCAAAGAAGAATGATGCTTTCCTTAGTTTTATCGTAAAAAGGTGTTGCAGCCAGTGATTTATGAAGGTGTCTATCATATGTGCCCTGCTTATTTTAGTATAATTGGTGTAGAGCAGATTTATGAAAATCTACAGTACATACCCGAGCATAGTCTACATCATCTGGTTGGAGTGAATTTTCCTTTAGGACTGGCTTACTCCATATGAGGAACACATTCTGCAAAAGGCAAAGCTGTAACATCCAGTGAGACATTTTTGAACACATCTAAGTTCAGCTATTTGAATCTACCTTTGGTTTTATAGGGCTGAGCATGTTTGCAGGATTCTTAGTGGATGAATCATGTATGCATCAAGCTGACATAAACCCTCAGAACAACAAGTCAGTACACCTAGTGACTATTTTACACTAGTGGTTAAAAAAGAGCTAAGAAAATAACCTGTGCTGTACCCATTAAATTAAAAAGACTGCGGTCTAGATTTTGGAAATTAATGTTTGTTTATTTCGTGAAGCTAAATTACTTGGAGGACATCTGGCTGATTTTCACTGTATCATACTTCTAATATTCTACAGGATTCCAGACTACATTGCTCTTATGATGCTTTAATATTTAGGCTGTAATTAGTGCACTACATTTGCATGCAAATGTCAGAGATTTAACAATGAACATTCCTCTGATCAGGAAAACTGCAGCTCACCGGCAGATGAGCGGCTTTCTGCCCAATGCAAACATTAGACATTTTTGATTGAAACTTAGGCACTGAGTGTTCATCAGGACTTCACTATTGAAAGTGAAAAAGAAAGCCGACTAGAATAAATACAATAAATTCAATGAAGCAGACAAAAAACTTAAAGAAAAATGTTGTTTGGTCTCGAACAGGTAGGATTATTATTAGGAATTTTTTCTGGAAACAAGGTGGCACAAATCCCATTACTGACACTGTGTGAACCTGAGCAAGTCATTTGATTTGCCTGTGCCCTAATTGGAAAACCAAAGGAAATGTCACCAATTGTTTCATAAATGTTGTGAGCTGCCTAAGCAAATGTTAATAATGTTAATAAAAGAAGCTGAGAACCCTGACCTGCGCATTTTTCACACCCACATTTCTATTTGCTTATATATTGCTAATTATTTTTAAACTATTCTTTTAATTTATCAATCATTTACAGTATGACTAGCACCCTGCTGTTTCATGCTTTGTACTCTGTGTTGCTGTGTTAGGCACTTGCTCTTGTAAACCTGAACTGGGCCTAGGCACTAATTGTGTGGAATCAATTGTTTGGTTCGGTTTGTTCAAGTGACAATCTCACTAATATCAAAAAAAAAACAAACCAAAAACTACTAGGTGGTACTGTAACTGAACTCTTACTAGATTGGATTGACTCCATGCGTGTCTACATCTTATTGTAATACAAAAATGAATGCAGCAAAAAGGAGAAAGCTGTTAGCTACATTTTTTTTTTCATCAACAATGGACACCAAAGCACTTCTTTACTGACGTGGGATGAAAAGCAGTTCATCTAATATGTCAGAACAGTGTAACACTCTTTTAGGAATGTAGCATTTACTGTCATATGTCAAGCAAGTTTTCAGATTTTGCTGTCTGCTTAGTAAAAGGTAGCTAAGGTGGTTACACTTGCAGCAAACTTTAAAGTTGGACAAAATATTTTAATCAAACAGTCTTGGGTTCAAGTATGAACATTGAAGTGGCATGAAAGAAAATTGTCAGACATGCAAGTCTAGAGAGTGTTTTGCAGGCTCTGTTCAGGAAAAAAATAAGGGAATGATAATGGGAAGACACAGACATTAAATTCCTTTCTCTAATTAACCCTAGAGTTGAGTAGGACATGCTAGAGGAGCTCTGATGTCACTTCCACCGTGGCTTCTGGAATTCCAGTCAACTAACAATTTAAGTAAAGCTGGATCCAGAGGTCGGCATTCTTTCAAGAACCAGCTACTGAAGGGAATGCATCTTCCTTCCTGAAACCTTTTACCAAGGTCAGAAAAGCCCTTTTACTGACTAGATGGGAAGACTCTTCTGATTATACAGTTTCTGTGTTATTTCAGCAAAATGAAATGGAGCATCCATCATGTACCCCAGCCTTTACTATCTTGGTCTAAACATTTTATGATACTAGGGGACTTTGCCCCCGGCTCGCTTTGCTCGCCAACCCCCCTGGCCTGCACTACGCGCCAGCCACTTCACGTCTCTGCCGCTTGCGTATGTGGATTTCACTTTCACCACACAATAAATCTTTTAATTCTCGCGGATAAGCCTCTTCATTGTTAAGAAACACTACTTTTCCCTGATGGCAACATGAATTAGAAGATCTACAAGTCTCTGACTTAAAGTTTAAATCTGAACAATATATTCGATCTCTCCATTATTGGTTTGTTTGCGCAAATGTGATCTTTACTATCATTTTTTGAGACTTTCAGATTTTAATACTTTCATTATCTCTAACCTGCTCTGCATGTGTATCGCCTCAACTTTTTTGAATTGTTTATGACATTCTACTTCGTCATCTACTCTTTGTGATTTATTTCCGGCCCCGGGCGTGGTTACATCTCTTGGCACAAAGTCTCGTCTTGCGGGACATGAAAGTATTTCTCTGAAAAAGACACATCTCGTCACAGGCTAAAAGGTCTCGTCTCGTCCCAGGAGTTTTTTTATTATGATAGAGAGAATTAAATGATGGAATTGTGGTGACTCCTAGGATAGTGTGCCCATCTAATAAAAACCAATGCAAGAACATCAGCTTAGCATGCTAATAAATTAGGAATTGAATGGAGGTAAGAGTATTTCACTTTCTTTCAAATGTGCATGATGCAGCTACAGATATTAAAATATTAAATTACACAATAACAATAGTGGTAAAAGAACCAATAATAGTAATAAATTACTTTGTGAATGGTTCATCCACTGTCACCGTTGATTATTTAAAGTACAGTATTTGGATATTTGCTTTCACATTTAGACAATGTTTCCAGTCATATTCAGCCTTAAGAGAATATGTTTCCTGTCTGTGCACGGCTCTGATTTTTAACAAAATTTTAACAAAAAATATGTTTTGGCTGTTTGAACCTAAGACATGAGATTTTTTTTTTTAATGTTTTTACTGTATATTGCTTACTATGATTGGTCTCTATAGATGCCCATTCTGTTAGAAAACATCAGTTTAAGATTTTTTCTTGTCCATAGTTACAAACCACATGGGGTAAATAAAATTTAATAATAATAATATTATTATTATTTAATAATCATTTTTGGGTATATTCCATTAATGTTCTGTGCATGAAACAGAGACCAGTTCCTGGGAGATTATTTTACTGTTCTGTAATATTCTTTCATGAAAAATCCATTTAAAAAAGTTTGGACTGACATCTTTTTCAGGTTTTATATTACATTTTTAGGCTTAGAATCTATATTGTAATTGACATAATGTTAGTTGGTTCAATTACTCTGTCCAAGTTCATTGTTCATGTTTGTATGCAACAATTTGCTTGGTAATGTCAGAACTATATAAACTTCTTTGTTGCATAGTATCTGTATGTCAATGTGAATATCACAGCTTTAAAAGTTTTTTTTTTCATAGATATTGTATGTGGTCAATCATTTGGTGAGTTTTGTGCCACCCACAACCAAAATGCTTATTTATTCTGGACCTATACACTAAAATCCCAGTAAAAGCTAATTGAACTAATTATGTATATTTGCTCATTAAATTTAAACATTCATACCAAAAAGAAATAGCTGCCAGTGACCATTCATTTTTCCCATCAGCCCATGGGAACTTGCAGACTGACAGTTTTCAGGCTCCTCACATTCTGTCAGTATCTGACAGTGTTTAAACACTGTAGTAAGCTATTTCCACTGATTGCTTAATGACTGATATTGTATTTGAAGGTGTAGGTTGTAATAAATCATTTTCTGAAATTTTGTTTATCTAACTAAAAGTAAAAGTCTGATCAAATCATTGAAGATTTACATAAGGAAACAAAATCAAAACCTTTGAAGTTATGGTCACTGTTGCTTGGTGAAACTAATTTGCTTTTCCTTTTTTGCAGTAATAACCCCAGCCTGAAACAATTATATTCATGAGATAAAAAACATTTTGGTTTAGCATATTAAATTATCTGTATCAGCTGATTAAATATTGATTTAACTTTCTAAATAGACATCATTTGGTTAGGTTAGGATAGAAGTTCACACATAATGAGTTATTCAAACATTATGCTGACAGGTGGCTACATTAACCACTAAATTAAATAATTTATAAAAGTACTTCTTAACCTCACTCAGACTTTGTAGCAATTAATGGTTAAAGCTGGTGAGTTGTAAGATAATTGGGGGCTGTAGCTGTTGCTTGGCCTCTGATAATAACATGTTGCGCAATCTAGAGATCTCAAAACCACAGAGCTTAGCTACTCGGTTCAGTATATGGAGGGCCACAGTTAGTGCACATACTTGTTACATCAAATACCTCTTGTTAATTCAAATTTCTATCTCAATTAAGTATGCTGTTATTTACGACATTGGGCCCTTATGTTGTCATTACAGAATAATAATATACAATATACCTTTTGTAGGATATGATTACATTTTTCAGATTCTTAGATTTTGTTGTGTTATTTCTTTGAAATGCTGTCATTATTTTAGAAATAGTTTCACAGGTGGAGCTGTTATTGAAATAGCAGTTATTTCTTTAGCATTTAGTGCACATGTCCTCTCTGTTTCAGTTGTCATTGATGGGATGCAATTTAGAGTTCAATCTCTGTAAAAAATTATGATAAAAAGAAGAAAATGAGGAATATGAATTTCCATCTGTCTTGGCATACATATTACGATACCGACCCTTTATATTAACATAGTGAACTCTTATTAGAGTTGCTGATGTGGCTGTTCATGCTGTATTATTGTCTTTTTGACCTTATTCATGGTTGTTATGGTACCATGATATTATATTTTGTTGCTTATTAGATGCTTTTATCCAAAGTAACTTATAAAAGATGTCAATATAATCAAGTAAACATCAGTCTAAGGGACTGTCTTGAAACAAATATTACAGGACAAGGTTACAAAATTGATCATCACAAGTGAGGAGCTCAGAACAACATGCTTGCTAGTAACACTTTCTTAGTTGCAAGAACCTCTCAAAGCCAATACCATTTAGACGGAAATTGATAGAACAAGACAGACTTTAAATGCTTTTTCAATGCAGTCGCTAGATGGCAGCAGCCCTCGGAAGGCCAGGAATTGTAGTCCGGCAACGCTGCCCGGCTAAGGTCAGTGGGTGCCGCAAGAGGGTGCTGCAGAGAGATGTACCTGTTATGTGGGACTTCTGTGTGACCCGGAAGTGCTTCCAGCGGGCAACAGCTCTGGCAGTGGAAGTACTCCCAGGTCCTCAATAAAAGGGACCACATTGCCTTATCAAGGCAAGTCGGAGCTTGGAAGAGGATGAGCAATACTTAACTGGAGCAGGGCAGTGCGGTAGAGAGAGGAAAGGTGTCTGAAGGAGAGATAACTTGTACTTTGGTGTTTTTGTGAGGTATTTTGTGTATTTAACACCCATTTATTAGAACCCGGAACTGTCACTTCTCTGGAAATAAATGGAAGGGGAAAGCAATTACAAAAGCATATATAAGATCGAACTGATTGAAAAATATTAACTGTAGTTTATTATTGTAAACAATACATGATGCTTGAATTAATTAATAAAACAGGAAAAGTGCAGCTGCCCTAACTGATATAAACACAGGACAGGTTTAAAAATGGACAGTGGCTTCAGGGTTTGGGAGGCTTCAGTGGCTTAAACCCCTGATATTTTAGTCAAAGATATACAGAAACAATCACAGCAAGCCCCTGATCTTTTAGTCCATCATGTACCATTCATATTCCCAGTCATACAATGAATTAGTTCCTTTCCAAGTTCTTACTTATTTATATAATTTTAATGAATGTGTTTTAACTAATATTAATAGCTGGATGGGAAACTTATTTTAGTTTCTTTTCTTCTTTCAAAGGGTAATACTGATACTGATTTTATTAGTATTGGTCGTTTTGTAATAATAGATGTTTTTCAATTGCTAGTTATTGGATACTACTCTGTTGGAGTACTTTCAAAAATGTTATGTTTAAGAAAAATGAGCAACAATTACTAATAGACCCACCACTGCTAACACACATCAATAAATGACATTTTCACAGCACATGAACTGGAAACTGCTATGCACAAGTTACTGAGCCACCATAAGCCACTTTGTGCTCCATTTTGAACTCCATTTTAAAGTGCTGTTATAAATCATGTATATAATGTAGTCTGCTAACACATGTAATTGCATTCAGTACCACTATTACTTTTGAATATGACTCATTTTTACAAAACTATTTCATTAACAAAAATGTAATAAATGACTCTTGGATGAAATAAATTAAAAAATGGGAATAGGTCCATATCAATTAACACCTGAATGTTACACCTTGTACAATATTCAGACTTCTTGTTTTTGGAATCGTGAAAATAATTGATTTGTGATGAATAGCATATTTCATAAGTACCTTATTTACCTGATAAGAATAATTGTTTTTGTTTTGTAGCACATTAGGTAGCTACAAGTTTTCTGCCCTGGTCTTCAGTCACAGCTGTGACTGTTGGCTTTCCATTTTACACATCTATGAGATAATCAAATTAGCGTGAATTACACCGGGTGAAGAGGAAGTACCTTGTGCATGTACCTCATTGATAGTTTTTCAATGTTTTGTTTTGGAACGGCAAGCATTTCAGTCCGGTTGGGACGTCTCTCAAATGAAGACAGCAGCCTTTACAGGATAATACATTTCCTGGGACGCTAGATGGCAGCTCTCCTGGATGGAAATTGTTTCCTGGACTCCCGCAGGGCAGCATGGGACATGGAGTCCGGTTCTTCATCCCTGCTGGGTGCTGTGGGTGCCGCCAGGGGAGCTCACCAAGAACCAGGGGGATATTACGGTGACGTTAACCCAGAAGTACTTAGGAGTGAGTCAGGAGGACGGAAACCTGCAGTACTTCCGGGACAACTGAAGAAGGCGTTTGACCCGAAGACGCAATACTTCCGGGGTAGAGACTTTAAAAGGACTATGGGAAACCCCAGTAGATCGAGCCGGAGTTGGGTGGTAGAGGACGGAGCTGCTGGGAGTGGAGGATTGTGTTGGTGATTATTGATTATTGTTATTGTATTGATTGAAGAATTGTGGGTTGTGCGGTGCTTGGTGCACTATTTATTGAAGAAAATTATTAAAGAATCTTTTACAAGTGTGTCTGGGACGTCTGTCTGGTGGGTTCAACGGGGCAATAGCGACCCCTAGTGTCCACAAGATATAAAAAGTAAGTAAAAATGTATTTATAAAGTGACATTCATAGTCAATGGCCACAAAGCACTGCCACGATACTTATATAATCACTAAAATTAATCCATACAAAAACAGTGATACAATCAAATAAATATATGGTAAAATACACAGAATAAACAAACAATAGAATAATGGGACTCACAGAAATGTTACCCAAATGCTTGTCTAAACAAGAACAACTTAAGCTGACCTTTGAACATCTCAATGGAATGAGCTTTTTGCAGGACCTGGGGGATATACCCCATAACCTCGATTCAACAGACTGAAAGCATGATCACCCCGTAGCTTCAGTCTGCTGCACGGTATGGAGTGAAAACCCTGTTTCCTGGATTTAAGAGCTTGACCAGCAACATAGTGACACACAAGGTCACTAATGTACATCGGGGCCTGGCCATGAAGGGCTCTATAAGTGAGAACCAGGATTTTAAATTGATTTCTAAATTCTACTGATAGCCAGTGGAGAGATGATAAAATTGGCATAATATCTCACCACTGGTTGGATCTAGTTAAAACCCTGGAAGCTGCATTCTGTACAGTTTGCAGATGGTTCAAGGCAGATTTACTAAAATATACAAACAATTAATTACGATAGTCTAGGTTAGATGAAATAAAATCATGGATAAGCAATTCCATCTTTTTTAACCATATTTATAAGTCTAGAAAGGTTTCTCAGATGGAAGAAACAACAATGACTGACAGTCCTGACAGGAGAATCAAAGATGAGAGACTGATCAAAAATAGATTAAGAAGATTAAGAAGACATGTTTGAGCTGAAGTAGGTACAGTATCTTCACAACCATTTGAAAAATGATGGGACACAAAACAGGAGGGGCAAAAATCAAGAACTTGAATTTTCTGTGGATTTAACTCCAAATAATTGTCAGATAACCAATTATTAACTTCCAGCAGATAATCAACCAGGGTTGCTAGCTTGAGTAATTAATGAGGCTTGAAAGAGCAGCAAAGATGAATGTGATCAGCATAAAAAGTGATAGACCACATTACGGGAACTAATAGTTTGACATAAGGATAAAATGAATAACAAAAAATAAAAATAGTCCAAGGACAGATCACTGAGACACACCATATGACTGTGATGCACTGGAAGAATTGTACTCACCCACACTAAATGAAAACCTTCAATCAGCTAGGTATGGCAAGAACAAGGCCAAAGTTGAACCCAAAATGCTCATAAGATTATGCAATTTCAGAAACCCATGGTCAGCAGTGTCAAAGGCTGCACTGAGATCAAACCAAATTCATACACTCTCCAGTATCAACACCCATAAGCAGATCATTGGAAAGCTGTCTCAGGGGAAATGCGTTTCTGGAAGCCTGACTAAATAGGGTCTAACACCTTCCGATTTTCAAGAATGTCACCCAACTGCAGCTGAACAACTTTCTTTACAATTTTCGCAAGAAATGAAAGCCTGAAGATGGGCCCAACATGGGCTAAACTTTCTTGCTCTTCATTGCCCTTGTGAAATTTTCTTAAAACTTACTAACAACTTTTTTTCATCTTTAAGACAGAAACTAAGGCAAGATTAATGAAATGGAGCTAGACAGTTGTTCCCAAAAGCCTTATTAATTATAGAATTCTACTATGCACATTTTATTAGCTTACAATACTATTTATTTATCACAAAAATACTGGATGTTTTACTCTTTTTTCTTACCTATTTAACATCATTCATTGTCATTAACAACAATCACTGTAATTCCTGGTTTACCTGTTGCTGTGTACACAGTAAGAGCTAGTGACTGGTTCGGTGAGGTGCTTAATAAGAGTGTGCAGGTCCTTCTTTTCATGTTAATTCATAGGTTATGCAGACAACAGCACTTGTCCTTTTGAAGCTGGATGGTTGCTTTACTAGGTTCTTCACACATTGGAACATATAATCAAAGCCTCTCTACATGGATAACAGAGGTTTATTATTAGCTGGACTCTATAATCCAAAGTAATATTAACTTTCTTTTCATGATAACAATTATGTTTCATGGGTTACACCCAGTGTAATACAGTGTCACAATAAAAACAAAATTTTATTTTTGCAAAGCAACATAAATCATAAAGCATTATATGCTGTACAGTATGGGAATTATTATTTTGTTGAAAGTTCTTATTAAATTCTACTTTGAAAACCTAAAATGTATAAATTTTTCATTTTTGTGTCCTTCAAAATGCTTTATTTTTCATTTTACTTAGTATTCAATCATGCAGAATATAGTGTGACAGAATGAAGTTCTCATAGCAATTCACCACACTTAGATTAACAGCAGAGAAGCCAAAACATATTAAAAAATTGTGTCCAGTGTAAAGAAGATGGGAGTAATTAATACAAAATACAAATCAAAACCCAACAAAAATCAAGCAGCCTCCAAAACACCAAAAAAGTGTCTTCAAATGCATTTCACATTGGAGGAGGGCTGTTTGTTCCACCAGCCAGGAACTATACATCAAAAGTGTCTGGAATGATATTTTACACCACACAGAAACTATATAACCAGTCGTCATTCATTAGCAGACCCTAGTCTCACAAGTATCTTCATATATGTAGGTGCCTACCCATTGAATACTGTGTAGGCAAGCAACATGGATAATGTACTTAATACGTGTTGCTACAGGAAGCCAATGTAGTGAACTGAAAAGTTAAGTGACATGTGTACACCTTGGCTGCATGAACACCAGATGTGCCATTGCATTTTAAATCATCTGCAGTGACTTTGTGACACAAATGATGGTACAACTGCTGGCGGAATGTTGCAGTAATCCAGAAGTGACCAGAAGTTGTTCTGCATGTACATGTAAAATATGGTTTAATCTTGCAGATGTTGTATAAAGTGAATATGCAAGTTCGAAAGACACTAGCAACATGGTTGCTGAAAGATAGTGTTCTGGTGTGGAAAATGTTCCCATTTTCAACCGAAAACCATTTACATTAGATTTTAATAATTGTGCTCAAACCAACCAAGATGAACTTAATTTACAGGACTTACAAGTGCTGAAAGCATCCTTTTGTATTGTATACATTTGTTCCAGTTAGCTTCTTTTCAGTTACTTTATTACATTAGCACATACCACATAACCTGTTTAGATTAATTTATAACCTGCTAACAGATGGATGCTGTTGGACTAGGAATTACCAAATAGTTTACAGCTTGGGAAAGGAAGGAGTGCAGAGGTACTTCAAAACACTTTGATCAGAGTCATTCTTCATCAAGACAAGATATGCAATGTCATATGTTTCAAAACTTCACATGTGCATTTAAATTTAAATATAGCTCATCAAAGAAGAGGAGAAAAGAGAGAGAGAGAGAGTGGTTAGGAGCACGCAATGATACAGTGAATTACCTTACCCACCACACGACAAACCAACTCAGGATCCAGATTAGTACCCTAGTGCAGCCTTGCAACGGGTGACACCTCAGCACCACACTAGTTCAGATGGAGTGGAAACAGAGTGAGGTTTTTTATGGTGGATGGAGTGGCAATTCTGCCACCAACCCCCAAGTTTTTTCCTGCAGGTTGGAGGGCCTACATGCAAGGATGGATGCAGATTAACATCCTATCCAGGACAGAGCAATTACAGGTTAAGGGCCTTGCTCAAGAAGAGGAAGAAAATCCAACAACAGAAGGGCAACCTCAGATCAAGACACATGAGATCATCTGATTTAGACTGATTGTTAACCCAAAAGCCAAGCAAAACATTCACTCCTTGACATTCCTGATTTTCAGTAATCTTTTCTAGTACAGTTTATATCCAGACTTTGCTACCTATTTTCTTTTATCCAGAGTGATACAAAAAATAAATAGGTACCAAGTGTGCATTTGATGCTGTATTTCTCACTCATAGGGTATATCAAGGCTATCTCAGTTGCTCCTCAATAATCAGAATAACTGCAATAAAAGCAAGACATAGTTTGGTTAGTAAGTAGCATATGACCAAAAGAGTTATGCTTTTCTGTGTGTCGTTATGACACCTGAATGTTTGTTAGATCTGGTGATAGTAAATCTATATATTAAGAATCTTATGCAGAATATTGCAGCGACTGGCAATTAGTACCACTAAAAACTTTGTCTGGATGAGATCTCTATGCATGTCTGTAGCTGTGAACCATGTGTAATATTGTGGTGTAACTGGCAATTGGTACCACCTGAGACTTTGTCTGTATAGGATCGCCATGTGTATGTGTGTAGACACTTCTGTGTGTTAATATTCAGGGGTGAGAGCAGGTGAACCCAATAAACATTCCTGGTAAGTCTCACAAATTTCACCAAAATACAGATAGCTGGTCTTTGACCACCACCCTGTCAGTCACAGTTTAAGTAAAAAAAAAAAAAAAATTCTAAAAAATTAGCTGAAGTACCTGGAGTTGCCCAGGTATATTTGTAGAATGGGTTAAGCAAAGGCTTCTGTGTTTTTAAATGGTGATCT
This sequence comes from Polypterus bichir lapradei, assembly GCA_026402145.1. Taxonomy (NCBI): domain Eukaryota; kingdom Metazoa; phylum Chordata; class Cladistia; order Polypteriformes; family Polypteridae; genus Polypterus; species Polypterus bichir. The sequence goes on from JANRMT010028174.1 coordinate 133,382,263, forward strand.
TGTTGTTTGTGAAATATTTTTGTGTATTTGAGTCTGTGAGTTCTGACCACAGACTTTTTCTTGCTACTCCAGCTTAGGTCCAATAGGCTACCACCTATTAGCAGAATGAGGCTGGACCTGTCCAGACTCCTAGATCAGGCTGTTTCTAATGAGTTTGCACGCAGTTTGTGTGAGGAACTTGCAGACTTGGCGTGACTGCTAATTCTAATATGTTGTCGGACACCTTCCTTAAGAAGACCCGGAAGGTTGCTGAAGGTTGTGTTAATGTTCTGTTGTTACCAAAAGGATGTGTTTCATCTCGCAGGGCAGCCTGGATATCATTGAGAGGAGTTGGAGTGCACGGCTTAATGGCAATTCCAGTCTGTACCAGAAACTGACAACAGCTCTGAGGGCTCTGAGGGCAGATAAGAAGGATTTAGAGGAATCTGTGAGCAAGTGACACACCATTTATGATCTAGTGATCCACATCCTGTTTACAGAGGAATCGAAGCATTATGCATATCCGAATCTGTTCCTCGGAAAGTTGCAGTCAAGGCGGGTGACGGAACGGACCTTACAGATGACTCTGCAATTGTGAGTTGATGTGCTGGCTGCTTTGAGCAGCTGCTTTAAGCTTGTTCTCTGGTTAGGACAGTGGACATCTCTGGGTCCATGGTTCTTGAGACTGATCCTTCAATTAGCTGTTAACCACCCAAACAAACTGAGATTGCACATGCGTCATCCCAACTGACTGGAAAACAGGACTGGTCTTCTCTATCCGGAAAGGAAAGGGTGATCACCTGTAATGTGGCCACTACAGGGGGATAAAACTGCTCTCAGTGCCAGGTAAGGTCCTTGCTAGATTCATCCTCAGTAGAATCTATGATCACTTGCTCTCCTACCAGCGACCAGAGCAGTCTGGTTTTACGCCTAAGAAGTCTACCATCGTCTGCATCCTGGCACTGATGGTTCTTATGGAGCACAAATGCGAATATTGACTTCTTTGATTTCTTTGCAGCCTATGTCAATTTCCGCAAGGCATTCAACTCAGTTGATTGAGCTGCCCTGTGGGATATACTGAGACTTCATGGGATCCTCCCCCAAAGTTGCTGCATGTCATGGCTGGGCTGTACACTGGTACTGTGAGTGCTGTGCAGAGTGGATGCAGATCATCCGCATTTTTTGATTCTGGAGTTTGTCGGGGTGTGTTCTTGCTCCTACTCTGTTCAATGCTTGCATGGACTGGGTTTTGGGCAGGATCGTCGGTTCTAGCGGCTGTGGGGAATTTGTTAGTGAAGACAGATTCACTGATGTTGACTTTGCCAATGATGCTACAATCTTCGCAAAGTCAATGGAGGCTTTGATTGGGGTTCTCAAGAGACTGAGCGAGAAATGTGAATGTCTGGGCTTGCGTGTGTCCTGGATGAAAACCAGGATCCAGGCCTTTAATGACCTCTTGGGCATAGCCACCAGCAGTGTGTCAGTCTGTGGAGACAATGCCGACCTTGTCGAGGGGTTTACTTATCTCAGCAGCGACATTCATGCCTCTGGTGGCTCTTCCTATGAGTTGTGCTCCCTGTTTTGCTGTATGGTTGTGAGACATGGACGTTATCCACTGACCTGAGATGAAGACTGGACTCATTTGGTATTGTATCACTTTGAAGAATCCTTGGGTACTACTGGTTTGACTTTGTGTTGAGCGAGCGGTTGCTCATGGAGTCCCAAATGTGGCACATTACCTGCATTGGGTGGCAGTGTCAGTTTCAGTACTATGGCCATGTGTCGTGATTCCCCAAGGGTGATCCAACTCACAGGATCCTCATTGTTGAGGACCTGAGAGACTGGACCAGGCCAAGGTAACGCCCACTTAACACCTAGCTGCGGCAGACAATTTGTCATTTCCTGGATGGGGGACTGGACCATGTGTCTGCCCTTGGGGGTTGCCAACCGGGACCCCAAACTGTTTCATCATGTGGTGGGTGCGGCAATGTGTTGTACCAGTGCATGCTCCCAAACTTGACCTGACCTAATCTTGTTGTTTTTGAGAAGTCGAGAACTTATTCTTTTTGCATCTGATTGGATTCTAGAATTGTGATAGTTCCTTGCTGTATTGTAACCATAAATGTTGTCATCTCTGACTTGACCTTTTAGTTCAAGGTGGACTTAAATTATATATAAATTATGTAGAAAAGCAAACAATGCAGGAGTCAAACAACAATCCTGTGATTCTGTTTTGTTTTGGGCTGCACTACCACTCTCGATCAAGTCTCATCTAACACCCTTCTGCAAAAAGTGCACAATACTTCTATTTATATTACAGTTGTGATATGGACCCTGTATAGCGCCCGACTTGGCACAGACTGACACAGAGGCATGTGTAAAATCCAACAAGACTTTTATTTTTCTTCACCTGTGGGGCATGTCTTCCCCATGAACCCCACAGGCAATACACAGTCCCAAAAGCACTTTATCAAACCATAAATACACTCCTGTTTGGCACCACCACTGCTCCCTGGCAACCTCGTCCTCTTCCTCCTGATTCTGGACATGAGTGTTGGTTGCTGGCCCTTTTTATAGCCCACTCGGAAGTGCTCCAGGTGCTTGATCACCTGCTTCTGATTGCACTTCCAGGTGGGGCTGTAGAGTTGTCCAGGCTGGCTCAGGGACCCATGCAGCACCCCCTGGCGGTCACCCCAGATCCCAACAGGGCTGTGGACAACTCCATCTCCCATGGAGCCCTGCGGGAAACTGAGGCACCATCCTCAGCCAGGGAGGCTGCCACCAAGCGTCCCGGGGGAGGTATTGCGCAGTCCATGATTGCTTCCCCCGAACATGTGTAGAAGGTGCGACCCGGCCACCCGCCACACAGTACATAAAAGCAGCATGTGGTGTTGCCCAGGTAAGTAATGTTAAGCGATGGCCATTTTGTCTGCTATCCTGGCTTAAATCTGTTTGGATGTTTCACTTGCGCTGAGTCAGCCCACAGGGAAAAAAAAACTCTGGGAAACCCAGGGTCAGCATTTTGGAATCCAAAGTCTATCTTGTCCCGTAAGGGTCCTAGAGAGCAACTATGCAAAATTTGGTCTAGAGTGGTCAAAGGGTGTAGGATTGTATAGGGAACACACAGACAGGCAGACATTGCATTTTATACCAAACTTTTAATATGTTGCATATACTGCCTCACAGTTTAGGTTGCTAGATGTCCAGAAAAAGGAGGACATGTCCTCCATGTTGGATATTGGGCAGTCAAAGCAAAATACTCAAAAATGTCTGAATTTTTCATGACATACTTTCATTATTCTGGTAAAGGAGCTTGAATACCGACACCTCGTGGTCTAAACCTGAACTATAAGTCCCATACCCATTCATTCTTTTTATGAAATTTAGGAATATACTGTAGATGTGATAGAAACTCCAAGGGAAAATCCCCCCTCTACCTGTATGTGCTCAAAACTTTGCACAGTGAAGAGGACATATCACTGCTTAGAAGACCCCCTGACTGAAAATTTCAATGTGTCCTCCTTTGTACTCCTTTCCTGGTTTCTGTGTCCGACTTTGGCTACTCATGTCGGGAAAACTGACTCATATTGCTATTGATTAAAATGTTTACAAAAATACTACATTTTTCTATGCTGCTGAATCTAACCTTTTTTAAAAAATATGTAATGCGTTTTTAAAGAGAGTTATTTAAAAACAAAAATATCTCTACTATTGTGCAATGAGGCATTCAAAATGATTGAAAATCCTGAGTAAGAATACTTCTTACAAGAGTCACCAGTGCGAGGTCTGTTTATCAGCTTGTACTTGTCTGAGTTATGCAAACACAAATGAGTAATAGAGGCTGACATGCAGCTTAAGAGTGAGTGATAAGAGCATGAGACTAATAATCCCATTTTACCTCTGTTTGTGTCAGTTGTGAAGTAAAGCCAGTTTACAACTAAGCATAGTTTAATTCCAGTTTGATGCCTAGGGAGACTGCTAGGGGGCACTTGATTTATCAAGACTCTAAACCACAGAATAAATTTGCTAAACCAGATATGCTGGTGGCATTTATTTTCATTGAGTGTCTAGTCTGAACTGTACAGTATCTTTCCCTGTAGGAATGCCTAGAGCAGCCTGTGAGACGCTGTGGAAAATTTAAACATATGGACCCTTAGATTTTAGAACTGGCAATTTACTTTTTGAAAAGGTCTGCTAGAGTTAGGAAAAACAGTAAGGCTATTTCCTCTCATTTATATTTTAATCAAAATAAGCCATTTTTTAAAAGAACTGGAAAACAGAGAATCTGAATTCAGTCTGTTTTTCTCATTCTGTTACATATCTAAGCCTATAAGAAGTGGTGTATAAAATACTATTCATTCCATTTCTATTAAAGACTCTGAATTACATCTTATAGTATACAAGATTTTCTGGTAATAATTTAGATAATTATTATTGTGGCTTACTTTTTCTTCCACAGAACTGTTACTGTCTTCACAAAGACGTCAGCTGAACTGAATTGTCTCTGGTTTGAACACTTGTTAAACCATCTTGTTGTCACATGACTGGAAGAGGTGATCTTTGCTAGTCCTCTCTAGTACTTTTAAATACCTTTGGGTATCTAGTGTTCATCCTGGGACATGTCCACCTGAAAACAGAGGGCAAAAGGCTTGGAAGCATTTTCAGTTCTAATTTGCCATTACAGTGGTATACCCTGTGTTTCCAGTATGTGCACTAAGAGGTGGAGCCAGCAGTGATATACAAATGTATAAAATTGTGACAACCCGATTCTTTAAGTTAATGTTATTGGTAAATTTATCTCAGTCTGCTTAGTTTTGAACTTGAATATAATGTTGGCTTAATATAGATAATGGAATATTCGGTTTAATCCCCTATAAGTCAAAGATAATGAAATGTTTGTAATGTTAGCTCTGTGTGACAATAGTATTGCCCTTGGATTGAAGTTTGACAGCTAGAAAGAAACATAAACTGTTAGACAGACAGGCATTAAGGACATAGAGGGTTCTGACTGTTATGTACTGTATGTTAATGTGGTGAAGTGAATGAGGTAACTTATACAGTAGAAACCTTAAGAAATGTAACCTAGATACTTAATCCTCAAACAGAATACCGTAAGTTTCCCTTTTTCCCCCTTTTTTTGCCTGTATGTTTTTCCTGTATTTTTTGTGTGAACTGTTGAATTTCACTAAAACCACTTCACTTGGACTATGAAGTTTTTATGTGTGGCGGGTGATACTAGTGATGGAATGTCTTTTCGGTAGCTGCATTTGAAGTATTTTGAACTGTTTGGAAAAACTTGACACAGCTACGTATATTTTAAAGTAAAAAGCAAAGTACTGTTATGTTAAACATATTATGTCAAGCACAGAGATAAGAAACAAAGTAAAACTTTCACATTATCACTTGCCACTTAGGCATATTTATTAATTTATAATCATGAAGCTGCTTCCCAACATCTAAGGCCCATAATACATTATTTTTTACTATTACGGCCAATAGAAATCTCTCTAACAACCACTGAGCACTCTATCCATCTTACTTACTTTTTTACTTCAGTGCCACTAGGCCTTTATCTGCTTGTAAAGAATGCTAATATAACCTCTCTGTTTATCCTTCTCCACTTCTTTAAACTCCCATTCTGCTATAGTCTCTGTGCTTGAGAATCTTTTTCTTTTAATATATTTTGGCATAACTGTTGAGACCAAACAATGCCATTTATTTCAGGTAGCAAACTATTTTTTTGCCCTGTTTCACTATTATTGAATAAAATCCAATGTTATTATTATTGATTTCTATCAATTATTAATGATTATTATTGATGTGTACATTATCCATTTTGCTTTGAGCACATTTTTTACATTTTGATCGTTTTTCAAGTTCATGGGTTTATTAATATTTTTGTATCAGCTTTAGTAATCCATCCATCCGTCATCCAACGCTCTATATCTTAACTACAGGGTCACGGGGGTCTGCTAGAGCCAATCCCAGCCAACACAGGGCGCAAGGCAGGAAACAAACCCTGGGCAGGGCGCCAGCCCACCACAGAGCTTTAGTAATCTTATTTGATATTGCATTTTAAACAGTAATGGCTTTTGAAATTGCAAGCAACCAGTTTGTATAAAGCAGATGCTGTTTGAATGTTATTTGGTTTGTTGTGATGTGTAGGAAGAAAATTGAATTTCAGAAATAAATGATTTATTTTTAAGTATTATGTCAGTTCAGTTTGATAATTAAGCATATACTGCATGTCATGGAGAAATCGCATCATATAATCCTAAAAACCCCATTTTAATAAAAAGAATTCTGCTGGATGTACTTTGCCAAGATTTTTAGGTCTCCTCTCCTGGGGCCTCATCTATAAACGGTGCATACGTACAAAAACGTTGTGTACACCCATTTCCAAGCTCACATCATGATATATAAAAACTAAACTTGGCGTAAAGCCACGCGCATCAACCCGTAACAATATAATGGTCCACGGAATGACCAAGCTATTTCAAATACCATAGCTGCTTTAGCATTGTTACTTTCAAGTATTTATATCACTCTATCTGAGTATGGAATCACAGCTCTCAAGCAGCTGATCGGAAAGAGAATTATCAGTATACAGCATCAAGCACATGCTGACTCAGCCATGCACTATTTGAAATACTCCCATATGGCAAACACTTCAAAGCCTTTCCTGTAGGGACCTTGTGGTTTAGAAACAGTTTCATCCTAAGAGCTCTAAACGCACTCAATCAGTCCATCAACTGAACTGTTTGTACCTATAAGTACAATTACCTCACTGTAAACTTGCAATACAGTTATAATATTGCACAACCTGAGCCACTTTATAAAGCGTGTATTTACATACAGTATGAGGACAATATCATTTTAAGATGAATGCAGCAAAATATGTTTTTTACATTATATAGATAAAATTTTGACATAATTTAAATAACACTGCACAACAAAGTTTTTGCTTCTTTAACACTGTTGGGTGTTTCTTATAGATTTTTGGGTGCTGATCATGAATATCACATCAAAATTTACCCATCACTAAATGTTTCAGTTTAGTCATGATTTTTTCTTATATTTGTATCCAAACATTTTCGCTCCCATAAGTGACTTATCAACAATGGTTTGTGCATTCTGGGCATGTCTAGGTTGGAAGCTGTTCTGTGGAAGTTGACATCCTGGGCAGGTCTGAATGAGCTTGACGCTGTTTTAGCATGGTATAAAGGTGGCTTGCATACATCAATCCTGCTCATTTAGTTTATATAGATAGTCAGTATGTATGTATAGTATCAGTAGAGTAAAGTATAGTATCTGTAGCAATATAAAAATAAGTAAGCTTGATGCTATAGACGTTTTGGTGTCGGGCGATATGTCTTGTCAATGTCATACCAGCCGTGATACATTCTTCTATATCTGTGCGAATATACACTTGCACCTCAGAGACGTTGGATGACTGCTCTTGTGAAGAAAGCTTATCATCTGTATTTCGGCTGCAAAATTGGTGATCAAGACACAGAATGGGTGCCTCACATTTGCTGTGTGACATGTGCTGTCATTCTGAGAGCCTGGCTCAGAGGCACTCGAAAGATGATTCTGTTTGCTGTTCAGATGATATGGCAAGAACAAAAAGACCATATGACAGACTGTTACTTCTGTTTGACTAATGTGTCTGGTTTCTCTGCCAGAAACAAGAAGTAAATTGAATATCCTAATCTGCCTTCAGCAATGAGACCCGTGCTTCCTGACAACAGTCTTCCAGTTCCGAAACCACCAGAGGATTGGACCTTAGAAGAACCAGATGAAGAAACTGTAATGCAGGGTACTGACAGTGACATTGACTCGGATTTTGAACCGTGCTCATCAGGCGATCCACATCTGATAGCATAGTCCAAATTGAACAATTTGGTTAGAGATTTTGGTCTGTCAAAAGCAAAAGCCAAGCTGCTGGGTTCGAGACTGCAGGAATGGTGTTTGCTGTCACCAGGTACGAAAATTTCTGTGTTTCGAGGCTGACATCATGATATAACCAAATGTTTTGCACAAGTCAACAGTCTCTGTTTCTGTTGTGACATTAAAGGATTGTTCTCAGCCTAGTTGTTGTGATCACAACCCGGAAGAGTGGCGTCTCTTCATTGATTCGTCAATATTAAGCCTGAAAGCTGTTCTGCTACACAATGGCAACGTTTATCCTTCAGTACCTGTTGGCTATGCAGCACACATGAAGGAAACGTCTGGGAATATGGAACTGTTGCTGAAGCACGTCCACTATAGCAGGTACAACTGGAATATCTGTGAAGATCTTAAAGTTATTGCTCTGTTACTAGGAGAGCAGCTCGGCTATACAAAGTACTGTTGTTTCATCTGTGAATTGGACAGCCGTGCCAAAGAGTTGCACTATTCTCGACAGACCTGGCCACTCTGTAAAAAGTTAGTTCTGGGACAGAAAAATGTGGCACATGAATCGCTTATCGACACGACAAAGATATTTTTGCCTCCTCTTCACATAAAACTGGGACTCATGAAGAATTTCGTGAAAGCACTGAACAAGGAAGGCGAAGGTTTTCATTATTTAAGACAGATGTTCCCAAGAATAATGGACGCCAACAAGGCATTTTTGTTGACGCCCAGATTAGACATGTTATGAGTGACAAGCGGTTTGAAGATCTGTTAGTTGGGCCAGAAACAATTGCCTTCAAATCCTTCAAAGACGTTGTTGACAATTTTCTGGGCAATTACAGAGCCCCAAACTACATTCAGCTGGTAGACAAACTTCTCAAAGCATACAAGACAATGAAGTGCAACATGTCACTCAAGATTCATTTCCTCCACTCACACTTGGACTTCTTCCCTGCAAATCTCGGTGCTGTCAGTGATGAACACTGTGAAAGGCTTCACCAGGACATTGCTACAATGAAGAAACGATACCAGGGCAACTGGATTCCGTCAATGCTTGCTGACTACTGTTGGACACTGCAACGTGATGCACCAGACATTGAATACAAACAAAATCAGGAGCAAAACACTTTTAATTCTGTTGAATTTAATAGCTTATGTGAAATATAAACGTGACTAAATACGTTATTGTCAGTAAACATATAAATGTCTGTCTCAGAGTTCCTCCCTGATTTACTGAAATTAAGTTCTGCATGTAATGGGTGTTTATCATCAATTGAGGTGATTTCATCTACATCTACATCAGCACCAATAACTTTAGCTGCATGTTTGGTTATCTTCTGAAGCTTTTTAAAATTTTGGCTTTTCACACCACTCAACTAGGCAATGAAGCTGAAAGTGAAAACAGACTGGGTCACATTGTGATCAGAGGACAACATGAGGTCTTTGTCCATTTTAAAAAGTCTATTCGGAAGAGCAATAAGTGCTGATTGAATTTAGAGTACAGTGGAACCTCAGTTCACGAACGTCTCGGGACACGTACAAATCAGTTTACGTCCAAAAAGTTCGCCAAACATTTGCATCTGTTCACGACCACAGACTCGGTACACGAACAAGCCAGTTTCCCTTTCGGTTTGTGCGTGCTGATGATTTCCTCACGTGTTCAGTCTCTCCCTGTGCATTCCCTGTGCAGCGAGAGAGAGACACACAGACACGTGCACACGAGAGACACACACACACAGACATGCGCGCGCTAGAGAGAGAGAGAGAGAGACACACACACACGAGAGACACACACGAGACACACACACACACAGAGACGTGTGAGAGAGAGAGAGAGAGAGAGAGAGAGAGAGAGAGACACACACACACACACACACACACACACACGAGAGAGAGAGAGAGACACACACGCACGAGAGACACAGACACACACACACAGACAGACACATGCGCACAAGAGAGGCACACACACAGAGGTGCGCGTGAGAGAGACACAGACGCGCACGCGAGAGACACACACACACGCACGTACGCGAGAGAGACACACACACAGGCACGCGAGAGAGAGACACACACACAGGCACGCGAGAGAGACACACACACACGCGCATGTGCGTGCGAGAGAGACACACATGCCCGAGAGAGACACACACACATGCGCAAGCGCGAGAGAGAGAGACGACTGGATGCATAAGGCTTGTTTTTTTAAAGAGACAGATCCGAGCATTGTTTTAACTTCGTTGTATTTAATGAAGACTTTTTTCTATTGGATTTTAACCTCCACTTCACTTCTGTTTACAGCAATCGGTTCGTAGTGTGCATTGTTGCAATGTTACTTTTCTTGGTGGTTTATTAAATTACGGATTTTTCAAATGTTCATTTTTCCCCTGTTCTTAAAACTCATTAAAAAAAAGTGTTTTTAGCGAGCAGTTCGTAGCGCTACAGCGCAAACTCTTGCAGTGTTAGTTTTGTCAGTGTGTTTCTCAGGTTTTCTCAGTGCTATTCAGTTTTTTTACATTTAGTTTACTATTATGCTGTGCATTCTATGGTATAATTAACTATATTTGTGCTTAGAAATCTTTAAAAAATATATATTTACATATAGTTTGTACAGTCTGGAATGGATTAATTGTATTTACATGCAATCCTATGGGGGAAATTACTTCGGTTCACGACCAAATCGGTTTACGACCAGAGTTTTGAAATGAATTATGGTCGTGAACCGAGGTTCCACTGTATATGTTTTTTCTATTTGTATTCCAATTAAGATTGTTATCTAGGGTAGTTCCTAAGTATCTGTATTCAGTCACTATTTCTACCTCCTCCTCTGGAACAAGGATGGGTGAACATGCAGATTTCTGTTTCTTAAAGTCAAAATGGTCTTTTTGACATTCAGAGTAAAATAATTCTTATCACACTAGTTTACCAAACAGTCCACTTGATTTAAGTAATGGCTTTCATCCTCCACAGATATGCATCCCATTAGAATGGTGTCATCTGCATACTTGATAAAAGAACAGTGGTCATTGTTGTATATCAGATCACATTAGAACATTAGAACAATCTAGATGAGAACAGGCCATTCAGCTGAACAAAGCTTGGCAGTCCTATCCACTTATTTCTTCCAAAAAAACATCAAGTCGAGTTTCGAAAGTCCCTAAAGTCTTACTGTCTACCACACTATTTGGTAGCTTATTCCAAGTGTCTATCATTCTTTGTGTAAAGAGAAACATCCTAATGTTTGTGCGAAATTTAACCTTAACAAGTTTTCAACTGTGTCCCTGTGTTCTTGATGAACTCATTTTAAAAGTAACAGTCTCAATCCACTGTACTAATTCCCTTCATAATTTTAAACACTTCAGTCATGTCACCTCTTAATCTTATTTTGCTTAAACAGTATAGGCTCAGCTCTTTTAATCTTTCTTCATAACTCATCCCCTGTAGCCCTGGAATCAGCCTAGTCACTCTTCTCTGGACCTTTTTTAGCAATGCTATGTCCTTTTTGTAGCCTGGAGACCAAAACTGCACACAGTACTCCAGCTGAGGCCTCACCAGTGTATTATAATGCTTGACCATAACCTCCTTGGACTTGTACTCCACACTCTTGTACTGTTAGCCTTCTTAATGGCTTCTGAACACTGTCTGGAAGTCGATAGCTTACAGTCCACTATGACTCCTAAATCCTTCTCATAAGGTGTACTCTTGATTTTCCAACCACCTATTGTGTGTTCAAACCTAACATTTTTACTTCCTATGTGTAATACTTTACATTTACTGACATTAAATTTCATCTGCCACAAATCTGCCCAAGCCTGTATGCTATCCAAGTCCTTACTGTAATGATATAATGGATTCCAAATTATCTGCTAATCCACCTATCTTGGTATCATCTGCAAACCTAACCAACTTGTTACTTATATTCCTATCTAAATCTTTTATATATATTAAAAATATCAGTAGCCCTAGCACTTGCCCCTATGGAACACCACTCTTAACATCAGCCAATTCTGAGGAGGTTCCTTGCAAACATCACCCCCTGCTTCCTGTGTCTGAGCCAATTCTGGACCCATACAAAGACATCACCCTGAACTCCCACTTCTTTTAGTTTGATGGCCAACCTCTCATGTGGAACCTTATCATAATCTTTCTGAAAGTCAAGATAAATAATATCATATGTTCCAATTTGATCATATCCTTTTGTTGCCTCCTCATAGAATTCCAGCACGTTAGAAAAACATGACCTCCCTCTTCAGGACCCATGCTGAATGTTCAGAATAACTCTTGTCCTTGACAGGTGTTGCTCAATCTTATCCTTAAAAATTCCTTCCATTAATTTTCCTGTGATGCATGTTAAGCTAACTGGCCTATAGTTGCTTAGATCTGCCCTGTTACCTTTTTTATATAATGGGATGATATTTGCCATTTTCCAGGCCTTTGGAATCTCTCCAGTGCACAATGACTTCCTATAAATATGTGTACAGAGTAAAAAAAGTAATAGTGATAAGACACATCCTTGAGGACTTCCTGTGTTTGAATGAATGCCTTTTGTATTAAACCACACAAGTAGTCAGAGATAAATGTGACATCATCCATTTTCAAATCTAAAAATCATTTTGTTGCAGGGTCAGCTCACTAAGATACATACTGCTATTCAATCAGTCAAGTCAAGTCAAGTTGGGGAGCATGCACTGGTACAGTGCGTTGCCGCACCCACTACACGACGAAGTTCAGGATCCCGGTTGACAACCCCCAAGGCAGACACGCAGTCCAGTCCCACTCTCCGGAAATGACCCTCTATCTGCTGCAGCCAGGTGTTAACGTGAGCGACCCCTTGGCCTGGTGCAGCCACTCGGGTCCCCAACAATGAGGATCTTACAAGCTGGATCACCCTCTGGGAAACGCGCCACATGGCCATAGTGCTGTAACTGACGCTCCTTCACAATGCAGGTAATGTGCCTCATTCGGGACTCCATTAGCAACCACTCATTCGTCACAAAGTCAAACCAATGGTAGCCAAGGATTTTCCGGAGAGACACAGTACCAAAGGAGTCCAGTATTCATCTCAGGTCATTGGATAGCGTCCATGTCATGCAACCATATAGCCAGACAGGAAGCACCAGGACTCTAAAGACTTGGACCTTCGTCCTTTTGAATAGATATCGGGAGCGCCACAAACCCCTTTCCTGCAACCTCATGACCCCCATGCTCTTCCAATCCATCTGCTGACTTCATAAGAAGGTCACATGAATGTCATTGCCAAGGTAAGTAAACCTCTCGACAAGGTCGACACTTTCTCCGCAGACAGATACACTGCTGATGGCTGTGCCAAAGAGGTCATTAAAGGCCTGGATCTTGGTTTTTATCCAGGACACTCGCAAGCCCAGACACTCCTTACTCAGTCTCTCGAGCGCCCCAATCACAGCCTCCATTGACTCTGTGAAGATCACAGCATCGTCAGCACAGCATCGTCAGCAAAGTCAAGATCGTAAATCTTTCTTCACCAACAGATGCCCCACAGCCACTGGACCCCACAACCTTGCCCAACACCCATTCCATACAAGCATTGTACAGAGTAGGAGCAAGAACACACCCCTGATGAACCCCAGAATCAACTGGGAAAAATACAGAGGTTCTGCCTCCGCTCTGCACAGCACTCACAGTACCAGTGTATAGGCCAGCCATGATATCCAGCAACCTTGTGGGGATCCTGCGAACCCTCAGGATGTCCCACAGGGCAGCTCGATCAACTGAGTCAAACGCTTTGCGAAAATCGACAAAGGCTGCAAAGAAACTCTGCCTATTCAATCAGACTTGTGCAAAAACAAAAAGAAATGCCACCAAACAGTTAGCTTTTATATAAACAAAGATGGTGGAATTTATGGATTTTGTCAGTTGGATTGCTTTAAATGTAATGTTTTATTGAAATAGCTGAAAATACCATTGCCATTTGTTGAACTTACATTAACTCCACAATCACTGATAGTTCCGTTTCAAGTCAGTGTATTATTTTTGTATAGTGCTCTTCACTAAGTGCAGGCACAGAGCGTTGCGACAAGTTCTCAGATAAAATGTAAACAAATCAGAATGAGTACAAATAAAGACACAGATTTGTTTAAACACAAAGGAAAAACAAAGTTGTTTGACACTGATTAATATAAATTTAAACCAATGAAACTGATTAACATAAAGCTAAGCCAACAATATCTGTCTATTAAATGACTGATGAAATATGGCCAGTTGACAATAGAAGATAGTATAACAGGAGTTCCAGTCAGCAGCATCCCAGCACCCCTGGCAGTAGGGAGTCTAATATCAATTGCAAATAAATAAGTCAAAGACAAAGTCAGATACATTTACAGTCCTGGGACCTCATGTATAAACGGTGCATATGCACAAAAATGCTGTGTAAGAACATTTCCACATTTAAATCACGATGTATAAACCCTAAATTTAGCGTAAAGCCACGCACATTTTCACGGTAGCTCATACCCTGGCATACGCAAGTTCTGTGCTCGGTTTTTCAGACTAGCAGCACCCAGTGTCAAAGCAGTGCTACTGTTCCAGTGTGGTTTCCCTTTATAAATACACTGAAATTAACCGCATATTGTTTATTAGTTTAATGCATCTGATTGTAATTAACCTGTAACAATATAATGGTTCACAGAATGGTCAAACTATTCTAAATACAATAGCTGCTTTAGCATTGTTACCCTCACTGCACCTTCTTCTTCTTCTTTCAGCTGCTCCCGTTAGGGTTTGCCACAGCGGATCATCTTTTTCTATATTACTCTCACTGCACCACTGAGAGTATTTATATCACTGTATCTGAGTGGGGAATCACAGCTCAGCAGCTGATCGGAAAGAGAATTATTGGTATACAGAATCAAGCACACGCTGCCTCAGCCATGCTGTCTATTGAACTGCTCTTATACGGCAAATGCTTCAGAGCCTTTCCTGTAGGGACCTCGTGGTTCAGAAACAGTTTCATCCCAAGAACTATAAATGCACTCAATCAGTCCATCAATTGGTCCTTGTAGAACTGTTTGTACTTATAAGTACAATTACCTCACAGTAAACTTGCGATACAGTTATAATATTGCACAACCTGAGCCACTTTATAAAGCATGTATTTACATATGATGACGATATCATTTTTAAGATGAAATGCAGCAAAATATGTTTATTATATTATACAGATAAAACTTTAACTTAATTTAAATAATCTATATTGTTAATAAATAAACATGTGAGGACACGGTATCGCAGTGCTAGCAAGGAGCTGGCGCTCCGTTCATGGATTGTTCCTGCCTCTTGCTGGGCACTTGGCAACACAGGATGTATAGAATAATTAAACATGTACTACGAAGATATTTCAATGTTCCTTAAAAGTTTTCAAGAATCGGCGTTCTAAGCTTACAGATGGCTTAACTCTTTGGGGGCTGAATATTTTTTGTCATTTTTGCTCTTGTTTGCACCTTACAACTCTCATGAGCGGTCAAACCAATGAAGCTAACTTTCTAGCAACGAGAGTCCAACTAAAACATAACGGTTGGTTTTGTCGCAGTTTACAGTTGATTACCATCATCAAGTCCTCCTTTTGACTAAAGTCGACATCAGCCCTGAAAGGGTTAATGTCTATTACAGAGCTGATTATGTGGCAATTGGGTATTTGGAGAAAGAAGAAAGAAGGACAGGAATTGGAGGTTAGTACGTTTGAAAGAGACAGTACTGCTGCAATAAATTATTTCATCGAAGGTCGCGCACAATCACTCCGCCACCGTGTTCCCTTGTTTAATAACATGCTTTAACTCCTATTGTCATGAATATGATATCAAGTGTACATCTCAGTATTTTAATTATTCAGAGAGCTGTAATATCATGAATGTAATGGATTCTGTGTCCTGTTGGAGAAAGAGAAAGCCCAGAAGCATGTAGTGATTCACACACATAGAGCACATAGAAGATCAAATACAAAGCAAAGCATTTAATGTGCTACCTTAGTTACGATGGGATTTGAGAAACTAGTAAATTAAATGATTTTAAGATCAAGTTTATGATGTTGTACTTTAATGACAAAATAAACAATGTGATTAAAGTGGAAATTTTGAGATTAAAGTTGACATTTCGTGCTTTTTTCCCACTGTGTGCCTATTTTTTTTTCTCTGTACCCTAATAAGCTTTCATATGACACTCAGACGGTGGGGTACGACTCGCCTTTTCATGGCGACTTTGATATCTGACAACTTCTTTTTTATTTCAGGCACTGTGCGACTTTGTGAACTTGAGCTTTCGAGTTTCTCCGACACTCTATGTCACTTGATCAACTTCCTTTTGTTGTTTATACCACTGTTTAAACCAACAAATAGTATGTTTTTCCTTGCCCCAACATGGTTTTCGCTGAAATTCTTCTATTTACCCCTGTGCTTTTGCCATTGCCTTCTCACAGGACGCAGAGCTTAAGGGCTATTTATATTGATTTGCATATTCAAAGAGGTGTAATTCTGGGAGGAGACGGGGCAGGACAACAGGCATGTGCACGTGCGTTACTTTTCACGCTGACCGTGATTTATGTAGCGGAAGAACGTGGAAGTTGGCATTCGCACAGATTTATCCATCTGGATTTTTTTGTGTGTAAGCACATTTCCGCTTTTGTTCGTACGCCATGTTATAGTGTGAATTCTATGCACGGCGTTATGCATGAGGCCCCTGGAGACTACGGCCAACTCTCCACTCACCTCCTCCTGGACATTCTGCAATGGAGTCTGTGCAGGGCTATCCAATCTGACAATAGACTCTTTCTATTTGATGATTCCAAGGCTCCCAGTTTCTCAGGAGATGAGTTTTCAATGGGCAAGAGAACAGCTTGGAAGTGTAAGAGTGGCACCAAGGGCCACAACAAGATACAGACTGGAAAAACAGAACAGAGAGGGGTTAGTAGTGATTTATAATTATTGTATTACTTATATTTTTATACAATTGACTAATAAACAAAAATGTGCTATGCAATACTAATCAGCAGCTTTAGTCAGGGTATTCTAGACTAAAGTAGTAAATCTTCAGCCTGGATTTAAAAGCTGAAACTGAAGGAGTCCCTTATGCATTAGCAGGCAGATCATTCCACAGCTTTAAGGGCCCTTTAACTAAAAGCTCAACCTCTCACTTTAATTTTAGTAATCCTTGGAATTTTAAGTAGGCTGACATCTTGAGATTTTAGTGGTTTGTAGGTAACAATAAATTGAGATAAGTAAGCAGGGCCTCCACCATTTAAGACTTTATCTATACTAATAAAAGGCAAAGCCCTCACTGACTCACTGACTCACTGACTGACTGACTGACTGACTGACTGACTGACTGACTGACTCATCACTAATTCTCCAACTTCCCGTGTAGGTAGAAGGCTGAAATTTGGCAGGCTCATTCCTTACAGCTTACTTACAAAAGTTAAGCAGGTTTCATTTCGAAATTCTACACGTAACGGTCATAACGGTCGATAACGGTCGACAACGTCCGCCATGTTGAACTTTCTTATTTATGGCCCCATCTTCACGAAATTTGGTAGGCGGCTTCCCTACGCTAACCGAAACCGATGTACTTACTTATTTCGATGGTATGACGCCACTGTCGGCCGCCATATTGAACTTTCCAACGTCACCAATTTTCCAACTTCCCGTGTAGGTAGAAGAATGACCCCGTCTTCACGAAATTTGGTAGGTGGCTTCCCTGCGCTAACCAAAACCGATGTACGTACTTATTTCGGTGGTATGACGCCACTGTCGGCCGCCATATTGAATTTTCCAAACGTCACAAATTCTCCAACTTCCCGTATAGGTAGAAGGCTGAAATTTGGCAGGCCCATTCCTTACAGCTTACTTACAAAAGTACTCATTTCGAAATTCTACGCGTAATGGTCATAACGGTCAACGACGTCCACCATATTGAACTTTCTTATTCATGGCCCCATCTTCACGAAATTTGGTAGGTGGCTTCCCTGCGCTAACCGAAACCAATGTACATACTTATTTTGGTGGTATGACGCCACTGTCAGCCGCCATATTGAACTTTCCAACGTCACTAATTCTCCAACTTCCCGTGTAGGTAGAAGGCTGAAATTTGGTACTTATTTCGGTGGTATGATGCCACTGTCGGCCGCCATATTAAACTTTTAACGGAAACCGATGTACGTACTTATTTCGTTGGTATGACACCACTGTTGGCCGCCATATTGAACTTTCCAACGTCACTAATTCTCAAACTTCCCGTGCAGGTAGAAGGCTGAAATTTGGCAGGCTCATTCCTTACAGCTTACTTACAAAAGTTTAGCAGGTTTCATTTAGAAATTCTACGCGTAACGGTCATAACGGTCAACAACGTCCGCCATGTTGAACTTTCTTATTTACGGCCCCATCTTCACGAAATTTGGTAGGTGGCTTCCCTGAGCTAACCGAAACCAATGTACGTACTTATTTCGGTGGTATGACGCCACTGTCG
>JANRMT010028174.1:133400725-133466578 GCA_026402145.1 Polypterus bichir lapradei
GGCCCCATCTTCACGAAATTTGGTAGGTGGCTTCCCTGAGCTAACCGAAACCAATGTACGTACTTATTTCGGTGGTATGACGCCACTGTCAGCCGCCATATTGAACTTTCCAACGTCACAAATTCTCCAACTTCCCGTGTAGGTAGAAGGCTGAAATTTGGCAGGCTCATTCCTTACAGCTTACTTACAAAAGTTTAGCAGGTTTCATTTAGAAATTCTACGCGTAACGGTCATAACGGTCAACAACGTCCGCCATGTTGAACTTTCTTATTTATAGCCCGATCTTGTCGAAATTTTATAGGCGGCTTCCCTGCACTAACCGAAACCAATGTACGTACTTATTTCGGTGGTATGATGCCACTGTCGGCTGCCATATTGAACTTTTCAACAGTCTTTCTTACTTATGGGCCCATCTTCAAGAAATTTGGTACACGGGTTCCCAACACTAACTAAATCCTACTTACGTACATATATACGTCCATAGCCTGCAGCTTGGTCACCGTGTGAGGTGGCGTTGGGTCCTCCATCCCAACGCCTCCCACGTTGTTGGCTGCCTGCCTATATAAGGCCGTCCGTCGCTCCGGTCTCTACATTCCCTTCCTTGCTTCGCCACGGGATTCACGTCTCCCTGCTGATAACTACAGCCTTTTTATTTAATCCACGGCTTCTCCGCTGTTTTATTGTTTGTTTATTACAATTATAGTTATTGTATAGGTATTTTACACTTACTTTATATTACTCAGGTACTCATTTCCTTCATCATTCCAACCCCCATTACCATGTCTATCGAGGTAATCACCATCGATCAAAGAACTGTCACTTACCGAGTGGTTTCCATGCCCGGAGATGGAACCTACCTTTTCCATTCCCTTTGTTACATATTGCACGGCCATATCAGGCTCACTCTTGATATCCGGAAGAACATTGTGTCTTATGTATTGAATGACTGGGACAGGCTCAAGGTGTGGACTGATGACGGTACAGGAGATGATTATACTACACAGGAGCACTAGAAGAGTGAAATGCTTAAGCCCTTCACCTATGGTTCTGCATGTGAGTTGATGGCTGCCGCTGAATTGTTCGGTTGGTGCTTTCAAGTGTACCGAAATGGCCAAATATTTTACACCTTTCGACAACCGCCAATGCCTCTTAAACATCTTACATTCACAGGTGACGATTTCAGTAGTGGACACTTTGATGTTTATGAATGTTTAAACTCTCAAAAGCTGGATGTGATTTTATTGATGAAACCAGTTGTGTGCTTACAATGCTTGACAGATGCCGAATGTCACTTCAACACAACAAATCCTGCAAATACTGTCGTAATTGAAACAAACCATGAAACTCAAACCGATTATGACAGCAGCAATCCAAGCTGTGAGATTTGAGACAAGATTACTGTTCACATGGCCAACTGTAAGTTGCATGCTCAAGAGTAAGCTCAGCGCACAGCTTGGTCATATTACAACCGGAGGTCCGAACTGACAACATGGTATACAAAGAGATCCTTAACAAATAATTATTGGCATATTTTCCCTCAGTTTAAAAAGGTTACATTTTCTTCTTAATAAAAATTTTAAGGCAGTACTTCGCCGCTGCGAAGCGCGGGTATTTTGCTAGTATGTTATAAAGAGGATCTTGAAATCAGCCCTAAGCTTAACTGTAAGCCAGTATAAGGATACACTTGTTAGGTTCACAAAACTATTACATGCTTGTCAAATAGAAAGTTTTGTTTATCTTGTGCAGCCACTATTAAAATAGCTAAGTGGACATCCTCAAAGTTTGTGTAACACCTCCTGGAGAGGCAGTCTTTCAAACTGGGAAGCAAGTAGTGGTAAAGGTCAGCGCTTTATGGATTTGGGGTTCTTCACCTTTGATTACCTTTTTAGCAAATCCTTTTGCCTTATTTTGCCTTTTTTGCTATTTTTGTTCTTCTTTTCTTTATGTAAATACATGACTCTTTAATAAAGATTCTTTTTAGACTTAATTCTCAAGTCAAATGTTTTTTTTTCTGGAATTTTAATATATTTGGGATATTTAAAGTTATTTGTAAGAGCCTGTTACCCATTTTAAGGCCGGAACAGGCCTAAAGCCTGCCTGTAGAGTTGGGAGGTCAGGCTGCCTTTGGTGAAGCCTTTTCTGGGTATGCTAGGGAGGGTGTAGGGGTGATTTTTGAGGCCTTATACTTTTCTCTATTTTTTGTGCTTCTCCATCATAGCAGTCTCTCTTTTAAATCCAAACCAAGTATCCAACTCACTATAGTATACACTGTAGTATCCAACTCACAGTAGGAAGCTTATATTTTGTATTTCTCGAATTTCTGACTTTCGAACTGACAGTTGTTCTTTGTTTCTCTTCTCTACCCTGCATTTTACATTTAAATTTGCTGTTGAGAACCATGCTTTTCTTGCTGTGTGTTTCTACCAATTAATGGTATAACCACACAAAACATTAAAGAGTATAAACATTAAGGAGCGTAAGTCTAACACCAAGTGGATTACACATGTGTTGTTTGCCATGAGCTGTAGGAATTCAGTGATAGTATATCACTTGATTTGATGGTTTCAGTCTCCATGTTAACTCAGTTCCAAAACAAGAAATATGATAAATCATAGCTGAAAACTTATTTTGTTATTGTACAATATAGGAGGTAATTTCTAGTCACTTGCAAATTCAACTCCCTAGGTTACCCCTTTGTAGTTCAGGCTCAAAATGTTTTGATCATCACTTGTGCAGTTTTTATTTATTAGTAATGCTAGCCATTCTTACTTTTATGTTTATAACAAAGATTGTGATTACTTTATAAAATAAATAGGAATATCCATATTCCAAATAATAAATATCTATTCATATTTTGAACCAACATTTGTTATGGAAAGTTGTACCCTAATCCAGGAGCAGCGGTTAGAAGGTGGTGAACAATGATGGATTGGGTCCAATGCTATTTAATTAATATGTTTTAATCTTTACACTTAAAAAAACATCAAAATACTGTGAAAGTAAGTGAAAAAGATAGCATTATGTTAGTATAACACTGGAAAAATATTATCACTAATTTTTTGTCAGCAATTTTGCTTTTTATACATGTTGTAATATTCCACATAGTGAAATGAGGATAACTGAATACAATCTACTTATGTTTTAAATTGAAACCTTGATAAGTTTACATTGTAATTTTCATTCTAGCCAAAAGTCCTCAGAAGTAGTTTGGGAGAGACCTCATGTGTCGTATTTAGAAATTACAACTAAATTGTTTCAAATATGCAGTGTGTAGTCAATTAGTCACAACATTTAGTCTTACACTCTTTTTCAGGCACTTTTTTCATTATGGCTGTAAATACACACAACTTTATTTTTCTTATAAACATTAATTACATTTCATAAGAATGACAGTGGAAGGCGATATCAAAATTTGAAGCAAAACCCTACAATATGCCACCAGCCTTCAATTTGGACTTTCTGTTCTTTCATTATCTATACCCATTTTTTATTCTTAGGTCACTGGGAGCCAGAACCTATCCTAAAAGTGAATATAGCTGTGTGTATGAGTGTGCCCTGGAATTTCATCTATTCTGGATTCTGGCTCATAGAAACCTCTCATAGAATTCACTGAATGGATAGATGCACTGCTCAGACATATTGTAAAAATTAGTTTAAAAAATCCAAAAAATATTTCTCCTTTTGGAACATTTTGTTTCTAATATTTAGTTTTGTTGTTTCGTATTTACCTGATAATTTAGGTTATACCTAAATCTTGCACCTACACTTGTACCAGTCTCTGTTTTTCAAATCTGTTACTGTGCAATCATTGTAACTGCAGTAACTTGCTGTGACATTATGCAGCACTAACATTTCAGCCAAATTGAAACAGGACCTCAGAGATGACAGGACAATTAAGCATCAGAAGTGAAAGACTCCAGCATGACAGAATGGTACAATTCTATCACAATCGTGGATGTGGAAGTAACCCCCAAGGAACACAGGTATAGTTCAATCAATCAGTCTTTATTCAGCCACAGATGAGTACATGGATTCATGCTTTGCAAAACAGAAGAGCAAAGTTTTCAGGTTTCAATCTGTTTTTAATATTCATTTTCTTCCTTTCCCCTTACTTATGAAACAGCATCTAAACATTTATGCCAACCGTTTCTTTTTGTGTATGTGTTGTGGAAGCCAGCCCGGACACAGACAGGTGGACACGTTAATGTCACCCAACACATGTTTATTCATAACTATTTACAAGTTCAAGTGCTCACAAGCCCCAAATGTCCCCCAAGTCCTGGCCAACAACAATGCCTCAGTTCCTTCAGGCCGCCTCCTTGGCTCCTCCAACAAGCTCTGTCCGACTCCACTCCTGACTCTCGCCATCGTATGAAGGGAGTGGACCCTTTTATACACACCCGGATGTGCTCCAGGTGCTTCCCGGCAATCTCCCACCGACACGCCCCTGTGTGGCAGAAGTGCCAGCTGCGTACCCAGAAGCACTCCAGGTGTCCCCAGTCTTCTTCCCCCCAGCACTTCCGGGTGTGACGGAAGTGCTGAGGTCCAGGGCTCCAAAGGCATGGGGGCGCCCCCTGGCGGTGACCACGGGCCCCTACAGGGTGGAGCTTCAAAGTTCTGTACCCATGGCCCCCAAAGGAACCAGGGCGGTCGCCCCCACATGGTCTGGGGGAGGCGTAAGCCCTCCTCCGGTCTTCCTAGGCGTCCCGGCCGGGTCGCCACACCAGCCATCTCTGACAGTATCAAGAGGGGCCCCAAAGAAGAAAAAGTCATCTTTCCTGTGTCTAACAGACGCATTCCTAAAGAAGGAACTAACCTTCTGTACTAACCTCTACTCTCTCTTCTGTTTCCTTTTCCGGTATCCTTTTCAAAGCACAATGATGTTCCAACAATGATGGATAGATTAAAAGCCAGAAGTCTGTATGACCATCAACATCAAGTGACTCCGTGAGAACCCTAACTACAAAGAGGACTATTTCATTTATGTTAGGTAGAATGCCCAGAGGGGACTGGGCGGTCCCGTGGCCTGGAACCCCTGCAGATTTTATTTTTTTTCTCCAGCCGTCTGGAGTTTTTTTTCTGTTTTTTCTGTCCACCCTGGCCATCAGACCTTACTCCTTTTCTATGTTAACTAATGTTGTCTTATTTTAATTTCTTATTTTGTCTTTTATTTTTCTTTTCTTCAGTACGTAAAGCACTTTGAGCTACTTTTTGTATGAAAATGTGCTATATAAATAAATGTTTTTGTTGTTGTTATGTCAGCTTACTGTAACCTGTCTTATGATAGACGCTTCTATGAATAACCTACCGTTACAGCAAAACAACTTTTAACACTTAATAGCTAATAACTATTAAATATCAGTTAAATTTTCTTTCACAGGAGCAATGACCTGTACTACAGTACATTAAAGAATGCCTAGAGATAGACTGAGCAGACATTTGGCATAGGTTAACTAGGCATTTCCTTGAACTTTTCCAAAACACAAGAGACCCACCGAGGTCTGTCTTCAGGATTTGTCAAATGAAGTTTTGGGTTTCCTCTCTTCTTTTTCCATTTGTCTTAATTCATGTAAATACATAACCACCATTTGAATCTTTGAACCAGGACGACTGTAGTATTTTACATACGGTTCATTATTCAATGAATGCCCATTAGGACTGCATTGATAGGTACTGAATTGTCCTATAAACATTGTAAAGTGTTTTGCCTTTTTCTGTTAAGATTTCTATCCCTTGTGATGGCATTAGGTTGTTGTGAAAGCCCAGCTGCATATTTACTCAGAGTCCTGTGGACTTACAGGGACCCATGGTTGCACTGGGTGTACAGTATCTCTATTGTCATTATCACATATACAAAGAAAATTAGAACTGTCTCCAGGAGTACTCTAGTGCAGGGGCTTAAAAAGGCACTCTTGGCCAGGGATCTTTTGAACTTTGAGTCATGATGTGAGCTAGGAGAGTGTTTAACTGGTGGGTTGTACTGTGGCCCAGTACATGGTGAAGAAGTTGATAGAAGTGAGAAAAAGGAGCATTCTGGTCTTGGTTTTTAAGTGAGAAAGTATTGCATGCACCGTATTAATTAGAAGAGGACTTTAATCTATTAAATAGGACCTGGAAGGTCAGCACATGTATTGTTTTGTCCTATTACTCTGGTACTTTCCTTTTTACCTTGTATTACTCTTCTACAAGTGTATTATTTGTTTAATACACCACTTTAGGACACAATTTCACACTAGTCCTTTATTGGGCACACATATTTAACTTTATTTGGATTTGGAGGGCACACCAGCATACATGATGAAATGTGATAATATTCACAGAGGTACATTTAATTCTGAAGAATGGTATGTTTTAGTACATTACTTGTAGTAGCAGGTTCACGGCATCAAGTACAGTATAAGGAAATGACGCTGACATTTGCATACTGATAGTAAAAACACATTATTTCACTCAGATTTGTCTTTTGTTACTGCAGTTTTGGGCGATTCAGATAAATTTAACATATACTGTACAGAGTTTGAGAAAAACCAGGCAGGCAAAATCACGTGTCCTTTTTTAGTTTTTCACTTTATTTGAGATATCTTTCGAATTTGTAGCCTTGAGCATACTGATTAGATGTGTAAGCATCTTTTACAATCCAGCACAATTTCAAAAGCGTCTGAGTAATATTTCAATATGACAATTGTACTAGACAGTTCTATTTTATTCCTAACAAATAAAGAATTATAAAAACCTGAAATGCTGAGTAAAATAAGAAGAAGTTATAATCTCAAAGCCAGGTTCCATTTACATAAATCGCACCACAGTAATATTCTTAATCATTTCAGTCGTAGAAGCTCATTAAATGACCTTAATTAGCCATGCATGCTTCTGTTTGCAACCATTGTTTCTGCAGAGGCATTAAAACGTTATCATTTTAGTCATTCACAGATTATGCTGAAAATGTTTTTTGGTGATTTAAGATTAAATTAGCCTGTCCTTGCACTGGATGGTCTGGCATCTTAATGTGGTTTGAGGAAGATCCCCTACCCAGCTCTCATGACATAATGGAAGGACAACAGAAGTGGAGGCTCTGCCAGGCCAACCGAAGCCTCCAGTGGGATCATGGACGAATAGAAGGGCCAGAGAAGATGGGTTTTTATGGGTAATCCATCCCCTGGCACAAGAAGGAGCAGTGTTCCTCTGTCTGTATCCCTACTCAAACATCTGCAGTGTTTTCTAGGAATTGGAGTTCAGAGGGATGACCTTGCTTTGGTCCTTGCGGGCCACCAGTGGACACTATGGAAAACCAAATAGCATACTACAGAGACATATCCATTACATTTTTCATTTCAACAGATGTCACATTTCAAACATTCATTGTAATACTTTTTATTACTAAAAATGTTTGTGATGTGCCATCGGATTTCAACCTGTCTTACACAGGTAGCATAGCTAATTTTGTATATTTGTTGAGTTGACTTTTCAACTGTATAATAGAATTCGATGGAAACCTTTGACCATTGAGCTAAAGATGTCCATGAGAGCCATGGATGCACTGGACACTAAATGAACAATGTATCCCCTTGATGTATTTCCAGAAGATGAGAATTCTTCCTCCCTGCCTGAATCTCTGCTTCTGATTTTCCAAACCTCCTCACTGCACAGTTGTCTACTGATAGCTTATTTCTGGAAGTGGCCAATAGATGCAAGAATAGTGCTCAATAGTGGTGATATGTAGCATACTGATTAGCACACTGTGGTGGATGGCCAGGGCCCTTACCTGGCAGGGACGTCTTAATACTGGAAGGACCAAGGGATAAAACAGGCACAGGGTACACCTTCCCCGGAATTCTAGATGGTAGTCCACCTGGGTTGCAGCTTTGGCTCAGATTATCACAGGGCTTCATGGGAGCTGGAGTTTAGCACAGTCCTGTTGGGATCCGTGAATGCTGCAGAGACAGCTGTCTCATCTGGAAGTGCTTCTGAGCCACACTAATGGGCCAGCGGAAGTACTCCTGGGTACTGGATAAAAGAAGCCCACTGCCATTGCTCCATGAGCCAGAGTTGGGAGGAAGAGGAACGAAGCTTACTGGAGGAAAAATGGAAGTGAAAGGACAGACACTGACAGAGTGTGAGAGAGAGAGAGTGAGAAAAGAAGAAAAGAAAGGCATTGCTCTGTGCTTGGCAGTACTGTACTGTCCTGTGGGAAATGGTTGAAAAGCGTTTTCTCACTTATATAAAAGCCAGAGTTTGTGAAAGAACTTGTGTCTATATCTGTCTGTGTTGGGTTTGGGAAGCTGATGCACCCCCTGCAGGCCCTAACATGCAAGTACTCTGTACATATAATAATAATGACCCAATAAACTTAGGATTGACACATCAGCAGTTGCTACTTTCCACCCAGACAGATGCTGCATTGTAACCTTGCCATAAAATTATATCTAGACAATTAAAATTCTGTTTTTGTTCAGAGTTGTGTATTACTCAGTATAAAATGACAGCATTCTTCTCTTTTAGATTGTCAACTAAACAATGCTAGAACTGTTGGGTAATACCTTGTGTAATTAAATAGCTGGATTGGGCTTTTAAACAGTCTTCTTTACACTTTCTCTACCAATGCTATGTTTTTATTTCGTTTGTAATATGGATACAAAAATTACACATAGTAATTTATCACATGAAATTATTCCAAGATTCTTGATTTGTGAAAGAATGTAAAACCATTTGGTGCAGCCTCAACTAAATGAATGGTGTCAGAGCAGAACAACGTTATTTGCCATTAAACTGATTTATAGGAAACAGCATTTTAAACTGCAAAGATGTATGCAGAATAATTGGTTCAGTTAACTCCCTTTTAATTATCAGACAGAAAATCAAAAGTAATTTATTTAGAATGTAAGAAGTCCTGGAGTATTCCTAAGTATTTTTTCTTTAACCATTTCTCTCAGAGTAGTGCAGTATTTACCTGCAGTATCTACATTACATGTTTTACATATGAAGGAAAAATGAAATAAAAATTAATGCAAATTACATTAATAAAATGATGCACCCCTATGTTTGATTAACAAAAATTGAATGATATAGGCATACTGTTGAAAAATAATTTAAATCTTATACAATGAGCTTTTCTTGTGGACTAATATAAAGCATGCCAATTTTGTTTTGTACCTTCATTATGAACACAGTACAGTACACATGTTCCCAATGACAATATGGCTATACAGCTTTTAATTTAAACAAGAGAACTTAAATTGTTGTACAAAGTATAAACATAGCATCAGATTTTAACAAATAATCTAGCAACCAAGCCAGCTGTTTGCATTTTTAGTTTCAACAATACTTTTTTCATTGTAGTTGTACTTGTGAACTGCAGACCCCACGAAGAAGTGAAGGAAGCCTAGAAGAAAAAACAAGGAAACACATTGCATTCCTGTAGACAGATGAAAATTTTAAATATTTTTGACCATGTTAATTAATGCTTACCATTTTTTTCAAAGGCTGCATCAATTGTAGTATTTAATCCAGGAAAATCATCAGTTATATATCTTGGGTAGAACATTTCCATGGATTTTGCTGTTTCATTGTAACTTGAAATGTAAGCAAAAATACATTATTATTTTACATTGCTACAAGCCAGTGATGTGCTACTTTGGTTCCTAGCTGTTGTTTTCCAACTATGTTGAGTAGAGTATGTAGCTATAAAAAACATACTGTTATATTACTACTGGATATTGTTATGTTAGATACCTTATGAAGTATTTTATTATAGGGCCTTCTTATAAACAATGCTATCTAAATTAAACATTTAACATGAGTATTAGACTTCAAACAGAACAGCATAAGGCAAAATGTATTGTGAAAAAACAAGTATACAACTTTCCACTGGATTCTGAATATTTTTGAACTGCAACTTTCTTCTCTCTGTTTTAACTTTATTTGACGTGCATTTGAAAACTGTTGTACATATTCTGGATTCCATTAATTTAAAGCCCAGTAGTATTGTCAAATAATCTTTACATCACATCGGCAATATGGTGTATAGTCGTTCACAATTTTGACATTAATGTTCAAGATGTAGGTTGGATGAAAATCCACTTTATTTAAAATACTACTTATATGACCTCACCTCAGTCAAAGAAACAAGGCACTCTAATATCTCAAAAAAGAATATTATTCTAATTATAAAGTCATTATTACTACGTACAGTGATTAATCAGCTCCAAAGATACATTTAGCCATCTGTATATTATTTCACTTGATTATAGTCATAGGAATCTTATTTTTTAAAATTATTCTTAATTTTCAATATTACCATAGATGAGTAACCATTCATTTTAATGTGCTACAACCAGGTAGGGCACTTGATTTATGGAATATTGTGGTCTTTGAAAATTGTTCCTTTATTAAAATCAAACAACATATTCCCCCTTAGAGTGCTTGTAAACAGAAAAATAGGAACATAAAAGGTAAGACAATACAGAAGATGTGCTGTAACGTTATATGAATCACTAGCTCACACCCTCCAACAAAAACAACTGAATTGATTGTCCAATGTGTAACTGTTTTTTAAAATAATTTCCATAGAATTCTTTGTTTTGAAAGTCTATGCAAACACTATATCTTTTCAAACACAAGTGCATAGGGCGCTCCTTCAAGACTCTGATGAGGTAAGTAGTATCACGCTAGGATGAGATGGGATGCTATTGCTGACAATTTTTTCTTTCCATCCGTGGCTCTGACAGCCAGGTGATGCCTGATCACACTCCCGCAAACCTCCCAAGTTGCACCCCTTCTGGGCTTGGAGACAAATATATGGCTGCCCTGTTTGTACTTGGTATCTTCTTTTGGACCCACGGGTGAGATAGAGAGAGAAAGAGAGACTATCTCAAATATATTAAAAGACCACTTCATTATTAACGGCAGTGGGCAATATTTTGTTTGTACCTTTTCTGTTTCTTCGGTTGCATTTCAATGGGGATTACACGGGTGGTGCACCAAATTTTGAACCTGTCTCTGTCCTTTGCTTCCACAATACATTACACACATTTCCCCTAAATAATGTACTATACTTACAGTATATCATATATTTATTTATATATTTGTTTATTTGTGGCTGGCATTTCTCTCTATTGCCTCTTCCAAAATATCTGGTAGGAACTTAAAGCACATGCTGTTTTCTGGAAAGGTTCTGTTTTGGTTGCTTGTGGTGTTTTGCTCTGGTAGGCGGCCAGAATCTGGCACACGGCAGGAGTAAAGATTATATATACCAGGCCAATGCAAACACGCACATTCTCTCCTATCCGTTGTTGTTGATTAACAACATGACAATTAAAAGATGCCAGGGTTTATTCCCTAGTGTCACACATGCCTAGGAGACAGTTTCAGGGCTTGTTGAGTTGTAATTCCAATCTGAGTCAGGTGTTGAAATTGCTTCCTAACCCATCTCCTCTCCTTCCCTCTGCAGATACGGAGAATCACAGGCCAACATTGCATGATGTGTCTTAAAGGTTTGGGGCACCTGAACCTGCACCTTCCACCTTATCAGTCTTATAACCAGCACCACCACCATCCATCCCCAGTCTGTTTGGAGACTCCTGTCTGTAAAGACATATTTTTGTGATCTACTTTTTTTGTGTAAAACAATATATGGGGATCACCATTTGGTGCCCCAACCTTTCATCTTTGTTTCTGTTTCTTACTACACTGGCTTAGGATTATTTTCTTTTTTTATTGTCACATTTGCCAATTTTTAATAATTTCTCATATTTTAGTGTTATTGGTATTACTGTTTCTTGTTATGTCATCATTATGCACTATGACTTTAAATGTGTGGCAGGTGACATCACAGCTGCTCAGTCCTCCTTCTGGGTTTATAAGTCAGTCAGAAAGCAGCAGAGGAATGTTGACTTAGGATGGGATTGTATATTAAGCAGTATTTTTTTGATTGGATTTTCCTGTTTTTTTTATTTATTTGCTTCTGTCTTTAGATTCTGCTCTTTGTATTGTTAGCTTGTTAACTCAGGATTGCATTTTAGGTATTAAGACATTTTGCCCTTATGCCCTTTGAGGTTTATTATTATTATTTTAATTCTCTCAATAGAAATATTTTTCTAAAAATAACCTTATTTTGTGTTTTCCTTGCAAGCTAGAATTTTTTATAGATTTTCTTCCTTGTATGTAATTTTTGTATATTTCAGGACATTCAACCACAACTTTTAACTTTTTGGAGCCAAAATAGCCTTTAAGCATGTGTAGAAAAATGGTCAGTAGAGTTGGTGTTCAGACTGCCCTGGAGCATTACCTTATCTGGGAAGGGTGGTAAGGATTGTGGCCTATTTTGTGGCTCAGTTTTTAAGGGGTTCACACCCTTTCTGTTACTTTGGCAGCATTGGGATTTGAGAGGAAAGTGGATTAGCTGGTGAAACACACACACACAAAAGAAGAAAATTTGCAAACTCCACATAGATAATGAACAGCATAGCATCTATGGGGATGCAAAGTTGTAGTGCTCTCCACTGCACCAACATACCATCTCAAGAGCAACATGATTAGGTGAAATAATGATGTAGGATATGTGAGATTAACAAAGATACTGGACCTTAATAGGCTACAGAATTAACAACTATTAAGTTGTAAGATAAAAAAAGTGACTAGGGGCCTCATGTATAAAAGGTGCATATGCACAAAAATGTTGTGTATGCCCGTTTCCATGCTCACATCGCGATGTACAAAAACTAAACATGGCGTAAAGCCACACACATTTTCACACCAGCTAAATGCTTGGCATATGTAAGTTCTCTGTTCGGTTTTGCAAACTGGCGGCACCCAGCGTCAAAGTAGTGCTTTTATTCCAGTGTGGTTTCCCTTTCTTTTATAGATCCACATCCCTGACGCGGCTTTATCAAATACACTGAAATTAACCACATATCGTTTATTAGTTTAAGGCATCTGATTGTAAATAACCTGTAATAATACAATGGTCCACGGAATGGCCAAACTATTCCAAATACCATAGCTGCTTTAGTGTTGTTCCTCTCAATGCACCACTCAGAGTATTTATCCCACTGTATCTAAGTGTGGAATCACAGCTCAACAGCAGCTGATCAGAAAGAGTATTGGCATATAGCAGGAGTAGTCAATTATGATTTAAGGAGGTCCTGATAGAAAAAATTTCCTCATGTACAGGTCTGCAGCATCATCATATTTAAATTGCATTATAATTTTTACATTACAATTAATTTATATATTTTGAAGTAGCATTGCCATTGTATCAATATCTGCACTGTGTGAAGTCAATGACTCAAATCAAACAAAGAAAGTTCAATGCCATTTCAACAATATTTGTTGAGGGCTACATACAATAAAATAAGAAAAAATAAATAACCATAAAACTACAACTAATTCAACTGAGAATTATAAATAATAAGTACTTTCTTAATAATAATAATAATAATACGTTTTAACGTTTCAACAAAAAAAAGACTTGGCCTCATATAAAAATAAAATATATATAAGTTTTTAATATGTGCACAACTGAACAGGCATAACCAGTTTCACAGTAAATCTAAACATCTTTAAATAACTGAACCTATCTTCCCCTACTTCTTTCCCTCATATCTCACTGCCTACTTTCTCATGTTCAGTGAGAGAAATGAGCTTTTGCTTGGTCTGGCAGGATTTTAAATTTGGGCTGGAATGATGTCAGTGCCATCCTCATGCATGTGTGAAGATTGTCATCACTGAATGTTTTTTGAAACATCCCAAAATCCACGTATATCTGAGGGAAGACTCGTTAGTGAGTTGTTGGCCAGTAAATGAATGTGTTAAAATCCTCTTTGACTGATCGTTATTTGGCTTTAAGATCGCTTGTTTTCTGTAGCCTAACTGGCGAATTTAGTTGGTAACTTTTCTCAAATGTAATTTTGCACTTAGTTTCATAGTGGTGTTTCACATTCCCGCTTTTAACCACTGCCACTGTCTCACAGCAGATGAGACACAGCGATTTCAAGCTTGCTACAGGAAGTATGAACATAAACGTCTCTGTCCATTCCGGAGTAAAAGCCCAGTTTTCAGTGTCAAGCTTCCGCAGTTTAGCAAAAGCCATGGCACATCGACTATTTCATCGCTTTTCTCTCCCTTGTCTTCTCACTCCTGTGTATTTTTCTCCCCATGTCACTGCCGCTGCCACAAAAGTGACAGCTGTTTTCACTCAGAATACAGGTTTTCCGCTCCACTATTCAGTGAAGGCCCACCCTACTCTGCCTGTGATTGGCTGACATTCTTGCCTTCACTTTGACCAATATCAGTCTTCATGCTTAAATCCAACCAACTCAAACCCACGAAGGCAACAAGTATTGGCCAATCAGAGACACATAGGAGGTCCCTTTCACTGAGTAGTGGTGTAGAAACACTGTCAGAAAAGAGTTGCTGGTAAAAATGTAATCTCCGCCAAAACTAAACAAAACTCAATGATATGTCTGGGTCCGGACAGAATAGAGTGTGGGTCCAGACCCGGACCGCTGTCCGCCTATTAGTGACCTGTGGTATACAGTATCAAGCACACGCTGCCCCAGCCTTGCACACAGTCTATTAAACTGCTCCCATACGGCAAATGCTTCAGAGCCTTTCCTGTAGGGACCTCGCGGTTCAGGAACAGTTTCCTCCCAAGAACTATAAATGCACTCAATCAGTCCATCAAGTGCTACTTGTAGAACTTTTTGTACTTATGAGTACAATTACCTCACTGTAAACTTGCGATACAGTTATAATATTGCACAAGCTGAGCCACTTTATAAAGTGCATATTCACATATGATGACAATATCATTTTTAAGATGAAATGCAGTAAAATGTTTATTACATTATACAGATAAAATTTTAACATCATCATAAAATGTGAGGACACAGTGTCACAGCGCTAGCAATGAGCTGGTACCCCGTTTAGGGATTGTTCCTGCCTCACCCTGTATGCTTGCTGGGGCTGGCATGACACTGGATGGATAGATGGATAGAATAATTAAACATATACAACAAAGATATTCCAATGTTCCTTAAAAGCTTTGAAGAATCGGTGTTCTAAGCTTACAGATGGCTTGACATCTATTACAGAGCTGATCGTGTGGTGACTGGGTACTTGGAGAAAGAAAAGGAAGGACAGGAATTGGGGGTTAGTACATTTGAAAAAGACAGTACTGCTGCAATAAAGTATTTTGTTGAAGGTTGTGCACGGCACAGCAAGCATCTTGCGTTAGGAACAATCTCTGGACGTGGCACCAGTTTGTCACTATCATTGCGCCATTGTGTTCCCATGTTTAATAACATGCTTTAATTCCTATCATCATGAAAATGATATCAAGTGTACATCTCAGTATTTAAATTATTCAGAGAGCTGTAATATCATGAATGTAATGGATTCTGTGTCCTGTTGGAGGAAGAGAAAGCCCGTTTAAGAAGCACGTAGTGATTCACACACATAGAGCACATAGAACAACACATACAGTACAAAGCATTTAACGTACTACTTTAGTTACGATGGGATTTGAGAAACTAGTAAATTATACTATTTTAAGATGAAGTTTATGACGTTCTACTTTAGTGACAAAATAAACTACGTGATTAAAGTGAAAATTTCGAGATTAAAGTTGACATTTCGAGCTTTTTTTCCCACTGTGTGCCTATTTTTTTTTTCTTTTCTCTGTACTCTAATAAGCTTCCATATGACACTCAGACGGTGGGCTATGACTCGCCTTTTCACACCGACTTTGACATCTGACTTCTTTTTTATTTCGGGCACTGTGCGACTTTGTGAACTTGAACTTTCGAGTTTCTCCGACACTCTATGTCACTCGATCAACTTCCTTTTGTTGTTTATATCACTGTTTAAACCAACAAATAGTACATTTTCCTTGCCTCCACTTGGTATTCGCTGAAATTCTTCTATTTTCCCCGTTCTTTTGCCATTGTCTTTTCACAGAACGCTTAGCTTAAGGGCTATTTATGTTGCTTTGCATATTCAACGAGGCGTAATTCTGGGAGGAGATGGGGCAGAACAGCAAGCGCATGCATGTGCATTACTTTTCACATTAACTGGGATTTATGTAGCGGAAGAATGTGGAAGTTGGTGTACACACAGATTTATGCATCTAGATTTTTTTGTGCGTACACATATTTCCGCTTTTGTCCGTACACCATGTTTTAGTGTGAATTCTATGCACAGCGTTATGCATGAGGCCCCAGATATCCTAAAAATACAGTCAAAGTAAAACTTTTTAAATACATTTTATTCCAGCTTGTTTATGGTTGCTAAATAAAGTAAGCCTGTTAGAGTTCTCCTAACTTTGGAGGGACAGAATTAACACTTTCTCACATGCACTTCTTTGTGTTTGTAAGTTTTGTTTTACATCAAATTAATTAAACTTTAAATTTTCACTGCTTAAGCAATTAAATACTTAAATTAAATACTAGATTAGATGGTCAGAATTTATGGTTTAGGAGAAAAGCCATTAACACAAAATGCAGTCTTGGAAAGATAAAAACAAGTACATGCAAACTTTGTTTGTGATATTAAGCATTCATAAATATTGTTTGTAATAAAAAATAATTGGCAAGATTCCACCTATTGCTGATGCATTAAAATGGCACCAAACCCAAGACTATCTACAACAATACAATGTGCATGGATGAGAGGACTGGATCTCGAAGGATTGGCATCCTCTGTCAATGTTCCACTATCAAAAGTTGATGAATCCAAGAGAATCTAATAAATGTATTAATGACTGAGTGCCACAGTTCACAATAATCCAACCCAAAACAAAGAGACATTGCTATTATGGTAAAAAAAAGTTAATAATGAGAAGTGTACTAACCTCCAATACATTTTGTTCACAAAAAATAATGTGTTGCCAGTGGACTTAATGTTAACAGCAGCATCAATTTTTTTTACTGAATATGGAAATCCAAGCATATAGATTGATTTTGTTCGACCTTTAATGTGAGATTTTTTAACAGTCCAGTATCTGGAATCTGTAAACCATAAAGATATTGATATCACTGTAACAATACAAATAATAAACCAGCTAATAAGTTAAATAATGAAATGTACATTGCTTATTTCTGAAATGAAATGAAACAGCATACGTTTAAAAAGATATATAAGTCCTCCTGAGGTGTAAGCAGCATCGATATCTGAATTAATTTCAGGTATGAAGTCTGTAATCCATCCTTCTTTTATTTCTGGGCCCTGCTCATGTCTGATCCACAGATACCTCCAAAAAAAAGGGAGAAAAAAAGTGTGATAATGATTATAATTAATGAACTTTTGAGCAAACTCTCCTCCCTGCTCTAGACCTATAAGATTTGCTGTAGTGACATAACCATGCATACCTTCTACTAATTCATTACAACTATACGTGAAATTTGCTTTTTCTTCTCAAGTCTGTGTCAGTTTTCTTCTTATATTCCCAAAGTTGTGCAAGGTAGGTTAACTGGTAATTCCAAAGTGTCCCTGCTTGTGTGTGAGTTTGGGTGTGTGCACGAGTGGGTCCTGTGACTATAGAACCATTAAGGGACAGACTTCAGCCCTTCAACCCTGAATTGGATCAAGCAGGCTACAGAATGTTATGTTATGCATGATAACAGTCCATCTTACATCATGCTTCATATAGTATACTGTAAATAGAACTTGTAAAATCCCAGCAGAAAGCTAATTATAATGTTGCAGAGAATGGTGTTAGTGAAGCTGGATTAGCCTTTAGCCTAAAGAGCTATGAACAACAATGTTTGACTCCAAGGTACAGGCATATAGCACAAGATGCCTAAAGCATAACAGGCTTATACAATAGCTAATAAAACTTTTAGAATACCTTCTCACAAAGCAGCTATTTATTTATACAGTTCATAGCCTGCAATCAATTTAGCAAAAAGAAAAACAGCATGCACATCGTTTATAAATATAGGACACCCAATAATGAAATCCTTCTCCACCCAAACAGAAACAACCTGAAAATCTTTTAATCATATTGCACATTTTATTCTTGCATTAGCATAATAACTAGAGAAGTCTTTTTGC
Source organism: Polypterus bichir lapradei (assembly GCA_026402145.1). Classification (NCBI taxonomy): domain Eukaryota; kingdom Metazoa; phylum Chordata; class Cladistia; order Polypteriformes; family Polypteridae; genus Polypterus; species Polypterus bichir. Next base: position 133,418,774 of record JANRMT010028174.1, read on the forward strand.
AATTTTTGTCTCTTGCTTGCTTTTCCTTTTATAAACATGGCTTTTGGGAAGGAGGATGCCTACCAGCTGCTCTGGCATGTCCCCCGTCTGCAACCAAGCTTTGGTTAAGCTTCAGAACTGGGCAAACATATTGAAAATCCAGATTAGACATAGAAAAGTGCAAAGTGCTACACATGGGCAAATGGAACATTAATTATACAGGGTATGTCATAAAGATATTTCGAGGAAGGACTGTGCAGACTGTTGTGTGGTAAGAGAGGAGGGGTAGGTCTCATTCGGTAGGTTAGTCTCTGCCGTTTTCAGTACCCTTCATGAGTTGGACCAATGAACATCGGGGCTTTGTTATTCAAGCATATTATGAGAACAACTGCTCTGTGAGCATTGAACATAGAGTGTTCCATACACACTTCATGCTTGGTTGAAATGCATCTCTACCAGATCGTAAAACGACTTTGCAATGGATTTCTAACCTTCGGGCAACTGGGTCCACACTGAAAAGAAATTCACCTGGCATATGTATGTGTATTTGTGTGGTTTCAACAGGATTGGGCCACAGCTCACACAGCACAACGTTTGCTCAGAGTGTTGAGAGAAATGTTCCCTGGGCATTTGATCTCTTTAAGGGGAGACGTGGGGAGGCTAGCACAGTCACCAGATTTAAGCCCATGTGACTTTTTCCTTTGGGGAAACCTAAAGGAAAAGGTTTTCAAACATCAACTTTGATCTCTTGAGGATTTAAAGGAAAGGATGAGACAGGAAATCGACGCCATTCTACCTGAGATGACCAAGTGAGTGATGGAGAACTTCCAGGAACGTCTTTAGCAATGTATTACCAACGACAACCGCCATTTTTCTGATATGATTTTTAAAACCCATTAAAACAAAACTGTTTTTTATGTACTTTTTAGAAATATATACAATTTTTTAAGATAGCTTTGTTCATTTTTTATACCCCTTCAAAATGTGGGAGATCTTTATGCCCCATCCTGTATGAAAAGAAATTTAAAACCTTACATGATCATTCATGGACAGCACGGTGGCACAGTGGTAGCACTACTGCCTCGGAGTAAGGAGACCTGGGTTTGCTTCCTGGGTCCTCCCTGTATGGAGTTTGCATGTTCTCCCCGTGTCTGTGTGGGTTTCCTACGGTGCTCCGGTTTCCTCCCACAGTCCAAGGACATGCAGGTTAGGTGCATTGGCAATTCGAAATTGTCCCTAGTAGTGTGTGCTTGGTGTCTGGGTGTGTGTCCTGCGGTGGGCTGGCGCACTGTCCAGGATTTGTTCCTGCCTTGCACCCTGTGCTGGCTGGGATTGGCTCCAGCAGACCCCTGTGACCCTGTGTTAGGATATAGCGTGTTGGAAAATAACGTGACGTGATGGAGATCATTCAACCTGGGCAAGCTTACTGAGAAATCTCCTGAAATATAAGTTGAAGTGCAGCTAACATAAGAAGTTATACATTACATGTTATGGCGAAACCCCCAAAACCAAACTCATGCACTGTAGGTTGGACATACTGTAACTCACATGTCACATCTGCATAATGTTCAAGCAGGAAGTAAGACATACTGTAAGTTTAATTTCAGAAGTGTCTGGATAACTGACAAGATCCCAGTTAGAGTAGATCTGTACCATGGATCTTCTTTAAATCCTTACCTCGTTGATCTGGATATGGATGTTTTGATTTGTGGGATAAAGGACTAATCCTACTGGTGCAAGCTTTTTGCTAATGATATTGTTCTGTGAAACATCAGAAAAGAGGAAGTGGAGAGGAAGTTGGAAGAATGAAGAAGGGCTTTGGAAGATACAGGATTGAAAATAAATAGTAAAACGACAGAATATATGAGGTTTTATTATAATCAGAATTCAGAAGTTAGCCTGCAGGAAGAGCTACAGAAAATAGTGGGGATGTTTAAATATCTAGGATCAGTGATAGCCCAAGATTTTAAACTACATGCAGAGATAACCCATAGAATGCAGTTTGATTGGAATAATTAGAAGAAAGTATCAGGAGTATTGTGTGATCGAAGAATTACGTGTAAGAATAAAGGTAAGGTTTCTGAGAAAATGGTAAGATCAGAAATAATGTATGGAGCTGAGACATGGGCAGTAAATAGAGCACAGGAGAAGTTAGATGTAGCAGAAATAAGAATGTTGAGATGGATGTATGGAGTTACAAAAAGGAAAGAATAAGAAATGAGACAATCAGAGGTACAACAAACGTGGCGAGATATCTGAGAAAGTACAGTAGGTTGAGGTGGTATGGACACATGAGGGGCGCAGACAATGAATATGTGGGCAAAAGGGTGATGGGAATGGACGTACAGGGGAAGTGAAAGTGAGGAAGGCCAAAGCAGAGGGGGATGGATCAAGTAAAAGAAGGTCTAAAAGAAAAGGGCTTGACTGGCAAGGAGATGCAAGACCGAGTTGTTTGGAGAAGGTTGATCAGGAACATCGATGCCACATAAAAATGGGAAAAGATGAAGAGGAGGAAGAAGAAGAGCTTGTAATGCAAATCCAACTATAATATAGTTACCTATTCTTTACAAATAAAATATCCTGTCCTATATCAGTAACTGCATCAAATGATAGATTAAGGTCACATTTATCTTGCATATTAAATGGAATAATGGATTGTAGCCTCCAAGGAAAAAATAATCTTCTCATATTGTATTTCGGATAGAAATACTGCAAACCAGATCTTGGTCCTAGAAAAGACATTAGAAATGAAAGATAAAAATATCTACTGTACAAACAGTACCAAAAGTTATTTTTTATTAAAAGCATTATATATTCTTTTTATTTTATTTATATTTTGTAATCTATGCATTTTCTGAAGCCATTTTGTCTATTACTCAGTCAGCTGTAGCTTTAGAGTTGATCAGCAACAGTATACTTGCAACACAGGAATCAATCCAAGACATGGTGGCAGTCTATCCCAGGGCACACTGATGCACAACACTACTCTCTCTCACACAATTTAGGATTCATTTAGAGTCACAAAGGTATCTAACTTATACGTCTTAGGTATGTGGAGAAAAACATGGATTACTGGGAGAAAATCTCACTATGAAAGTGACAGAGCAGGGATTTGAACTCCAGAATCTGCAGCTGTGAGTTGCTGGCACAATTAACATTAATTGTCAGGAATATAAGGAATGACAGGAATATAAAAAATTTTTTATTCCTGTCAGAAATGAATAGGTATGATGGTTAAAGATAATTAATAAATTATTCAAGATTAACCACCATTAATTTGTAAAATGGTCAGTTAGAAGTCAATAGGTAATTAAAAGAATAGATAAAAAATAGGATGAGTTTGTTTTGCTACACAGCATTATATTATTTGGAATATACTCTTAATTGTTAAAGTGCTCATTTTAATTCTTTACTACACACAAACATTAATCTGAAAACACATGGTAAAACAGAATAGAACTTTCGTACCTACGTCAATGGAGCTTAAAATAAATTAGCCATATTTTTGTATGCCAGTACAGTTATTCCCTTATGTTTAGGTGATGCACATGAAACTGCAATGTTTCCTAAATTCTTGTTTTGTTTCATGGGAGGAAGTGGTATTGGTGACCTGTGATGGACTGGTGTACAAACCAGGTCTTGTTACTGCCTTGTATTTAATGCTGCTAGTGTAGGCACTGGCTTCTCTTGAACCAAGAATTCAACACACGACTGCATATATATTTCAAAAGAAAGCCTATATTTAATGATCACTGTAAGTATTTCTTACCATACAAAGTCTGGACTTGTGCAATATCTTCACCCGAAAGCAGATTACCTCCCGTGTTACGTTTCTTATAGGTTGGGTACATAAGAGAACTAGGATTTCTGGAATGAGATAATCCTAAAGCATGGCCAAACTCATGTGCGGCTACTAGATATAAATTGAACCCTGGAATTAAAGCAGATGGAATGTATCATTAAAATAAAACTAAGTATTCAATTTTTTTTATACAACACCTTTAACAAAGTTCTTTGCAAAATCATGAAAGAGTGTATTACATAACATAACAACCTATTGCATAATAACATACAACAATATGATGTATTTCAGAAACTTCTTTGTTAAACATTTATGTAAATCAAATGTCATTAGGGTAAGCACAGTGGCCCCGTCAACAGTCCTGTTGAATCATATCTCCATAGTTTTGAGTTTATGTTAAGCATGATTTTGCATGTTCTTGTCATGTCTATGTGGGTTTTTACCTCATTTATCTCTACCTTCCCAAAATTAGGTTTGGCTAAATGTTGTCTGTAATTTGGCTTAATATGAACAAATGAACAAAAGCAGGATAAAGAAGAGGGGCAGTGAGAAATCAACAGGAAAACCAGCATGCAGTCACACAGAAAAAAAGTAAAGCAGCATAAGAAAACACTAAAATAGAAGAAAAGACACAATCAAGAGATGACAAAGTCATTCAGGAACTTAAAGAAGAACTTGTGGACTTAACAGATAAGTGTAGGGAAATCAATAAAAAGAGACAAGTGAACAAGAATAACAAATCATCTTACTGGATAGAGGTGGAAATTGCTAGAGGCCTCTTGATTTGATATTACAAGGATTTTTTGTCTGCCGATTAAACGTGTATTGCAATTTTTATAGTATTGTGATGGTCTATGTAATGTGATTCAATATTCCAACTTATTTCTGATTCTTTTTTAATTGAAATGAGAATTTGCCTTCAACTTGACATTTTCAAGTCTTGATGAGGTATGCAACTAAATGTTATAGTTTAAAATGTTTTTATTGAGTCAACAAGTAAACTTTATAACTGCATCCCTATCAATAAAAGGTATGGAATGAATAAAAAAGAGGGGACTGGGCTACCCAGAGGGGACTGGGCGGTCTCATGGTCTGGAATCCCTGCAGATTTTATTTTTTTCTCCAGCCGTCTGGAGTTTTTTTTTTTGTTTTTTCTGTTCTCCCTGGCCATCGGACCTTACTCTTATTCTATGTTAATTAATGTTGACTTATTTCATTTTCTTACTGTGTCTTTTATTTTTCTATTCTTCATTGTGTAAAGCACTTTGAGCTACATTTTTGTATGAAAATCTGCTATATAAATAAATGTTGTTGTTGTTGTTGTTACAACAGATTGCCTCTAGTACAAAATTCTGTTAAGGGAATTGGAACAGGGAACAGAAAATGAATGAATGAATAAGAAGTAGTATGATCTGAATCGTTGGAGGTTGAATGTTTTTCTGATAACTAATATTAAACAAATGCATTCAAAGTACTGTATTTTACAATATTTTTTAACCTAGAAGCAAACTAATAATAACCTGTATTAAAAAGTTTTGAATTGGCTTGAGGGTAGACTCAGTTAGATTTGTTTACCTTCCATTCCTGTTGTCCATAATTCATCATCATCAAAATGGGTATCTCCTCCAATACCATTTCCAGGCCCAAATGCATGAGCCAGTGTGCCTTTTGGGCCATCAAATGGAAAAGAGTCTCCATGTGCTGCAACATACGAGATTGAGCAGTGGAAATACTTAAGAAAAGCATTTAGAAAATCTTTCCAGTAAACATCTATCACTAAAGAATTCAACTAACAGAATAAGTATGATAACAGGTCTCTTCACAATGGGTAGATTTACTGTTTTACATTGTAATGAGAGTGTGAAATCTAAAATGTAAAATATCATTATAGTATTTAATACAGTATATTATAGTCTTGAATTTTTATATTATAGAAAGATTTAAACCATCATAAAAAAGTTAGAGAATTAGACATTAACCGATGATTTAATTAATTTTTTTATTTTAGAACCCATATTTAATGATAATTAAGATACATTTTCTTCAGTAAAGCAAAAGGGAAAAGATAAATTCTGATTATTCAAGATATTTGCAAACAAATAAATAATAGTGAATGACTTTTGCTTTTTTTACTCACCATAAGATGCAAATTGCACAATGATATCTGCATTTGAGGAATATGTTCTGACAAACGATAGTGGACTAGCTGTGCTCCAAACCTTCAAGGCAGAGTCAATGACAGAATCAACTACTGCAGGTGGCATATCATATGTATATTGCGAAATACTGTAATAAAAATAAAACAAAACAAAAAGAAAACTTTTCAGTAAATTGAACACTTTCTATTTCTATTTAATTTGTTTTGTGTTGTGTTGTTAGCTGTTTGCAGATGAAGTATCAAAAATAAATATAACAGCACGTGGAAGTAGGCTAAATTTTACCTAGTGTGAAACCATAGTTTTCATTTATATAAAACGGGTCTGCAAACTGTTGAATCAACTAATGAACTTTTATTTTAAAGAAAACGTTATACAATAATGGTGGCCAAGTGGTTAGCACTGCTGCCTTCAAGAGTCACTGTCCTGAATTTGAATCCCACACCCTGTCACCGACCATTTGGAGCTTGCATCTTTTCCTTCTGTCTATATGGGTATACCTCACATATCTCCAAAGATGTTCTCCATACTTGACGTCTCTTAAGTTAAACCAGTATGAGTGCAAGTGTGGGTATGTGCATGCATGGGCTCTGTGATAGATTGTCCATGTGAAGTTTCTGCCTTGCATCTGATTCTGCCAGGATATGTTGTGACGTCCAAGTTCAATATCAATTTCAAGTTCACATTTTCCATTTTTTAGTTGCATGTCTCATCAGAATAGTAGTACTGATACCGTACTAACAAAAGACACACATGCAGACAAGAACAAACAGCATTCATACTTAGAATGCTACGGATTCATTAAATTATGTACAATATAAATGCAAGAACAACAACAACAACAATTTATTTCTTGTATAGCCCAAAATCACACAAGGAAATCCTTGATGGGCTTTAACAGGTCCTGCTACTATGACTGGCTGTTCAGTAACCTTGCTACCTGCGGATGGAAACCCTCTCCGATTCTACAGGTGGAAGTGTACTGTTTGCCAGAACAGAGAAGGAGAGAAATAACTCTGCAGGATTGCTGAGGTCTTTAATTATCCTGATTGCCTTTCTAAGACAATGACAATGAGTGTCATATACAATATGTTCTGAACTGGAATGTGCTACTAAGATTCTATTGGCTTTACCCAACACTTGGATAGAGCAGGTTTGAAAATGTTATACTGTGGTATTTTATGTTACGTAATGAGGACTAGGACTATCAAATCAGTATTAGTAAGTAAAATATTTTATGTTAAAATGATACAACATTTCAAGAAGTATAAAGAGTATTATTAATGGGGGATTAAACAAAAATTATTAAAGATCAATTTACTTTTTCATTACTTTTACTTAGGATATCAAAAAACATTTTAAGGATTTATGAATGTAAAGTCTCTTTGGGAATGTAGTCTATTTGGAAAATTAACTTTTTTTTTCTTTTTTTAGAAAATATTTTTAAAATTTTGCAATCAACTATCCAGCCATCTGTTCATTTTCAAATTCTCAATCATACCTCGATAGGTTTCAATGTTAGAAACAGTTATAGATGCACAAACATCCAAGTAAATATCTGATTTCGACTGGAACAAAGAACCATGTCATTAATTATTGTCACAAATTTAGTAGTTCTCTTTCCTAAGCAGAAAAATGACACAATCCTAACAAAGCACACAGTCCTCATACTTTTACTGACAACACCACTGTTGTCAAACTCAGGCTCTGGAGGCCCGCAGTAGCTGCATATTTTCATTCCAGCCTGTTTCTTAATCACTAACGTAATGAAACTTATGTATTTGCCTTAATTCTAATTGACTTGTTCTTTAGGAGTAAGAACCCTTCATTGTTTCTATCCCCTTTAATCAGTAACCACACAATAATGAGGTGCAAAGTGAGCCAATAGATGAGCAGCTAACTCAGGGCCACCACTTTCCGTAAAACCCATTTTTTTTAATTAGAAGCTGATTCTTGCCAATAATAAAGCATGATATTTAATTCTATGGCTTCTGAGTGCTCTCATTCTGCCACACCAAACATTCCAAAGCTGTTGGTTTTCCTTTTTCTGGATGCATTATCAAGGTGTTTTGTGGACCAGAGCAGGTCAGTATTTCTCAGACATTCACTACATTTTTGATAATCAAAAGGTAAAACAGACCAAAAAGACCAAACAGAAGGAAAAAAAAATAACAGTGAAGTAAGGATCAAACAAGGGTTAATTAAATAAACCCAAAGTCCTTAAAGGCAGAAAAACATAACAATGGCATTTCCTTATTAGCTTTGTGCAGAGCAGAAACATACATTACGTTAGCAAATTTTCAGGTCTTTTAGACAAATCTCCTTTACAAATGTATTGGGGGCACTGAAAGATTATACAGCTGCATAAATTATATTATAATTCCTGGATATATATCTGCATCTATTTTCATTGTACCATTTGTTTATAGTTGAGGTATATTTTTGTTTTTTGTGACTCTTTATAATCTGTTTACACTTGTTGGTCTGGGACCTCTGAGACTTGCACTCCATTGACTAAATTGCTTTGCCAAGTGTGTTGATATGTGATGTCATGACAGCTATGATTTTTAAGTGTAAACCTTGTTTGAATTTTGGTTATCACAGAAAAAGTTGCCTTCTGTCATCATTAAAATAGAATAAACACAATTTATGCTAATGCCTTTTAATTTTAGTCTATTCTTGAGTTAAAGTATTGCAATTTTAACATACTGTTTTACAGATTTCCTAGTTCTACTATCTTTATATGAAACTATATTTTGCATGCTATTTATGTAATCTTTAGCATACCACTCAGGTTAATCAGAATATGTGTATAAGACTGTCATGTTCATCCCTCTGCTGAAATTTGGAATCCTCAACTTGATAAAATTAATTTAATAATGAATGGATGGGGTGGTGCAGTGGTAGCGCCGCTGCCCCGCAGTTAGGAGACCCGGGTTCCCTTCCCGGGTCCTCCCTGTGTGGAGTTTGCATGTTCTCCCTGTGTCTGCGTGGGTTTCCGCCCAAAGACATGCAGGTTAGGTGGACTGGCGATTCTAAATTGACCCTAGTTTGTGTGTGTTCTGTGGTGGGTTGGCACCCTGCCTGGGATTAGTTCCTGTGTTGGCTGGGATAGGCTCCAGCAGACCCCCGTGACCCTGTGTTTGGATTCAGCTGGTTGGAAAATGAATGGATGAATGGAATTCAGATATTTCAGAATTAGTTTTAAGTGTATTTTTTCTCATATTAATCTATTAAAAGCAGTAGTGTTGTTATATATTCTTATTTCCAAATCTAGAAATGAAGAAGAAGAAGAAGAATGTAAATATCTATCCAGCCATTTTTCATTACTGTCTTTATCATTTTAAGAAGAAAACATATGCCTCACTTCAATGAAACTGATTCATAATATGAGTACTTGGTAATAGTGTGTTAATTTTACCTGTACGTTAACACATTTTTATACCACTTGGGTTGTTCTCCATTGGGACTGTAATTATGGACGTCAGGGACTCCACACCGTGGAGTCTTCATTACTTCTACAGTCTCTGTGTCTAACGTTCCAGTGATGTTCAGGTGAAAAAAATGTTGCATTTCCTTGATTTTTTCACTAAGTAAGTCAGTACTTCTCTTGGTGCGATTTGTCATTGTCACCTTCAGGTTGTAGAATTGTTGAAGATAGTCCTAAAAAGAAAACAGCAGAATTAAGGTACAGTATTTGACAAGATCAAATGTAAAAACTTTTACACCTGTAAAGGATGTTCACAAGTAGATGTATTCAAATATGAAGAAGTAGTAAGCAACGTGACATGTAGCGATTGTTTACAAAAAGAAGATGAACTCTGAAATAATTTGAAAAAATAAAAATTGCATTGGACCTAAAATTTTGTAGAAGTAGAATTAATCTACATTACTCTCACAAATATAGCAGTATCTTTAAAATCTCTAAATTTTATAACCATTCATTCTTCTAAATTCATTTGATTCAGTATAGGGCGATATTTTATTCTACAATATGTAAAAGATATAGAAAACTTATCCATGATCATAACTGTTCATAAGTCAATGAGTACATTAGCTGATTTTGACGATAAGTGTTTCCATCCACTATCTGTCTAAAAAGGAGACAACAGCAGCAGCACTGAGTTCAAAGCAAGACTCTAACATGACTTGGGCAAAGTACACTCACTCATAGCAGGCCAATTTAAAGGAATTGCGTTAACACTGGAGAATTGGGAGAAAACCCACATGAACATGGTGGATCTTGCTAACTCCTACGAGCTGTGAAGCAACAGTTCTCTCCACTCTGCTTTCCATTGAAGATTTTATTACATATTTAAGAACATAAAAACATAAGAACAGTCTTGTCAAGAACTGTTAAATCAGTTTTATGTTTTCCAACTTGTCAACTCCTGCTCCCTTAACACTTGCAAAAATGTTGATGTCGTCTCTTAACCTCTGCTTGCCTAAACTGAAAGATTCAACTTTTTCATTTTTTCCTCATATCTCCTGGATTATGTCTACTTGTTGTTCTCCAGATTCTCTCTAGTCCATTTTGTTTTTCTGGGGCCTCACTGCTGCAATAAACAGCAAAAAAATAACCTCATTTGATTTGTATTTGACAGGATGTGCTAAGTAATCCAACATCCTTTTATCCTGCTTGATTGGTTCTGTCTTAAATGCTTCTCTCTATTTTCTGGATGTTTATAGTTGGAAATTCTTTATTACGTTCTTCTCACAAGGTTTACTTTCTAGTTTGAGACCATAATATCCCCACCCCTGTTTATTCAAACCCACCGTTTTTACTTCCTACATGTAATACTTTAGATTTATTTACATTAATTTTTATCTGAAAGAAATCTGAAGTCTGTCTGAATTCTGTCCCGGTCCATCTGTACTGTCCTTTACTAATTCTAAGTGGTCTATCATTCTACTTAAGTTTGTGCCATGTGAAAATGTAACGTGATTGATAGTTGCATATAGATCAAGATCATTTGTATAAATTAAAGAGCAATGTTTCAAACAATTAAAGAGCAATTTCCCAAAAAGGTTGCTCTCATTATAATCTTTTTCTTTCCATGATTAGTTCTAGTTCTGTACGCATCTGCACACTGTACCTTTGACTCAACATAATAACATTAGAATGAGTTCAGTCCAACAAGCCTGTTTGTTTAGCTAATAGCTATGCTGACCCAATATCTCATCCAGATTACTTTTTAAAGGTTGTCAAGGTTTCTGCTTCAACTCCATGTCTCAGTAGTTTGTTCCAGAGTCCCACAACTCTTTGTGTAAAGAAGTGCTTCCTGGTTTCAGTCCTAAATGCATTTCCCCTTAATTTCCACTGATGTCCTTCAGTATCTGATTCACCATTATGTTGAAAGAATTCTGGTGGATCAACAACAAGTACTTTTAGTTTGATTGGTGGCCTCTGGCAGTATTTGATTCATACATTTAAAAAAGTCAATGTAAGTATTTTTGTATATTCGCTACTAACCAATTTTTTTTGCTTCTTCAAGGATTCTTGTTAATATGTAATCTATAATCTACCCATTAGACTTAATGTTTAATACTAGACACATACGAATTCAGTATTTTTTCATTAAATATATTATTGAGATTTGTTTAATTTCTGAGGGTGTAGGTTGCTGTTTTTAGCTTTGAATATGTCAGTACAAAACATGGGCCTACTGTTTTATTTCAAAATGTAAGCAATGCTGTGACAATGTGGGAGATTATTTTACATTTTGGAGAGTTACATTTAATTTTTTTTTAATTTCTAAACTGTATTGCAAGTAGGTCTTCATTCGTACATCAATTCATTGTCAAACGTGCTTAATCCATTTCAGAGCTGCAGGAAGCGGGAATCAATCCCAGCAACACTAGGTAGAACCTAGGGAAAAGTTTTGGATGGAGCAGCAGTCCATTGTAGGGCTACTTACTGAACACACAAACACACAGGGCTGGTTTGGAATTACCAGTTAATCTAACCTCTGTGTTTTTGGGGTTGTGAGAGGAAAACCTACAAAGTCACTAGGTGGATATGCAAACTCCACACGGACAACATATGAATTCAAATTGAGGACTCTATACTCATGAAACAGCAGCACCGATAACTGCGATTTCAAGCCGCTCACAAGTAATTCTTAAAAACGCTATATTTAATATTTAAAATGACTTGCAGCAATCTTATACATTTCCTTACTTTTTAATTTTTTTTATTATGGTGCACCTCAAGGGTAATATTTGTAGTAGCCCCGAAGGGCAAGTCGCACACAAAATATAAGGAGCTAATGCATTAAGAAGTGGAGCCTGCTGATGCAATCGTGGCATTAACAGAAGTTTATCAGCATTAAGAGGTGTGCAGAATGCAATGTGTGGCAGCATTAAGAACTGGTGAGTGCAAAACATGAGGGATGGCATCATTAAGAAGCAGCGCATGCAGCATAAGGAAGTGGTGTGCATAATATAAGAGGAGTGGCAGCAATAAGGCAATGTATGCAAAATATGACAGGCATCAGCAAATCAGTGTGAACTTTACAGAAACGTTACGCATACTATAAATGCAAAACTAAAGATAAATGTTGGATGGTGGAAAGAATAATCAATCACTCCTGAATGGAAGTTTGCTATCATTTTTGCCATTCACTTTTAGGTTGTATTTTTGCAAAAGCAGGATTGTTTGAAAACGTGATGCAGCTTTAATGAATTACATCACTTACATTCAATAACTGCTATACCAAATTTAAGCCACAATGTTTTAGCAGGGAGATTTTCTGAATGTTGGTAAGATGGTCTTTAATTAGCTGAGAATAAAATTTTGTAAATTCAAGTGATTAAAAAAACTAAAATTTTCTAAAGTGCACCATAGTTTTGTAGAATTGAAAGCAGTTGCTTATTTAAAAAAATCAACTAGCAAAACAGTTTCCATTTTTTTATTGTTTCTTTTGACTGTAGTGAGAACAGACCGTACTATATGAAAGCACAATGCAGTACATCCACGAACAATTATGAAAGAATGCACTTACTGTTGCCAGCCTGAGGTCACTTGTTGAAGCAGGCTTTGAGTTTTCTTTAAGTAAAGATATAGGCAATGTCCTTGAAAATCCAGAGAGTGACATGATAAAAGCTATACAAAATAAAGAGTTCTTCATTGCTTCCAGTGACTGCAGAAAAGCCCGTCAGGTTTTGTTTACTTATCCTAAAAGTTTGCTAAAACTGTGCTTCCAAGGATGCCTTATAACTTGTAGAATCATGACTCACAGGCACCTTTAACCATGAAAGCCTCAAAGAAAAGACAGAAAATTAAGGAGTGGCATTGGGTCAAAAGATAAAAATCCTCTTTGGTTGCCATACGAAACTGACTTGCAACTCATTCTCTCAAAGCCAATGGAAAAAAAAAATCAAACCACAAACCTGTTTGGAGTGCACACACTGTAATACATTACCAGTATATTGCAATTCTGAGTTTTGTGAAGCTGTGCTTATTTAATTATGGCTTCCCAAGACTAAAAGGACATCCAAAGAATAAGGGACACGGTAATGGTCTGCTGAGTGCCATGCAGAATGATGGATGAAATGTCTTTCCAAAGCTTCTCACCATTGACTTTGTGACTCCAGGTGAATGAAGAGTGTGCAAAAAACACTAATCAGGATAATCTCTAAGCTATTCAGTATGCAGTATGAATGTGACAGGGACCTTAAGTTAAGTCCTGCTGGGCCACAGTGGCTTTATATTTTTCTTTAAACCCAACTTTTCAATGGGAAGCCAATTAGTGCTGTTGAAGTAACACTTGTTTGGCTTACTTTTAGTTAAAATTGCTTGTTAAGTTTTCAGCCCTGTTTGTTTTAATCTGAAACAGCTGTGCTTTAAATTGCTTTTTGTTTTCTCAACCAGCTGCCAATCAAGAATGAGATGCAAATGACAAAGGAACCAGCAGTTCACTATCTGCCATGGTCTGATTTATGCCAGGGTGTGTTCATCTGTTTTAATAAAAGAAAAAGAAAGTGAAACGCTGATAATTACATCTACTCTGGGCCACAACCAATTAGATGATATCCCTTGAATGTAAAATAATATGCAATACAAGTGTGTAGTGACATGAGTCAATGATAGCCATAGAATTAAATACCAGATTCTGTTTTCCTCAGTGATTGGCTTTTAATTCAGAAATTGTACTAGAATAAAAACCCTGCAGGTCTGAATATGAGGACCCTTGGGTTATGATTTCAGCACATTCAAATTACTGCTGCCATAAACATCTTTTAAAATTGTACGTTTTCGTGTAATATGTTCCAAAATGAGGGCGGCATGGTGGCGCAGTGGCCTCACAGTTAAGAGACCCAGGTTTGCTTCCCGGGTTCACCCTGCATGGAGTTTGCATGTTCTCCCTGTGTTTGCGTAGGGTTCCTCAAGGTTCTCCGTGTTTCCTTCCACAGTCCAAAGACATTCAGGTTAGGTGGATTGGCGATTCTAAATTGTCCCTAGTGTGTGCTTGGTGTGTGTGTGTGTGTGTGTGCCTAGCGGTGTGCTGGTGCCCTGCCCGGGGTTTGTTTCCTGCCTTGCGCCCTGTGTTGGCTCCAGCAGACCCCCGTGACCCTGTAGTTAGGATGTAGCTGGTTGGATAATGGATGGATGGATGTTCCAAAATATCCGAGGAGCACTTCTAATTATGTTTAACTATTGGGTATACTAATAATGCAATGGTACAATGATTAGAATTTGTGAAAAACAGACACCAAGATCCTGAATTCATATGTCAACATAGAGATGTCTGTGTGGTGCTTGCATGTTTTCTCCATTTTTGTGTATTTTCTTTTTCATGTGCTCAGTTTAATTCCACATGTCACATGTGTGTCTGTCAGATAAATTAACAACTGTAAATTGGCACTGCAGGAATGAATGAATGGAGGTATGTCCATATCTTGCTCGTGTTTCTTCCTTTTTGGCACTCATTGTTAGCAGGAGAGTTTCCTGCCCCAATATTAGAGAAAGCTGATTCAAAAGTATAATAGATTGATATTTTTCATTATTGTGAAGTAAAGCTCCACAATGTGTTTTTTGATAAAGTGGTGGCAAAATAAACTGAAATGTGGTGTATGCAAAGGAAACTGCAGCTGCAGGGCTACAATGGTTTATGAACATGGTGTCATGGTTTAGCACGGGTTACCCTTTTACCCTTTTTTATCATGCCATTGTTGCCTTTATCCATTACTCATACTTACTTCCTATATAGCCTGAAACCTACTGGGGTGGGCCCTCTAATTGGTTTATGCCTCCTCCGCCATGTGCTGCAGGTCACAAAGCTGCAGTTTCCTGTAAAAAAATAAAAGGCCCCTGCTATGCCTGAGCCTTTGGCCCCCTTCTTTTTGCGTAGGTCCTTAGTAAATGTGAAAACACTATACTGTTTTTTTTTGTTTTTTTTTTTGCTTGTGTACAGCTAATGTAAATGTAATGTAAAAATGATTTTGTTTAAAATATGTATATTTTAAGGTTTTGAGAATTAAAAAAAAATTGACTACTCGTTTTGTCAGTAGGTTTTAATTTTTAAGATTTTACTTTGTTTCTTGAACATTTAGTTGCATATTATTGTTGTTTTACTTTGTCCTGTTTAATTTTACTTTTTGTTCCTCTTTCTTAGTTCATTTTGTCCATTTCTTTATTCTGGTTCATCTTATATCTTATTTTTTGTTTGAATTACATTGTCCATTTGCAATTTTTTTCCCCCCTGCACTTAATAGTTTTATTTATATTTAAAGTTACCCGGATTCATTGATGGTATCTAGAGGAGGATTTCAATGATTTTGTTTCCCCACCCTAAATTGTAAAACAGCAGTTTATTGTATGTCAACATTTTCTTGTATCCTTTTTATGTATTTTATTTTTGAAAATTAAAAAGAACATTACAATGGTCTGCTACTCAATCAAACAAATAATAACAGCCGATACAACCATTTACTTCAAAGTTTAACACCAAAAAAAAAATATAGAAATATTATGAAAAAAACAAGGTTTAATCTCAACCCAATAGAAAGAGAAAACAAAGAGAGACAAAATATAATAGAATAGAATAATTAATAACATGAGGTAGTCAATCATTGACCCAGCATGTTTAGTCTAAAATAATACTAATGAATTCTTGACATTTGTTTTTTTTTTAAGTTTTTGACGTATCGGCTAAGAGAGAATTTGATTTTCTTTCTAATTTGTGATAATTTAGTGTCACTTACCCACTGAGTTATAGGTAATGGGCTGGGATTCCATTTAAGTAAGATACGTCTTTGTGGTAGTAGTGTAGTATTCTCTATTTCAATTGATTTCTCCTTATGCACATTAACTTTAGGTGTAAACCTTCACTGTTAATGGATTAGGAGTGATTATAATATCAAGGCTCTATGAGAAGTATGTCATGATTTTTGTCCAAAAATTATGTTAAATTAGTGTATTCTAAAATTTAATGCCTAGTGATTTGGATAATTTTAAGCAACATCAATGTGATCAATGCAAGACATTTAGTTAAAGTATGGAATTCTTGGCATATAGTGAACTAGAAAGTATTCTGTACATGGCTGAATTCAACTCCTTTACTGAGATACCAATTGAAATGTCCCTTTCACACTGTTCCCTTCAAATGATCTCGGGGTAAAGTCTTTGACATATTTTTATATGTGGTTAAAATGCTTTCTGATTCTTCAGCAGACTAACCAGTATGGCCTCTGGGATAAATCTGGATGTGAGATGTGGAAAATTGAGTATGTTTCCTTAAACAAAATGTATTTTTTATATGTAAGAAAAAAGTATAGCATTAACTATAGAGTGTAGTTATTCATAAAATGCAAATATGTTGTGTATGTAAAGATCCCTAATTTTCTTAATCCATTCTTGTTCTTTATCATCTCCCTTTCATTTTTTTCCACAGTTAACATAATATGGCAAAATTTGACACACCTACACAGAGTATCAGTAACTTTGGTCTTCTTTCTTAATTTTAGAATTGCATTTGGCACTCCAGTTTTCCCCTCACATCAAAATGCAAGGCCCTCACATTACTGAGTGCATCTAAATTGACCAGGTATGAGTGAATGGGCTCTGAACCGAACTGATTTCCTACCTGGAGCTGGGTTACTGCATAGACATTGATACTGCTTAGATAGTCTTCAACTCCCTGTGATCCAGTAATATGAAAAATGGGCTTACAAACTATATTGTTTGTTTTCTTTTTATTCTGCTCTTTATTGTTCTTAACTGTTTGTTTGGATATAGCTAATCTTTTTGTGCAAATTAGAAGGTTATTTTTGTGAAATGTTACACAACTGTCTATGCAGTGCCTAGGATTAAGGGATTTTACCAATCCCAAAGACTTATATCAATACTTACATTTCTCAATAAAAATGTTGAAATCCTGAGGCAAAGGCGTCAATTATTGTGCTTTGTATTTTGACTCATAATTGCCTTTTTTGGTGGTTGAATTTAGTGTTGCAGTCTACTACTGAAGTAGCCACAGCATCTGAGTGATCAAGATAAATATGCAACACTGAAGATTTAATTATGTTCAAATAATATAATTTAATATTACTTTTTTCACTCTTATTTTTCTGTGTGTGTGTTATACCATGACAATAAGAATAATTAGAAAGGGAGTGATATCCTGTGCGGTGACAAATGGTGTAGGAAGATTTTGTTTTACTTTTTTTTCACAAAACTTGTACTTACCATTGTACAGTATTTTGTTTATATCCTAGTATGCAACAGTTTGCTGTGTTTTCACCAAAATAAAGCAGTTAAATAGCCATTTATGTCTATTAATGATTCTTAAGAATGTATTTGCCAAATTCAGTCCATAAGACTAAATAAGATCATTTATTTAGTTATCTAATAGCTATTTTAAATCAATATATTATTTCAGTACGGGGGTGGCACAGTGTTAGCACAGCTGCCTCGCAGTTAGGAGACCCAGGTTCGCTTCCCGGGTCCTCCCTGCGTGGAGTTTGCATGTTCTCCCTGTGTTTGCGTGGGTTTCCTCCGTGTACTCTGGTTTCCTCCCACAGTCCAAAGATATGCAGGTTAGGTGGACTGGCGATTCTAAAAATTGTCCCTGGTGTGTGTGTGTCCTGCAGTGGGTTGGCGCCCTGCCAGGGATTGGTTCTTGCCTTGCGCCCTGTGTTGGCTGGGATTGGCTCCAGCAGACCCCCATGACCCTGTGTTTGGATTAAATGGGTTGGGAAATGGATGGATGGATATTATTTCAATACCCTTTAAAAGTTGTCAAGTTTGCTACTTCAACAATCTGACTTGATGATGTGTTCGAGATTCCCGGGAACCTCTTGTCATAAGAAAATCTGAGATGTCTTGAATGCTTTTTCAGTTACCCCTTACAATTTTGTCAAATATGACACAGTTTTGTGCTTGAAACAAATAAATGCATTTCAAATTGCTTTTGTTCAGGATGATACTTTGTGACGTTTCTACATTTCTTTCAATTAGTATAATTTGCACAGCTTCTAAAACATTTTTACTGTGCCACTTCTTTCAGGTCAGTTTTGATCCAACATTGAAATGAATGGATTTTAATAAGCATTTAGGGTAGTTTGTGTGTTCAAAGCCCATAAAAATCATCCTAAATGTTCATTTTCCAACTTAAAACTTTTAGTAATGTGCCCTAACTTTACAAAAAGCTAAAAATATTCCAAATGTCATATTTTTCTACAGTTGTGATACATTTTGAACACTGCAATGTCCTTTGGGTCAATTTAGACTCGCTATATGCATAAGTGGATTTTACTGTCCATGTACAGTTTACATCCCATATAAATATCCAAAATGGGTGGCACGGTGGCGCAGTGGGTAGCGCTGCTGCTTTGCAGTTAGGGGACCTGGGTTTGCTTCCCAGGTCCTCCCAGCGTGGGGTTTGCATGTTCTCCCTGTGTCTATGTGGGTTTCCTCGGAGTTACCGGAGTCCACTGTCCAAAGACATGCAGGTTAGGTGCATTGGCGATCCTAAATTGTCCCTAGTATGTGCTTGGTGTGTGGGTGTTTGTGTGTGCCCTGCGGTGGGCTGGTGCCCTGCCCAGGGTTTGTTTCCTGCCTTGCGCCCTGTGTTGGCTGGGATTGGCTCCAGCAGACCCCCATGACCCTGTAGTTAGGATATAGCGGGTTGGATGGATGGATAAATATCCAAAATGTCATCTGTTCTAGAATGTAGGATCATCACTACTACAGGTTAAATCAATTTAAAATAGGTTTGGTGTGAGGAAGTTGACATCCAGGGCACAAAAATAGTGTGTGTCAATGTCATTAAAAAATATCCAAAAAACACTGCATTGAGTCAGCATTTGAAGGCATTATATGGCTTAATTTCCACTGGCATACTTTTAATTCATTCACTATTTAACTGAAAGAATTATATACATTTTTCCCCCCAGTAGCTAGTCAGTGGAATTTAATAAACTGCAAAATCATCCATCATTAATCCATTTTCTCAACCAACATTTTCCAAGGGTTTTGGGGTAACAGCAGACTCTGCCAGCAGTAAGGGAAATAATCAACCCTGAACAAGACATTAGTCTCGGACACTAAATTATAATTTAAGATATTAAGTGAAAATGGTTGTAATGATGAGTTTAGGAAACCTGAAAAAGTTACATATATACTCTATCCTTTAAAGTAGTAGAAATTGCACTTCAGAAAATAACTGTCCAGTACAGGGAACCAAATATGTAGGAGCTGTGAAACGGCATTAAACATACAAATTCATCTTGCATAATTCCTGACAATAAACAAAATGACTATTTAAATTCTTACTAGGTCACTTAGCCATCATGCTTCAGTAAACCTTGACATAGATTCTTCACATGTATACAATTGTATCTCAAAGGTACAAAGCATTCCCCTGTAAAAAAATCCATCACTTTCCATGTTTAGAATACCCCCAAAAATAAACAATTCGTTGAAGATCTGCTGAGCTTGATTTAGCTTACTGTATGGTTTTCATCAATGTTGTGGTTTTTATTATCCTGGGAGTTTTCACTACTCTGGATGGAAAGGCATTACTATAAAATGTTTGTTTGCCCTAAGAATTACTTTGTATTTATTGACACATACTTTGCCTTTAACACTAGAATTACCAAAGCCTATGAAAAAACTCGTAAACCCAGCCCACCTTAAATCCGTTCGCACCTCTCCGTCAGCATCTTTTGTGTTGTAAATGTGTCGATGAGCGCAAGCAGCCTACTATTCCATCCTCCCATCACCGCAGAAACAGGAAAAACTGCTCTCCCAGCTCAAGCCTTGTTTATCAGGGAGTGAGGTAGTATAGGCTAAATAACATATAGTTATTTGGAACACATGCATTTCATATGTGTTCTGTGTCTACAAAGATCTATGTAAGTGTAGCATGACAGAAATATTGAACACGTACCTAAAAGACAAACCTTTTCATGTTTTAGTACTAACGACAAAATTTTGGCATGAAATGTATAATGTGTGAAAACTGAAGTCCAAATATCAAATAAGCACTTTCATGCTTAAGATACAGCTATACCCACATCAATGCTGAGCCATTAGATCCCTTTATTTATGGTTAAACAAGGTTTCAGCCCTGTACAGTTCTTATGGAGTGAGCAAAAATGTAATAATTGAGAAAAAGCCTAATAGTTTACATGCATAAATACATTTTAGATGTGATGGTGTAACTGTCAATTAACTGTTCCTACTTTCTCCTTAGACTAGCATTTGCAGTCAATTTATTCAGATTTTCTTGTTTTTCTTTCGATTTGAATTACCTGTAATGTATGGACATTTCAATCAAGTATTCTTAGAGTTGCAGAAATGTTTTACCTGTCAGATGCCAACATTAATTTAGGTACTATTGATTAAGGAACATCTTAACCACTTGCATGCCTACTAAATGTGCCGTGGCTATTAATCCTCTGTCAAAGTCGCTGTCTTTCTTTTTGGAGTCAGTATATTTTTCATCTTTCAGTTTCTCAAGTAAACACTCAAGTGTTTCCTTTCTTTAGTCAGATAGCTGTAAAAAGGTACAACATGGTTACCTTTTCCCAGTTAAATGAGTTCCTGCCGCTTTTATCCATGAAAGAATTAAAGCATTAATGGAGATATTACTGTATTCCTAACAGGATTGGAGTGAACAAGACACATTAGGTTATGGGTATGGGGGTTGCAGGATGTTTCTTTGCATTTTGCCTCTCAGTATTCTATTTCTCCAAATGAAATTCCTATTTTTCCTTATCAAGATAAACAGTAAACAAAAGTACACTTATTTGGCTTCTGTACAACCACTTAAAACCATTCGAGAAGTGAAATTTGACAATTCATAACACAATATGCCTAGAAAATGTCATAAGTCTTGTGGAAAACCAGCCCCGGACACAGACATAAAGTCCATAAATGTCCATAAAGTCCCACACAGCACACAGTGCCCCTACACCAACCACCCCTAGAGTCCGGGTCTTCCAAAGCACCTTCTTCTTCTCACCGCCTCCACTCCTCTCCTTTGAGCTTCGTCCTCTTCCTCCCAACTCCAGCTGACGATTGGAGGGAGGCGGCCCCTTTTATTCCCACCTGGACGTGCTCCAGATGCCCCTGATGAGCTTCCTGTGACATTTCCTGGTGTGGCGGAAGTGCTGCATGAGCACCCGGAAGCACTCCGGGTATCCCTGGTATATAGTAGTGCTGAAGTCCAGGGCTTCTTACTCATCCGGGCGTCCCCTGGCGGTGGCCACGGGCCCGTATAGGGTTGAGCTTCCATGTTTCATTCCCATGGCTGCTATACAAACCAAGGCGGCTGCCCTGTCATGGTCCGGGGGAGGCATAGTCCCTCTCTCGGTCCTTCTGGGCGTCCCAGCTGGGCACAGCCCCCAGCCACCCACCACAGTCTGTAATATATTCCATGCCACACAAGGCAAAAACCTATCTCTTCCAAGGTCCAACTGTGGGGGTACAGAGTGGGAAGGAGAGTAAGATGATACAGCACTTTTCTATTCTGCTCTGAATCAGACGTTTCTTCTACCAACTGAATGAGATGAAATGCTGTTAAGACCCACCTGCACTTGTACCTGTCACTACTTAAACAGCAGCTTGTTGAGCTAATGTTGGGTAAAACTAAACAAAAAAGAAAAGGAGCATACATATAGTAATGCACATGTGCTGTGTGAGTGCCCTACAGGGACTGACTTATTGGGACACCAGAGGGAATGGAAGAGGAGTTATAATTTTAACAAAAACATCTTCCATTTCCGTGTCTAGAACAGAGAAACTCAAGCCTGAATAAGTGAGCCTGCATCTGGTCTGTCTAGGCTCCTCCCCTTCTGCACCCAATATAAAAGGGGATGGTGGCAGGAAGTCGTCATCATCATTAGATCAATAGCCAAGCTAAGAAGTGCACCCTGTTGTCCTGTGCTGCACAACTTTGAGGCTTTGCATCTTGTTTTTCTTAGCATTTCAAAACCTCTTAACTACTTGTATTAAAGAATGGTCTCTCATTTGAGACACCAAGTATATACATCCACACACTCAGCAGCCTCTTTATTAGGTACACCCATTCAACGGCTTGTTAACACAAATATCTAATTAGCCAATCACATGGCAGCAACTCAGTGCATTTAGGTATGAAGGCCTTGTCAAGACGACCTGCTGAAGTTCAAAAAGAACAGCAGAATGGGGAAGAAAGATGATATTTGGACTTCACACATTATATGGTTCATGTCAACATTTTGTCATTTATTACTAAAACATGAAAAACGTTTCTGTTTTAACGATGTGTTTACATAGATTGTTATGGACACTGTGACGGATGGCCAGGGCCCATGCCCGGCTGGGACACCTCTGCAGCATATGTACCAGTGGAGCAAGCATGCCAAACACAATGTGGTTTGGAGTGGTGCCTCGGACTCCCCCAGGGCTTCATGAGCTGCTGGACCCTTTTGGGCACTAGTTTCATCACACCCGGAAGTGCAGCCACTCAGCGGCCAGAGTCGGGTGGAGGAGGATGAGGTTGCCTGGGAGGAGTGGTGGTACCGAAGGAGAGTGCTGTACTTTGTGTGGTTGTCTTTTTGGAACTGTGTTGTGGCTGGCGGACACGGGGAAGACGTGCCCTCCAGCTGAAGAAAAATAAAAGTTTATTTATTTTATACGTGTGCCTCCATTGTCAGTCTGTGTTGTGTAAGACAGAGCATGCAACAATTATGTCACATGCTCTGTCAGGTGCAACCCTCAGTCTTTTTAGACATTGAAATCTCTCCTTCAGGTGGCCAAAGGTCATTTCAATTTGTGCCCTTGTCCTAGACAGAGCTGCATTATATCGAGTTTGTGGCCCAGGGTTGGGGTTAGGAAACAGGGTCATTAGAAAATGCCTACAGGTATATCCCCTGTCCCCAAGCAGGTTCCATCATGATGACCTGTTGAATATGTAAAAATTGTGAATACAATACACACATCACCATGATTTATAATTAGATTATTACCTTGTTCAAATGTCCGATACAGGTGTGACTCCTTAAAAATTCTTGAGTCATGGACAGAGCCTGGCCATTTAGCCTCCACATTTGATACAAGGCAGGATGCATCACAGATCATCTTAGAATTTTTAACATGTAGGTCAAACAATTTTACTGTATGTCAACATGCCTATTGGCTATTTTCACTCTTTCAAAAAGTTACATTACCTGCACGTTAATACTGTGGAAGCCTTTTCTGCTTATGTAATCTGGATCATTTGGACCTGATGGGGCCTTTATTCGGATCTGCGTACAATCCAGTGCCCCAATCACATTTGGAAATCCTGGGTAATGAGAATGTTAGGCTGATTGTGAGATTCTTTATGTAACTGTGGGTGTTTTTGCCTGTGTATTACCTACCTGCAATGGCATGAAATGCCTCTTTTATTGTCTGTACACACAGGTGTCCAGGAAACACTATGAAAACCCGAAGTAAACATTTCAGGACCAAACAGACTTTACAAATTGCCGGGCAAACTACACTTTTAGATAGATTTTCCGCATCACCTATAGTATATAAAAAAGTGCCACTTGCAAAAAACCTCAAAGCAATGCACATGGTTGTGAGAGCCCGACTTTACCTAGTTTGACTTTGAATATAAGCTGATAATAAATCTTTGAGGTACAATATTCCCCCTCGGCTAAAGCGGTATCTTTCGAAAATAATTTCCTCCAGGAGCAATAAAGGATCTTGCTGATCACGCAAAACCCTCTCTACATGAAATTCTCTTCTTATAATTTGCGCACCGATATCAATTGGTCGCTCATTCATGAACGTCGAAGCCATGACTGAATGAATTACATGCACGGACACTGGTTAAGTGTGTAAGCTAATCCTTGTTTACATATAACAAACCTGCTCCAAACAGGTTTGAGGATTTGGATGTGCTGCTATGACAACACATCCAGCAAGAGTTTCGAAAAACCAACAGATCCAGGATCATGCCAAATAGTCAACAATTACATCTGGCTAAACGAGTAATCCACATACGAAAAATACCCCCTAGTACTTCACTCCAAGATAATCAAGGCTTGAGCTGGGAGAACTTCTTACCCTTTCTGTGGCAGTGGTGGGGATGGTATAGCAGGCTGCTTACTGCTTGTGTTTATTGACACATTTACAAGACAGGGGATTTAAGGTGGGCTGGATTTACAAGTTTTTTCATAGGCCTTGGTAATTCTAATGTTACGTGATAGTGGATTGGTTAGTGCCAGATGAGCTGGTCTGAGTATTTCATAAATTGTTGATCTACTGGGATTTTCATGTACAGCCTTCTCTCTAGGGTTTACAGAGAATGGTCCAAAAAGGGAAAAATATCCAGTGAGCGGCAGTTCTCTGGGTGAAAATGCCTTGTTGATGCCAGAGGTCAGAGGAGAATGGCCAGACTGGTTTGAGCTGTTAGAAATGCAACAGTTACTCAAATATCCAGTCATTACAACCAAGGTATGCAGAAGAGCATGGGCTATGGCAGCATGAGACCACACCAGGTGCCACTCCTGTCAGCTAAGAACAAACAACTGAGGCTACAGTTTGCACAAGCTCATGAAAACTGGACAATTGAAGATTGGAAAAAAAATTGACTGATTTGATGAGTCTTAGTTTCTACTGCGACATTCTGATGCTATAGTCAGAATTGGTGTCAAAAACATGAAACCATGGATTCATCCTGCCTGGTAGCAATGGATCAGGCTGGTGGTGATGAAGATGACCTTCATCTTGTTATATTACTGTCCACTTTTGCTTTAATTGATGTCTTGGAGAAAATGCAAATTGAGATGCGAAAGAAAAATTCCTCCTGGAAACCATAGCTTTCACAAAAGTGGTTAAAATCCATCACTTTTTGACATACAACTGCTAAATTCTGTGAGTCAACAAGTGTACAGCACTTTAAGGAAAAACAATATGCCTGATGTTCATGACAAATGTTTGTCATGAACTGCACTAGTTGAGAATGTCACAACATATCTGTTGGACATCCCACAACTGTTAGTAATTGAGATTCAAATATGTGACCATTAACTTCATATTGCAACATAATTCCTGTGTTCTTTGTGTGTTATTTATTTGCCATTTACTTTTTAACACAAAAATAAAGTTGAAACATGTGCATGTGTCAGGTCCATGAAGTCTTTTTTAAGGGTATTTCAGAAATATTGTCAGACAAAGCAGAGGTTGGAACACAAAGACAGATTAATTAAGATAAATAACCAAGGTGCACTGGGAAAAAGCTGAACTTATAGTCCTAAACAACATTATGAACAATATGTCTGCTAAAACATTTGATTCTATTTACATAGTCTTCTCTTTATTTTAAACCGATTTTGAACATTTTCTTAACTTTGCCATCTCATATAGCTTGGCTCCCTTGATATCACATGCCACCTTACCATTAGCCAGTGCTTCCAGATTTGTATTGTGATCTTATTTTGGGGGAATAAAAGTGACAGAGATACCAACTACATTTTGAGGGTGAAGTGAGACAATACAGTAGATGTTGCACCAGAAATGATTTTCCAATATACCAAAATGAAAACATTAATTCAAAATCAGAAGCTATTTCCAAATCTTAGAAGAATATTTTTTTTAAGTAATTCAATCGTTTGTTTTGTTTTCTTCTCTTTTTATTTCACATTTCGGGCACATGATGCTGTGTGTGACACACAAAATGGCCATGTCCGTGAAAGCTGGCATACAAAAATACCAATTAATCTTGCATTAAAAATGATTACAAAAGAACACAAATAAGGCTCTAATGAATTCCTAATAATTTGTCAAAGCGCTGATAGCACTTTGTATCTAAAAATAAAAACTGCACAAATGTGTCAAATGTTCATCAGTGTCCCTTCTATCATGTCAATCAAAATTTAAAAGTGATTAAGCAACCTTTGTGGTTTTCTTTCGAAAAAGGCAACAGAAAAGGTTTTGCGCAAAGCAGGGTGTACAAATCACTTCACTATTTGCAAAATAGAAGTTGTTCTGAATATGATATGTTTTACAAGCTGTTTGCAGACAGGTCATGCAGAAGTACAAATCTGGATATGCTAGAGAGAGCAACTAAAGCAAATAAAAAAACTCTAAAATGTTAAGCAAAATAGTACATAGTAGGTTGTCGACAGCTAAATAATCACAATCAGGATTTTCAAAGTACCTCATCTGGGAGTAATGTAACATGATCTTGCAATCGTGGCTCATTAAGTATGAGACATTTTGTTACTTGATGATTTAACTGGCATGCCCAGTGGATGGCCTCTCAAAAATGACAAGTAGACTTTTAAAAATAAAGGTGCCCGAGTGGTTCTTCAGAGTGATGCCATAGGGGAACCATTTTTGGTTCCCAAAAGACCCATCCACATGAAAGTTCCAGAAAGAATGTTGATTTATTTAGATAAGTACAGTAAATAACCAGGAATAGATGGTAACAGATTAGTGAAATACCAGTGGGTCATGATTTTGCACACAATACCCGAGGCTATGTCCAGGTTTTCTTAGTCTATTAGTGTCCTGCTAGGCAGCCTACTATACATATATACAGATTTCAGTTTTTTTTTCTACATTTTAGAAAGTTTTTCAAAGCAGAAAGGACCTACTTCATATGCAAAGAACCTTTCCCAGAAAGAAATGCTGCTTTGTTAAGTAATGGTTCAACAAGGAAGCAAACCACCCTGTGAAGAACAAAAAATCCATTAAAGAACCATTGTATTTTTGGGTATGTATCAGATGCACTATTTGCTTAACTGCAGTACCGCTACTAATGCCTGTGCATCTATATACTGTGTAGATAGCTATAACTAAAAAAAAAAAGATAAAGATATGGAGGTGTGAAATCAAATTGATAATGACATCAAGGAATTCTGTTGTGTTTTAATAGTGATTAAACATGAGAACAGCCTTGTATGTTTAATTAATCATTAATTATAAGCATAAAATGTACTGTAGATAATAGAGAAATGCAAATTGCATCTTGCTAGTATTTTCAAGATTGTAAAGGTATATAAAAAGTGCAGTACCAGCCATTTCATTAATGCTGCAGGCCTACACTATATTTTTAGTAATAACAATAATAAAAAAAAACCAAAACATCCTTTACCTTTATGTAATATTATATATACTATTGCAGACACTTTTTCCCCTCATTTTGCAGCACATTTCAGGTGGGAACTAATTTAATATGTCCAAATATGAGCTCCAGTACAAAAATAAATATTTTGAAGGGTGGTAGCGCTGCAGATGACACTGCCTCTTTCTGGAATTTGGGTTGGGGATATAATGCAACTGATCACTTTGGTTTATTTTAGAGAGGCCAGTTTCATTCTGCTGCCCAAAGACCTGTCCCGTTGATGTTCCCCGCTATTTGATTCAGTGTGACTGTCCCTGAGTGTATGCTTCATGATGGCATTGCCTTGCATTTGATGTTGTCACTTTTGTCCCCAGATACCCTTGTGACTCTGAATTGGATTATGTACAGAAAGTAGGAAGGTAAACCAAAAGACATACAGTATATATAAAATAAGGAGAAATAATGTACTCAAGCAGACAAAGACAGGAAAAAATACATATTTTAGAAAATGACATTTAAGTGTGAATTAAAAATTCTGCTGTCTCTTAATTGCCAAAACTAGCGCTTGGAGAGCAGGAAATCTCCTGGGAGAACAAACAATTTGCTAGTCTTCCTTCTGGGAAATAACCCACAGTCTAAACTCTGTGAGGTAACAGTGCTTGTCATCTATCTATATATATAAAAGTCAATGTGTGTATGTATGTTCCAGCATCACGTATAAACGGCTGGAGCAATTTTCATGAAACTTGGTGCACATGTTCCTCATTGGTCGACTAAAAATATTGTAGGGTGAAATCAGCCGTGACCCACCCCATTCCGGGTAGGGTGTGGGGGGTGATCTTGCGGTCTTGTATGCATGTTATCATCCAGTTGACGCTCAGAATGACCACCAGATGGCGAACTGCAGGTGACTGCCAGCTTTCTTTATGTCTGAGCGCCACGGCGCCCCATGTTGCTTTTGAAATTAAATAGAGTTCTATGCGTGGAAGTGTGTGTGTCTGTCCGGCCTGGAAGTGAGATGTAGAGTGGGGGTGAGGGCTCCAGCTCCGAGGATACGCAAGATAGGCCAGTACACCGGCAAAAGGAAACCTCCTAAAAAAGACAGTTGCTTAGCTGCTAATGCACAAATGATATGAACACTTCAGCAACATGAATCCTTCTAGCAGAGAGATGCCCAGAGTAGTTCTGATGATTTAAATATTTTCTAAGATCCTGTACTTTTAACAGCATGGGCTTACACAGTTAGTATATACCAGGCGACTGCCAGCATTTATTATTTTTGAGCAGCACCGCGCCCCTGTTGCTTTTCAAATTAAATAGAGTTGGCTAGTTCCGAGCATCAAATGATAACATACGTACAAGACCGCAAGACAAGGACATTAGTGAGTCTTTGTTTCTTAGTTTATTTTTATTTTTAACGTTGTGGTCTTTTAATGATGCTTTTCTCAAACAATTAAAAAAAACACGAGGGCAAACTGGACATGACTGCCAACATTCTTTATATTTGAGCACCACCGCAACCCTGTTGCTTTTCAAATTAAATACAGTTGGCCGGTTCCGAGCGTCAACTGGATGATAACACCGCAAGACAAACACGTTAGTGAGTCTTTATCTATCCATCCATTATCCAACCTGCTATATCCTAACTACAGGGTCACTAGGGTCTGCTGGAGCCAATCCCAGCCATCACTTCGGCGCAAGGCAGGAAACAAACCCCAGGCAGGGCGCCAGCCCACTGCAGAAAACCCATACAGACACGGGGATACATGCAAACTCCACACAGGGAGTACCCGGGAAGTGAACCCAGGTTTATTGTTTGTTAATTTATTTTAATTTTTAAAGTTGTGTTTTTGTAATTATGTTTTTCTCAAACAATTAAAAAATACTTTATTTTCCTCCCGGGCAACGCTGAGTATTTCAGCTAGTTGTAAATAAAATAACTGATAAGAAATGTAAACTGGAAAAAAAAACTTAATATGTTCTCCCAGAGCATTGCTTGTAAAAGTATAGTTGGTAAAGTAGGAAAAAAGTATTAAACAGTTTGTAAAGACTTTGATGACTAATCTGTGATATTTTCATTGGCATGCCTGCACCCTTTTAAAGATGACGATTCTATTAAGTGTGTTTTTAAGTATTAATGCGCCTGGCTGAACTTAGATCTCATATGAAAAGGTATATTCCCACTGCTGTCCACTTCTTTATTAAAACTACCCTACACAGTAGAGCCTACCATATTTTAAACCTAGAGAAACATCTACATACATGCAGAGACACACGATTTTGCATGTGTACCTTCATATGTTCATATGTTGATATCTATGTCACTTATTTTGTTCTTAATCAAACAGTAACATTCAGGGTTGAACTGATCGTGCTACAATTGTATATCAAAAAATCAATGCAAACATTCCTAACCATGCTTTTAAGTTACTTCAACTGTAGACAGCAATATTAAGTAGTGAGTCTCTGAATTGTGATGACAGTATGAAAGATGAAAGTAATGGAATTTGTCATATTAAAATGGCCAGAGTATTAGAAAGAAGCACATTCAATGCAATATTTGAGAATTGACAAAGTACATACTTTCTGAACTGACCGCTTTCTAGACTGTTTTTAAAATTTCCCATTTATTCCACACATACAAAAAATAGATAATATGATGAAAAAACATGGTGGTATTGTTTTTGTACATAAAAATAAATTATAGTGTTCTTCACTCTCTAAGCTCAGTCACTGGCTAAGAGATTTACTGGACACAAGTGAGAGGAAATATTGCACAAAGTTAAAGAATCTAGTACAGTACTTAGTGCTGTTGTTTTCTCATTTTATATGGACTAGTGCATTTAAAATGTCCCATTAAATGCTCATAAATTGTAATTCTGTGAAATGCTACTGTACATTAACATCCGAGCCAGGAATTGGCTTTCACAACACGGACAACATCTTCACGTTCGCCGTCATACTTGTATGCATTTGGTCCAGAGAACAAATAAACAGATCCTGAAAAAAAAAAGAAATTGTGTACAAATATTTTTTTCCATTATGTAAATAAACTACAGCAAGAGGAAAGGAAAATAATCTATGTCATCAAAAGGCCTAATTAATGAAATGCATAAACCTAAAAATGTTTGACAAATGCTGCATTTGCATGTACAATACATCTCAAAAGTGTAGCAGTAAAGCTGCAGATTAAATTCTTAATAGAGTAAGCAATAAAAGTATTTATTAAAAAAGTATTTATAATCAATGTCACTGTGAATTAAAAATGTTATTTTCAAACATATAAACTCTGCATAGGTGAAACAGGGAGGCGGCTTACAGATCATTTCAGAGAGCATCGACAAGCTGCTGATTTTATGATAAATTTTTCAGGTTTCAACTTATACGCGAGTGTATACGGTATATAACTATTGTTTGGCAGCAAGTTATGGGAAAAAAAAATAAAAGACCTTGAATGTCAAAAAGCAAGCCAATTAACTATCTTTAAAGTATATTAATAATATTAGTGGTTACCAGTGGAGGCTCTACAATTTTGGGTTATTGAAGCTTTGCATTTATGGGGGCCCCTTTGTACTCAGGAGTGAGGTCTGTGTAACCAGTGTTATCTTTTTCAATGGGGTTGTTCCACAACACATAACCACAATTATTTTTAAAAATGTAACCACTACATCATACATTTTGATTACAATTGCTATACTGGATTATCTCACATGTCAAGTCACTGATGCGAATACAAATTTCTCATGCCTTATAGTTTTCAAATTATGGGGGATTGAAAATTAGAGTTGCTTCTGGACCCCTCAGGGATTAGGGGACCTAAAGCTTAAACTTCATTAGTTTCATTGTAGATCTGCCCCTGATAGTAACTAATGAAGATAGTGGAATGAAAACCCACAGGTACTGAAGACCTTTAGCTGGCACCCCAGTTAAGATCAGACACTATATGAAATAACTGGCTGTGTTACCCTGTTTTGCCTGGGAGATTCCGTAATGCAATAGGTGTCAGTTATAGTGCAGTTAGTTAATCGGGTGCATCAGAAGTACTAGGGAAAGAGCGATATATAATTACAATGAATTATTATTATTATTATGTAACTAACTAAATACTTTTCTGTATACAACAGTTGTTTTTTTTTCTGTCAAGGGTTAATGTTATTGGCAGGCAGTGTGTTTTAGTGGTTAAGGCTTTGGCCTTCAAACCCTGACATTATAGGTTCAAATGTACTTCTGACCCTTTGTGGCCATGAGAAGTCAATTCACCTACCTGTGCTCCAATTGAAAGAAACAAATTAAATACAACAAATTATATCTCAGATGTTGTACGTCACCTCAGAAAAAGGCATCAGTCATATAATAATGTTATTAGGTCACAAGAGCTGCTTATGATTGAACCTGCTATACACAATTACCCATAAGTAAAACATTCCCACATTACATCAAATTTGCTTTTCCTAGTGATTTGACTTTTGTTGATGGACATTGCAAAGCACAATTTTACATTAAAGTGTATTCTTTTGAACTGAAATGGGTAATCAGTTGGAATAATGTGAAATTAGACTATATATAATTAATATTATTAGATATTTACAGTTTTTGTTTGTTTATGTTGTTCACTCAAGTACAGTATTTTGTTTTGTGTTTTGATCAGCTGTATGCAGTTCCCCTTTAAAGTTCATAGATGTGAATGCAAATGCAAAGTAGTGCTTGAAATGGTATCCTTATTAGAAATTCAAGTGCCAGTATCTAAGGCTGATGATTCTCCCTTGGCGTTTGCTTCACCATGACTGAAGAGTGGGGGGCTGGGGGGGGGGGTTCTTCCCTTAAGCCCCTAATGTTTTAAGCACTGCATTCAAAGAGTGAAGGTGGGAGGAGGTTTGGTTTTCTGTGTCTCGACCAAGGGTGAGCTGGTACACAAAAAACAGCACTTATTAGCCATTGAACTTTGCATCTTCCTCGAGCTTTGCCAAACTTTCTCTTTCCATTTTACAACATTATCATGTCTCTTTTTTACAGTCCAGGGCGCTGTCCTGTCTTTAGTTATCGGTCCACCCTATTGCTTACTGGTGCTTTTTTCATGGTTTGTCAGTCATGTCTGCTGCATTCTTCATTTACATAAAGCATGCTCTCAACTGACAGTATGTAAGTTTGCATAATAATAAATATTAACAAATAAAATAAATCGTCAGTTAATTTTCTTTATTCTATAAACAAATTTCAATCAAATATATTAAGGCATTTTTGAGATTTTGGGGTGTTTAGTGTTTGTATTGTGGAGCAGGGCTACGTTTAAATATTGATATATCAAAATGTTCTTTCTTAGCAGATGTCTACTACCTTAGATATACCATTCAGCAAAATTTCAGCTTTTTAACTGAATGAGGAATAGTGTTTTTGTTGATGAATGTCCGTTAGCTTTGCATTATTTATATATATAGGTGAGGCCTGATTTTAACCTGCAAAACAACATAGTAATATTGAAGTATAAATATTGAAACAGACATTGGATGTAGAAAGATAAAGGTCTCAAACAAGGACAAACGTTTTCATATACCATACCCAAAACTTATTAGACTTTATTCAAGTTAAAAAATAATTAGAAATACACAGGGTGTATAGGATACCCACACTGTTTATTAGATTATTTATCTGTTTATACTGCCACAATGGTTTAATATCTGACTACTTTCCCATTACAAAGCAGTAGTGCCATCCAGCCTTTGAGAACTTTAAGCTAATTTACTTGGAGACAAAAATAGCTGAAAAGTTAAAAACTCACAAACTATTCTGTCTTTCTGGTTTCACTTCTGGACCAGGGAGTCTTTTTTAAATTATGATGATGATATGAAACTTGCCTATACAGAGTCATGTATGCATTCAGCTAAGACAGTATTAAAGTTCAAGATACGAAAAGTGTGCTTTTTCTCTAGTGTTTCAGTGTTTTGTCCTTTAATACCTGTTCTGACGTGTATATTTTGAAATGAAAGTAATGATTTTAAAAAAATAAAACTTTCCAAAACACACTCACCATTTACTTCAACAGCTGCATCAACTTTGCCAGTAAGACCAGAGAATTCCTCTTCAATATTTTTAGGGTAACCCTCATCTATTCGACCATTAACTTCATTGTAACTGAAAAAACAAAATTAGCTTTGTCAATATTATTAAGTATTCAAAAAAATTCAAAAACTGTCAAATTGAATTGAATTTTGTAAAAGTTAGGTATTTAGAATGAATGCTATACTCTTCCACGATTTCTTCATTCATCCATTTGCCTTACTGAGGAAGAGAACTTCCCATGTAGCATTAGGAACTGGTAAGCCAGGTCCAATTACAGTTAACCAGTAAATAGAGCTGAAATAATAATAAGTCATTACATTTATATAGCGCTTTTCTCAGTACTCAAAGCACTATCCACACAGGGAGGAACTGGGAAGCGAACCAACAATCTTCTTACTGAAAAGAAGCAGCACTACCACTATGCCACCTGTGAGGATGAATAACAAATACTAGACTGCACATAAATGGAGTAGGGAGATGGGGCACAGCCTTGGATACAAGTCGGAAGTAAACCCTGCTCCCATGTGTCTGTTCTGTGACACGGGTGACCTGCAGTCATACATCCTAAATAAGAAAAAGAATAAGTAAGCATTTCAGTCATGTTGTATGGAATGCCATTAATTGAGGTCTTCTGGAAGGGCATCACTTTTTGTTTCAATGTATGTTATGGATGGTTAAAGCAGAAAAAAGACTGATTCTTGAATATTATTGCCATGTTCACTCAGACCTTGGTTAAAGTTGATATCAGAGGAGTGAATACAGATAAACAGATAATATTATGGTACAACCAGGACTTTATCAATCACTCAAGTGTTTTTTCTTCTGTTTTTGTTTTGTTTTGTTCTTGGATCAGGGGATTTTAACAGTTTCCCCCACTACAAGGGAGTGGTGGCTCTGAGGCTAGGGATCTGCACTGTCAATCGGAAGGTAAATACCAGAAGTTTACTCCTGGGTATGATGTTAATCTCCATCCAGCCCAGCAAGTAGGCCCTCCAACCTGCAGGAAAAAACCTAGGGGTTGGTGGTAGAATTGTCACTCCAGCCACCATGTAAAATCTCACAGTGATCCATTCCATCTGAACTAGGGTGATGCTGATTTAAATTTCATGAACTTGCAGCTCAAAACAGCTCAAAAATAACCAAGATTTGATGTCTAATAATATGGAGACAACTTCAGATATATCACCATTGACAGCATTAATCTAAATGTGTGATGAACCTCAGTAATGGCAATGTCCTTTGAGAAAGTAAAAGCCTGATCTGATGACACCAAAGCTTGAAAAGAGACTGCTTAAATACTCTCCTTAAATTGCCACAAGGTGGCTTTCTTCATTTATGTTTAGTTGTTTCTTCATCTGCAGATTTTTCAGTTGATTACTGGGGAGGAGAGCTGATGAGGGTGAATGCAAACATGGTTTTAATGATAAGTAGTTTCTACATCCAGTTCTTTTTAACTTAATTCCATTTTAAAAGTGAGCAGGGCAAAATATCTAATCTGAAAGAGTTTCATAAACATTAAAACTATTAATATTCCCCATAGACGTAATACTAATGACTGCAAGTATCAAATCTTCTGCTTTGGAAGTATTTTTCATGATTTCCATTGGTATTGCTCTTTGACAGGTGAAAATTATCCTGGCATTCTCTGGCATTTAGCAGGTACTGCTCTCAATGTGGAAATACCCAATACAGTACATAAATACTGTATATGTGAGATAATTTTATTTTTCCATGTAGCCATCCATTTTCCTAACCTGAATTTTATTTTTCCATCGATTTATCTGTTCCTCTAGCCTGCTTATTCAGGGCAGAGTTACAGGGAAGCTGGAGACCAGGGGCCACATGCATAACGCCGTGCGTAGAACTCACACTATTACATGAAGTAAGCACAAAAGCCGAAATGTGCTTACGCACAGAAAAATCCAGATGCATAAATCTGTGCGTTCGCTAACTTCCGCGTTCTTCCGCTACCTAAATCTCGCTCAGTATGAAAAGTAATGCTCGTGCATGCGCCTGCTGTCCCCCCCCAACTCTTCCCAGAATTACGCCTCTTTGAATATGCAAATAAATATACTGTAAATAACCCTTAAGCTCAGTGTTCTGTGAAAAGACAACGGGAATTTTATAGATTTTATTTTTTTTCTCCGGCCGTCTGGAGTTTTTTTTTTTGTTTTTTCTGTCCCCCCTGGCCATTGGACCTTACACTTATTCTATGTTAATTAATGTTGACTTATTTTATTTTCTTAATGTGTCTCTTATTTTTCTATTCTTCATTATGTAAAGCACTTTGAGCTACATTTGTTTGTATGAAAATGTGCTATATAAATAAATGTTGTTGTTGTTGTTGTTGGGAAAAGCAAGAGGGAAAATGGAAGAATTTCAGCGAATACCAAGTAGAAGCAAGAAAAAACGTACTATTTGTTGGTTTAAACAGTGGTATAAACAACAAAAGGAAGCTGATCGACTGACATAGTGTGTCGGAGAAACTCGAAAGCTCAAGTTTACAAAGTCGCAAAGAGTCCGAAATAAAAAAGAAGTTGTCAGATATCAAAGTTGCCATGAAAAGGTGAGTCGTAGCCCACTGTCTGAGTGTCATATGAATGCTTATTAGAGTACAGAGAAAAAAAAAGGCACGCAGTGGGAAAAAAGCACGAAATGTCAACTTCAATATTGAAATTTCCACTTTAATTATGTAGTTTATTTTGTCATTAAAGTAGAACATCATAAACTTCATCTTAAAATCGTTTAATCAACCAGTTTCTCAAATCACATTGTAATTAAAGTAGCACGTTAAATGTCTTGTTTTGTATGTGTTCTTCTATGTGCTCTATGTGTATGAATCACTAGTGCTTCTTAAACTGGCTTTCTCTTCCTCCGGCAGAACACAGAATCCATCACATTCGTGATATTACAGCTCTCTGAATAACTAAAATACTGAGATATATACGTGATATCAATTTCATGATGATAGGAGTTAAAGCACGTTATTAAACATGGGAACACGGTGGCACAGTGATTATGCACGACCTTCGCTGAAATAATTTATTGCAGCAGTACTCAGGGGCGGCCCTAGGCTCGCGGCGGCCCTTGGCAGAGAAAGAATCGGTGGCCCCTTCTTCCGCCAATGTCAATATGGTATGGCCATGTCCGTTGTGGACACTGCATAGCTGCCTTGTGTTAATGACACAAGCATTTAACTTTTGCCAAAATTTTCTGCTGCGTTTTTAGCTATGTCGTTATTTCCTCTTTCTGTTTTATATTTAATATATATTGGCATGGTGGCCCCTGGGATTTGGTGGCCCCGTGCAGGTGCACAGTTTGCACATGCCTAAGGCCGCCCCTGCAGTACTGTCTCTTTCAAACATACTAACCTCCAATTCCTGTCCTTCCTTTTCTTTCTCCAAGTAATAGACGTTAATCCATCTGTAAGCTTATAACACCGATTCTTCAAAACTTTCTTCAAAACTAAGGAACATTGAAATATCTTCGTAGTACGTGTTTAATTATTCTATCCTTCACGCCAGTCTCAGTGAAGCATACAGTGCGGAGAAGGAACGATCCGTGAGCGGAGCACCAGATCCTTGCTAGCGTAGCAACATATTTTAATGAAGTTAAAGTTTTATCTGTATAATATAATAAACATATTTTGCTTCATTTCATCTTAAAAATGATACCGTCATCATATGTAAATACGAGCTTTATAAAGTGGTTCAGGTTGTGCAATATTATAACTGTAGTGCAAGTTTACAGTGAGGTGATTGTACTTATCCAAACAGGTCTACAAGGAGCAGTTGATGGACTGATTAAGTGTGTTTAGAGCTCTTGGGATGAAACTCTTTCTGAACTGTGAGGTCCGTACAGGAAAGGTTTTGAAGTGTTTGCCGTATGAGAAGCAGTTCAAATAGGAAGCATGGCTGAGCTCAGAATAATGAACAACCCGAGGCTAAATGTATGCCTGCTAGAACTGTGTGTGCAGCGTTGTTGTTTACTGTGTGGAAGATCAGCCCGACCCAGACAGACTCACAAGTCCAAGAGCACACACGTTTATTATTCTTTTTCCTGCACAGCACACACAGTGCCAAAATCCCCAACAAGGCTCAGTCCTTTACTCCTCTTTTCTTTTGTCTTTTCCTGCCACCTCCACTCCTCTCCCGCAAGCTCTGTCCTCTGCCTTCTGACTCCAGCTCCCCGAATGGAGTGAGACGGCCTCTTTTATACTGCACATGGAAGTGCTCCAGTTGCTCCACTATCAACTTCCAGCAGCACTTCTGGGTGTGGCAGAAGTGCTGAATGGGAATCCAGCTCTTTTGCTGGCAGCACTTCCAGGTGTGGCGGAAGTGCTGCATGCCAAGGCTCCGGAGATGTCCAAGCACCCCCTATTGGTGCCCCCGGGGGAGGTACTGCTGTTGACATGTCCTCTCCCCCAGTGCTCTCCTCAAAAGGGCGTCCTGGCCAGACAAAGACCCTGAGAATCTGTCACAATTACTTATTTGCTTATCTCACCTTTTCTATTTTTTCACAGTGGAAGTAATCTTTATATGTTTTTTTTCTTTTGCAGATGCATCCTTCTTCTCTCTCTCTCTGTATTTACATTAAAAATGACCCAATTATAATTTTAAGGATTCTAGTTGATGGTTTAATTTTTAGCCCAGCAAAGCCAGCTAATAATGGAATATGGCATTGTGGGAAAGGCAATGCCACTGCAGTCAATTGTACTGCTTCACTTCACACCTCATCAGTGCAATATGGCAAAATTGCTTGTATAATGTTGGACGCAGTAGGTGGTGAGGTGGCAGACTTACTATGAAGTCCTTGATATTGTAAGTACTGTATCTTAAACTCTTGGTGTTTTTTTCTTTTCCAGAAATTATATAATATTTATTCAAGTGTTAATTCTTAGTTTTGCTTATTCCCGTATTCTACCGGCCACCTAAAGTAGCCACCAATCATACAACATGTTCATTGCAATGTGTTTTTACTTTGTATTGTAGTCTTACTATGCTTGAAATCTATGGTGTTTTTGCAATCTATTTGAAGACATACAGCTTTTGTCTAGAGTGTCTATATTTACTGTCAACAGGAAGACAATGGATTTTATTCATCTCAAATGCTTGTTTCCTTTTCAAATTATTTTGTAGGAATGTGATTTTTAATACTGCCATTATAATGTAAACTAAAACTAAACTATAGATAAACTTGTTAGAATCAGTTACTGCATACAACATAGTGGGAGATATGAAACACTAATCATCTTTTGGGGAGAGCTGAATCTTTCTTTCCCTAAACTCATGTTCTCACTTGATCTCATATGCTTTGCACTGCATTTGGCCCCTGGGGTCACGCACTGTAGTTCTTTCTCCAAACCACAGGACCTCACTGGTGCATTCCAGACATGTACAATCAAAGTAAAGATGGGCAGAAGTTTAGCGCTGATTGTATAGATCCTTAATTTAAAGAGAGTAGAAAAGAGAATGTACACATTTGCTGACAAGCTTCTTAGTTTGTTTCATGGTGAACTTGTAACTGTTCATTTTCATTGATAGCTTTAACTCCACTTACCTATAGACCTGGTTTCCTACAAAGAAAAGAGTCTGCCGAGTGTCCTTTAGATATACTGCAGCATCAACCTGAGACACAGAACTGGGCAGTCCAAAATCAGAGATGGATCTTGGGCTTCCCATGAGCTGGAGCCCTCTTGATGGCCAATAATATCTGCCTAAAATAATAAAACATTTTAGAAGCAACAGTACAATGTGGGATAATTCAAAACATTTATATTCATTCATTCAAGGTTTGAAATGAATTAATGTTCACACATCATAATTAATAAACTAGGCAAATACATGAAGAACCTATGAAGCACTGGGATCTGGTTAAAAATACAGATACTTATGTATAAGCAATCACCAAACACCCATGTGTACATGTACATTCGATTAGATAAATTTGGCAAATGTATCAATAGAAAGAAAATGCAATAGATCTAAGGTTCATATTTATATATTAGACAAAGTAAATCATGCTAGTAACTCTAAATCACAGCTAGAGAAGTAAAATGTAATTTAGAAAGAAAGAAATAAAAGCATATGCTTTAAATTTCATTGCCCCGTCAGTTATTCATTATTTTCTAGAAGCTAAAGACAAATTTGCTTCCTCAATGATATCCCATACCTTTAAAAAAGTATGCTGTTCCTTTCTCTGGAATATCATAAGCTGCATCAATGTTTGTCAGAATATTAGGAAATGCACTTCTGATGTAGCCAGGGACAGCACTATTCATTTGTGACTGTCTTCGCCAGAGGAACCTACAAAAAGAAAAAAAAAAATCCATCTGTTCTTTTTCAAATCCACTTAATTTGATTTTAATTTTGAGGATGGAGCTTATTCTAACAGCATTGGATGCAAGGACAGGACATAAGTTCACCACAGGGTACAGATAATGCAAACACACACAAACTCACTCTCACAGGGTAAATCTCCACAGCTTGGGAATGTTGGTGGAAAACTGAATGTGCAAATTCCACCTAGAGAGTGAATAGAACAGGATGAGGAACTGCTTAATGCTTAGAGAGCACAGTGAAGCAGTGATTAGCTCTGCTGCCTCACAGTTCGAATCACACACCCAGTTGGAGTTTTCACATTCTACCTGTGTGTGTGAGTATATGTGTGTGAAATATGAGTATTTGTGTCCCAAATCACAAAAGACATTAGGTTAAATAAAAGTTCCAAATTGCCCCCTGTGGCTGTGTGAGTGAGTGAGCCAATAGGTTGGTGCCCCATATAGAGCTGATTCCTGCCTTGTGACCAGTGCTTCATGGATAGGCTCCAGCTTCCCGTCATCCTGAACTGGATTAAGTGGGTTTGAGAATGTTATGTTATATTAAATAACACCTATTGTGTGATAAAGCAAACCAGGTATGAATGTTTTTTCAAGGAACCTTTCAAGTACTTTAGACTTTTTCACTCTCTCAAAGTTATTTATTATTTTGATGTATAGTTCTACAATTAAAGCTGTTGTTCTCAGTTTAGCCTAACTATACCTTAATTTCTAATATGTGATCTATATATTTATAGATAATTATATCTAATTTAAATATCTACTACATAAACCAAATAGTCCTGCGGTGGGCTGGTGCCCTGCCGGGGTTTGTTTCCTGCCTTGCGCCCTGTGTTGGCTGGGATTGGCTCCAGCAGACCCCCGTGACCCTTTAGTTAGGATATAGCAGGTTGGATAATGGATGGATAAACCAAATACAAAGTGTACTTTTTAGTCTTTTAGATAGAAGTTTATTTTTCTCTTCAATTTTTCTTTTTTTTTTAGTTATTCTGAAGTGTGTTCAGACTATAATCTATCTATCTATCTATCTATCTATCTATCTATCTATCTATCTATCTGGATTAATTGAAAATGTATTGAAAGTCTCAGTTTATGCACTTCAATTTTCCATTTGAGGTCAACCAGCCATAATGAGTGACAACTTGATATTATATTAATTTTATCCCAAAACATGTTTTATGTTGTATTTACCTTGCAGATTGTAGTCTAATTTTACATGACTGTGAAAGATATTGTTTACTGTAGATTTATTGTTATGTTACATGTACACAAAGTACATAGATTAAAAATGGTTTTTAACATTTACAATTTCAAAAGACATTTGAAAGTATAATTATGCAGTACACACAAGTTGTTCTTAATATTTCTGATCCTAGAAATCATTCCCACTGACAGCTCGTGTCTGCATAATCTCATTATAGTTTCTTTCTGCATCCTAGTACAGTGCTCCTAAAAATAAAGTCTGAATTTCAAAGGATGAGGCCAAATTAAAAAAATGCAAACTGCAGGGACTTAAATATGCAATTATAAATTTGGTAATGCAGTTTAACACGTAAATATTTATTACGAGTAATTGCAGGCTATGATGTCAAGCAAGCCTTGGGCCGAAGTGCTGTGTAGGCTTGTTTTGAAAGTAAAGTTGCCTTTGCTGACATTTAGCTAGGAAAGCTGTATTTTTCTTTCTGAGTTTGATGCAGCCTGCACTTTAGTGATCGTCCCTGGATTTGTTCACATACAAAGACTGTGTAATAAAACAGATAAAAGTATGAGATTGAAATATATATACAGTATATATATATATATATCTTATTAGCATGCATTCCACTCCACCAAGTCTAAAGATAATAGCTTTATTTTGAACGAATAACTATATTGGAACAATTTAGTTTTTTGTGTTAAGACTGGCAGTGTTGTATGCGGTGATTTCCAAAGAAGTTTAAAAATATCTTTATCCTTTCTTTCTTGATATCTGTGGGAAACATCATCGGGGGTTTTTATTTTGTTTTGTCTACAGTTACACACTATCTATGCACTGAATTGTTAAAGAGTAAAGACAAGCAAGAAGCCTTCTGGAAATTTAAAGATAGATAGATAGATAGATAGATAGATAGATAGATAGATAGATAGATTTTATTTGTCCCCAAGAGGTGTATTAGGACATAACATTCTAAATAATCCATTGTTATACCAATAAAAACAGTGAAAAATAGGAAAATGTATGCACAGAATATATACTGAATAAACTATCTAGTACTGTATATAAAGCATAATATGCAACTTCCTTATTAATCAGTCATTTTGATAAATACAGCTTAGTATCATCAGCATTTAAATGAAATTTAATATGTCTGCGTATGGTAAATACTGTCGTAAACCCTGAGATTTTTCAGGTAATGAAGACAGAAGTTTCAAGGTAAGCATGGCACCATGTTTTGTGTTGATTAACACATGCACCTAAGAATCTCACTGTATTCTGCACATATGATAATAATGACTCTAAACACCTATGTGCTGCACTAATGTATGTAATGTATGTGTTTTGGGCAAATTCCAACAGTTTGACTTTGTATGTGTTTTTGAGTTGAGTAACACTGCTCAGAGTTCCTGTTTTAGACCTTTTGTTATTTTGTTTTATGTTTTCTTTCTTCAAATAAGTATACCAAAATCTCTGCCTTTTAGGTATGCAAACTCCTAAATATTGTAGAATATAAAGACAACTCAATCTGATGTTAAATTTGCATATTACATTATATTTTATCTAATAAAATGAGAATGTAAGAATTGTTTATCTACTTATAACAGCTTCCGTGACTAGTTAGGGATTGTAGCAAGTGTCTGTGACTCACAACTTATTTCATCCTCTGTTTAAAATGCTTATTATAGGTCAAGGTTCATTGTCACTAATGATTACCAACCAAGTCATGTCATTATAGTCTTTAAAAGGTAACACGAAAACTTCAGAAAATCTTGGTACAATGAGAAATATACTCTATGTACACATGTTAAAATGTATTATTATTTTACACATTATATTTTAGAATTTTTATTCTTACCTTTCTTTAAAAAAAAGCATTTCTTTGCCAACAACAGTGACTGCATCAAAGGACAAATTTGGGTCACACTTTTCTGGGCTTCGAGATCCTGGATGTTGGGGTGGTGCAGGTTGTAATGGAGGTTGAGGTGGTGACGGATTAATAACTGGTGGCTGTGGCTTTTCAGGATTCTTTGATGCTTTACCTGGAATTTCAAGAGATTCAATATTCAGTAATGCAAAGCAATATACTGTAGATATACCTGCTTGTATGGAAGATAATCATAACTAACTGCAAAGAACAGGAGAATGTATTGCATTCTCATTTAAGGCCATGCATTAATCATGCTAGAACTGAATGGGTGCAGTAAGGGGTGTCAGCAATTGGGGCAGTAAATAATTATCCATATACCTGAAGCATCTACCATAAATCAGTTGAGTTTTTATTTATTAAATGTGATAGTGTGCCTATTTGATGTAATGCAGACCTTTATAACTGTAACTGCTAATTACCTGTAAGTCTATATTAAAAACTCTTTATTTGGAAAATGACTAAGTAAAACTTTATCTGATAAATTTACAGATAAGTATGACATCACTGCAGTGAAATTAGAACTAGCGTTTACATATTTTTCCTTTCCAGATGCTTACTGATTCATTCATTCATTTTTAAAGTCTCATAATCCAATTTATGGCTGGAAGTTTCAGCTTGTTTTGGAACCCAGTTCTGCAGGATTGTATGACATATTCACACATAAATCCATGCTTACTTATACAGTGTCAAATTATGATCAGCAGATAGTGAATATCCTAACACCTATCTTTGGGATATTGGAAGAAAGCCCATGTAAGTTTTTCACAATTGCATTAAGCAGTAGGCAGAGCAAATGGATGGCATGGTAGACTAGAAACTCACTAGTAACACAAAACTCAACAAATAATGACAAAATGATGCCATCAAGGTAACGATAAAGACCAAAAAGAAGTAAAAAATCACTAGCACATGGAAACACCTGCAAACAATGGCGATACGTTACCTGTGTGTTCCTAACATCTTTGTTTATCCTTATTTATTATCCTTATTTATTATCCTTAATTAGTTGTTTATCCTTAATTATTTGAAAAAATAAGGAGAAGGAGACAATATTATGCCGTCTTAATCTGCACCCCAACAGGGTTAATGCTATTTTTTCAGCTATAGTACTATGGCTTCCTGACGTACACAACACATTGAATTTATTAATTGTTAGTTTTAAACATACAAAGACCAGTTATGCTCTTCAGGAATCAGCTTTGTTATGTTGTATAGTGAAGAACATACAGTATATCATTTAGAAAGTTGGATTTTTTCTTTTACGATCACCTGAGAAAATATAGTATGTTTTAGGAAGACAAATACTTGGTCTATAAGATCAGGATGACTTTTCTGCACTGTTCTCTTGCATTAATACTCTATGTTACCACATCCAGATGGCACAATTGCATAGTAGATACCACTTCTGCCACTGAAACAGGAAGTTGGTGGGATTTATGCAAAATTGAGCCACTGCTCACTTGTTACTTCTCCCATAGTTCAAATACACTTAATCAATTTAATTAGTGTTTTATTGAGCTGAGAGAATCTTGAACCTGTTTCTGTTGCCCTGTTTTCACAGTTTTCCTGACCAACAAAAACTGCTTACAAAAAGGCACAGGAGGTGGGTGTGCCTTTACCTCTAATAAGGGATCAGTGTAGGATGTAAAGGTTATTTTGTGCAAATGGGGATGTAAGAGGGG
This sequence comes from Polypterus bichir lapradei, assembly GCA_026402145.1. NCBI lineage: Eukaryota > Metazoa > Chordata > Cladistia > Polypteriformes > Polypteridae > Polypterus > Polypterus bichir. The sequence goes on from JANRMT010028174.1 coordinate 133,463,460, forward strand.
TGGCACGGTAGCGCAGTGGGTAGTGCCGCTGCCTCACCATTAGCAGACCCAGGTTCGCTTCCCGAGTCCTCCCTGTGTGGAGTTTGCATGTTCTCCCTGTGTCTGCGTGGGTTTTCTCCCACAGTCCAAAGACTTGCAGGTTAGGTGCATTGGCAATCCTAAATTGTGCTTGGTGTGTGTGCACCCTGCGGTGGGCTGGCACCCTGCCTGGAGTTTGTTTCCTGCCTTGCACATTGTGATTGGCTCCAACAGACTTCCGTGACCCTGTAGTTAGGATATAGCAGGTTGGATAATGGATGGATGGATGGGATGTAAGAGCCAATCTTAGAAAGTTAATGCTTTGAGTTAAACTCATATTAGTGTTTGCTTAATTTGAATAGAATATGATTTTCTTTCATAGTCATTGACAATGCTATAGCCTTTACTCCATGTAAGTAAATAAGAGATAGAACGTTCTTGCTATAACTAAGATACAGTGTGTTAATTGAGTCAGTTGTTGTTTAGAACAGGTCCCAGTGCTAGAAGGGAATGAAAGACCCATTTACAGCATGAAAATGGCGTAAGTTTACAGTCGTCTAAAGAAATGGTTCAACTGTATAAGCAAACTTAAAGAAATGAAACAATAATTTCAAGCTTTAATCAGAACTTTTCTTAAACAAGAACTTTTGTTTTCTTTCCTACATGATTTTTCCCTCTTTTGTGTGAACTGTTTTACTTTGAGTTTTTACTAAAGTTTTTAAAACTAAGATATTTTGTCTGTGGAATCATTTCAACACATCAAGCTTTGCCTGAATCCCATTTTGCATACTAGAGCTGCTGAACTTTGGTAATTTTGGGAAAATGCAGCTACAGGGGGTATTGTGGTATTGCTGTTGAATTTAATCATCTGCAATAACAGCTAGGTAGCCCCAACATCTTATCCAGATATTAAAGGGTACCTCATTGGGATACAAACTGTAATCTCTCTTTTACAAGTAGATAGATAGTGCCAGTAAACCACTAGGCCATAAAGCTGCATGTAAAGTGTCAAAGCTTATGTTTGGTTTTGTTTTCAACAATTATTTTCTTTCTTTACAGAAAAAAAAACATGTTATAAACCTTTCCCCTGCCATACTTCAAGTACTGATACTTTGCCAGATGTCTGTAGTACGGACCATTATTATTATTATTGCCCATTAACATACTTTACTTTGCTTTTAAAATTATATTTGAACTTACCATACAAGAACTGAATTCCTCGTACATCATCACTTGCTAGTTTAAATCCTTTTGGATTTTGATATTTGTAGGTCGGATACATGAGAGCAGATGGGTCACTGGAGTGTGCAAGCCCAAGAGCATGTCCAAACTCATGGGCAGCAACTGTGAATAAATTAAACCCTATAAAAGAGATGAAAAGAAATGGGTTATTAGACTGTTCAATATGAAGTATGCCATATAAAGGTTGGCTCAGCACTGCTTCATCATAGCTCTATTAACCTAGATTTGTTTCCGCAGTGTTTGCATGTTCCTTAACATTTATGAGAGTTTTCTCCAGGTCCTCAAGTTTCCTTCTGCAACCTAAAATATACAAGTTAAAATGGCCTGGTATGAGTGAGTGTGCACCTGTACAACTCTGGTTAACACTTTGTCTCTAGCAGTGCTGGAATACACATTGCTTTTCCCTAACTCAGTAATACAGAAAGTGGCTTTAAAAAATAAATAGATGGGATTTGTGGGCATCCAGTTTTGCTAAACACTTAGACTGATGCAAAAGAACAATAACATGCAGTGGCATGATACACTGTAATATAAAATATACAATTATATTTGTGGAATAATTAAAATGGTGGCCTGAACATTACAGAAAAGTATAACTTTTATGCAATAGCATTCGATAATTATGAAATTAATTAAGGGCATAACATTGGCACCGTGGCTGCCCCATGGCTCCAGAGCCCTCCATATACTTGGATTGTCTCCATATCTTCTGGTGTCTTCTGGCATGCAAAGATGAAGGTTAGATTAGCACTAATCTTAAATTGTGCCGATATGAGTGTCCCATTCAAGGATTGACAAGTGGATCCCCATGATCATGCAATAAGATAACAGCATGCAGAGAATGGATAAACAGAGATTAAATCGGGTGAACATTAGAACATTAGAATAATCTAGACAAGAACAGGCCATTCAGCTCAACAAAGCTCGCTAGTCCTTTCCACTTAATTCTTCCAAAATAACATCAAGTCTAATTTTGAAAGTCCCTAAAGTCCTACTGTCTACCACACTACTTGGTAGGTTATTCAATGTGCCTATGGTTCTCAATATGAAGAAAAATTTCTTCATGTTTATGTGAAATGTACCCTTAATTGTTTCCAACTTGTTGTTGATAAACTCATCTGAATTTATCTGGTTCTCTTCCACTATAATAATAAAAAGGATCCATTGTAATGAACCATTGCTTTTTAAGTCATGCTGGTTACTGAAGTTATCACCATTAATAATTTTTTTTAATTAAACCTTTACAATTAAAAAATATAATTTGTTTTATTAAGTGTTCAGTCTCTGAAATATTATTTTATCAGCCTAGTTAACTCCAATCTATATAATACACACTGCAAGAATATATTTAGTATTGCTAGGAAGCAACATAAAAAACTCCCACTTGTTCAGTTGAAGGCACAAGCTGTTGTCATCACAAGATAGGAACCAAACACACCACAATTTTGTAACATGGAGGAAAACTGAAAAGTATGGAGAAAATCTCATAGAACGTGCAAACTCCATACAGGCAATGACTGAGATGGGATATGAATCCAGTCCCTTAAAGACAGCAGTGCTAACCACTCTACCACTATAGTTATCATTAGTAAAATTAAAAACAACCATTGGTTTTATTAGTTTTGTATTTACTATGCAGAATTAATGAAAACAGTTCACAGCATAAGCATTCCGCAAATAGAATTGTTACCATTAGTTCCCATTGTCCATTTTTCTTCATCGTCAAAATGTGTGTCGCCACCAAGGCCTTCTGCTGGAGCAAATGCATGTGCCAATGTCCCTCGAGGTCCATCAAAAGGGTATGCATCACCATGAGCTAGTTTAGGCAAAACCAAGAATATATATATATATATATATAT
>JANRMT010028174.1:133491578-133513456 GCA_026402145.1 Polypterus bichir lapradei
ACTAATTCTCCAACTTCCCGTGTGGGTGGAAGGCTGAAATTTGGCAGGCTCATTCCTTACAGCTTTCTTACAAAAGTTGGGCAGGTTTCATTTCGAAATTCTACGCGTAATGGTCATAACTGGAACATATTTTTCTCCATATAATGTAATGGAGTTGAGCTTGATGGCCGTGGGGGGTGGAGTTTTGTGTAATTGTCTTTACTTCACTATTGGCACGTAGACTTATCTTGCTCAACTGGAAAATCCTAACCTACCTCTGTTAGGTCAGTGGGTAACAGATGTTATATACTACTTGAAATTGGAAAAAATGTAATTGTCACTTAGAGGAGCTGTTCAAAACTTTTTCAAAACCTGGCAGGATCTTATTGGAAATGTTAAAAGTGCTGAATATTGTAGGGGTGTTTTAGCTTATATACCCCTTTAATATTATTTGCAAGGGTAGGACAGTGTCTCAGGACAGGCAGACTGGAGTGGTGGTCCCCATTTTGAAAATGAGGCAAAAGGGTGTATTCCATTTACTGAATGATCACACCTCATGTTTCTATTTGAAGCCTATGCTGGGGTGTTTTATGTATTTTATTTATTGGTGTGGGTAGTGCAATGGAAGTATTGCTGCCTTACAGTATGGAGACCAGGGTTCACACCCTTTTTGCTTTAAATGGCCATTTAATTGTGTTGTTTTCCTGTGAAGTCTGCCTAGTCTCCTATGATGCTAACAAAATGATCCACTTCACTCTTCGTCTGCTTTTCTAATGCACCTTTAAACTGTTTGCCTTAGACTATGCAATAATCAGTTCTTGACATGGAGAGATGAGTATCACTTTAGACTTTAAAATGAAGTCGGTTCAAAAGCCAAGTTCCTGGAAAATGGAAACAAATCAAACAGAAATCAGATCAGGCCAAGGCCAGAGATACCACAGAGGTACTAAGAAAAACACAATGCTAGAAGACACTTAATGATTCAGCACTGCAACAAATGCTGCACTCACTTCAATAACAAGATAATCACACAAACTCAGCCTTTATGAGATCCTAGCTACTGCTTCTTCCAAGAGCTGCAGTTCCTGCTCATAAATGCACAGCCATGGCATACAATAAAAGGAGAGGGAGGTATTCCAACATGATAATATCATAATATGATGACAAATAAAAATATAAATCAACTCTTCTGTTCTTTAATATATATAATCGACTACTTGCATGTTGGTTAAATATTACATTGCAACTTTGATTGTAAAAGTTCAGTATCTTCATGCATAATGAAAAAATAAAGGTGTGAGGACACCAAATGACTCAGTTTTCCCTCTGCTTTTCATATATCTCCTGCCAAATGTGAACATAAATTATTCAATTCAGGATTCATCAGACATTTTTGCTGTTGTCACAAGCCAGAGGTTACTAGACAAGTGAACTGCTTTGTATGCCAAGGCAGCTTCAGAAGAAAATGCTGGCAAGTCTAGTATGGCTATATCCTATGAAGATATAAAGTTTATGGTCGATCAGCTTATTGCCATGAGAAGGATAGGCACATAAGAAATCATGCACAGGGCCCCTATCATGAACCAACATATACAAAACTGAAATGCAATATCAGACTATGACAAACGTTCTTCTACCACCATCTAACACCCTGCCAAAACCAATAATTCAACCTGAATACACATATAAACATTCAAAAGATGTCTTCTCTATAGGACAGACAATCCACAAATTTCTCACTCCTCATCTCCTGACCACATTGTTAAAAATGTGAGATGAAGTCTGAAACAGTAACCATCTAGGAACCATACAACAAGATAAGTAAATAAAGTGATGCAACATCAAACATGGACAAATTCAGCATAAAAAGAGCATAAAAGCTTTTTAGTGTGAAAGTGAGGAGAAAGAAGAATCAAAACACTATTAAACTTCCCAAGATAAAATGGTGGTATTGTTCAATGTATAAATAGAAAAAAAGAACTCCAGCCCAATGGTATGGGTGAATATATAATCAAGCAAGTGTAAATGAGGAGTTGTATTTGAAACAGTACCAGAGGAATGGTAATGGATCCTTAGCATAGGCCTGATGCAAAGGAGAGACAATGGAAATAGTCATGGGACTTTGATCTCAGCCATACATTTTTAAGTCTGTCTATCAGTGGAGAACCAGGACAAAAGGCCTGAAGAGGAATCATGAATACTAAAAGAAGCAAAAAGGTCAAAGTGACTTATGGGACAAACAGCACATACAGTAAATAGCTATTATAAGCAGAATATACCAGTGGAACAGATGTTGTCAATTGCCTCAATAGCTTGTATGTGGTCATCAATAACAACATTTCCTGTGGTGAAGGATAGCTTGAAACATACCAGATACGAAGATATGGCTGCAATCCCACTCCTTAGGTTCATATCATTAGAAGAGTCACTGGACTCCTGGTTTCAGTGATTATTGGGTTGAAGTCACCCAATAGATTAATCCATTGACACATTAGGGATTTTATAGGCCTCATAAAAACAGTGTGCTAGGCAGTATAATTGAGAAATCTTATTATTAGAGGTAATATATGTGATACAGTACCTGGTAAATAATACAAAGATTGCATGACACGTGTTTTACCCTAATTGAGGCTCATCAGGTGTATGAACCTTTGCTTCCCCTAACAGGGATCAAACTTCAGATGTCAGCACCTGAGGCGAAGCCTTTAATGTTGCACCATGGCAGCTGGTTCGCTTCCTTGACAGGGTGAAGATCGGAGTATTATATTCATAGGTCTGAATCTCAATCTGATTATTTGGATGGTTACCTATCAGGTAACACTTGTGATTAGTCGGCCACTTGGCAAACATCCATGATGTCCTCCCAGGTAGTATGTCGCATATCTATGACCTGCTTCTCTTAACTGAGGGGACATGTTTGCCAGCTGACTGCCCAACAACAACTGTTACCTGGAAGGTAACCATCCAATTAATCAGATTGCGATTCAGACCTACGAATATATACACTGTATATATATATATATATATATATATATATATATATATATATATATATATATATATATAATGTGTGTGTGTGTTTTATTTGACATCTTTTATTCACCAGAAGAAATCATAAAGACTGAGAAATATAGATAATTACAGTTTCTTTCTTCAATAACTTTCTATTGGAATACTATATGCCTGTATTTTGTAAAGTCACAATAACATATAATATGCCACTATTGTTTCTTTGAGACCTGTCTTCTAGGCATGTCAGTTTGGAAGTCAGGGGTGCGATGTAACATTTCTTGGTGGCCAAACATATTCATAAATGTCACAGAAATTCTGTGATTTTGTCCATACTGGTATATAGTGGTGTATAGTGTGGCCAAGGGTTTGGGGTGAGAAATCTGTGCCTTGTCTGCTCAATAGAGAGGACAGCAATTGAAGGTTTATACGTTTATTCATATTGAATTATTGGGTTTTGTGATTTCTTATGCTTGTGCTATAGGCTGGGTATAGCCTTGGAAGCATTAAAAGGACACTGTTTCAACTTTTTATAAAATTCCATACTCTCAAAACCTCACTTCATATCACTTCACATTCTTTCTGTCTTTCACACGCTTTGCCCTTATGGCTAATTTAACAGTTGCCTCTTGGAACATCTAGATCTCGCTTTAAATATTAAGAGGTCAGGAGTTCTTTAATACTTCTGGCAGAAGGAAATACATATAATATTCTTGTTATCAGCTTAGGATGTACCTGATTTGAAATTATGCTGTACTTTGTAAGCTCTTTCTCCTTGTGCAAGCTCAGGTATGTGTAGCATAATTAGTGTGATTCATGCCCTGATTATACCAGATTTTACTACTTTCTAGCGAAAAAGTCTTCATTCTTATCAAATATAGCCAACGAAATTTTAAATGTGAAAATCATATATTAAATCATTAGATAAACCACAACAGTCCCCTTCCATCACTGAACCCCTCTCACTTTCTTTGTCATTATTTATCTGTAAAGACAGCTGTAATCATTTTACTTCTTGCATTTGCTGACTTCAGTAAATATCAAATACAAGAACTGCACATCCACCCATTTGTGTATTTTCTGTTCTTATTTTCTAATAGCATAATCTGGGTAGCTTTGAATGCAAACACCCAGCTCTGAATAGGGTGCCAAACCACTTGCATGCACAATCACACACATTCGCAGTCCCTCACATCGCTGCATTGGACTAAGAGTTTGGCAAATGAGTGAGTGTTTGAAAGGAGTGTAGTTTAATGTTTTTGCTTATGTGCAAGAAAGATGGACGGTTAGGATTTAAAATGGTCATAGTATTGTTTGCAGGGAAAAACCTACCCACATTAAAACAATATAAGTAAAACAGACCTCCTGAAGGCATTTACCAGTATGTGCAGTAAATATCACTTGTGTGTCTGTCTAAATCAGTATAATTAATCCTGCTTTTGCATTTACCTTAATTCTGCTACATTGTCCCAGGGACAACAAGCACCTACACAGCACATTCCTAACTTCATTTGGTTAGCTTATTCCATTTTTCTTCCAGTTACAATGAACAAATTCAGCGATGCAAATTTGAAAAGTAACGACTCGACATTTCTAATTTCATATTTTATAATGTTAAATAACTTTCACAACAAAGTCATTCAGAGTTGAAGAAATTACTGAATTAATTTGTTTTTGGATTAAATTTATTTTTATTAAATTCATCAAAGTGGAATATACTGTGCAGTGCTAAATAAAACTGTTCATGGATTTTGAAATGAATTTGAAATGTTATGACTGAGACCAAATTATTTTAGTAAAAACACAAATTATATTTATGTCAAACATGAGATAATTTGAGACACTCTTTCTGTGTCTTGGGAGATGTAGTGCTGCTTACTGATTTAGTACCCTGGGTTCAAATTCTGTGCCCGGATGTTTGTGTCAAGTTTGCACATTTTCCCTGTGTGTGTGGGCCTGGTGCTCTTGTTATTCTTTCACAATTCAATTATAAATTTGCTCCATGAACATGAGTAGGTTCTGTGATGGCCTTGAACTTCATCTACGGTTTGTTTTTGTTCTGCATCAGGGCCTGAATGTACTGTAGGTGGTATGCATCTGTATGGAGTACCAGCACTTCTCATTTTTTTAGCATTTGGATGTGATGAGGATGGATAGGATTAGAAATGAGTACATTAGAGAGTCAGCTCAAGTTGGATGGTTGGGAGACAAAGTCGGAGAGGCGAGATTGTGTTGGTTTGGACATGTGTAGAGGAGAGATGCTGCATATATTGGGAGAAGGGTGCTAAGGCTAGAGCTGCCAGGGAAGAGGAAAAGATGAAGGCCTAAGAGAAGGTTTATGGATGTGGTGAGAGAGGACATGCAGGTGATAGGTATAACAGAACAAGATACAGAGGACAGAAAAATATGGAAGAAGATGATCCGCTGTGGCAACCCCTAAAGGGAGCAACTGAAAGAAGAAGACGTGTTTTTTGTGTGCCATCAGTATTTTTGAGTGTTCTGTTCACATCACACATATCCAAGCCTCCCCTGCTCATCTATCGATTGATCAACTGTTATTGTATTTTGACGCTTGAAACCCCAAGCGGAAATCCCCTCCTTCCTAATTCAATCAGTTCTTAGTGTATTGCAGTCCACAAAATTCCAAGAAGACCATTCCAGCACTGCCCTGCATCCATTGTTGCAGAAATGCTGTGGTTTTAAATTAATTGATGTTGAAAATGATGTTGAAAATGTTATGCTGTTATACTTGGTGATTAATTAACTTACAATGTATGACAAAAATACAAATCACACATCTCAGTGTCTTTATGTCTACAAAATGACAGCAAAATGTCTAGCCAACAAAACAAGGAGTTTAATTATAAGCCTGTGGTGGTATTAATTAACAAACGTTACTATATTAAATGAAGATTGCTAGGTCATTTGTCAACAATGATGATATTCTAAAAGTTTTCTGGTCAGCAAGGAACTGAGAAATCACTGAGTATAGATGAGAGGGGTTAAGAGAAGCCATTCAACGTTTAGGCACCTATTGAGGATGCCTCTTTGGCACATTAAACTGGCAGTGTAGCTAGCACACTTTAAAGGTGACACCACTGATAAACCCGAATGCTATGGAAGAATTACAGCACTTTTCATAGATGGCCTGATAAAAAGAAAAGCTGGAACCTTTTTTAAAAGAAAGGGAGCTTGCTCTTAATGTGACCCTTACCATTACACTCAATACAGAAGAAAGACAGATACAACGTAACAATAAGTTTAATTTATAATTGGGATAGAAAATGGAATGTCTATACTTTTTACTATTAGGATATGTATGATAACCTTGCTGGAACACTCATTAAACACTTATTTATAGTTTTGTTCAAAGTGCTCAGACCTTTGTACAATCTGGCTATTTTATTACTTTAAGTTTGGAGATATTTCAAATAAATAGAATAATTTAGAATTAATTAAATTAGAATTAATTAAATTAGAATATTTATTACGAAATGGAAAAATATATACGTTTTAGAGCAATGCCTGTGTACTGACAAGATAAGGTAAGTTAGAACAAATAAAGAGTTTATGGAGCTGTAAAGGCACAGTTAGTTGACTGGCCACTTTGTGATTTCGAGTTTTAAATTTCATTGGTCAGGAAATCTACAATGTCTGAAGACACATTGAATCATTCTGAAGATTAAATCATTTTGTTAAGAATTTATTGATGAAGTTCTTAAGGTATATAAAGTAGAAGTTTCCAGAAAATATTGACATGCTTGGATATTCTTGTGAACACTAATGACACAGTAATAATGAGTGTGAAGCTTCACAACAATCCTGCATAGTAAAAACCATTTTCCAGCTACGCATAATTCTGTGAATGTTAACTTTAATGAGTAACACTGTTGAATACCTCAAAGTGCAGTAATATATAATGTTATAATGTTTCAATCTCCAGTTAATTCATTTGTGTTTCACACAGCAAGCTTTCAAGCGAACCAGAAGTAACAACAGATGTCTTTGGTGTCTGTCATGGACACCTTTTATTGGGTGGGAACAGTTTTTTCCTTGGAAAAATTGTCATGAAGATTCTCCAAGAGCCACACTTGTGCATCAGATTTTAATGATGTTGCTTATTTACTCTCCAGTAGCCTGGACATCACCTCGGTTTAAATTACCATAAATCATGTTTACCATCTTTAGACACATTTGTTAATAATGTTCACTTGGGAATGTCTGATTCGCATTTACTACATTGCATCAATATTAATGTGCCTCCAGTGTCTCCTCATCGTGCCAGAAATACGATCGCATTGAGAGGACATCCTACTTGTGTTGTTACTCTTATGGTGTAGGATTAGGAGATTAGATTAAATGGTCATTAAGGGCATTTGTTTCTCACCAACTCAATATATGGTTTGTTCAATCTGCCACATCACAAGTGAATCTACACCTCTTTTTTATATGGCTGGTTGTTTTACACAAACTTGTATGCATGTGTGGATTTATTTTTATACTAATATTGCCAAATTATTGGTATAAATGCTTCTCATAATGCAAAATATTTCTTGTAGTTATAAGTCCTTTGTCAGATCACATTTTATACCTTACACAAACTACTCCAGGGTTGCTTGGTACTACACCAAGACTACTGTTTCCAAGCAGACTTAGTATAGCTGTTTTGGTTGGCACAGGAGTGCAATTGGTGTGTTCACATCAACATAAACAAAACATATTTCAGGGAAATCACTCCAGAGTTTAAAAACATGCTCCAAACGAACTAGGTGTGAAAACATCTTCAAATTTAGATTCGGTAATGGTCTCATGGAAAGACAGCAAAGCAGAATAACCGAAGGCAAAGCCAAAAAATTATTTGTTGGAGATGACAATATTTTTGAGGAAGAGGCAGAATTGTTTTCAGGGAACAAAGTGAGGTTAAAATACCTGGAGGTCAAAAGAAACCCTGTTGTCAAAACCAAAAAAACATACGCAAATAATAAAGTCAAGCTGACTAAGAACTAAGAGCCTTTCTCTATGTAATTGCTAACCAATGATGAGTTTTTAGAGAGTTTTCTGGCAATATTTGGACATCTGGAATACTTTTTCTTATTCTTATACTATATACTGTTTCTACCCAACTATAAACGTATTCCCATCCATTTTGGTGCCATACCCTGTTATTGAAAACACAACATACTGTAACAGCACAAATGCCAGGCCTTAGGAAATGGCAGTTTCCTTGTAGTGCTTCTGAATTCACCCTTCCGGCTTGTATGAGGAGTCTGGTGTGGTAAATATGCTGGACAGTGGAATGTGTTAGATTTTAATTAGTTTAATTTGTGGTAAAAGTTGGGCATTTTTCCACCGACAAATTTTAAAAGGCTCTTAGCAGCCCGAGAGAGCATGGATATGTGTACCAGAACACGTGCTTTTGTCTTGGGAAATAATGATATTCAGGATCTGTTCTGTTTACACACTCCAAATTGTTTTTTAATTAACCCAGCAACTGTACTATATGAGCTCTCTAAACTTATTTACTCTTACTGAACTGATTTTAAATGTCATTTATTTTAGAAAGCATTCAAAATTATTTTTAATTATTAGACATATTGTACTTTTCTGAAAATATATCTTAATGACAATAGAATAAAAATCTTTTCCAATTCGGAAATTTATTGAATTTATTGGAAAGTACTTAAATGCTATGGCTTCGTGGTTTAGCCATTTGATTTCAATCATTGACAAACCCGGTTCATTAGACGATTAGAGTGCAGAAAATGAAAGCTTGGGAAGTACAATGTATGAATACACAGACTGTAAACATCTATTCTAAAACAAAGTAAACACTGAATGGTTAATTAACTGAGTTGTACTGCAATGCAGAAGAAATTATAAACATTTCTATGCCCTCTTTATTCAGGGAAGAGCAAATTATGTGAAGAAAAATATATATATATATATATATATAGTGGAATATGGCCCGGACACAGACAGACGGACATCGTTGGCTCCACCACACACTATTTATTTACAATATTTACAAGTGTTAATTATGTGCACACAAACCCCAGTGCCTCCAGCACCGATTCCCCCAATGTCCAGGCCTCAGAGTCTTTGTGCCTTCCTCCTGGCCGCCTCCAGTCCTCTCTCCATCTACGTCCTCTTCCACCTGACTTCCGCTACTGACTGAAGGGAGGCGGCCCCTTAAATAGGAACCCAGATGGGCTCCAGCTGCTTCCCGGCATTCCACCGAAGACACGCCCCTGTGTGGCGGAAATGCTAGCTGCGAACCCGGAAGCCCTCCGGGTGTCCCCTGTCTTCTTCACCCCAGCACTTCCTGGTGTGGCGGAAGTGCTGGGCTCCAGACTTCTACAGGCACCTGGGCGCCGCCTGGCGGTGGCCACGGGTCCCTACAGGGCTGGGCTTCCAAGCCCTTTACCCGTGGCCCCCAACATAACCAGGGCAGTCACCCCCTCGCGGTCTGGAGGAGGTACAAGCCCTCCTCCGGTCCTCCTGGGCGTCCCGGATGCCACAATATATATATATATATATATATATATATATATAGGGGACAGCCAAAGGGCTTGATAGGACATGAAAGAACGGAAGATTGGGGATTGGAATGGAGCATAAATGCCTTTTTTTCCTTTCATCAACAGAAAGACGGAAGACTAAAACTCTCCTACCGGACGTAATGCTCACGTATCCACCTCCATGTCACTCACTGTAGAAGACTTCTCTCCCGGCTCTGTTGAATTACCTCACTTCCAGTCTCATCGTGATCACTTCAATTCCGTCTCCTGATTCTGATGTCATCTCCAACTTCTTCAATCAACATCAAACCACGAAGCCCATCTGGGTTCCTATTTAAGGGGCCGCCTCCCTTCAGTCAGTAGCGGAAGTCAGGTGGAAGAGGACGTAGATGGAGAGAGGACTGGAGGCGGCCAGGAGGAAGGCACAAAGACTCTGAGGCCTGGACATTGGGGGAATCGGTGCTGGAGGCACTGGGGTTTGTGTGCACGTAATTAACACTTGTAAATATTGTAAATAAATAGTGTGTGGTGGAGCCAACGATGTCCGTCTGTCTGTGTCCGGGCCATATTCCACAATATATATATATATTTTTTTTTTTTTTTCACATAATTTGCTCTTCCCTGAATAAAGAGGGCATAGAAATGTTTATAATTTCTTCTGCATTGCAGTACAACTCAGTTAATTAACCATTCAGTGTTTACTTTGTTTTAGAATAGATGTTTACAGTCTGTGTATTCATACATTGTACTTCCCAAGCTTTCATTTTCTGCACTCTAATCGTCTAATGAACCGGGTTTGTCAATGATTGAAATCAAATGGCTAAACCACGAAGCCATAGCATTTAAGTACTTTCCAATAAATTCAATAAATTTCCGAATTGGAAAAGATTTTTATTCTATTGTTCATTTGTACTTGACACACAAAGCTTTTGATTTAAAAGTAAAGAAAAATACATTTTGGCAGACTGAAATGAATCAGACCCACACTCTGAGTTCTTTATTCAGATGACAGAGCCATAATTGATACTCCCTCCACTTAAACCGCAGCTGGCACGTTTTCTAACAGCAGTAATTACACAGTCTCCTAAATCGTAATCTGTCAGGATAGGAGACTAAAAAAAACAGAAGTCAAAAAGCTGACTCATCAAAAGCATAAAATGCAATAATGCAATAATACCCTCTTCACTCTTTAAGGTAATATTTTCAAATGTGTTTTGAACATTTTTGCTGAAGTATGAAGACCTAAAGCTGACCCATTAAAACACAGACCATACATAAGATAAGGTCCTTGAGTAATATCTTTTTCTTTTTATCGGCATTTTAAGAGCAGCAGTCTTTTAATCATTCCTGAGATCATGTTCTCAATGAAAGGAGTTGTGGCATACCGCGGTTTCCTTTGAGAACTGACGACATATTTGCAATATTAAAACATATAAGCTTAAACTAAACATTGCAGCACTCTCACTTTAGTACACCATTTAAACTGTAGTAAAAAAAAAATCTTGTATTAAATAATTACAGATTACATCCAGAAGTTTTGTAGATAATTTCCTCAGTAACAAGGAGCCACAGCTAATCCTTTTAACTTTTAACTCAAATTAGGAACCAATTAGTGATATGCCAGTTCATTGCAGGGCACTTTTACACAGACGCACCTACATTTATAATGTGTGTAAATGTAATTAATTTGGCATTTACATTGTAAGGTCAAATACTGCAGATTCAGAAAATATTCAAACCCCTTTATTTTCTATATGCTACAAAGAGAAGACATTTTTTCAGAAAGTGTTTGCAAATTTATTAAAAATCTGAAATCTCCTTCATATACATTTTCAGACCCTTTGGTGTGGAACTCTAAATTGTTCTCAGATGCATCCTGTTTGCTTTAGGTATCCCTGAGATCTAGAACTTGGTTGGAGTCAACCTGTGGCAAGTTGAATTGATTGGACGTTATTTAGAAAGGCACACATTTTATTTTATAAGGCCCCACAATTCACACTGAATGTCAAGACAAAGGCCAAGTCATGATGTCCAAGAAACTCTCTTTAGACATCTGTGATAAAATTGTGGTAAGGCATAGATCAGTGCAAGAGTATAAAACCCTTGGCCATATTATTTGTAGCTTTGGACTGAGTTATCATTTTTATGCAGAAGATACTCAACTCTATTTCAATGTTAAAAGTGGAACTTCATCAGAGCTTTCTCAGCTCACAACCTGCCTCAGTGAAATTAATACATGGATGGAGCAGAACTCTTTAAAATTAAACTGCAACAAAACTGAACTCCTGCAAATTGGTACTAAATTGCAACTTAATAAAATGAGCTCCTTCCCAGTCCACCTTGGAGGTGATCTCATCAGACCTGCCTCCACTGCAAAGAATTTTGGTGTCATTTTTGATTCCTCCCTTTCTTATTCCACTCACATAAATCACATTAAGTAACTTTCTTACTTCCACCTCCATAACATATCCCGTGTTCGCTCCTTCCTCTCCTTTTCTAATGCTGAGAAACTTGTCCATGCTGTTATCACATCCCGCATCGATTATTATAATTCCCTACTGGCAGGTGCCCTTTTTAATCTTATATCACAGCTCCAGCTTATTCAAAACTTGGCTGCAAGAGTCCTTACCCGAACCAGCAGCAGCGAGCACATAACACCCATCCTGCTCCACCTTCGCTGGCTCCCCGTGTCTTACAGAATCGAATATAAAATTCTACTAATAACCTACAAAGCCTTAATTGACCTTGGGCCAAACTACATCAGTGACCTTCTCCATCACTTTTGTCTGTCCACCCACTAAGGTCCTCTGATTCTGGCAATCTTGTTGTGACCCACACTAATCTACACACCATGGATGACAGGGCCTTCAGCTGTATAGTGCTCAGATTCTGGAATGAGCTACCGAAATTATTCAGATCAGCTGACTCCATGAATTCTTTTAAAAAATAACTCAAAACTCATCTGTTCAGGAAGGCTTTTAGCTCTACCTGACTTTACTACCCCTCTCTCAGTCTACCTCTATGTCAAGATGTTCATGTAACCTGTGTGTGTTCTAGACCATCAATTATGTTGTCTGTTAGGCTCTTCTCTGAATTTACTTTCTTACTCTTTATTTATTTATCTGGTTTAGTAAAATGCTATATACTGTATACCCTGCCATTCTTTCTTAAACTCTGTAAAACGCCTTGAGCATGGGGAAGTTGCTATATAAATAAAATGTATTATTATTATTATTATTATTAAAACCATGTGTAAAGCTTTGCGTGTTCCCAGGAGCACAGTGACCTCAGCAATTTTAAAATGGCAGAAGTCTGGTTAAAAAAAAAACAGCACTCTTCCTAGAGATGGTTGTTTGGCCAAGCTAAGTAACAGAGTAAAAAATAACCTTGGTCAGGGAGATGACCAAGAACCAAATGGTCACTTTAACAGAGCTTCAGAAGTCCTTTACTGAGATGGGGGAACCTGTCGAAAGTACAACCATCTCAGCAGCACTACATCAATTAGGCATTTATGGCAGAATGGCTAAATGGATACCACACTTGGGTAAAAGGCATATTACAGTTTAAAGGACTCTGACAGGAGGAGGGAAAAGATTCTCTAGTCTGAGGAGACAAAAATTGAAATCCATTAGTAGAACTTCAAGCACTTTGTCTGGCAAGCACCAGGCATTCCTCTTCATCTGCCTTATACCATCCTTATGTTGAATTATGGTGGTGGTGGCATTATGCATAATGGGTGCTTCTCAGTGTCAGGAAAAAAACAACTGGTCAGAGGGAAGAATGAATACAGGCAAATGCATAGAGGTCCAGACTATATTATATTATATTATATTATATTATATTATATTATATTATATTATATTATATTATATTATATTATATTATATTATATTATATCTATACTAATAAACGGCAAAGCCCTCACTGACTCACTGACTCACTGACTGACTGACTGACTGACTGACTGACTCATCACTAATTCTCCAACTTCCCGTGTAGGTAGAAGGCTGAAATTTGGCAGGCTCATTCCTTACAGCTTCCTTACAAAAGTTGGGCAGGTTTCATTTCGAAATTCTACGCGTAATGGTCATAACTGGAAGTTGTTTTTCTCCATTTACTGTAATGGAGTTCAGCGGGAGGGGCGGAGTTTCGTATGACATCATCACGCCTCTCACGTAATCACGCATTACGTAGAAAGCCAGGAAGAGCTACAAAACGCGCTTTAGAAAACATGCATTATATAATTAAGAAGGCAGCGAAACAATTAGAAGCGAGCGACTGACATATAAAACCATATTCAGCGGCTCACGTGAACTGACGCAGTGCGCAGACAAAAAGTAACAGTTCCAAAGAGTGCTGAACAAAAACCTAATTACACTGCTACGCTCAAATAGATAAATTACACGCAGTGGCGCGATGGTAAAGCATTCGCCTGTAGCGCCCACGTCCGAGGTTCGATTCCTGAGAGGGGATGCACTAAGTATGTACGCGCGCTTCTCGATTTATTTTAACCTCACATCCCCTTAGTTTGAGACGTATGAAAACGCATGCGGTTAACGCAGAAAGACAGAGCACCTATTCACCTATTGAAGCTTCATGAATAATGGATACTTTATTCGCGATCAATGATTGTTTTGGTAAAGCCATACTCAGTGTATTCATTAGATGAACGGTAAAAAAGTAAGAGCGAGGGGACGGTAACTTACTGAAGCACACAAGCAAAACCACAATAGCACGCAGGCTCGATGTACTGACTTGCGCGATCACATTCCAAAAAATATTTCTTTTCAAGTTCTATTTAGTCCATATGAGTCAAACTCAAGGCCCACGGGCCACATCCGGCCCGGCGTGTAATTATATCCGGCCCGCGAGATCATTTTATATACTGTATTATTGTTATTAATGGCCCGGGTATATGAAGCGCTGGTAACACAATAAACTACAGATCCCATAATGCAGCGCTTCAGCTGCCTTGCCGAACACTTACCGCGTGGCTGCAAGTTATTGCGAAGCTAGCCCACACGATGCCGAAGAGAAAAGTTGATTCTGAAAATAGAGCCTTTAAAAACCGATGGGAGGCTGAGTATATGTTTACTGACATTGCCGGTAAACCCGTGTGTCTCATTTGTGGAGCTAATGTGGCTGTAATTACAGAATTTAATCTTTACAACGACTGACAAACACAGAATGTAACTTGAACACAACACATCGTACAAATACGACCCTGATTGAAACAAATAATGATAATCGAATCCTTGATCACAGCAACACTCACAAAGCAATTACTGTATATTGACAATCATGTTAACGTTATTTTTAAAATGTTCCCTTTTCTTTTCCATAGCTTCTTTAACACACTACGTCTCCGCTGCGAATATATATATATATCCCGATCTACATACTCTCAAATAAATAAGCCACACACCGTGGCGTAATTGTAGAGGCTTCGCCTCTATCGCCTACATCCGAGGTTTGATTCCCGAGAGGGGATGTACTGAGTATGTACGCGTGCTTCTCGGTTCATTTTAACCTCGCATTTCCTTGGTTTGAGACGTATGAAAAAATATGCAGTTAATGCAGAATCATGTTACGTTATTTTTAAAATCTTTCCTATTCTTAGCACAAGCACAGCTGAGAAGCTACGATGCATGTACTCCATAACAAAAAATAACGCATTTAATCACATTTTCAATTCCAAGCAAAGGGGAACTTTTGTCAATGCATGATTTCCTGGTACATCGATTACACTGATGCACACATCACAGCTACAAAAATGTTACACTCGGAATGAAGCGCGTTCCTGATCGGAGGAAAATTTAATTTCAAAAAACTACGCGAGTGAAGCCTTGATAAAAGCATGGTTTTGTGCACAGTGAAAACCAAGCAAAATTAGATGCATTACAGAAAGCGGACTTTGTGGCTCTTACTGGGGATCATTGGACTTCCGTGACCGTTAGTAATTCTAATTACATCTAATTACAAAATGTTCAATGATCACACTGTTTTAGCCTAATGTACAAAATAATTTTGGCTAAGGTTACTCAGAGTTTAAAGATTAAGTTGGTCAAATTACCTTTTATGTTTCTGACTTATTTTTTTAAGAAGAAAAATTGCACTTTATGTTGAAATTTTGGTTATTATTATTTAAAGACAATACCATTCTGAAAATGTACTTAAAGTACTTAAACTACCACTTTATTTTTAAGTCTGCCCAATTTTAACCAGGGAGGATATTTTTGTTTCTGTTTTGAATTCAAATGCAGTTTAAAAGCATTTTTTTTTCAGAAATTAAAAGAGCTTGAGTTTACAATATTCATGTCCATGTCTATTATTTGATTCTGTCGCCCACTAAAACCCTTTTAAATTAAAAAAACACATTTGCGATTTGGGGCAAATTTATGTGTGCGATCAGAGCCGATCCTGGCGACGGGCAAAAACGTGCCCTGCACGTGGGCGGCCAAACTCAAAGGCGGCCGTTGAGGAGACGTGCAGCAGCCGGCGACGCTGCGACCGGCGGCTGTCCGCCTTTGAATTTTAAAGTCTGAGGGCGGCCGACAACTATAGCAGCGGCGGCGTTTGCAGTGAGCAAACTTTGACAAAGTTGCGTGTAGCGTGTATTGTAGTCGATGCGCTGATGCCTATTAGGGACTCCACATACATAGCGATTTGCTCGCGCGAGCGGGCGCAAAAGCCTTTGATGGTCGCCGGCTCATCGCACGCTCTGTCTGAACGGTTCCATTGCTTACCATGTGTTTACTACGCGCGACCAAAACTCTAAATGTGTGTAGTCCCTTAGTCAACGTTCAACTTGCATGTTTCATAGTTGCGTCGCGAAGGCGATAGATTTCATGTGAGACGCGTACGTTCCTCAACGGGATTGCGAGTCAAGAGAAGCGGCAAAAGATAGCGGGGCTGCGGCGATCTCTGAATTGACTGTTTGTCACTGTGTGCAGAGCTGCCTGTCGCTTAGAACGATTAAATAAGCCGGCTTTCTAATCTAGGCTGGTTTGGTTTGATTCTATTTGTTTGGACTACACAAAGGCTCAGGACTCGTGGTTCTACACAAACGTACGTTATGATTATGATATGTTGTTTCATTGAGAAAGTATTGTAACGTGCAGGCAATGCTTTCTAGCCTTGTCTGAGGGCGAAGGAGGACTGGAAGGGGAGGTTTCTAATTGAGAGGGGCGGACACACCTTGTGGGGGGTGTGTTGGGGGTTCCTGGTGGGTGCTGGGAGTGAGTGGATTTCCGGGAGTCAAGGAGATTGCCCCATTACTTTTGTATACGACCAATTTAACTAAAAATAAAACTGAAGAGGCCCTGACAGCTGCGAGTGCTCCTGTTATTATTTACCCAGAACGTGACATTGGTGTCAGAAGTGGAGATGGAATTGGAAGGAGCGACTGGAGGCGAGTTACTATGCGGGGATTTGAAAAGATCCGAGCCCAACGCTGGCACCCGGAGAAGAGTACAGACGGCGAGTAAGAAGAAGGTCAGTTTGGCAGCTGCTATAAATATGGAGCAGGATAGTGGGCTTGTTTCTCTAACGGAAGGAAGTGGAGTGTTCGGGGTGTCGGTGTCAACACCAAGAAGTTACCTGTTGAATCCTTCGGTAAGCGCACGTGGGCCAGCGTCGGTTTGTGATAGCCATGTGGGAGAAAAACGTGACATAGAAGGCAACCTTCCACAGTATCTGGGCGCAATGCAGTGGGAGGAGTTTCGGCGGAGCTTTGAACAGCTAGCAGTTACACAGAAATGGTCTGAAGAATATGGGGCAGGACAGCTGCTGGCTTGCGTGTCAGAGGGGGCGGTGTTTGCGTTAGCAGAAGCGCTGCGCAGTGGTTGCCGTGGCTACTCGAGACTGTTAAATCATTTAGAAGAATATGCAAATGAAAGAGAGAGAGAGTCAGTGAGAGAGAAGGAAGTGGCAACAAGCGCAAGGAGAACGTTCCAGCCTTTGGCTATGTTGCAGATGCCAGCGGTAAGCAAACCAACACTAAAACCAGGCCACTTTGATGGAAAAGGAGCATGGGAGGCGTACTATAGGCGCTTTTGTATGGTGGCCATGGCCAATAGATGGGATCCACAGGAACAAGCGGTGCAGCTGGCTGCTGCCCTAGAGGGCGATGCCCTGAATGCTCTGACGGACTTAGGAGAGGAGGAACTGCTTGAAGTTGGCGCCCTGGCGGCTGCATTGGAGCGACGATTCGGTCATGTAGAATCCATTCCGGGCATCAGACAGCAGTTGGGGGAGCGAACTCGTGATACAATAGAAAGTCTGGGCAAGTTTGCAGCAGAAATTCAGTCTTTGGTCAGAAGAGGCTACCCTTACTTTGAGCGGGCAGTCCAGGAGGAGTTGGCAAAGGAGGCTTTCATCCGGGGTCTCACACCCCAGTTATTGAGGCAACAGGTACGATTTTCCAAGCCAAGTACATTTGAAGAGGCATTGCAAATAGCACAAGAGGCTGAGCAGGTGCTATCAGAAGGATGCCAGGACCCCAGCCCCTTAGCTATGAGAAAATACACAATTCCAGTTAAACAGCAGGTTGTCCAGCATCAACACATGCAAGAAGACAAATCTTTGGCTGTGACAGCGTTGCCCTCGCAAGCACAACGGTCACCACGTTCAGTAAAACCACCCCTATGCTGGCATTGTGGCAGGGTGGGGCATCTGCAGCGCTTTTGTCCACACAAGGAAAAAAGTGAGCTTAAAACCATACAGCTACCTCAGGGAAACGACCAGGGACCCGTGTAGGAGGGACAGCACGGGCCCCACAGCATGTCCCATCACAAAGTAGTCCACAGGGGCAAGATGTGCAACCCCTGGTGCCTGTTGGCCGATTGGGTGAAGGGACATATTGCCATGTCCACACTTGGATAGGCAATCGTGTCTGTAAGGCCCTGATTGACACAGGATCGACTGCCACAATTGTTAGACCAGACTTACTACCAGAAGAAAAACAGTGGAAGGGTACAGGGGTAGCTTTGACAACCGCCACAGGTGAAACAGCACCCATGCTAGGTAGAACTCAGGTAGCTATTTGTATTGGTGGGCTTTGCTGGACATTGGAGGTCTGGGTGGCTAAGATTATGGACCCCTGTATCCTGGGTTTGGATTTTTTGGAGATGGCTGGAGTTAAAATTGATCTACAAAAGTGGACTTTGACATTCCAGGATGGAACAATTTCTGAACAGTGGTGATAGGAAGGGGAGGACCACCACCCAGGTGTCGAAACCAAATCAAACACCCATGTACAATCATACAGACACCACGAGTGTAGGTTTGAAGGTCATCCACAAACTATGGGAAAGGAATAAACAAGGATTGAATGTAGTTCAGCAGAGTCAACTGTGGGAGCTCCTGGAGGACTTCAGAGACCGTTTTGCAACCTCGCCAGAAGATGTTGGCTGCACACACTTAGTGCGACATTCCATACATACAGGCACTGCACCGCCCATTAGACAACGTCCTCGACGTATTCCCATGGCGAAACAGAAGGCTGCAGACAGCATTATAAGGGAAATGCAAGAGGCAGGTATTATTGAACCCTCTGAGTCCCCCTGGGTCTCACCAGTTGTCCTTGTACCAAAAAAAGATGGAAGTTGGCGCTTCTGTGTTGACTATCGAAGACTTAATGCTGTCACTGTAAAAGACTCCTATCCCTTGCCTCGTATTGATGAGTCTCTTGACTTAGTAGGGGGATCGTCTTGGTTCTCGTCCCTGGATTTAAAGAGTGGATACTGGCAGGTGGCCCTTGTACCTGAGGCGAGAGAGAAGACAGCTTTTACTACTGGCAAGGGCTTATGGCAATTTCAGACTATGCCTTTTGGACTTTGCAATGCACCAGCCACCTTCGAGAGACTGATGGAAAGAGTATTGGCTGACATACCGGGCATGCAATGCCTTGTCTATTTGGACGATCTGCTGGTGCATGGGAAGACTTTTAATGATGCTATAAGTAGTCTCCGGAATGTACTGACTAAACTTCGAGCAGCCAATCTCAAGCTCCACCCTGAAAAATGCCATTTGCTAAGGAGAGAAGTATCATTCCTTGGGCATCGAGTGAGTGGCAGGGGAATCGCCACCGAGGATAGCAAGGTAGAGGCAGTGCAGAGATGGTCCAAGCCACAAAACCAGCGACAAGTGGAAGAGTTTCTTGGGCTAGCTTCTTATTATCGCCGTTTTGTGCCTGGCTTTGCCACAATTGCAGCACCGTTGCACCGCCTGTTGCGTCAGGGTGAAGTTTTCCACTGGGCTGAAGAACAGCAGACTGCGTTCACAAATCTGAAGACAACTCTTTGTAATGCCCCAGTCCTGGCAGCACCAGATATAAATCTGCCATTTATACTTGATACAGATGCCAGTAACGTGGGGATTGGAGCTGTGCTGGCTCAGAGGCATCCGGAAGGGGAACGAGTTGTAGCCTACTATAGCCGGGCATTGAGTCGGCCAGAGATGAACTATTGTGTAACTCGCAGAGAACTATTGGGCATTGTGGATTCCATTCAGCACTTCCGGCATTACCTGTGTGGTCTACATTTTGTGATCCGCACAGACCATGCTGCTCTGCAATGGTTGCTTTCCTTCAGGGAACCTGAAGGCCAAGTAGCTCGATGGCTGGAGCGGCTTCAAGCATTCCACTTCACTGTGGAACATCGACCTGGAGAACAACATCGAAATGCGGATGCTCTGTCCCGAAGACCATGCTTAGGGGAAGAGTGTACACACTGTGACCGCCAGGAGAACAGAGTGGAAGGTGGTTCGACGTCTGCAAGCATACGTTGCCAAGAGTTAACTGTACCTGGAAGTGAAGAGGAATGGAGAAGCAGTCAAGAGGCTGATCCAGAATTGCAGCTGATCATCCAATGGTTGGAGGGGGGGCAGCGTCCTGCTTGGGCTGAGGTTTCAGCGGAGTCCACTGTAGTGAAAGGTCTGTGGTCTCAGTGGGGGAGTTTGTCCATCAACAGAAGAGTTCTGAAGCGGCAGTGGCGGAATCCTGTAACTGGTGAAGGAAGGTGGCAAGTGGTGGTACCTCGGGCACTTCAAGAAGAGGTATTATGAAGTATACACGGCACTCCTGGTGCTGGTCATTTTGGGGTCACGAAGACACTAAGGAGGTTACGCCAAGCTTTTTACTGGAGCCGGAGTCGGAGGGATGTAGAGGATTATTGTCGGCAATGTGATGCTTGTACTGCCAGGAAAGGTCCAGCAGGGCAGTCAACAGCACCACTGCAACAATATCAGGTGGGGGCACCTATGGAGAGGGTAGCTGTTGATATCCTTGGCCCTTTTCCACGTTCACTCAGGGGCAATCGTTATGTCTTGGTAGCAATTGACTATTTCACCAAGTGGCCTGAGGCTTACGCGCTACCAGACCAAGAGGCGGGGACTGTGGCCGAGGCCCTCATTGATGGATTTTTCAGTAGATTCGGGATGCCAGATGAATTACACTCGGACCAGGGCCGGAATTTTGAGGGTCAGGTATTTCAGCAGATGTGCCAGCGGATGGGCATCCGAAAGACCCGTACAACCCCTCTTCACCCACAGAGTGATGGGCTTGCGGAGAGGTTCATACAGACGCTTGCAACACAGTTGGCTCTTGCCACTTCCCAAGACCAGCATGACTGGGATCAGCAGCTGCCATTGGTACTCCTAGCCTTTCGGTCTGCAGTGCAGGAGTCTTCTGGCTGCACACCTGCCCTACTAATGTTGGGAAGAGAATTAAGAACTCCCACCGAACTTGCATTCGGGCTACCCCCTGATACTATGGCTGAAGTGTCTGGTCCTGAATATGCTCGCAAACTACAGATTCGCATGGAGTCTGTTCATGCCAGGGATCACCTTCATGTGGCAGGGACTCGTCAGAAGCGACAGTACGATCTGAGAGCTCGAGGCCAACCTTTTCAAGAGGGTGATCAGGTTTGGGTCTATGGGCCCAAACGGAAAAGAGGACGTTGCCCAAAATTGGACAGCTCCTGGGTAGGCCCTTGCCGGGTTCTGGAAAGGGTGGGAGAGGTCGTGTACTGGGTTCAACTGCCCTCGCCAGGGCGCCGCGTATTCCTCCACCAGGATCGTTTGGCTCCCTATCGTGGACGATGCTCTGACGTGGAGAGACAAATGGACTCATCACCATCACCAGCTTCTACTCAGGAGGGAAATCAAGGTCTAACCATTCCCATGGATGCTGCACAAAATTCGCAGACAGGCAGTAGTCCACTGAACCAACCTCTGCGAACACCCCGACCTCGTCGACAGCGATGCCTGCCAGCCCATCTGAAGGACTTTGTGATTCCTCGGGGACGAGGAGCTGAGGGGGAGGCTGTGTAACGTGCAGGCAATGCTTTCTAGCCTTGTCTGAGGGCGAAGGAG
>JANRMT010028174.1:133518456-133531889 GCA_026402145.1 Polypterus bichir lapradei
ATGACAAAACAATTACATTAACAATCATGTTACGTTATTTTTAAAATATTTCCTTTTCTTTTTCATAACTTCTTTAACACACTACTTCTCCGCTGCGAAGCGCGGGTATTCTGCTAGTTATATTATATTCCTTAGAATGGAGCCAAGGTTCACTTTTCACCATGGCTATAACCCAAAGCATACATCTAACCTAAGATTGGTTTTGGGATAGGTATGTAAGAGTCCAACCAAAGCCTAGACTTAAGCCCCATAGAATGCCTGGAGAGACCTGAAAATTGCAGTTTACAGATGCTTCCAATGCAATCTAATGGAACCTGGGAGAATCTGCTAGCTAGAATGTGACTAACTTCCCCAATCCAGGTGTACAAAGCTTATAGTAACTTACTCAAGAAGACTCAAAGTTTTAACTGCTGCCAAAGTGGCTTCTACAAAGTGCTGAATTAAGGGTCCGAATTCTTACATGACTGTGGTGGGTTGGCGCCCTGCCTGGGATTGGTTCCTGCCTTGCGCCCTGTGTTGGCTAGGATTGGCTCCAGCAGACCCCAATGACACTGGATGAATGGATACTTACATGAATGAGAGAGTTCAGTTTTTGATTTGAATGCATTTACAAACCTTTCTGAAAACATGTTTTTGTCATTATGGGTTATTAAGTATAAATTAATGAGCAAAACCAACAAATGTAGCCATTAAATCAGAAGAATAAAGTGTGCACAAAGTGAAGGCACCCTGAACACTTTTTGAATCTAAAGAATATAAATCTAATAAAGCAAAGATTTCAAATTAAAAAGAAAATGTTTCTCTATTTTAAAGATTATTTGTAGTTTATATATAAAGTCACCATGGCCTTCCATGCCTGAGATAAAGTATCCCAGACCTGTAGAGTGTTGAATCCATTAAGCATGAAGTTACACCTACAATTCAATAAAAGTCACAAACCAGCCACTCATTTAACATTTGAGGGCCTTCAAGGAATCAAGTTTCTATTGCATATCATCTCAGTTTAAGATATATGTAATGTAGCCTATAAAACAGTTTACGAGATGGGGTTAATTTGACAAAGATTTTGCAATTTCTACATCATATAACATTCTCAGAGGTGATTAATCCAATGTTGTGTTTATCCTTTTGCACTGGACACAAGCAAGTTTATGTACAACCTCAATTACTAATCAGTGTGCTACTTCAAATTTACTTTGAGTGAGGATATTTTAGCATTTACATTTTGTTAATTTTCGATTCCATAGCTGCACCTGACAGTGAAATAGATTCCCTGTACAAGTTAAGCAAGGAACACAGTTTTCAAATAGTGGTGAAACTCTGCAACACTAACTCACTTCTTTTTTTGCTTGAAGTTGCAGCAGGTAGGCCAAAGGATCTGCAGGACCATCAAAGTGATGAGTGCAAACAAGTTGAGAAAAATGTCACTTAAATTACCTAGAAATTAATACAAGAGGAAAGGGGATTCCTACACCTGGCCCTGTAATCCATTATGCATACAGTGAATAAGTGTGTACTCAGTATTTAGGATACATTAAAAATATTCTTACAGCTGTGTTATTAGCAGATAATAAGGATCCAGTATGCCACCAATGCTATAATTTATTGGCAAAGTGTCACAATGACCTGCTAGCCATTATGGTCCATTGCAGCCCACGATTTTAGTCTGAGATATCAACTGAGATTTATCTCTGCATTTTGTACCTCTCTCAAAAATGTTTTGTCTAAGAAAAGTGAACTGCAATTAACTATAAACCCTTGTCACACACGTGTGAATAGGAGGCAGCTGAAGGGCTTGGAGAAGAATGGTAATACATCTGCCTAGGGTGTGGTGGGGTGCACTGACGCTCTTTCTAAGTTCCCTGTAGACCTTTCCCGGGAAATCCCACCAGGAGCCACTGCCTCGACTCAGGACACGCCGGACGACATCACTTCCGGTCCCTGCCCCGAGGATGACATCACTTCCCCCAGACTTCCTAAAAAGCCTCACTCCTTTCCCCTGGAATTCAGTTCTGTTTTGGACTCTGTCTTGTAAACTTGACTCAAACTTAAACATTTACTTTTTGCAGCCAGGATACAGAATTATATGGATGGCTGCCCCAAACTTTTGCCATGTCTCATGTCTCTTCTTATCACATCCTCCACAACCAACAACTAAATATAGTACTAAAAATATAATTTTTATATCACTTGAATTGAAGTCTGATATCTATGAACACTCTTTCAGCTGAGTCAACTGCAACAAATTCAAAGTAGTGCACTAACAGGGGTTCAACTTGTGTTTAGTATACAGCTGAAGACTAAACTTGTGCTCTGTCTTAATTAAGCCCAGTTAGTTGCCACTGATGTTTTTCCGCAGCACTGTTTTAAACCAACTATTATCAATTGCATTGAAGCCTAAGGGGAAGCTGCTACTCTCTAGAGATGATCAAACTAGAGCACAGTATCTTAAACCATGGATTGAGACCCATTTTACTGTTACATTTAATGTGAATGGGTCACATGTGATTTGCGAAGTGGGTCGCAGGGAGTTTGCCGGATGTTCATTAAGCAATCGACATTGCTCTGACGGTGTACCTTAATCCACAAAACCTGCCTTCCCACTTTGACGATCACCAGTGATTCTCCAAATGAAACCCCCCGACATTCTGACAATATTCAAGGAATGGGCCTTGAAGTCAATAACTAGAGGACTCAATTAAACTTGCTTTCCGCATGGCTTGAGCAACTTAGGACCTTATTTCAGTAACTATGAATATATATACAGAGCAGAGTTGGGAGCATGCACTGATACAGCACGTTGCTGCACCCACCACACCATGAACCACCTCAAGGTCCCATATTAGGACCTAAGTGCAGCCATGCAAGGGGTGACACCTCAGCACCACACTAGTTCGAATAGAATGGAACAGTATGAGGTTTTTAACAGTGGCTGGACTGCCAATCCTGTCACCAAATGGATCTGAGGCTAAGGATCTGCGCAGGTATCCCGAAAGTTGCCAGTTCGAATCCCCGTCACTGCCAAAAGAGATCCTACTCTGCTGGGCCCTTGAGCAAGGCCCTTAACCTTCAATTGCTCCGGGGGCGCTGTACAATGGCTGACCCTGCGCTCTGACCCCAAGGGGTATGCAAAAACTAACAAATTCCTAATACAAGAAATTGTATAAGGCAAAATAAAGAACAAAAAAAAAAAAAAAACAGGTTTCCCCTGCATGTTGGATGACTTGCTTGCAGGGCTGGATGCAGGTTATCATCATACCCAGAATGGGACAACTGCAGGCTAAAGGAATTAACTTCTGGCACTTAGAGAATTCAGACCAGCAACCTTCTGATTGCTGAAGCAGATCCCTTGTCTCAGAGCCACCACTCCACCCACATTATGAATAGGCTCACAAATATTTTGGACACTGGCGCCCTGCTTGGGGTTTGTTTCCTGCCTTGTGCCCTGTATTGGCTGGGATTGGCTCCAGTGGCCCCCGTGACCCTGTGGTTAGGATATAGCGGGTTGGATAATGGATGGATGGATGGATATTTTGGACGTAATATCAGCACTAAATACTTAAAACATGCATTGGTCACTTGTAAAATTCTAGTAATATTAATTTAAAATTATATAATAGTCTTACAACTTACACTTGTTAATAAACGTCAATTAATAAACTTTAATGTTAGTTTAAAATTTACTGTAAATCTTTATTGGCTCAGAATGTTGCCCTATTGTTTGAAGAAAACAGAA
Organism: Polypterus bichir lapradei; assembly: GCA_026402145.1. Classification (NCBI taxonomy): domain Eukaryota; kingdom Metazoa; phylum Chordata; class Cladistia; order Polypteriformes; family Polypteridae; genus Polypterus; species Polypterus bichir. The sequence continues at coordinate 133,522,193 of JANRMT010028174.1, forward strand.
CTGAACAATATCATTATGTTGCTGTCAGCTGAATAGATTTGTTTTATGTATTTTATTGTGATGGGTCTCCATTGCAGGAGATAATAAAAAATGGCAGATAAAAAGAAAAATGTGTCCATTCTGGCAACTTAAAAGTGGTTATAATGATTATTCTTCAGACCACCATTTTCCCCCTGTTCAGTGGCTAAGGTAACTAATAACTATGTTGAAAAAGGCTTAAATAATGCATTTCATCATGGAAATGTTATCAACAAATCAATTATGAATCTTAATATTTTAAATGTTCAGATAATCATCAAGCTGTGTATTTTATATGGTATGTTTGACAACTCATGTCTGTCACTAGATTGGCACAAGAGTTTAAGAAGCAGTTAGCAATTATTAAGTGGGTCGGGGAGCACAGAGATTACAAAGGATTTAACATGCTAGTTTAGTTACAATGGGCCATGGAAAATGCTTGCAAATGAAAGATGGATCTTAAGATGGGGTTTATGATATTCTTAGTGTTATGATGGATAAAAAGAATGCAAGAAGATCAAACACTATATCCGAGGGTACCATCTGTAAACATTACTTCTTGAGGAAAGGTAAAGCACTGGTTTCTGCATATTTGAGTCAGATGTATTTAAAAAATTAGAGATTGTAAATTGTGGTTCTGTGTTACATGAAAACAGGTGTTATGAAAATATGAATATGAATATTGTTGAAGGCTGATAAAGCAGACTCTTAAACATAAACTTAGAGGTTCACATATATAAATAAATACAACTAAGAAACAAAGGAAGAGAAAAAAAGCTAGCCTGAGACAGAAAGCAGAAAATACGAAAAAATAAAAAATTATTTGCTGAAAAAACATCAAAGCTTATTTACTTGTTTAAAACAAAGGAGCAGATTAAAACCAGAGGATTTTATAACATCATCTTATAGTTGAGCAAGTCCAGTGTTGTATGATAGTTTGCTTTATTTCAAAAGAAGGCAGTGATAAATGTACAGAAGCCAGCATGAAGGTATTAGAAACTTGAAACAGGACAACCATATCCATAAATATAAGTGTCACAAGACCAATTTAGTAAGAACAAACTTAATTGGAAGGGATTAAATGGTGCCAGTGTCAATTTAACAGATGTGTTAAAATAAACAAAACTTAAATCACATTCTTATAGGTTAAATAGTTTTTCTACATGTTAGAGAAATAACCAAAGATCATAAAAGAATTCAGGGATGTTTGGATTTTAAAATCCAGTTATTGCATTCAGGATTGTGATGTCCCATGCCCTTGGCATCAAAACTCTGGGCATCTTGTAGTTTATAACTGAGAACCAGTTAATGTGATATTAAGATACAAACCATATATATATAAACTGTTTATTCCATTAAGTGTAAAAAGGAAAACACAGTTTGGTGTTAAGATATCAAAACAGTTCCAGTACAATGTCACTATAAAAATATTAAGTGCAAGAAAAAAGCAAAAATATAAAAGGAAAAATAGGCAAAAAACCCAAACAAAAGCAAATCTATACACAAAAAACAAAAGTAATCAGACAACTAGCTCACCACACCACCTGAGATTATGCTTCCACTTTATGGATTGATTGGAAGTCCAACTTCATACAGTGCAGTGGGGTGCACAAACTTAGAGGGGGTCAGGGGCAAAACTCTTGGGTACATTCTGAAAATTTAACTAAAGTCTATAATAAAACATTTTCCTGGGCTACAATATAACTATGCTTGATTCTGATTATTCTGATCATAGTAGTAACCCAGCCATTGTGTTCTTCTTCTTCTTTCAGTTGCTCCCGTTAGGGGTTGCCACAGCAGATCATCTTCTTCCATATCTTTCTGTCCTCTGCATCTTGTTCTGTTACACCCATCACCTGAATGTCCTCTCTCACCACATCCATAAACCTTCTCTTAGGCCTTCCTCTTTTCCTCTTCCCTGGCAGCTCTATCTTTAACATCCTTCTCCCAATATACTCAGCATCTCTCCTCTGCACATGTCCAAACCAGCACAATCTCGCCTCAATGGATTTGTCTCCAAACCGTCTGACCTGAGCTGACCCTCTAATGTACTCATTTCTAATCCTATCCACCCTTGTCACACCCAACGCAAATCTTAACATCTTTAACTCTGCCACCTCCAGCTCTGTTTCCTGCTTTCTGGTCAGTGCCACCATCTCCAACCCATATAACATAGTTGGTTTCACTACTGTCCTGTAGACCTTCCCTTTCACTCTTGCTGGTATCCATCTGTCAAAAATTACTCCTGACACTCTTCTCCATCCACTCCACCCTGCCCACACTCTCCTCTTCACCTCTCTTTAAAACTCTCCATTATTCTGTACTATTGATTCCAAGTATTTAAAGTCATCTCACCTTCACCAACTCTGCTCCCTGCATTCTCACCATTCCACTGCTCCCTCTCATTCACACACATGTATTCTGTCTTTGCCCTACTGACCTTCATTCCTCTTCTTTCTAGAACATATCTCCAGCTTTCCAGGGTCTCCTTATCTATTCTGTAGAAATCGCACACCCTTTTGACCTTCTGGATAACTTCCTGATGTGTTTGATTGGTCCAGTTTAAAAACACAGTGAGTGAGTGTCACAATTATTAAACTGCATGGAGGATATATTGTGTTTAAAATTTGTTTATTTAGTCTAATTAGGTAGATGAACACTTGAGAGTTTTTTTTCTTTTGGTTTAGCACTTGATGAACTGATTATTTTCTCCTGTTTTGGTAATTGTTGCACTGTTTAATTGAGTGGGTATTTTTTACATGATCTGTGTAGTTATTTTCACTATTTAATCCAGGTAGAGATTGGACAAAATCACACAGTCAATGAAAGAAAAAGGCTCTGAGCTCTAGAACAGAAGGCTACCAGAGGTACTTTGAGTAAAAGGTCAGTAAATGGGATGCAGTCAAAGAGGTTGGAGTGGCTGCATGAGAAATAACAACATGAACCCAACTTGCAGAGATTCATACCCTGTTCAGACTTCAAGCTAAAAACTATGGGGCAAGTGGTTAGCCACAATTAACAAAATACAAATAGCTGCGGGTTTATAGACTTTCATATGATTAATATACAAACTATTGTTCACTTGGTGCTTGAGCTAATTTTAATGTTTTTCAGTACTTTTACAAGATTTACGTGAAGTGTAAGACCTTCATATAACAATTATTTTCGGGTTATTTAACTTATTATGTTTCTCGTATGTCATAAAATAGCTGATAATAGTTTGGAGTGTGTTTGATAAAAATCAGGTATTTGATGTAAATAATAACTTTTGTACTCGAAACACCTGAATAATTAACATAAAGAATGCAACTTACTTATTCTCATTCAAAATTATCTTATGTTAACTTTTCAGTGAGTACCATTTATTCAATTGGTTAAAATCTAATATTGCACATATTACCTTCACAATCCAATCAAATTTAGTCTAATTGGGTGGAATTTGTCCCAGTCTAGCAAATTCATTTATCACTGGTTCAGCAGTGTGTGCATTGCCAGGTCCCCATCCTTTATTTTACGAAGGTAGCAAAGTTTATAGGATGCAACATTCAAAATAAAAGCTGTGCAGTTCAGCAGTAAAATATGAATATATATTTTCTCATAAGGGCATGTATTTACATTCAACAAAAAGAGCAGGGGTCTGCCCTGTGTAATACATCACCTTCTCTCCCAATAGAGCAAACAGAAGGCCGCTAGCAGACGAAGAGATGAAAAGATCACCTCTGTTTACTGCAGTGCCATTTTATCTGTCCAAAGGATTTCTAACACCAATCCCAACGAACGCTCCTTTGGTCACCACCGACATGTGTTTGATTCCACTGCTCAGAGAGTTCTGCTGACCTCCATGCAGGTAACCCTTCCATGCAGGAGAGGAATTTACATTTTTGTTTTTAAACATTGATGGCAAGAATAAAATAGAGTCACTTCTTTTATATAAACTGCTGTGACCTCGTGCTCTATCTGGCCATATTCTGTTTTATGATCACAATACCTCTTGAACAATTTTTATTTCTAAATTCTCCTAGTATGAAGATACCATGTAAAATTTTGAATAAGCATCATTATCTTTTTGGACTTATTTGGGACACTTTACTCTTAAATTGCTTCATTTAAAGAGAACATCATCATATTTTGTATATTAATGTTCTGATTCTGCGGTGGACTGGCGCCCTGCACGGGGTTTGTTTCCTGCCTTGCGCCCTGTGTTGGCTGGGATTGGTACCAGCAGACCCCTGTGACCCTGTAATTAGGATTAGCAGGTTGGATAATGGATGGATGGATGTTCTGACTGACTATATAACATTGTATTTTTGCAAATATGTCAGAACTTTCACAGTTTTTAGACTTATAAAATCAACTTGGTTTTCAACTATTTTTTTATATAGCATTAGTTTCAAATACATTTTTCCTGACATTTCACAGAATGTAGGGTAAGAGTTTAATATATACTATATTTTATGAAAATATTTTATGTCAGCATTTAAGCTGAATAAAGAACATGCAACAGTTATAAAAATACAGGTATAACAAAAATAATCAGGAAAATAAACTTTTTAAAAAATTGTTAAAAGTGTGCTGTGCTAAGAAGGTGCATTTTGAACTAAATTTTAAAAACTGATATGGCGCAGTAGGAGGAGGCTCACAGCTATGCCGATGTTTCAAAGGGGACAGTAGTTGTCAAAGTATTCCTGGAAAGTTCTGCTATAGGAAGCAAGTCAGACCAACTCTCCTCCCACGGTTTATTTGGAGGTTTAAGGGTTATAATAAGCCAATAGGGCACCCTACTGGAGATTTATTGCAGCTGCAAATATCACACAAGGTAATATATTTTTTAATATCTTTGTCTGTAGTTGTCCATCAAAACTGATGCTTGATTACTTCTTTTGTTCCCAAGATCCATGCATGACCTGTTAAAATAAGAATCATCACCTCAAACCAAAGCCTTCATAAACAAAGGTACAAAAATTAACCTTGAAGGGTTTCGGGAGTAGTGTCACGGTTACATTTATTTCCTGAACAATATCTTCATATATTTCAAGGTTTGTGAATGCAACTACTAGAAAATTATTTATTCTGGTTCAGTATTTTGTTTGTTCTTCTCAAATTACCTTGACAGTGCATTTGTCTTTTGATTCATATTGCCCGCTCTATAAGCGATGATGAAATTAAATCTACTAAAAATAACATCCATACTGGGCATTCAAACATTTAGCAGTTTTTGGGTAGATTAGGGTCTTATGATTCATGAATATCATATGTGGACATTCCATCCCATCAGTACTGGATTCACTGGATTCAAATGGTAGGTTTAAAGATTTTACAGCAGTGAATGTATGTTTAAGATTAGAAAAGTACAGAGCTGTTGTTGTCCAATGACAGTTTTCTTAGTGAGAGAAATAATAGGAGGAACTACAAAACTAAAATATTTAAAATACCTCCCATAATGGCAAATCCAATTAATCTCTGTACTTCTTTAGTTGGCATGGAGGGGTTCCAGCCCTGAATTTCCTTACTCTTTGTCTGGTCCATTTTTATCCCAGTTTAAAAGATTTTGTAAACAAAATTTTCATGATGCAACCCCCTCTTTCTGGCTGCTTCTTTGATGTTTTCTTCTCATACCCTTCTAGGTCTTTCCTTCAGTATTTTTCTTCATCCTTCATTTCAAATACCTTTTTGGCATATCTTGTCTTACTCATGCTTATTATATGTCCATACTATTGCAACTGATTTATTTCTATTTTTTCCACCAGTGGAATTCTTTCATATCTTATTCTATCTGTTGTTGTTTTACCTACCACTTGACTTCAATAATTTATTGGAACCGCTGTTATTTTAGATCTTTTGTTATCCAGTATTTCTCAAGATTCTGCAATGTATAATATAAATAGTTTTATACAGATGAATCTTCGCCTTTATACTTAACCAGTAACAGCGCACTGCACGATAGAGTGCAGTGATTATACTTGCCTTGAGCATTCATAGTTTTCATACTCTTTCTCTGTATGTTTAGCATTCGTTTGCTCAGATGTTGATGTGCTTGCTGCTTCCTGAGCAGTTCTTCTTTTTTACACCTTAGTGGCCCACTTCTCTTCTTTTGTTGGCATCTTTTCGCGTTAAAACTGTGTTTGTGTTGTAATTACTTAGTAAGTTTTCCTTAATTTTTCACTTGAGCTTGCACTTAAGTCTTCAATCTGCCTAAAGAATGATTTAAGATATGAAGAGGTAGAGGAAGTGATGGCGAAGGTGGTAGGGACATGAACGGCGCCCGTACACATGTGCTGCATGGTCGCCCTACTGGCCGCTGCCAAGTGTTGATTCTACAATAAAATAAAATAAAAATAAAAAGGGGAATAACCATGGAGGTCAATCATCACCCAGAAAGTGGATAGTAGACGTCACGTAGTATATGTGTACCAAATTTCAGGTCAATAGGTCAAATGGTTTGCAAACTACAGGTGATTTAAAATCCTGCACAGACAAACGGACAGCCATGGTAGAGTATTATACACAGTAAGAAGATTCTTTCTTCCCTATTAGGGTGTTGTTAATTTGACAATACACTTTATTTGCTTTGTTTATTCTAATTTCTTCATCTATTTTTCTTCACTTCTTATTACTCCCAGGTTTTCATATATTGACACATTTTCTAGTTGTTTTCCATCTATCTGTACCCACATTTACTGTTTCTCTGCTTTTTCTTCCCTTGTTAACTTTAATTGCCCTACTTTTCTCTACATTTATTACCTTTGATTTCTAGCTTCCATTCTTTTTCTTTGTAACTTTTACCCACTTGTTGCAATTAATGTTATGATATTAAAGATCATGGGCCAATACCATTTATAATTTATAGTATCCCAAGCTGGCATTTCTAATTTCTTTCTTGTCCATGTTAATTATTTAATCAAGCATATCACAAATAATAAAGGTCAGCGACTATCTTCCTGTTTGATATCCTTTCCCATATTCCATTGCTCTTACGTACTGTATGCCCATTTAATACAATTTCTATGCATTTTTGATTAATGCTGTTATTGATTCTTTTTAAATTTTCTGGCTCTTCCATTGCGTCTAGTGCTTCCCATATGTATCTTTGTGGTACTACATCAAATGCTGCTTTTAAATCTAGAAACATATATTTATTAATACTACTGATAAGAAACAAATTGCTCTATAGCTATTACAGTTTATTGAATCCTTCTTTTTATATATTGGTATAATATTTTTTCCCTATTCCTTTGTTCCATGCTTGCCAGAGGATTATCTTGAGATTCTTAACTACTGTTGCTCCTCCATACCAAAACATTACAGCTTTTATCCCATCTGTCCCAGTTGCTTTGCCATTTATTGTCTGTATCATTTGTTATTTCTTCTTCCATTATTCTTCCATGCTCTTCTACATCATATTCATTCATCCTCTTCTCCTTTATTAGATTTTTGTGTTATTCTACCTCTGCCTTCAACTCTCCTTTTAACATTTTTATGCTTCTCACTTTCTGCATTCAATTTCCCTTTACCTTTTTTGCTATATTCTAGAACTGGAGTTTGATTTTTGATATAATTGTCCACTATTTTCTTACCAAATTGTTTCCAGAACTTTTTTTTGATGATTTTACAGTCCCTGTGGTCTCTTCTTGCTTTTGTTTGTATACTGCACCGTCTTCCTCAATTTTTGTTCTCAGGATATTTTCTCCATGCCTCCCTTTTCTCTGTCACTTAGCTCTTTACGTCATCATTCCACAATTTAGCTCTTTTTTGCTCAGGGTCCTGTATGACTTTTTTTAACTCTGCAATTATCTGTAGTTATTTGTAATACTGTTTCCTTAATTTTTATCCAAAAGGTCCACTTTTCTTTCCTACTTTTTCCTTCTCTCTAGTTTTCCCTAAATTTTCTTTACGTCTATTTTCATATTCCTGTATTTTGTTGGTTTCTTCTAATGATTCTAATTTAATTCCTAAGTATTTTCTTATTTCAATCTTTCACTGGTTTCTTAATGTTCCAACTCGTTATTACCAATCTATGTTGGTACATAGCTCTGCTCCCTTGATTGCTTTGTCATCATATGTTGCATATCTCATGCTTCTTGTATAAGTAATGTATTCTGTAATGCTGTTATTATCCAGTTCTTCTGCATTGTACGTAGGTTTTTAGATTGTTATGTGACTAAACCAAGTGTTTTCAACAAGTGTCCGATTTGTCATACACCAGTCTAGCAGTCTTCATCCATTTTCGTTCACCTCTTCTTCCAAGCCATGTTCCCCCAATTGTTCCATGTTACCAATCTCTCTGGTTATCGAAATGAGTGTTCCAGTCTCCCATTACTATTATGTGCTAGACATTGGATTGCATTTTCTCTGAAGCCTACTGTAGATCTACATGAACTGCTTCCTTTTCATCTGCTGTATTGTTTTCTGTTAGTGCAGACATTTGTGTTAGTTCTATTTCCTTCTGTAGATTTAGCTCATCATAATTAATTTTAGATTTATAGGTTCTCATCTTGTTATGTTCTTTATCATCTCAATACTTATAAATTATCTCAACTCCTGCCACTCTTCTGCTTCTTATTGGAGATCCTGAAAATTTAAAAGTGTATCCTTTGTTTAGACATATTATTCCAATCCCTTTCATTTTATATTTCAGATATTCCTATTAATTGTGTCTTGCGCTTTTCTGTTCCTTCTATTATCTCTCTCCATATTCCAATTCTTAACATTTTATTTACCAGTGTTCATAATTAACTAGAACATCTGAATGAGATTTGTTTCATGTCTCTGAATTATTCTTACCCTGTGATTAGCCCAAAAGCAAAGGTCCCATTACCTCAGGACAACTGGCTGCTTATTATGAATATTCACAGCAATCCCGTTCCCAGGGCTTCTTCCAGCTGCCACCCGGACAACATGCTGTCTAGAAGTATGGACTCTTGAATAAAGAATTAAAAAATTAAGTTAAAGAATGTAATATAAGGAAATAACGATAAATATTTATTCATATATAGTACGTAATTCTACTGTATTATCGGGCATACCATCAACCCAGCCGTAGGGGGATGCAACCATTGTGTTATTTTGTGCTGGTCCCGAGCTGGGATAAGAAGGGAGGGTGACATCAGGAAGGGCACCTGGTGTAAAAATATTGCCAAATTAATATGCGGACAATACAGAAAGACGGATAGTTCTTTTCCGGGAAGGGAGGCCAGAGAATGGACTGGTGTCTCAACCAGGTTGGGAATTGATCCTTTGCCAGGAAGAGAGATCAGAATAATTGAATGACCAGGGCAGTTTGTCTTTTCGGAGTATATGCTCCCCTGACATGTTAAAGGGCAGCGCTCCAATGTCATTACTCCCAGTAACTTGCCTGTGGGGCATATTGGGATTTATGGTCCCAATTGTCAGCCTTGCTGCCTGCCATCGGTGCTACTAGGAGGAGCTACAGGGATGAACTGTCCCTACGCTGTAGAAACTTCTGCCTGACCCAAAGTACCTCCTCTGGACCTTGTTCAAACTTCAGTAAGTACTTCCAAGGTCCAGCTTAAAAAGGAGCACTCCAGAGAAGGGAAGACAAAGAGAAAGAGAAAGGATTTACCATAATTATGGATATTAAGCTGAAACACCCCTCAAGGACCAGTAAAAGTATTTGGGAGAAAAATATATATATATATTATAGCACCGGCACTGTATGTAT
>JANRMT010028174.1:133541889-133578965 GCA_026402145.1 Polypterus bichir lapradei
TGTGTGTGTATATATGATGTAGATAGGTATGCATATATATATATATACACAACAATTACATTAACATAACTTCTTTAACACAGTACTTCTCCGCTGCGAAGCGCGGGTATTTTGCTATATAGATATATATATAGCTATATAGATATATATATAGAGATATAGAGATATAGATATATATATAGAGATATAGAGATATAGATATATATATAGAGATATAGAGATATAGATAGAGAGATAGAGAGATAGAGATAGAGATAGATATATATATATATAGATATGGGAACAACACTCATATCAATGACAAAACAATTACATTAACAATCATGTTACGTTATTTTTTAAATTTTTCCTTTTCTTTTTCATACCTTCTTTAACACACTACTTCTCCGCTGCGAAGCGCGGGTATTCTGCTAGTTAGAAATAAGATGCACATCACAAAGGGAGCAGCAGTTCTATGTCTAACTTGTTTCAGTTTACACCTGTGTGTTTTCATTGTGCACTGATACAGTATTCATCTGGTTTAATAAAATATTTGGAAGGAAACTGAAGAGAAAGAAAAGAAACAACTGGAAAGGAAAAGGTCTGTGACATAAGAATGACCTGACATTGCAGAATAAAAACCCTAACAAGCCATGATATTAAATAAGATCTGTTATTGGCAAGAATTGGTTTGTAATTAAGTAACTCAGTTAGAACAAAAACCCGTCACTCCAGAACCAATGTTGCTTACCACTTCTCAAGAGTATTAGTAATATTCAGATGTTTTTAGCAAACACAGATCATTAGAGTTACCTCTATGTCATACATGTGACTAAATCAGTAGAATTTCTATAAGAAGCACATTTCCCTAAAAAAAGTTTTATTTCTCCTCCAATTAAGGACAAAAACCATAACAATAGAGAAATTGTTGTTAAATACAATTACCCATGTGAATTAATTCTGTCGATGTTTAATCAAGTTATGAGTTCCACTGTCTTCACTTGACTAAATTTGATTTTTGCAGTATAATCTTACCAGAATTTACGCTTGACTGACTGAAATATTTTAGTCATTCATTAAGCTCATTTTTAGCAGTGTTTTTGATAAGGATGGCACAGTGGTAGTGTTGCTGTGTCACTGAAAGGAGACCAGAGTTCTCTGCATGTCTGTTTGGGTTTCCTCCAAGTGTTCCAGAGACATACAAGTTAAGAGAATTGGCCGTAGTGTATGTTTGGCGAGTGTGTGTGACTGGCATCCTGTCCAGGGTTTGTTCATGCCTTGTGCCCTAGGCTAGCTGTGATAGGCTCCAGCCTAACCTCTTACTGCAACTATGGTCTGGATTAAGCAGTTTGATCTTGATGATAAACGTATTTTTTCCTTCGGTTACATACACTGAGCATATTTGTGATGTGTTCTTCTTATGGAAGAATGATTTCTCTGTCAAGTTAAAGAAATATAAATTACATAAGTCTTCTGTTGTATTTCTAAGTAAGGAATTTTCACGTTCTGGATTGCAAATTGATATGATCATGTTTAACACTTTTTAAGAGTTAGAACAAATTGTCATAAGGTATGTTTCACTAGTTGCACTCTTAAAAAATTTGGTTGGTAATGAAGTCAGAGCTAAACTAATGTCTGAATCAAAAAAAAGCTGAGCAAAAATCAGAAGGCAAAAATACTGATTCGAAAAACACTAAAAACAAACAGCAGAGATCCTAGCCAAGATATGTGAAATATATTTGAATTAAACAGAAGCTTGGATACTACACATACTGCACTACCCTTTATATTCGACTAGCCAACCCGCGGCGTACCATACACCGCATAATCAGGCCGTTTTTTTAATGATTTTTAAGCACAGGAAGAAAATTAACATTTGAAAAATCGGTAATATAATAAATCAGCAAGAAAAGCAACATTGTAACAATGCACGGAACGAACCAACACACAATTGTCCGTGACTGAAAACTGGCGGACCGCCATCGCGCCTTCTCCTCCCAGATGGAGGGATGGGGGTGGACGGCGCTCAGGCACGGAGGGTGGAATGGGAGGAGAGGAGAAGAACGTCCATTCCGCTCCCTCCATCATGCTAGTCTGCTGATTTCTCGTTCAGTATGCACTGCCTGCTCATGTGCCCACCTGCAACTCGTCACTTGAGTCGTTGTCGTCTTTGCACAGTCCAGATGCACCTGTGACTCACGTAGACTTTTCATTGATCTGTGCGGTTTTGGCTGCTTTTCTATATATAATCCACCAAGACACCCGACCACGGTAGTAGCGAGGTGGGAGGGGGGTGTGTACAAAGGGTAGGGACGTAATCAGTGGGAGCATATGAGTCGCACTTAGTGGGAATTCCACGGTTTGCAGCCCGAATGGGATTCAACGGCTTACCCATGCCTCTCTGCGCCGGGTAGACACACGCTCAATCTCATGCATAATTATTTATTGAATGCTAAACACTTCTGGAAAGACACGGTTGTCTAAAACAGGTTGGTGTTAGAATACAACAGTAAGTGAATGAAAAGATGTAACTCTGGAGAGAACAAAATACAACACAATAGTGAACCCGCGGCATAACAAACGCCGCATAATTATTTATTGATGGTTGAACACTTCTGGAAAAACACAGTTGTCTAAAAAGGGAGGGTTTGAGGATACAACAGAAGGTGAATGAAAAGATGGAACTCTGGAGAGAGCAACATATAATTGTCCGTGAGTGAAGACTGGTTTTGGCAGATACAGGCATATCTTTTTGAAAGTTTGTCCTTGTGCCTTATTAATTGTCATCGCAAATGCCAATCGAACAGGAAATTGTCTTCGGGTAAAAGTAAAAGGCAAATTTGAATCTGACGGGGTCATGCATATCCGGGGAATAAGGACAGTTTGTGAGGTTGCAGATGTGATAGTTTTACACTCCAGTACATTACGGTGAATGGTGCTAACAGACAGTCTAGTGCCATAACAAAGACCTTTTGCAGGCAGGAGGTTTCTGAGAAGCATGATGACGGATCCATTTTTAATTATGAGTTTATGTGGAGGCATGCCAGTAGGAGTAAGACTATTAAGAAATTCCTCGGTAAATAAAAGTTGATCTGCAGGATCATCTGTGACGATGGAGTCCACGCTCGTGAAAGTCACATCATTGTTAGGGATAAGTTTTAGCACTTCTTCATTAAGGTATAGCGAGTCTTCGTTGGTGACACTTAATATAGCTCGCGTGCTGAGTTGTTCCAGAGTGACAGTTGAGAAGTCGATGTCGCCATACAGTTGTTGAACGGAATCAGAAATTAAAGGAAAACAATGTGAAGGCAATGTCACAGGTGTTCCGTTTATCCCGTCTCCAACATCAAGGAGCCATTGTGCGAAATGTTGTTCTTCAGGAAGAGCTCTCATATTTGTTGTCAGTGTAAGAACACGCATGTGATGCCACAAAGGGTGCTTGTTAATGCAACTGGCGACAGTAAGCGAGCGGGAGCCACGCATAATGACGGGGAGAATTTGTCGGAAATTTCCACTCAATAGTATTCGCTTCGTCCCATATAATAACTTTGGATTGTAGAAGATGTTGAGCATGTGGTGAGGAAGGTTTGATGTTGCATGTGGAAGTAGTGGTGAACTTCAACGGTTTTAAAAACAGAATGGGCAGTTTGTCCACCCGGTAATGTTGCAGCTATTCCTGTAGATGCTACGGTTGTTGAAATGTCTCCCCTATCTCTGATGGTATGAATCAGGGTTTTGTACACAAAGGTTTTTCCTGTTCCTGCAGGACCATCCAAGAAGAAGCATCGGGGATGGGAATTGTTATATGCAGCGTGTAAAACAGTATCAACAGTGTGTTTCTGTTCTGTGTTGAGTTTGTTGTAGTGTTCTATAGTGTGTGAGTTTTCAGCCTGAGCATCGAAGGTGGGAGATGAATGACACAGTGGAGGAATGTCAGTGGGGGGAAGGTGTAATTTGTGCAGGTTGAAGCCATGTGGTTGCAGCATGTCATTAATGTCAGCGAGAGCATACATGCAAGCGGTGGTTGTGGAATATTTTGTGAGAAAGTCTTCGGAATGGGAGAGTTTATGCGTGTCCCAAAGGTGTGGAACGTTGTGTGGTTCACCGAAGACACAGATGAAAACAAACATTTCTTCCAAGAATCGTGGCATTCGTATCTGGGTGGTCGGTGAGTTTTTGCGTCCGGGCACATGGGCAGGCAATGTGAATGCCTAGAGAGCGAGGGTAGACATGGGCCGGTGAAAAAGGAGTGTTGGTGGGCAGGGAAACGTCTTCCATGTTCCTGCAGGAGCATCTAAGAAGACGCATGTTTGTCGTGGATGCGAATTGCTGTATGTAGCGTGTAAAACAGTTTGCTATGGTGCACGCGGTCGTGCGTCGTAACCGAAAACTTGGTTTTTAAAGACTGCTTACTTCATTGTGTTTTAACCTCAGTTGTAAAGGATTGTTTTAAGGATCTCATGGGATACCCCTCACAAACCGTTTTACACGCTGCATATGGCGATTCACCTCCGCGAGAAACATGCCTCTATGAACAGTCAACGTGGCTTGTGCATGTGGCCTGTACGATAGACGAATATAAATGACGCCATTTTTTCTGTGTCGTCGCGTCCGAGTTGGTGGGTGTGGCTCGGCGAGTTGTCGTCATATCTAATGGTCTTGGAGTTGGTGGCCGTGGCTCCTTCCTGCGTGCGCCATAGGTGTCTTACTTGTCGGCGGCTTAGTGAATCCACGCCCCTTCCGGTGTGCTTTCCATGGGTGTCTTGCCTTAACATGCCTTAAAAATATGAAATGATTGGTAAAAGAAACATTCAGTATCCCAACACCACCCACATCTGTAAAACAGGTGGAGAGATTAGTCAGATTTGCCAGCTATTTAAGGACGTCCATTAAAAAATTTTGTACTGTTATTGCTCCCATACATTCTCTTACTAAAAAAAGAAAAACATTGGACATCTGAAGCTAAAGATATTTTTCAGCAACTGTTTTTCAGGAATTATCTCTTTCCTGATCTTGCAACATCCAGATAGTACTTTTTCTTTTAAATTAGAAGTGGAAGCGTTGTGGCCATTTTTTTGTAGAGGTTTCCCGACTCTAGAAAACTACACCTGTGTGCCCTCTTCTCTAAGTTCCACTTAGAAAAAATTATGATGTAGTGAATGGGGAACTGTTGGCCATTGTTTAGCCCTTGAGGAGTGGTGCCTTTAGTTGGTAGGGAGGAAACAACCTCATATTTGTTGCCCATAAAACAATAAATATATTTTAAGACTGCTGTAAGACTCAATACTTGTCAGCCCTGCTGGTTTTAGTTTTTCTAACCGTTTTATCCTTGCCATATGTTACCAACATGGGAATAAAGATTCCTGGTGTTCATGTGACCATTGTGTCATCATGATACCAATTCTTTTTTTTTTAACATTTTAACCACCCCCTGTGTTTTCAAAACGTTTCTGCTAGATCCTATTGGCTCCTGCCATCTCCTGGTCTTTTTGTTTCGCTCAGAGGTTTTTCTAATCAGCTGCTCTCTGCCAGTCGACTTATAACAACTTCAGACAGGAGTTATGTTTTTTTGCTGCTGGCTGGAGTTGTTGTTTTCTTCTACCTCTTTAACAATTAATATATGTCATCAATTATATTCATAGACTCATATTGTTAGGATCCATTTACACCTGTTTAACTGTATATTTAACCTAATCTGTATTTATATGTGTATACATAATGTATTTGTTACAACACTGTGATCATGTACTCATTGACGAGTGCTATACAAAAATAAATTTCATTGAATTGGATGGGCTAATTAGGGACAATGTGGTAAAACGTATTCAGTGGTGGGCAGAACACCCACTTCTGAGACTGAAAGCTAAGGAAAATTAGCAACAAGTTTAAAGCTACCTCTAAAGGAATGTAACAACCAACTGAACCAGCAATGTCTGCAGCAAGAGCCTATCAGTATGCCCAGCTCTTGGGATTGACCTGGACCAGCCTCTGATACTTCCTAGTGTGGCAATGCCAAGGAGAGTCTTCTAGCCATACAGTACAAATGACTATGCACCTGAATCACCCTGCTCCTTAAATAAACAAAAAAGAGAAAAACTATAACTAGAAGAGAAGTCAACGTGTAGGGTGGGGATAGCAAAAAGACAGCCCATGTCCTTGAGAAGAACTGAAGACCGACCTTATTGTAAAATTTGTGGAAGGTTTTCTCACACTGTTTCCCCTCATCCTTAATTCTTCAGACATTACCTTGTGTCATGTCAGTTAAAAAGAAGCTTGGTCTTCAACCGTCTTCCATTCAAGACTGTCCTGCTCATTCATAGCTAGGCACATCCAGCCAAGGGAAGAGAACAAAATAAAATAATTTGAACAAATAAAAGAAAACAGTATCAACTCTATTTTAAGTCACTTCATTAGTCTTAACATAAACCTGAAGTGACATAAATATTATGTGAATTATGATTACTTGTGCTTTCAAAGGGAAGCTAACAAAATAGCAGCAAACTTCCTCTGTACCATGTTCATAAGTGTGCAATATAAAAAGCTATATTGTCTTCCTATTTGACTACTTATACCACCTGAAGTAATTTACTAAATTAAAATACGCAAAAGAGATATGTTTCCCTTTGCACATTAAAGAATTTTAGTTTGATTTATTTCAAGAAACCTTCCTTATTTTTCCTTTTTTATTTGTACTGTAGTTATGTTTATTTTTATACTTGTATTCACAACCAATAAAAAGTCATTCTTTTCTTGTCTTGAAATGTTTTAACTTGTAATAACATATAAGGAATGAACAACATTTTTCAGGAAGTATTTCATGGCTAGGAAATGATGAAAAAACCAATCAGTCTTGGTGAGATGGTTTCTGTATTTATTCATCATACTGAGACAAAGGTGAAATAAACTCAAATGAGTTTTTCACACTGTTGAAAAAGGCAACGAGCATCAAAATCACTAATTATACATTTTAGTGTATCACACCAAGATAATGTGCATGCATCCTACAAAATAAAAGGTTTCTGTTGACCATTGCCTAAGGATGTCCAGGAGATGTGTAATTATTTTTATTTGTTTGTTGCAAAAAGCAGAAATCATTGTGGAAATGTTGGTTGTACATCATGTAGGAAATGTTTAATAATGAATATTTTAACCTACCTATTTACTTTGAAGATTAAATGTTTCTATTTTTGCTAAGTGGAAGTTAGCTAGCCAGGGATCTAAAGCCTTGCTTACAATATTCAGTCAAACTGAGGACTGAAATTCAAATATGAATCCTTCCAAAATGTGATTTAAATATGGGATTTGCAATCACTATAATCTTCCGAAGCTTTCCATCTGTATATAATTAGTTTTCCATATTCATATGCACCTTTAGATATAAATCAAGGTATACAGTATCTCCTAAATGACAGACAGGCAGTCCCAGGTTGTTCAAGGCACTTTTCTCTATTAAACATTTCTCAACGTACCCTCTGTTGCTCTAAAAAACATTTTAATAGCCTGATGTCCTGGCTTTTGAAACGAACCGGGAGATGCATGCAAAAAGTAAAACAAAACAAGTAAAATATAAATTAAGCAACCGAAACCCAGACAAGAGGCAAGAACCAAAGTCAAAACCAGGCAAGACACGAGGATCAATTAGCAAACAGAGGTTTTTTTTTTGGTATTTAAATGATTCATCCGCAGATTGGATAAAGCTTAGTGCAAATGCTTGCCGTTTATCCCTTCATGCAAATGAACTTGAGGTCACGACCTTTGGAGATTACACCCCTATAAACGCTAATGACGGTTAAGCAAAATGGTGTCTCATTAAGAAAAAGTAATAGGTCCCTAAAATTCAGTCCTAATTATGACATCTGGGCTAATAAAGGGGCAGAAATCTGTAATATATTTCATTTGGAATAGTTCAAACTAAAGACACAACACCATAAATCCAGAGTTTATCACTGGAATCCCTGAAGCCTATGAAAAAACTTGTAATCCTGGGCCACCTTAAATTCCTTCGCACCTTTTGTATTGTAAATGTGTCGATCAGCACAAACAGCAAGCAGTCTGCTATGCCATTCTACCCCCACCCCCCACCGCAGGAGCTTATCTCGGGCAAAAAGTTCTCCCAGCTCAAGTTTCAAGTTTTTATCTGTGTGTGAGGTAGGTTTGAAGTTGTGTAGGGTAAATAATATATTGTTGTTTGGAACACATGCATTTCATGTGTGTTCCGTGCCTACAATAAGCTTGGTAAATGTAGGATGACAGGAAATGTGAGAAATGCAAGAAATGTTGAACACATACCTAAAACAAACGTTTTTCATGTTATAGTGCTAATGATAAAATTTTGGCATGAAGCGTATAATGTGCGAAGACTGAAGTCCAAATATCAAATTAAAGTTAGCCAATATCATCCTTTGTTGCTCACCATTTGTGAAATTTGCTCTTGGAATGCTAAAGCAGTTCTGCATTTTATTGTATAGGTAGATTGCATTATTTGCATACACAAGCATTCAGTAAATAGGAATAACAGGTAAAGATTCCTATTTAAAAATAATCATATTCTCAGTTTCACCACAGACTGTCAGTTTTCATTGTTGCTAAGTTTTCAATTTATATTATGAATTTAAACGACATGTAAATCTTACGGCAATGTCTTAGTGAGAAAAAAAAATATATGTAGAATCTCACCATCATCAAAAGGTACACGTTTAGAAATTAGACCACAGTATTAGCAATAACATAAGTATTTCTTACATAATTTTCTTTAAAGAAATTCTAAAAAAAATAAAGACTACTAATACAGTCTGCAGGTCCACCGGCAGAAATATTTGGGCCCCAGACAACTGGGTACGTGTGGGCCCCTCTGCCTTCCCCCAGGTCCCCACATGCCAAAACCTTCAAATACGTATACAAAAAAAATCAAGCGTGAAGGGGCTCCCTTCCGTTAGGGCCCCGGACCAGAGTCCCGTTTGTGCCCCCCGGCGGCAGGCCTGCGGCCTGATTCCTACTTATTTTCTGAAGTGGCACCCCTCAAGAGCATATTTTTCAGAGACAGTCTTGTAAACAAACGTTGCTATAACTCTACATTCTCAAATTGTGAATTATAGGTCCTAAATACTTTGCTGTCCACAGTCCTGTCTCCAGGTCTCAATATAGAGGTCTGGCAGTGATGATTCCTCACACGGCAAAGGGGGTGGCAGGGTGCAATTAACAACTTCGCTTTGGGCAGCAAAAATCCTAGAACCAGCTCTGGCATGCTTTATTTTGCAGTTAAACTGAGCTTGTAAAATTATGATATGTTAATAAATACATTTTCAAATATTATGTCTATGCATAACTAGATTATTCAATCTGTCCATCCATTTTCTAACCCTCCTTCCACTTCATGTAAAAGCTCAAAGGAGAATGGAGCCTATCCCATCAGCATCAGTTATAAGGCATTCACTCTGGATGTGGTGCCAGCCTACCATAAGACACATACCTATACACACACTCACTTCAGGCCAATTTAGAGTCACTAATTAAATGGACACACAAGGATGTAGAGGGGAAATGGAGCACCTGAGGAAAAACTAACATGAATACATTGGGATGCATTTTCTGATGCATGAATCTTTCAAATCAATTCATTGACTGAATGCTTCTGTCTAGAATTATAATTTGAAATATTACATAATGGGATTTAGCCAGAACTTTAAGTCAGAGACAATATCACACGTAATGACTACAGTTTCTGGATCTTTTTATCTTGAGGATGTCTTGAGGAAGGCTAGGAATCATTGGGGATGCCAAACTGTTTGACGTCTTTACAATTAACATTCTGCCTGTCAGTACCGGTGCAGTGGTGAGTTTAGCTACAGTCTTGGACTTTTTCCTTTTTCAGTTGTGTTGTGGTACGACAAACACAAAGCAATGGATAGATAAGCCTCTGTTTCGTACTTTCCTGCAGGTGGATTATATGTATTGTACTTGTAACTAAGTGCATACGCAAAAGCCTGTCCCAATAGGTTAAGACAAAATCAAACGGGATTTTTTTGTAATGAGTCATAGAGCAGATCACTTTGATTGAATTGCTGGAATGTCACGCTACAAAACTGACTGTCATGGCTGCACACGCAACTGTCCTCAACTTGCAAAGATTATGTGCATGAAAGCTATAACTAAAAATCTTTGGAAAAGTCGTGTAGTGTGATGCCAGCATTAGATAGAAGAAAATAAAGTCAGGAATTTCTAACCTAAATGTAACCATTTGTTTTTCATTTTCTGCTTCATTGGTAAACTATTTCACTTGTAATATTAACATATTTTTTATTGTCATAAAATTTAAATCAATTTCAAAATCTGAACTACACTACTACATCCCAAAGATGTGTATGTTAAATAGAGATTTTAAATTGGCCTAGTGTGGTGTGGTGTGGTGTGAGTGTGGGTGTGAGTGGGCTGTAATGAATTTGACCCTTTTGTCTAATACTACTATTATCAACTCCACCTCCTCTCAGGGTCCCCTGTGGTACAGTATGTCAGGAGTCAGTGGCAGTGTGTGGTTTTTTATTTTATTATAAAAACAGTGTGGCTTTGGATTTGTGGGCATGGGTGTAGCTGTGGAGTGTTCAGAGGGGAAATTGGCTGATTGCTTGTTCACGTGCAAATGCGATCAAACCCAGCCATTCCTCATTGATGCTCTACAAGTTGTTAAAGAGGGCACCCACAAAGTATAAAAAGGATCTGAGTATGAAAGACAGGAGGATAAAGAGCAAAATCAAAAAAGTTGGGAAAGAACAAGTAGTATGATCTGGAGATTGTGCTGGTGTGGTGTAAGGGAGGCAAGGTGATTGGAAGGCCCCACAGAGAGCAAGAGGAATAGCACACCAGAGTAAAATCACTCTTGTTGAGGATCTTAAGGAGAAGAAGCAGCTGATGGCTTTGAGGGCCGTTTCATGTTGTAACAGCCACGCTTATGCTCGGATGAAGGCACGTTACACTGAAGTGAAGTTCAGACTTGGCCACACCTAACCGTAATTACACTTAAAGCATTTTTACACTCATAGTCCATTTTATTTGTTCTGAATCAAGATACATTTCATTACTTTGTTTCGATTTCAAGTTTGTTCGGTTGTGTTTCAAACTGTAAACTTTCAAAGCGAACTAAACATATCAATAAAAATCACATGGGCCAGTCATAGACTTCTTTCATTGGGCAGATATAGTTATTTCCCCAGGGAGAAAATATCATGATGGATATTTGTGCACCACTGCATTTTCCATAATTATTAACTGGAATGCACTACTAAGTTGATATGCTGAAGGACACGTTTCAAGCAGCCTGGTTTACAACAGAAGGCAAGCTCTACTGATGACATACACTGATGCACTTTAGTTTCATGACAGTAGACTTATCATTTACACTCCAGTAGCCACAATACGAACATAACCTCAATTTAGTTTATATCAAACTACATGTCTGCTGTTTTAACTTTTGTACATATTTGTTATCAACATTTATTTTGGAATACTTGATTATTTGCGCATTGACAGGATGCCCTACCATGTTCATGGATGAAGATTATCACTATGATTGGCATCTCACAGGGCACTGCCGTTCATTTCTTGCCGCCTTAGTATGTGTTGTGATCAACCTGACATTTACAAAGATTGAACAAACATAATTGACATTTTATGTAGCCCTACTACAATGTATTCTTGAGGATGCTGAGGAAAAATGGATCCAGGCTTTGGGTATCCAAGCCAGTGCTGGGAACAAAAGCTGATGAAGGAAGATCGCTCTTGCTGGCATCTTTGCTCTGCTGAGAAGACCCAGGTGGTGAGCAGGAGAGATGGGAAAGACGCAGTGGAGCTCAGAGCACAGACAAGTAAGCTGATTTTTACTTTGTGATTTATTCTTGATTTTAATATAATCTTTTATAGATTATTTATTTTTTGAAGATTTGACTGCACTGCACGTTTTCTGGGCTAGTGCTTTGCACTAAACACTTTTTGCACTATGTGTTGTTGTTTGTGCCCTTATTGTCCTAGTCCAGTCTCAGTTAAGAATATCAATGTTCTGGGAGATGGAAGACACCCAGGGCTGTGGGCGCCCTTCGAATCACATTTCTGAACTGGATTAAGTGGGTTTTATGTTACAAAAATTTAAGAGAACATTCATACTGTAGGAGGAGTTTATTTGACCTAGAGGAATATCCATCTAGTCATTTTCTAAACCTGCACCTTTCATTACAGGATTGCAGACCACTGTTTTCAGTGTATCAGGTACAAAATGCTGGAAGGGGTGTGTATCTTCTCATACTGGACATCTAAGCTGGCTTTCTATGTTCTCTCCAGATGGATAATATACAGGATAGAAAGGAATTACAAACACCTAACCTCTGAGACTCTCTAGTACAGGAAATCCCTGTCTCTCAGGTGGAGTGACTTATCCAAATATCACATGCAAAAAACCTGAAGCATGACCACCGTCATTCCCTAAATGCAGAACTCCATATCCAAACTACATCCCTAGTAATGTCACTCCTCAAGGTACTCACATCTGGACCAATTTTGTGAGATCTGAAAAAAAAATCTGTGTTTAAAATTTTAAAACCCTGGAGATCTTTGTCTATGATTCTGTAACAAAAACAATTAGAAAGTGGAATTCAAGTGGCAGTTGGTAAACCCTCAAATTTGTTTTGAAAAAGACATTCATTAGATTTGCTGTGCGTAACTTTTTTTTTACACAACTAAAGTCTTCCACCTAAAACAAACATGTTGTTTGTATGGGGTGCCCACGTTTTCCAAATTATAAGGCGTGGTCTTTGTGAAAATAGATCAAACCGTTAAGGTTCAAGTCACTGTGCAGACTTTTCTCAAATTACAAAACAGGAATGCCTTTCATAAATTAGGATATTTTCATCCCTGTGTCATAGAAATAAGGAGACATGCTCTCCTGCTTTGGTCAGTCTGCCTTTCAGGTATGATTAAAGAAAGTCAGGCAAGGTTAAGCCTTTGGGAAACTCTTAGCTGCTGACTAAGCACAGCGTAATGCTTGTTTATGGGACTGCAAGAGCTCATTTTTCTCAAATGATATGCTGTCTGAAAAATCATTTCTGTAAGATAAGGAATGCAAGGTGCAGCCCAAAAGCTCTCAGGATGCTGGAGTCAAGGATTTGCAAGCTCATCAATCTGTGATGATTTTTTTTTCTTCTTTTATAGTTCATAATAGGTGGCGTCTTGTTAAAATTGAAGATATGATACAACCAGATAGCGGTCTTTCTCTTGACAGCCAGGCATATTAACTCGCTGTGTACTAGTTGGTGTATCTTTCCACTGTCTTCCAAGAAGAACAAAGAACCTGCTTGTGGTGTCATTAATACATGTATAGATATCTGGAACACCAGAAAAAGATGTCATATCTGGTGCAGGAAACGTCCCCCACTGCTGCTTCGGCCCCCATTAGGCAGGAGGGCCTCTAGACCCAAGGGCCACCTAATCAGACTTTCAGAAAGCCTGCTTCAATAATATATTTACTTTTTGAAAAAGAAAATATATTGTGCTTTTTTAGGCCAAACAAAAAAGTGAGAAAGTGGTGTTTTGTGCCACATGATGCTACAGCTAACGATGAAAATGAACTTAAATCATCAGCAGGAAGAGGAAATTGGTGCCATGCTACCAGTGTTATCAGCATTACTGTACATCAAGTAAATCAAGCATCATGGTAAGCCCAACAGTAGAAGCGTCTCGTCCTTCTCATCCCTGACCACTTCTTCCCTTTGATGACTACTTGCTTGTTAATAAAGATATCACCTGCCAGCCCACGACCCGGGAGACATGATGTATTGCCTTATTTCAACAGAAGTAAATAAATAATAACACTGGGTTCTCAAAAATGTCATTATTATGCTAACACAACAACAGTTTTCCCCCAAATTACAAATCAACCAAGCACAACATGGATTTACTTTAATTTGGTCTATGAGAAATCATTTATTTGAATACTTTCTGACTTCAGTGGTGAATCAGGTGGGTTTGAAATACAGCAGACTCCCCATTTACCGTTGTTCTAGGGGCCAATGCAAAATAAATTGCTAAATGGAGGAAATTGTTAATCATTTCTCAGGATCCTATTTATACAGGTCTGGGTTTGCTGTATTTAGGTTTTTTTTTTAATATTTTCTCTGCTGTTATTTTTATGATTAATAGTTAGAAATGTCTTGATGTGTTTTATTTATTTTGTAGAATTATTATTGCTGCTTTTGTCATTTCATATTGCTGCTCCATTTCATGAATGCCGGTGTGTTTTTGCTAACAACAGTGCCATTTTTAAAACACTAGAGCCTGATGTCCAAATACAGTTTGGTGCATATAACCTTGCGTTAGATTTTTGAATAGAAAAAGGGCTACTTTCAAACTGCAACTCAATTCCCAG
Source organism: Polypterus bichir lapradei (assembly GCA_026402145.1). NCBI lineage: Eukaryota > Metazoa > Chordata > Cladistia > Polypteriformes > Polypteridae > Polypterus > Polypterus bichir. Next base: position 133,556,276 of record JANRMT010028174.1, read on the forward strand.
ATTTTCACTTCCATGCAACACAGATCTGGGGCGTCATGTATAAACGGTGTGTATGCACAAAAATGTTGCGCACGGCCGTATTCACGCTTACATTGCGATGTATAAAAACTAAACTTAGCATAAAGCCATGCACATTTTTATGTCAGCTAAATGCTTGGCGTATGTAAGTTCTTTGCTCGGTTTTTTGAAAGTGGTGCCACCCAGCGTCAAAGCAGTGCTTTTGCTCCAGTGTGTTTTCCCTTTCATTTTTAGATCCACATCCCTGATGTGGCTTTATCAAATACACTGAAATTAACCGCATATTCTTTATTAGTTTAAGACATCTGATTGTAATTAACCTGTAATAATATAATGGTCCACGGAATGGCCAAACTATTCCAAATACAATAGTTGCTTTAAAATTGTTACTCTCACTGCACCTTCTTCTTCTTCTTTCTTTGCTCCTGCTAGGGGTTGCCACAGTAGATCATCTTTTTCCATATTACTCTCACTGCATGAGTTGGAGTATTTATATCACTGTACCTGAGTGTGGAATCACAGCTTTACAGCAGCTGATCGGAAAGAGAATTATTGGTATACAGCATCTAGCATATGCTGCCTCAGCCATGCGGTCTATTTGTACTGCTCCCATACGACAAACGCTTCAGAGCCTTTCCTGTATGGACCTTGCGGTTTAGAAACAGCTTCCCCCCATAAGCTCTAAATGCACTCAGTCAGTCCATTAAGTGCTCCTCATAAAACTGTTTGTACCTATAAGTAAAATTACCTCACTGTAAGCTTGCAAAACAGTTATAATATTCCACAACCTGTGCCACTTTATAAATTGCATATTTACATATGATGACCATATCATTTTAAGATGAAATGTAGCAAAATATGTTTATTACATTATACAGATAAAATGTTAACATCACTTAAATAATCTATATTGTTAATAATTAAACATGTGAGTACACAATGTCGCAGCGCTAGAAAGGAGCTGGTGCCCATTCAGGGATTGTTCCTGCCTCACGCTGTATTCTTGCTGGGGCTGGTGCGACACTGGAAGGATAGATGGATAGAATAATTAAACATTGTGACAGATAGGGGCGCTATCGCTCCCTTGAACCCTTGTCCAAGACTCCAGACACCAAGAAAAAGTCCAAACGTTGACTTTATTTTCACAGCACAGTGCACAAAGCACCCTCTCCTCCACAATACTCATTCAATTCACCAATACAATAACAATAAACACTTCACAACTCACAGACGCGTTGCCCTCCTACTACCCAGCTCAGCTTGCTGTCTGGGAGCTCCCACAATCCTTTTATATTCCCTGACCCGGAAGTGTTCCAATCCCCAGTCCATGTGATCTCCTATCACTTCCGGGTCAGATAAAAAGTCCTTTTCTTTACCCCAGAAGCACGTCATTCTCATTGTCCATGTGACTCGGACGTACTTCTGGGGCGTAAGGCAAATAACCATCGTTCCTCCCTGCAGTGTCTCCTAGTGGCCCCCATGGTATCCAGCAGGGCTGTGTATAAAAACTCCAATGTCCATGATGCCCTGCTGGTCTTCGGGGAACCTCCATACTGCAAGGAGGGCTCCACCTGGTGGCTTGGGGGTATTGGCCGGGATGAACGGCCGGCCATACACCACAGTACTCCTCCCCCAGCGACGAATTATAATTCGGAGCGGCCTGACCCGCGAGGGAAGTCTTTCTCCAAGAGGACGTTGAGCCTTGACTGATCCGTATTTCTTGTTCCTTGGAGAATCTAGGGGGAATATTAGTCCAATTCGACAGCTTGTCCCCCTTTCTCCAAGGACAGTTTCGCCAAATATGGCCCAGCCTTCGGCACCCATAGCACTGCCTCCGTCCTAGATAGATAGATAGATAGATAGATAGTCCTCCTGTTATTTTCCCCCTACGGGACTGAAAACAATTGGGAAAAGTTAGGACCGCCCCTTTTCTTGCTGGGAAGGAAACCCCCGCCACCTATAGCGGTTCTCTTTCACCTTTTTCTAATTTGTCAGGAGACCCCCGTTTTATTTTTGGGATCTCCTGTTTACTTTGGGGGTTTTCCACAGTCTGAGTCTCTTTATTTAATAAAAAGAGACCCTTTCCTGTCTGCACCCCTGTAGATTTATTAATTACACGGGTCGGGGTCTTTAGGACCGAATCACTCCGAGAGACAGCACCATTCAGCTGCTCCAGCTCGATCGGCCCTTCCCCCGGCCACTCTGTAAACATTTCGGCCTCTCTTGTAGGGCACGCATCCACTTGGCACCCGCTATGGATTAAATGTGGGCCCGTGTTACTCTGTGTCCCTATTTCATTATATACGGTACTGGCTTTACCTTTCGGATGGGCACCTCAGCCGTTTCTCCCAGATCCCTGACAATCTTCTCAATTGCTGCCAGCATCTGGAAAATACCTTGTACGGGCTCGATTAATTTTTCTAGTTCCTGTACGTCGAAAGAGTTAATTAATTCAGCCAGAGGTATGCTTACTTCCTCTTTCTTCATACCTACCGGCCAGGAGCCAATGAGCCCGTCCGCTGTCAGCACGTGCTCTGACGGGTCTCGCGGAGGCTTCTGGGAATTGGAGTTCTTTGGGCTTGAGGACCGAGTTGCCTTTTTTGACGGACTGCGGTCTGTTTTTATTAATTTGTTAGCAGCCCGATCAGCCCTTTCCCGGCCCTCCTTACCTTCTTGCGGGGTGAGCGGTGCTTTGCTCGCCTCCCCCTACCCCTTCGGAAAGTCCAAGTCCGTTTCTTTGGAAACAAAGTCGCAAACAGTGGGACGCGGACCTCCTCCTTCCCAGAAAACACTGGGGTTGATCTCGTGTCCCTCGCTGGCCATGCGGAAGTCCTCTTCCATGCTCTCTGGCTCGAACAGGAGTGTGCCATTGTCTTCTTCGGGACAGTCTCCTTTCTCCCGTGGAGCTTCCAGGTGATCATCTCCGAGGTACATGCACGGGATAAAGTGTGTTACTTTAAATGGATTATCTACGACATTCCCGGCACATACCTCAGAGCGATCATTGATCCCTGGATGTTTCTCCGGACTTGTGAGGCTGCTCCGTGACTCCTCCCGATTGTCGGCCATTACAAGCATGACTCTCCCACTGGCCATACTGCTCTGCTTGCCCTTCTTCTTCCCCATACCGGACTTGTTGAAGGTTGGTTCCGGCACTGTTGTTGCAGGTCCGTACGTCGTCTTCAGGGGGTTCTCTGTACACAGAAATTTTTGATACAGGTCCTCTGCAATAGACGCTAGAGAATCCTGACAACTACGCCACTGTAACAGATGGGGGTGCTATCACTCCCTTCAACCCTTGTCCAAGACTCCAGACACCAACAAAAAGTCCAAACGTTGACTTTATTTTCACAGCACAGTGCACAAAGCACCCTCTCCTCCACAATACTCATTCAATTCACCAATACAATAACAATAAACTCTCCACCACTCACAGACGCATTGCCCTCCTACCACCCGGCTCAGATCGCCGTCTGGGAGCTCCCACAATCCTTTTATATTCCCTGACCTGAAAGTGTTCCAATCCCCAGTCCATGTGATCTCCTTTCACTTCCGGGTCAGATAAAAAGTCCTTTTCTTTCCCCTTGTCCATGTGACTTGGACGTACTTCCGGGGCGTAAGGCAAATAACCATCGTTCCTCCCTGCAGCGTCTGTTTTAGAGATGTATGATAAGCAATAAAGCACACTGAGTCAAAACTTTTCAGAAAATATTTACACTGCTCTAACAATGACTGGAGTTTATTTTTTATTCTGTCCTCCTGGTCACCTGACCTTACCTTTATTTTTTACTTATTTTTTAATATTTTTGCCTAATGTTAATTGTTTTTCCTTTCTTGTAACTTTCTCTTTTTCATCTTGTAAAGCACTTTGAGCTACGTTGTTGAGTGAAAATGTATTATTTAAATAAATGTTATTTTTCATCCAAACTTTCCACATCGCACTTCCGGCTTCCTGTCCTTAGAGTCAGTTATTTCTGCATGCAGATCCAACAGTGTTAACTACACTCATACATACATGAAATAGTACAGAAACAAGCATCTGTCTATTAGTTTGTATCTGCCTACCAGAATTGTTTTATTAATTTTGTGAATGCAGGGCATAGTCACTATAGACATTTATACATATTCATATTAGAAATTAATTTTAACTGTAAAAAAATTAGATAAAATTAGGATTGAGTCTCTTTTAGCAGAAGTGTGAGTGTAGCATTAAAAGACTTGCGACTCTTCTGACAAGAGCTCAAAATAACATTAAATGTGAGAATCTTTCAATAAGGGGTCTCCAACTCCAGTCCTGGGGCCACATGTATAAACGGTGCGTATACACAGAAATGTTGCATACAAACGTTTCCACGTTCAAATCGCGATGTATAAAACCTAAACTTGGCGTAAAGCCACGCACATTTCCACGGTACCTCATACCCTGTCGTACGCAAGTTCTCCGCTCGGTTTTGCAGACTGGCGGCACCCAGTATCAAAGCAATGCTACTGTTCCTGTGTGATTTATCTTTCTTTTTCAGATCCACATCCCTGACGCGGCTTTATAAATACACTGAAATTAACCGCATATTGTTTATTAGTTTAATGCATCTGATTGTAATTAACCTGTAACAATATAATGGTCCACAGAATGGTCAAATTATTCTAAATACCATAGCTGCTTTATGCGTTGTTACTCTCACTGCACCTTCTTCTTCTTTCAGCTGCTCCCGTTAGGGGTTGCCACAGCGGATCATCTTTTTCCATATTACTCTCACTGCACCACTCGGAGCAGCTGATTGGAAAGAGAATTATCGGTATACAGCATCAAGCACACGCTGTCTCAGCCATGCTTCCTGTTTGAACTGCTTCTCACAAGACAAACGCTTCTAAACCTTTACTGTACGGACCTCGCGGTTCAGAAACAGTTTCATCCCAAGAGCTCTAAACGCAATCAGTCACTCCATCAACTGCTCCTTTTAGAACTGTTTGTACTTATAAGTACAATTACCTCACTGTAAACTTGCGATACAGTTATAATATTGCACAACCTGAGCCATTTTATAAAGCGTGTATTTACATACAGTATGATGACGATATAATTTTTAAGATGAAATGCAGCAAAATATGTTTATTATATTATACAGATAAAACTTTATTTAAATAATCTATATTGTTAATAATTAAAGGACACGGTGTCTCTACGCTGCCAAGGAGCTGCCGCTCCATTCACGGATTGTTCCTGCCTCGCACTTTATGCTTCACCGGGACTGGCATGAAGAATAGAGTAATTAAACATGTACTACGAAGATATTTCAATGTTCCTTAAAAGTTTTGAAGAATCGGCTTTATAAGCTTACAGATGGCTTAACGTCTATTACAGAGCTGATTGTGTGGTGATTATGTATTTGGAGAAAGAAAAGGAAGGACAGGAATTGGAGGTTAGTATGTTTGAAAGAGACAGCACTGCTGCAATAAATTATTTTATTGAAGGTCGTGCACAATCACTGCACCACCTTGTTCCCATGTTTAATAACATGCTTTAACTCCTATCATCATGAAAATATCACGTATAAATCTTAGTATTTTAGTTATTCAGAGAGCTGTAATATCATGAATGTAATGGATTCTGTGTCCTGTCGGAGGTAGAGAAAGCCGGTTTAAGAAGCAAGTAGTGATTCACACACATAGAACACATAGAAGATCAAATACAAAACAAAGCATTTAACGTGCTACTTTAGTTACGATGGAATTTGAGAAACTAGTATATTAAACGATTTTAAGATTAAGTTTATTATGTTCTACTTTAATGACTAAATAAACTACGTGATTAAAGTGGAAATTTCGAGATTAAAGTTTTGTGCTTTTTCCCCACTGTGTGCCTTTTTTTTTCTCTGTACCCTAATAAGCTTTCATATGACACTCAGACAGTGGGCTATGACTTACCTTTTCACGTCGACTTTGATATGCGACTTCTTTCTTATTTCAGGCACTGTGCAACTTTGTGAACTTGAGCTTTCGAGTTTCTCCGACACGCTATGTCACTCGATCAGCTTCCTTTTCTTGTTTATACCACTGTTTAAACCAACAAATAGTACGTTTTTCCTTGCCTCCACTTGGTATTCGCTGAAATTGTTCTATTTTTCCTTGTGGTTTTGCCATTGTCTTTTCACAGAACGCTGAGCTCAAGGGCTATTAATATTGATTTACATATTCAAAGAGGCGTAATTCTGGGAGGAGTTGGGGCGGTACAGCAGGCACATGCACGTGCATTACTTTTTATGCTGATCGGGATTTATGTTGCGGAAGAATGTGAAAGTTTGCGTACGCACAGATTCCTGCATCTGGATTTTTCTGTGCGTGCGCACATTCCCGCTTTTGTGCTTACGCCATGTTATAGTGTGAGTTCTACGCACGGTGTTATACATGAGGCCCCTGGAGAGCTACTGTGGCTGCAAGTTTTCATTGTAACTCTTTTCTTAATTAGTGACCCGTTTTTGCTGCTAATTTAACTATTTCCATTTATTTTAATTGACTTTTCTTGAGACTCTGACCGCTGAATTGATTCTTTTTTCCTTAAACGGCACCTAAACATAAATTTGATATGAAGTGAGCCAACAGATGACCAACCAACTTCTATTCATTCAGTTTCTTAATTTGAAGCCAATTCTCGTTGGTAATTAAATCCATTATTTAATTTCATGGTGCTCATTCTGCCATGTCAGACATTTCCAAAACTGTTGATTTTCTTTTTTAAGAGCGCTGTCAAGATGTTTTGTGGACCTGAGCAGATCAACATTACTGAGGCCTTCACCTTTCTTTATTTTTAGTTACTGTGTGATGGATGCAGGTTGTTGTTTATGTGTCGGTTTATTTTGTGTCTTAAAATTGTTTGGTTGCTAATTAAGGAAAAAAGAAATAATTAAAGGGCCTGAGTCTGAAGTTGTGCAGCAATTAAAATTAAGGCAAAGTGTTAATTAGCAGCAAAATCTGGTCATTAATTAAGAAAAGGGTTAGAATAAAAACTTGCAGCCACATTAGCTCTCCAGGACTGGAGTTGGAGACCCCTGGTTTAAATAATTGGAGAATTCAATAATTTTTTTTAAGGTGGGAACTGCACCTCTACGATTGTTTGGGAGAGCCACGAATTTAGCATTATGCCACTTTATTTCTGAAGAAAAGTGTTGGAAAAGCATATTGCTTTCTTAATTGAAAGTATTTTTTCTGATGTAACAGTTTTACTGTACTCATTATTAGTCACATTTGCAGCATTACACGGACTTTAAAATTCCATTGAGGTTACAAAGCACTAAAATAAGGCAACACTCATATAATTCAACATAAACCCTGCTCATCTTTTAATTTCTAAAACATTATGACTACAAAATGTAATAAAGTAATTATCATTGAGCTTGTTCAGAACCACAAGCAGTGGGTACAGGAAGAATATGAATACCAAATGATGGCTAAAACCTTGTGAAACACAATATAGCTGGAGCAATAGCTGTGCAAGGCTTATGAGCCATGGGGCTTTAGTGCCTTATGGGAATGATTCTCTTTCATGATATTATGCAATGGAAATGCAGAAAAGTCACCAAATGAAAGTATTGTGTAACTATCAGAGAAGGATGATATGGTATTGTAATATTTATTCAGATCCCATTGTGATGTTACTTTTGACAGCCTATAGGATATATCAAAAATAAAATGAACTAAAACATGTCTTAAGGGACCATGTCCCCTTAAGGTAAAAATACATTCAGAAATTCTAAATTCAACAGCTTCTCAGCCTAAAACATGCACTTTTATGATTAACACTGTAATCTAGTGCACACAGAGAGAAAAAACTTGTACTGTAGGCCCATGTTTATGTCAGAGATCTATAGTCCAGTTTAATTACTGGTATCTAGAGTTGGTTCCAGCCTTGTCTTTAATGCCATCAATATAAGCAGTTGCTCCTCCCGAGACCATGTGAATCAAATATTTTTTAAAGGAAAGTACAGAGAAAAGATTTTTGTAATGAATTCATAACCTTGGATCATGGATGTTTCACAACCCCAGCTTAACTAATGTGCTGATGATGTCATGTGGTGGGATTTTTGATGGTGAGTCTTTGACCACAGGTGGCCGAATCCTAGCAACCTAAACACAAAATGGTGTTAAACAAAAATATAACGATAAAATAAAGCTAAATGTTCCAGAATCAAATAGAACTGCAAAATCAAAGTGAAACTGAAACTAGAAAAAAATATAAAGAAAAATATATTGAGCTAAGCAAAAAATACAGTCAAAGAGAATTTTAAGATTTAGCTTAGCCATTTCCAAGCCTCTCACCTAGAGGCCCCATATTTATTTGTTTGACAGCACTACCAGCACACATGGGTTGGCTAATCACAGAGTTATTAATGTCAATTAGATGTGCCGTGCAAATTAACAAATGCATGGAAATACTGGGGTGTCTCAAAGAGATGTTTGAGAAGTAAACCTGTGCTGCCATCTTACAAGGTATTAATAAATCTTAGAAAACATATGAAATTCTTGTTACTTTTTTAATGTAACAAAGTTTACTTGTATTCATTCATATTTTGTATATACAGTATATTTATGATGATAAGCAAACAGATATGAAATTTGAGAAAAATTACTGAACTGGAAGTAATATTTTATTTAAATAACCATCCACATTTTTTGTATCATGGAAATATAAATGTGTACACAATATTAAAAACTGTGTTCAATATAATGCAAAGTCTTTCAATAACTATTATTAATTTTATTTTAATTTATACATCATCAGTTTAACAATAATGTGTAAACATTGAACATGCCATGTAAATATAAAGATGTAATGGGAACAATAACCTGCTACGTCCCCATTGTGTTCCTGGTAATACATTTAATTTTATGATATTTTCTTTTATTTCCACCATCATTATCATAATTTAATTTAGCTAAATGCAGTTTTATCTATAGCAATTTCTGGCAATAAATATTAAATAATACTAATAATTTTTCTATGTTTTTAGGTGATTATAACTCTTTTTACTTTGCACGTAATCTAGATAATGCATAAAATTCCAATTCCAATTCCAATTCCGATTTGACATCCCTAAGTGTGAAAATATCATCTATACTAATAAAAGGCAAAGCCCTCACTGACTGACTGACTCACTCACTCACTCACTCACTCACTCATCACTAATTCTCCAACTTCTCGTGTAGGTAGAAGGCTGAAATTTTGCAGGCTTATTCCTTACAGCTCACTTACAAAAGTTAAGCAGGTTTCATTTCGAAATTCTACACGTAACGGTCGATAACAGTCGACAACGCCCGCCATGTTGAACTTTCTTATTTATGGCACCATCTTCACTACATTTGGTAGGCGGCTTCCCTGCGCTAACCGAAACCGATGTATGTACTTATTTCGATGGTATGACGCCACTGTCGGCCGCCATATTGAACTTTCCAACGTCACTAATTTTCCAACTTCCCGTGTAGGTAGAAGGCTGACCCCATCTTCACGAAATTTGGTAGGTGGCTTCCCTGCGCTAACCAAAACCGATGTACGTACTTATTTCAGTGGTATGACGCCACTGTCGGCCGCCATATTGAATTTTCCAAACATCACTAATTCTTCAACTTCCCGTGTAGATAGAAGGCTGAAATTTGGCAGGGTCATTCCTTACAGCTTACTTACAAAAGTTAAGCAGGTTTCATTTCGAAATTCTACGCGTAACGGTCAACAATGTCCGCAATGCTGAACTTTCTTATTCATGGCCCCATCTTCACGAAATTTGGTAGGCGGCTTCCCTGTGCTAACCGAAACCAATGCACATACTTATTTTGGTGGTATGACGCCACTGTCAGCTGCCATATTGAACTTTCCAATGTCATTAATTCTCCAACTTCCCGTCTAGGTAGAAGGCTGAAATTTGGCAGGCTCATTCCTTACAGCTTACTTACAAAAGTTAAGCAGGTTTCATTTCGAAATTCTACACGTAACGGTCATAACGGTCAACAATGTCCGCCATGTTGAACTTTCTTATTTATGGCCCCATCTTCACGAAATTTGGTATGCGGATTCCCTGCGCTGACCAAAACCGACGTATGTACTTATTTCGATGGTATGACGCCACTGTCGGCCGCCATATTGAACTTTCCAACGTCACTAATTTTCCAACTTCCCGTGTAGGTAGAAGGCTGACCCCATCTTCAAGAAATTTGGTAGGTGGCTTCCCTACGTTAACCAAAACCGATGTACATACTTATTTCGGTGGTATGACGCCACTGTCGGCCGCCAAATTGAATTTTCCAAACATCACTAATTCTCCAACTTCCCGTGTAGGTAGAAGGCTGAAATTTGGCAGGCTCATTCCTTACAGATTACTTACAAAAGTTAAGCAGGTTTCATTTCGAAATTCTACGCGTAACAGTCATAATGGTCAACAGTGTCCACCATGTTGAAGTTTCTTATTTATGGCCCCATCTTCACGAAATTTGGTAGGTGGCTTCCCTGTGCTAACCAAAACCGATGTACGTACTTATTTCAGTGGTATGATGCCACTGTCGGCTGCCATATTGAAGTTTCCAACATCACTAATTCTCCAACTTCCCGTGTAGGTAGAAGGCTGAAATTTGGCAGGCTCATTCCTTACAACTTACTTACAAGAGTTAAGCAGGTTTCATTTTGAGATTCTACGCGTAACGGTCATATTGGTCAACATCGTCCGTCATGTTGAACTTTCTTATTCATGGCCCCATCTTCACGAAATTTGGTAGGCGGTTTCCCTGCGCTAACCGAAACCAATGTACGTACTTATTTCGGTGGTGTGACGCCACTGTCAGCTGCCATATTGAACTTTCCAACGTCACTAATTCTCCAACTTCCAGTGTAGGTAGAAGGCTGAAATTTGGTACTTATTTCGGTGATATGATGCCACTGTCGGCCGTCATATTGAACTTTTCAACGGTCTTTGTTACTTATGGGCCCATCTTCAAGAAATTTGGTACGCGGGTTCCCAACGCTAACTGAATCCTACTTACGTACATATATACGTCCATAGCCTGCAGCTCGGTCACCGTGTGAGGCGGCGTTGGGTCCCCCATCCCAACACCTCCCACGTTGTTGGCTGCCTGCCTATATAAGGCCGTCCGTCGCTCCAGTCTCTACATTCCCTTCCTTGCTTCGCCACGGTATTCATGTCTCCCTGCTGATAACTACAGTCTTTTTATTTAATCCACGGCTTCTCCGCTGTTTTATTGTTCATTTATTACGATTATAGTTATTGTGTAGATATTTTAGACTTACTTTACATTGTTCAGGTACCCATTTCCTTTATCATTCCAACCGTACCCCCATTAACATGTCTATCGAGGTGATCACCATTGATCAAAGAACTGTCACTTACCAAGTGTTTTCCATGCCCGGAGATGGCACCTGCCTTTTCCATTCTCTTTGTTACATATTGCACGGCCATATCAGGCTCACTCTTGATATCCGGAGGAACATTGTGTCTTATGTATTGAATGACTGGGACAGGTTCAAGGTGTGGACTGATGACGGTACAGGAGATAATTATACTACACAGGAGCACTAGAAGAGTGAAATGCTTAAGTGTACCGAAATGGCCAAATATTTTACACCTTTGGACAACCGCCAATGCCTCTTAAATATCTTAGATTCACAGGTGACGATTTCAGTAGTGGACACTTTGATGTTTAGAAATGTTTAAACTCTCAAAAGCTGGATGTGAAGTTATCAATGAAACTGGTTGTATACTTACAACGCTTGACAGATGCCGAATGTCTCTTCAACACAAGTCCTACAAATACTGTCGTAATTGAAAAAAACCATGAAACTCAAACCGATTATGACAGCAGCAATGTAAGCTGTGAGATTTGAAACAAGATTACTGTTCACATGGCCAACTGTACGTTGCATGCTCAAGAGTAAGCTCAGTGCACAGCTACAGCTTGGTCATGTTACAACCGGAGGGCCGAACTGAGAACATGGTATACAAAGAGATCCTTAACAAATAATTATTGGTATATTTTCCCTCAGTTTTAAAAAGGTTTAATTGTCTTCTTAATAAAAATTTTAAGGCAGTACTTCGCCGCTGCGAAGCGCGGGTATTTTGCTAGTTTTAATATAAAGTTTGATTGTAAATAGAGTTAAATGATTGTGTGATTTTATCAATTATTTATGATGAGAAATAAAGATATATGATATTTGAGAAATATTGTGCAACTGGAAGTGGTTCTGATGACCTTTTCCTTTATCTCAGTATACAAGAAAGTCGAGGGGAGCACACTCCTGATTTTTGTATATTGATACTATATAAACAACAGGGCCTCAACAATAATCTTTGATCAAAGCATTACTTTCTTACATGCCACTCTAAGACTAGGTTGCTGTTTTAATGTTCTCTTAATATCTACTGTACAGTACCGCCTGCACTTCAGAACAGGTAATCCAACTAAAGCTAAGAATATTTGGGTCCAGCCAGTACTTGGATGGGAGGCCATCTAGGAAAAGCTAGGGTGGCTGCTGGAATAGATATTGGTGAGGCCAGCAGGTTGTGCTTACCTTGTAGTCATTGTGTGTATCCCAATGCCCCAGTGTAGTGACAAGGACACTGTGCTGTAAAAATGGTGCCATGAGGACCTGACTGCCTGTGGTCATAAATGATCCCTGGACATCTTTCGTAAAGAGTAGGTTGTTTCCTGATGTCCTGAATAAATTGACCACCATGGCCTTGTCATTCTTACCCCCTAACCATCTATTGTCCCTTATTGGCTTGCTATCTCTATTACCTTTCATCACCTAATAACTAATGTTTGGTCAGCATACTGGTGCAAGAATGGCTTCTGTTGTTTCATCCAGAGGGATACTACAAATTGGTGGTGTTGATGTGGTTTTCAACTGTCTGTGTAAAGCACTTTAAGTAGGATAGAAAAGTGCTATAAAAATGCAACTGGTTAAATTATTATTGTTTTTATTATTACTATTAAATTATACTATGTAGCTGTGATAACGATATAGGTAGTATCTCTAAAGTAGAGATCAAATAAGTCCACAGTAACCTCTAGTTATTCCATGTTGGAATCAGAAAGCCAGCTCATTACAGGGTGATATTAAGATGGGGTTTAGTTCTGCGAAAAATAAATGGAAAGCAGGAGCCAACCATTAATGGGATTGCAGTCCTTCAACCAATACACTAACTATCCCAACAGCCTTCACTCAATATACAAAGTTAATTTAAACTCCCCAGTCAAACTAAAATACATGTTTTTAGGATACGGGAAAAAGTGTACACACACTTAAATCTGCACAAAAAAATGGTTGAGCAGGATTTTAAACCCAAACCTGTGTAGCTGTGAAGCAACAGTGCCACCATGCATACTGAATCAATGTTGCGTTTACAAATTCAAATAAGTAATAATTACTGAGAGGCATAGTTCTTGATGCCATTGTTAGACATTACTGAAGAAATTATAGTTTGATCAAAATGTACTTAATAATTACTGACTGATTACTTGAAAAATCCTTAAAGTTACTGTTTCATTTTAAACTCTGTTGTCTGCCTGAAAAGTTTCAGTGTGGTTATTCCAGTCACAGCACAGAAAAGCTTTACCTTGCATTTTTAATGATATTATATTATTCTTTTTTTCAGAAAATGCTAGTTATTAGACAGATACAGTGTCATTGTGACTTTTGATGCTATTAGAACATTGACACTATTGACATCACCATTCTTCTATTAAAACCCTATTTATTCTTACTTTGCAATTATTTTCAATTAATGCAGAAATATGTTGACAATACTCACAATAAGAGAAGCAAACAGGTCTAGTCTAGCCCATAGACCTAATCTTGGCCCCTTCCAGTTGTCCCTATATTTATTTTATGTTAGAACATTATAAAGTCGTATTTTTTGTTGGCAACAGAAAAATATATTCCATTAACTTAATTTCATTTGTTTATATACATTTTCTCATATTTACTAATTTCATATTTCCCATTTGCAAATTTAAGAGAATTTGGTACAATGAATATAAATCTTTCTTTTTCCCTATTGTGTTGTCTTCTTTTTTCTGTGTCTGACTGGTTGTAGAAGGATTATCCATTGACTAAGGTTAGCGTTACCCGATTGCGATTCTCACTGTGAACCAGCAATCTTCAAGGAGGCTCCTTTTATGCAACCCTTGCTTATTGCTCTATTTTTGTGTTTATTTATTGTCATAAATTTGATAAAAAGACACAAAAAGGTTTGGGGCAGCCACCCATATATTATTTTCCTGGCTGCAGAACTGAATGAATAATGGTTGTACAGGTTACAGTCCACAACAGAACTGATTTGCTGGCACAAATCAGCAAAGGAGAGCGGAGAAAGTGACGTCATCCTTGTGGCTGGAACCAGAAGTGGTGTCATTGGGGTCTGGACCGGAAGTGACATCATTTTTGGGGAAGGAACTGGAAGTGTTGTCATCGGGGCCAGGCGAAATTTCCCATAACTAGTCTGCCGAGAAGTGAGAGAAAGAGTTAGTGCACTCTGCCCCCACCGGTCTGGCGTGGAATCACTCTCATTCAGGCCCTTTGGCTGCCTCCTATGCGCACGTTTGTATTTATGTGTTGCAATTTTGTTCATTTTACTGTTATTTTTTGTATTTGTGCAAAAGTTGACCATAATGCCTTCATCATTTAAAAATTGTACTTATAATATGCCCTTTTCTGTATTTGCTTTTTCACATTATTACCACAAATTACTGTTAATGATGAAACCATCATGGAAAAACTCCACACTTTGTTTCTTTGACTGTCCTTTACTTTCCTTTATTTCAAATATATTAACATTCACATCAGTCTTTCTTCACAATGGGATGAAGGATGTCAGTTGCATGGCACCAAGTCTTGGTGCTTTGGGGGATATTATATGATGAAGAAATCCTTCTTCTTAATTACTTCCATGGCTTACCCAGAATTGCCTCCAAACATTCTTCTTGTGCCTCCAAATGCTTCTTAATTGTAGTTTCAAAGCTTTAACCATTGAAAAGGACTGTTGGGATTTATGGGAGAAGTGGTCTGGGTGAGGGCATCAGGGGCTGTTTACCGTGTGGTCTGTGTGTGAATCCCAATACCCAAATGCGTTCAGATAACATGTAAAACTGAGGTCCCGACTCCATGCATTCATAAAAGATCACAAGATCAAGGAAATCTTTGAGAATAATACCATCTTTATTTCAGTAAATTGCTGCCATGAGTTTAAGTTACATTCTCCAGCTGTAACCTCTGTTCTTAATCTTTTTTTTATTTATACATAATGATGCTCCATAGTAATTTTAAATTGTACGGAGGTTTTCAGCAATCAAAATTGAATCTTGGCTTGTTGGTAAATTGCAGGAGAAAACATTTAGTGAATTCTTCCATTTCATGCCCTTTAACAAAGTTTTAGTTTACCACCGTGATTTGCCTTCAACTAGCAGAAACTGTGCATAACATGTCACACGTAATTGGTGACAGTGCTGCCATCTGTTGACAGTTTAAAGCGGTGAAGGTGTTACTTTTCATTTGGCCCTCATTAATACTCTATGCCTGCCTTTAGTGTACCTCTGTAACCGTACTCTGTTATTCAGTCAAGACACAGCTATATTATCAGCATGTCCGGTATGATACAGATCTGTACATATTACATTTTCAAGACTTATCAAGGCCAGTCTAGCCTAGAAAGTCTATAAATTCTTTTATGTATTTGTTTCTCTCTCTTTTTTTGCGTGAATGCTAAAAAATTAACAATATGCTAAGGTAACAAAAATGATTCCCTTACTTCTTTCAGAATTAAATAGCAGTTTTACAACATTGCTGAACAAATGTAAAATGTTTAAGAACAGCAAACTAACAATGTACTTGGAAAATAACAGTACTTTACGGTAAGTATTCAGTGTTGCTGTGTGCTGCAAAACTAAAATAGCTAACCAGAAATCAAAACCTCTAGCATCTGCCTTTTCTGGCTGTCTAAAATAAAAACATAAACAAAACTTTTGAACTGCATATTCAATGCACTGATGACCTGGAGCATTAAGAGTCATTTATCTTCAAATTATCAGTTTCTGGCCAAGAGTACTAAAAGCGTTTTTACAAACAGTATAAGAAAGCTAAAAAGTCAGGATTTTTTTTTACATAATATTAAACGACTGGAAATAGTCAAACAATGTGAGATTCCAAGTAAAAAAATTGATTAAAAGTCTTTACTGTGTAACCAGCAGTTGTTTGTTTCAATAAAGTATTGTTGTAGTTTTAGCTTATTTTCCCAAGCTATATAAATTTAAACATAATGGCATTTTTTTTGGTAAACAATTTGTTTCTATGTACTTCAGCAATTTCTTCAACAATTTAATGCTTGCCCTGTAATGGAATGGTGCCCTGTCTAGGTCTATTCTTGCCAGGATCCGTTTATAGGATCTGATGCTCCTTCTAGGGTCAACCATCCCAAAACAAAAATAACAGATTATTATATGCAATCTGTTGTTTACTGTTATCCTTACTGAAATTTAACATTTGTTTATTTAGATTACAACTGTAGTTTAGTTTAGTAATAAGCTTAGTTTACAGCTGTATTTAATTATTTAAAATGTTTTATTTACTGTATGTCAACATTTGTTTACCTTTGTGATATACAGAATCAGATTCCCCTATAGAAAGCCCATACTGTATGTCCTTCTTCAAAGTCTTGGTGTAAAGTGTGCATGTTCTCCTCTTGTCTGTAACGGTTACCTCTGGATGCACTAATTTCCTCTCACAGTCAAAAAGCATGCAGGTTAGGTGGATTGGTGAAGATAAATTGACCCTGATTGATTTGTGTGTGTGTGTTCACCCAGCGATGGACGGTTGACCTGTCTAGGGATTGTTCGTCCCTTGCCTCCTATGCTTGCTGGATTAGGGTCCAACTGCTCCCCAAACCTGCTCAGGATTAAGGAGGCTTAGAAAATGGAAAGGTATTGTATGATTTTTATCATTGATTCTTAAAAATGAATGATGCTAAGTTAACATACAGTTAATTACTGCACCACTGTTCCCTATTCCAAGAACAGTGGATATTAGGCAGGAACCAATAATGAATGGATTTCACAATGTGTACACTAATATAAAGCAACATGCAAAATTCCAAGAAGTTAAAGATGATGGCCTGTCATGGTTGTGTCACTATTTTAATTGACATTATTTTACAATGGACTGGCACCCACCCAAGACTTGCTCTTGCCTTACTTCCAATGCTGCCTAAATGGACTCCAGCTACCAGTGACCCTGACATTGACTAAACAGATTCATTACCTGGATGGATGATTTATGGCTATTTCTGCTTTTTTGCTTTTTATATAGTACAAGAAGTTAAATATCTACATTATTAAATATTGTTTTAATACTTTTTTGCTATCTCAGTATTTATGAATGTGTACATTTCTTAGGTATAATTACACAGTCAAGGAAAGTTAGGTTATATATTTGTATGTTTATTTATTTATTTAGGTACTTTATAAAAAGGGCACAAAGGTTTAATATAACAGCTTAGTTTACCTTTACTGGTGAAAGCATCCCAAGAGAACATATCAATAATTGGATTCATGATTGCTCTGAATTTGACTCATTATAAAAATTTATATTGTGCTGTAAACTTATACTGTTTAGGTAAAGATGACAGAATTTGTAGGTAAGATTGTTACACTCATCAATTATGGTGCAGGAACAAATAAGATTTTAATTTATGTCATTAATGTAGCACAATATAGCATTATCAAACCAGTCCACTACAGAGCAAACTCACACTATACTCAATCAATTTGACAAATGAAAAATAAAACAATGTAGACATGGGGAGAATCACAAGTAATATTTTCTAAATTTTCAGCACATCTTTATCAAGAAACAATCAGGAAACTTCCACCACTAGGACAGTAGAAGAAAACCCAGCTGTAAATGGAATCGCAGGTATTTTTACAGAATTCAAAGGCAGAAAAACAGAAAGACTGGCAAACCATTGGGGAGAGCAAGACACAACTAACTTTAGTTAACATACATTGATGGGCAGTGCCTGTAGTTACTTAAATAAAACAAATGGCGAAATGAGTACATACAGTATATACTGTATTTACTCATGTACCACGTGCCCTCGTGTAAGACATGCACCCTAATTTTTACAAACAAAATCGCGAAAATCGTTTTGCCATGTGTACGACGCGCGTTGTGATTGTATAGGAAGTGTTTAGAGAGAGAGAGCGCGAGCGAGAGAGAGAGAGCGATTGTGCGAGATAGAGAGAGCGAGTATGCGAGCGAGAGAGAGAGAGAGAGCAAGAGCAAGCGAGCAAGACAGAGAGAGAGAGCGCCAGCAAGAGAGAGAGAGAGAGGGAGCGTGAGCAAGCGAGCAAGAGAGAGAGAGAGCACGAGCAAGCGAGCGAGCCCAAGCAGAAGAAGTAAACATTACAGAACTGCATTTCCTCGTGTATGACGCGCACCTGATTTTCTAATGCTAATTTTCAGGAAGAAATGTGTGCGTGGTACACGTGTAAATACGGTATATACTGACTTCAAATGCACAATTAACAAGACATTACAAGAGCACCACATCAGTCAATCTGATACTCCCTGCTTTCACAATATAGTACTCAAAAAAACTGAGGGAACACTTAATCATCACAGTCTAACACCAAGTCAGTTAAGCTTCAGGGATATCAGTCTGTCCAGCTTGGAAACAAAAGATTATGTATCAATGTCACCTGCTTTGGTGCAAATAAAAGTGACAACAGGTGCACTGGAAAGGCAAGAAACAGCAAGACAACACCCAAAAGGGAATGGTTTTACAGGTGGTGGCCACAGATAATTGCTCCCTCCTTATCCTTCCTGATTGATTCTTCTCTAGTTTTGCATTTTGCTTGTGTCCTTGTCACTACAGGTAGCATGAGGCAGTATCTGCTCCTCCTCCTCTTCCTCCTATGTCACAAGAGGGTTTGCTGTGTCTCAAAGCACAGTCTGATGAGCATGGAGAAGATACCAGGAGACAGACCGTTACACAAGGAGAGCTGGACATGGCTGTAGAAGGGCATCAACTCAGCAGCAGGTCTGGTATCTGCTCCTTTGTGTGAAGAGAAACAGGAGGAACACTGCCAGAGCCCTACATAATGACCTCTAAGCTGACTACTGGTGTGCATGTTGGAACGGCCGACCCCTTATCCAGCCGGCAGCTACACCTCCAAGACCTGTGGCCTGGATACATTACTGAGGTGAATCTTATAAAATCAAGCCGTACCTCAAATACAATTTTCCCCACAATTGACGGATTAAACATAGACACACAAAAGCACATATGTAAAATTAAGTGATTAATTATATTACATGAAATAATAACAAAAAATACAAATTTCACACACACACACACACAAAAAAAAAAAATATATATATATATATATATATATATATATATATATCTATACTAATAAACGGCAAAGCCCTCACTCACTCACTCACTGACTGACTGACTGACTGACTGACTGACTGACTCATCACTAATTCTCCAACTTCCCGTGTAGGTAGAAGGCTGAAATTTGGCAGGCTCATTCCTTACAGCTTCCTTACAAAAGTTGGGCAGGTTTCATTTCGAAATTCTACGCGTAATGGTCATAACTGGAAGTTGTTTTTCTCCATTTACTGTAATGGAGTTCAGCTGGAGCTGGAGTTTCGTATGACATCATCACGCCTCTCACGTAATCACGCATTACGTAGAAAGCCAGGAAGAGCTACAAAACGCGCTTTAGAAAACATGCATTATATAATTAAGAAGGCAGCGAAACAATTAGAAGCGAGCGACTGACATATAAAACCATATTCAGCGGCTCACGTGAACTGACGCAGTGCGCAGACAAAAAGTAACAGTTCCAAAGAGTGCTGAACAAAAAACCGAATTACACTGCTACGCTCAAATAGATAAACCACACGCTGTGGCGCGATAGTAAAGCATTCGCCTGTAGCGCCCACGTCCGAGGTTTGATTCCCGAGAGGGGATGCACTAAGTATGTACGCGCGCTTCTCGATTTATTTTAACCTCGCATCACCTTAGTTTGAGACGTATGAAAACGCATGCGGTTAACGCAGAAAGACAGAGCACCTATTCACCTATTGAAGCTTCATGAATAATGGATACTTTATTCGCGATCAATGATTGTTTTGGTAAAGCCATACTCAGTGTATTCATTAGATGAACGGTAAAAAAGTAAGAGCGAGGGGACGGTAACTTACTGAAGCACACAAGCAAAACCACAATAGCACGCGGGCTCGATGTACTGACTTGCGCGATCACATTCCAAAAAATATTTCTTTTCAAGTTCTATTTAGTCCATATGAGTCAAACTCAAGGCCCACGGGCCACATCCGGCCCGGCGTGTAATTATATCCGGCCCGCGAGATCATTTTATATACTGTATTATTGTTATTAATGGCCCGGGTATATGAAGCGCTGGTAACACAATAAACTACAGATCCCATAATGCAGCGCTTCAGCTGCCTTGCCGAACACTTACCGCGTTGCTGCAAGTTATTGTGAAGCTAGCCCACACGATGCCGAAGAGAAAAGTTGATTCTGAAAATAGAGCCTTTAAAAACCGATGGGAGGCTGAGTATATGTTTACTGACATTGCCGGTAAACCCGTGTGTCTCATTTGTGGAGCTAATGTGGCTGTAATTACAGAATTTAATCTTTACAACGACTGACAAACACAGAATGTAACTTGAACACAACACATCGTACAAATACAACCCTGATTGAAACAAATAATGATAATCGAATCCTTGATCACAGCAACACTCACAAAGCAATTACTGTATATTGACAATCATGTTACGTTATTTTTAAAATGTTCCCTTTTCTTTTTCATAGCTTCTTTAACACACTACGTCTCCGCTGCGAATATATATATATACCCCGATCTACATACTCTCAAATAGATAAGCCACACACCGTGGTGTAATTGTAATCCCGAGAGGGGATGTACTGAGTATGTACGCGTGCTTCTCGGTTCATTTTAACCTCGCATTTCCTTGGTTTGAGACATATGAAAAAATATGCGGTTAACGCAGAATCATGTTACGTTATTTTTAAAATCTTTCCTATTCTTAGCACAAGCACAGCTGAGAAGCTTCGATGCATGTACTCCATAACAAAAAATAACGCATTTAATCACATTTTCAATTCCAAGCAAAGGGGAACTTTTGTCAATGCATGATTTCCTGGTACATCGATTACACTGGTGCACACATCACAGCTACAAAAATGTTACACTCGGAATGAAGCGCGTTCCTGATCGGAGGAAAATTTAATTTAAAAAAACTACCCGAGCGAAGCCTTGATAAAAGCATGGTTTTGTGCACAACCAAGCAAAATTAGATGCATTACAGAAAGCGGACTTTGTGGCTCTTACTGGGGATCATTGGAGTTCCGTGACCGTTAGTAATTCTAATTACATCTAATTACAAAATGTTCAATGATCACACTGTTTTAGCCTAATGTACAAAATAATTTTGGCTAAGGTTACTCAGAGTTTAAAGATTAAGTTGGTCAAATTACCTTTTATGTTTCTGACTTATTTTTTTAAGAAGAAAAACTGCACTTTCTGTTGAAATTTTGGTTATTATTTAAAGACAATACCATTCTGAAAATGTACTTAAAGTACTTAAACTACCACTTTATTTTTAAGTCTGCCCAATTTTAACCAGGGAGGATATTTTTGTTTCTGTTTTGAATTCAAATGCAGTTTAAAAGCATTTTTTTTTCAGAAATTAAAAGAGCTTGAGTTTACAATATTCATGTCCATGTCTATTATTTGATTCTGTCGCCCACTAAAACCCTTTTAAATTAAAAAAACACATTTGCGATTTGGGGCAAATTTATGTGTGCGATCAGAGCCGATCCTGGCGACGGGCAAAAACGTGCCCTGCACGTGGGCGGCCAAACTCAAAGGCGGCCGTTGAGGAGACGTGCAGCAGCCGGCGACGCTGCGACCGGCGGCTGTCCGCCTTTGAATTTTAAAGTCTGAGGGCGGCCGACAACTATAGCAGCGGCGGCGTTTGCAGTGAGCAAACTTTGACAAAGTTGCGTGTAGCGTGTATTGTAGTCGATGCGCTGATGCCTATTAGGGACTCCACATACATAGCGATTTGCTCGCGCGAGCGGGCGCAAAAGCCTTTGATGGTTGCCGGCTCATCGCACGCTCTGTCTGAACGGTTCCATTGCTTACCATGTGTTTACTACGCGCGACCAAAACTCTAAATGTGTGTAGTCCCTTAGTCAACGTTCAACTTGCATGTTTCATAGTTGCGTCGCGAAGGCGATAGATTTCATGTGAGACGCGTACGTTCCTCAACGGGATTGCGAGTCAAGAGAAGCGGCAAAAGACAGCGGGGCTGCGGCGATCTCTGAATTGACTGTTTGTCACTGTGTGCAGAGCTGCCTGTCGCTTAGAACGATTAAATAAGCCGGCTTTCTAATCTAGGCTGGTTTGGTTTGGTTTGATTCTATTTGTTTGGACTACACAAAGGCTCAGGACTCGTGGTTCTACACAAACGTACGTTATGATTATGATATGTTGTTTCATTGAGAAAGTATTGTAACGTGCAGGCAATGCTTTCTAGCCTTGTCTGAGGGCGAAGGAG
>JANRMT010028174.1:133579365-133605578 GCA_026402145.1 Polypterus bichir lapradei
ATATATATATATATATATATATGTATATCCCTCCACCAAACTAACAACGTGACAACACCATATATACAATAACAAAACTCTCCCTTGTCCCAGTAACATATAACAAACACAAAACACGAATAAAGATAAATGGATACGGAAATGCCAATGATTGTGAATTTGAGTCCAAGTATAAAACTGTCCTGAATACGGATGACTGTTTGACAGATAAGTGATTTGTTTGAATTCCCGGAAAAATATGAAGCAACCTCACCATGAATCCTCGGTGGATGGTGGACAATGAAGTTCAACCCCGGGGTCTCTGAATCGATGTAAGTCCGGCAGAATGAAAACAAACAGGATCCCAAAGCGCGATATAGAAAAATAGCAGGTACTGACGATTCGTGGTAATGAATTGTGATCTCTGTCTTTCTCCTTCTCCATTCTCTGTTCCCTCCTGATTAGTTATATAGCGATGAGCTAGCTGTACTTGATTAATTGTAAACAGGTGCTTTCCATCTAGGGGCTGTGGTCTCCCTCCATTATCCGTCCCCTCTGTACTTACGAGTACGACATTCACTGACATACACATGATAGACAGCAAACGGGACGATGGAAAGAAAACGCACTCAGTACAAACATTGAAAACGCTATTGCTATGTAGCTCCGCTACAATGTTTCTGACCAAACTGTCAGACTCCATGAGGGTGGCATGAGGGCCCAACATCCTCCAGTGGGACCTTGCCATTGGCACAGTCCTTCACAGATGAGAGCAGGTTCACAATGAACACATCTGGAGATGCCATGGTAGACATTATGGAGTCTGCCACATCATCCAGCGTTGTGTTAATGATGGTCTGGGAAGGCATATCCTTAGAGGGTTGCACAGACTTCCACATGCTAGGCTATGGTACCCTAACTACTGTCAAGTTCCAGGATGAAATCCTCAGAGCCATTGTCAGACATTATGCTGGTGCAGTGGGCCCTGGGTTCCTCATGGTGCAGGACAATACTTGGCCTTATGTGGCCAGATTGTTTAGGCAGTTCCTGGATAATGAAGGCATTGATGCCATTGACTGGCTCACATGTTCTCCAGACCAATTGAGAACTTGTGTGTTGGTGAATCCGACGCAGCCAAGTAGCACAACAGAGTGTCCAAAAACTCACTGATTCCCTGATCCAGGTCTGAGAGGAGAACCCCTAGGACACCATCCACCATCTCATCGTGGGCATGTCCAGACATTGTTGAGAGTGCATATAGGCACTTAGGGACCACATTATGAGCTGCTGTGATGAAATTCATGCAAGTTGGATTGACTCAGCTCAACTCAGCTTTATTGTCATTCATCCATATACTTAGTATAGTGTATGGTTGAATGAAATTTTGTTCCTTACAGTCAGATGCATAAACAAATCAACAAACATAACATACACCATAACATTACCAAAACCAGCGCAACAATATAAAGCAAAAAAAACCAGCGCAGGCCTTTAAAGCTCAAGCAGTACACAATGTCCACAGTAAAATGCAGAGTGTAAATGCTATAGGGATATCGTGCTGGGTGATATCTAAGAGTTCAGAAGTCTGATAAATAATTATTTCTAGCTTTGTTTTATTATCGCAAGGATGATTCATAAAATCCTGAAGAATTATTTTCTTAATCTGAAACCATTTGCTGCTTCAAGTGGATGTATCTGTTAAGTTTTAAGACTTTTACATTCACCTGTGGTCCCATGTATCTTTTAACATCATTGTAAGCTAAGAACTAACAAGGAATTTAAAAAATTTCTTAAAAAAAACACTTTCAATTTAGAACACCATTTTATGTGGCAAATTATAACATATACACTATGATTGTAAAGAAATAAATTTGACTTAAAAATACTCAGTTTATCCTTTAAAAGATTTATGAATTAGTGCTACCCTGATCTAATGTCAATTCCAATTTATTTTAAACACAGGAGTATCAACATTGGAAAGAATACATTAATCTGAGAAGAAATTTTGAATTGAGGAGGGATTATGCCATTGGTTCTTTTTTTCAGCTGTCAATGTTGAGAACATTTGGAGACACATTGAGTAATCTGAGAGCCTGAGTTAAAAACTAGCAGCCTAGGGCTGACTGTAACTTGGAGCTGACTGAGGAGCAGAGCAACACGTGTCTGCTATCTCATAAAAAAAGGAGAATATTTACAGAATACCTGAAGAGTTTTATGAGCAATCCCAAACCACTAAACATGCTGTTAATGAGGAGCTTTCAGAGATGCCATTGGATTGTCCTAAAATAACATTTCCCCAGTCTTCCACTAGTGATCTCTTTAAATTAGCATTATGCCAGTAGATGGTGGTGTTGTCCTACCCAGGATTAATTCTTACAAGCATTTTACTTTCATATGTTATGGAGGCAATATTGTTTGAATGAAAAAAATGATTTGGGTTATCAACAGAAGAACAAATTTTGATATCCCTATAATATGTTTTCAGCATTTTTGGAAAAATGCATGACCATGTGTCCATGTTTCCTTGTTTTTGGTAAAAAGTATGTGGGTGCTGTAACTAAAGAACTGAATTATCTTAAGAGCTGATTTGTTTTTGAGTAAATACCAGCTATTCAGCTTCAGTTTTTTAAAATTCAACAGCCAACTTCCAAACCAAACCACTGCTCACAATCTTAAAAAAATCATACAAATTTTGGACATTGAAATAAATGTTATTTTTGAGTTCAATGTAAAGCTTTAACTTTCAGCTTTTCAAGCTTCTAAATGTAGTAGTCACAGTAGCAAAATTGCATTTACAATTTAAAGAAACAATTACATTTTAAGATTCAAGATTCATGAGTTTTATTCATCACACACACACAAAGAGAGAAATGAAAAGCTAGCCTACATCAAGACTGAGTAAAACAAAAGCAAACACACAACAGAATTAATAATAAAATTAAGAAAAGATAATAAAATTAACTGAATTAAATGAAATTAAGTTAAACTAGGTTAAAATTAAGTTAAAATCTGAAATGTGAAAAAGTTATAGAATTATAAAGTCACTGTGCAATAAGTTAAAGTGAGTGTGCTATGAGTTTTTGGTTTCAATGTTTGTTAGCATGTCAGAGTTCAGGATCCTGATGGCCTGAGGGTAAAAGCTCCTTGTGAGTCTTTCAGTTTTTGCCATTAGTCTACACAGCTGCTTGCCTGTGTTGAGTAGGCTGAAGAGTCTGTTGCTGGGGTGGGTAGAGCCCATACTTATTTTAATTGCCCTGGTCCTGCAGCACTTGGTGTAGTTATCCTGAAGAGGGGGCAGTGTGGACTTTAAGATGCATCTCTCCCTGCAGGGTTTTGCGATCTTGGGCTGAGCAATTCCCAAACCATAATGTGCAGGTCTGTGTTAGGTTGCTCTCTGTGTTGCCGATGTGAAAAGTTTTCAAAATAGGTGGGAAGAACTTGAGTTTCCTCATCCACCCTAGGTGGTAGAGGTACTGTCTTGCCTTCCTGACTTGAGTTCTTATGTGCTTGGATCCATGTCAGGTCCTCGGTGATGTACACACCCAGGTACTTGAAGCCGCTCACCCTTGCAGCAGCCACTAGCATCTTGGTCTTCTTGACATTCAGTGAGAGGTTATGAGCCTGGAACCACACTGCAAGGTTCTCTACCTTGTCCAGATAGGCCTCCTTGTGTTGGAAATGAGGTCTAAGACCACTGTGTCATCAGCAAACTTAAAAATGGTATTGGAGCTGTGCTTGGCCGTACAATCATGTGTGTAAAGGGAGTACAGCAGGAGACTCAGTACACAGCCTTGTGGAATTCCTGTGTTGACAATGATAGTGTTGGAGAAACAGTTCCCTGCTGTCACCACCTGAGGCCTTCTCTGATGGGAAATCCAACACTCAGTCACAGAGGGGGCTGTTCAGTCCCAGGTATTTAAGCTTTGTGGCCAATAAGTGGGGGACAATGGTGTTAAAGGGTGAACTGTAGTCTATAAACAACAATCTTACATGCATAATTCCCCTTATTGCTATCTACATGGGACAGAGAGATGTGTGTGGTATAGCGGGTCCACATCACAGATTGAAAAGGACAGTTTTTTTTAAATGATAATCTCTGCACTCACAGCTTAAAGAGGGGGTGTGGTAGTTCCTGGGCACATCTGTAATTGCTGCTCATCGCCACACCTGAGCCACATCCCCGTAATAAATGGGATAAGAGCAAGGCAGAATAGAAAAAAAGAAGAAGAGGCCAGAAGAAGAGAGGAGAGAACGGTAAAAGACTGGAAAGCGAGAGAGCAGAATTAGGGGTAGTGCAAGAGAATGGGCCAGCCAGTCAGCTGAGGAAAAGGAAGGTCAACATGGTTGGGGGTCCCGGATAGAGCAAGCGATTGGCACTAAAGGGATGGCTAAAACGGGGATTGGTAGAGAGAGGACTGCAGCGGCTGAAGTCTTGCTGCCTGAGTAAACCTAAAGGGAGCTGAAGAGGCTGGGAAGGAGCTGTGTCTGGCTGGTGTAGCCCCAATGACTACTGCAGGTTTTAATTTTCATCTTTTAACCTTTTGGGATTTCACTGTTTTATGGATTGTTTATTTAATGAACATTTGACTACATTCATTTATTTGAACAGTTTTGATGTTGTTTTTTTTAATAAAAGCACTTTAGCACTTCTTTTTGTAACATCCCCTTGCTTCATTGTCCAGCTCATCCAGTGACATTACCGACGGAGCCTGGAGCAGAACTCGCTTCGTCACAGTGTGCAGAATGGGCGAGATGGTGTCATCTGTAGACCTGTTTGTATGGTATGCAGAATGGAGTGTATCAAAGTCCCTTGGAAGGAAGGAGTAAAAGAAGTCTTTAATAATCAACTCGAAGCACTTTATGGCAAGAGACGTGAGTACTATAGGGCGGAAATCACGTTGGCATATCAGTTTGTTGTTCTTTGGTATGGGTACTATAACAGATTTTTTAAAACAGGGAGGAACCATAGACTGAGCTAAAGAGTCATTGAGGATGGATGTAAACACTCCAGCCAGCTGACTGGCACATGATTTAAGAATACACCTGGAGATTCCATCCAGACTTGGTGCCTTCCAGCAGTTCACACGTCTAAGAACACAAAGAACATCGCGCTTTCAAACAGTAATCACAACTGTGCTGTTCTGAGAGGTGCTAATGCTTGCTCTATTATCCAGAAAGTTAATGTTAGCTCTGTTAGTGTCAAACCACACATAAAAAGCGTTCACATCAGTAGCAAGAGAAGACCCAACACACACAGTGGGCTTACCTCTGAAGACTGTAATGGTCTATCATCCCTGCCACATTCATCTGCTGTCCCCCAGATGAAAGTTAGACTCCTTTTTCTCCTTGTACTGCCTGCCTTCTTCACAACCATCATTAGAGAGTATCAAGCTGCCTTGTACTCACTATAGTCTGCAATCCACAATCCCATGTTGTAAGCCGCGGTGTGCATGTTCGCCACATCCCAGATGGTTTTGTTACTGATTGGGAAAACAATGGATTATTTTGTTGGTACGATAGACTCTGCTAACTAAAGCAACAAATCTGACAGCTACAGTATATCTGCAAACTTGTTGATGTCTTTAGAGCTTGACCAGAATGTATCCCTGTCCACATCATCAAGCACGTCCTCTAACATGGTTTCTGATTAGGTGGATCAGCTTTAGATCTGTCATTGTCACCAGAACCTCTCGCATGATGCATTATTTATACTCAGGGAGAAGGAAAATTAGTAGCGTGGTCTGACCCACCGAAAGCCGTTTGTGAAAGTATTTTGTTGCCTGAAAATGAGTGTAACAATGCTCTGGTGTGTTACCCATCTGGTTGGGCATGTGACCTGCTTGTGAAAGTTCAGCGTGACCCATCAGAGGTAAGCTTTGTTAAAGTCCCTGTGAAGATGCAACTCCCTTGACCACAATGTAGCTTCATGCAGGACAGTTTATAGTTCCTCTCAGAGGTGTCCTAATGAGTATAATTAACTATGCCCTGTCCATCCGCGGTATTATAAATAAAATTTTGAGAAATGGCACATACCTGCATCTTTTCTGGTGCTCATGAAGGAGTGTAGGACTATGTCAGCGGTCACTGGGTGATGCATCTTGGGAGGATTTTTGATAGTGTTGGTGGCGTCTCTCCTCGACGGGCTCTCTGGGAGTTGTATCAGCAACTGCTCATCCGTTTCCTCCGCAGGCCCTTGCTTGCTGCTAAGGGTTTTGAGGCAGTAAGATAGGGCACAGCAATAAATCCTTAAAGACTGCATTTGTTTTAAATTTTTTTTTTTTTTTGCTGATTTTGTTGTCCTCTGAGGAGGCACAGTTGAGAAAGCCCTGTGCAGGTGTCGGGAAGTGTTAATGAGCGAGAACTAGTGCCATCTGGTGAACAGGTGAGTATCTGCACACGGATAACTCCCTGGTTTAAAGGGGCACAAGACACATGACAGGGGAATGGGTGTCCAGTACCCTTGTCAGCTGATTGCTAGGTGAACTTATAAAAGCCAATCGGGAAAGTAGCAAGTGGAGAAAAAAAAGGATAATCTGGGTGAAAGGTTGGACGTCCAGGGTTGCTTGAGACCAGGAAACTGTTAATAATAGAAATTTGCAGGGAGTGAAGGACCCTGATGGAACAACAATTGGATGGGTGCAATTTTCACAGTAATATTTTTGTTTTGTTACTTGAGATTTGTTTTTGTGCATTTTAGTACTTCTAAAAGCTATTGGATTTTTTTCCTTTCCCTTTTTGCTATGCACAATTTGTGGGACTGTTTTAGCCATTTATTGTGTGATAAATTGCACCTTTTGTCAAATTACACTTCTGTGTCTGCATCTCTTACTGTTCCACTGACCTCAGCCCCTCTATCAAGGACTTAGGGTCTGCCAGTTTTATCTGTTGAGGACGCAAGTGTCTGACAGTCCCCCGCCACAATAAACAATGCATCTGGGTGCTTGATTAGATGTTCACTAAGCACATCATGGAGATTAGACAAAGCCTTGTCTTCGTTAGCCTTAGGGTTAATATAGACAGAGGTGGCAATACCAGCAGAAAACACACACGGCAAGTAATGAGGGCTGCAGATGAACATCAGATGTTCCAGATCTGCACATTAGGAGTATCATAAAACAGACACCTCCACCTTTTACTGTACTGAATTCAGCCATTCTCTCCATCCAAAAGATGGAGAAATACTCAGATGGGGTTACAGCTCAGTCTGGTATTGCCGGTGAAAACCACATTTTAGTCAAACAAAGAATATTGTAGTCCCTAATGAATTTAATCCTGATTCAGAGATCATCCATCTTGTTTTCAAGTGACTGACCATTTGCGATCAGAATACAGGGCAGAGGAGGATGATGTGGTTTATTCCTTGTCTGTTCTGCCAACCAGCTCTTTTGCCATGGTGTTTCTTTCTCAATCACCGTGGTTTGTTTCCAGTATCACCCTTGTTATTGTTCCCCTCATCACGTAGGATCTCATGAACAATATCACGACGAATAAATAGGTAGATCGCATCAAAATAGGTACGTAAACTGGTTCCCAATGTTTAAAAGTCATAAATAATCAAAGCAGTGGTAGTTTCCGCAAGCATTGTGACAAAAAATAACCAAAAAGTAAACACGCAAACTTAACAGAGTGATCAGGACATCAGTCGAACTCAGCTGTGCCATCTTGTATTTTCATGCCTTTATGAAATTGCCACAATAGATTTTTCCTTAAATTGAGCTAAAATGTGAAAAATACACTTTTATACATATTAGAAATTCCACACTATATATTGTACTCCTGTTGTAAATGTCCAAAAAAATATGTGCTGGCCACACCAGATTTTTTTAAAACCTTTTTTGTGCTGAGTTAAAGTGGACTCTAAAAAAATGAAAAATCACTAAGGGATATATGTAGTTTTTCTTCAGCATTGTGCTTTAAAATATGCCATTTTTGTTGATAAGTGGACTACTGTGAATTAAACAACTTGGTGAATTTTAACCCATTGATCTGTTGTAGTAAACAATTAATAGGGTGATCATAGATGAACCAAGGCTAACAATAAAAATTTCCCACCCATCCACTGAGAAAACTTATTCAAATACAGTGCTGTAAACATTCAGCAACTTGAAAACCAGTAAAAGGCTTGTGGGATTAGGATAACACTGTCCCTCAGGGTGCCAGTCCATCTGATAGTCTTTCACACCACTGACCACAGCAGCTCACACTAGGCCAGGTTAGCCAAATTAAACAGAATCAGGTCTCTGTAGCTGCAGAATGAAGCCATAGTATTAGACAACACTTAAAAATGTGTCAAAATGCGCATCCTATGAGCAATTACATTCCAAATTTAACATTCCAGCTATACATTTCTTTCACTATCTTCAAATCAGAAACTTTGTTAAACAAAACCTTCCAGATTTTCCTCATCTTGCACCCTCATCCATGCTGGAAAAAATATTGCTCAATCTCAAGGATTTAGACTCCATCTCTACAATATATAAAATCATTTTACAATCCCTCCCTTTTAAAGATCCAAGAGGACACTGGGAAAAAGATCTTTCAATTAATATATCAGAAAAGGAGTGGAAAGTAGCAATGCAGAGAATTCACTCGAGCTCCATATGCGCAAAGCATACAATTATACAACTCAAAATTATATATCGAGCACATCTGTCTCGACTAAAACTCTCCAAAATGTTCCCAGGGCATGATCCAACCTGCGAACGTTGTAACTAAGTCCCAGCCTCACTAGGTCACATGTTCTGGTCCTGCACCAAATTAACATTATTCTGGACAAACTTTTTTAATTACCTTTCAGATAGCCTTGGACTCACAATCCCTCCAAACCCATTAACAGCTGTGTTTGGTGTTCTTCCAGATGGGTTTAAAGCGGAGGAAGACAAACAAATTGTGATTGCATTCACTACACTTTTGGCACGTAGACTTATTCTCATAAACTGGAAGAACCCAAACTCTCCTCTTTTAAGTCAGTGGGAAACCGATGTGTTATATTATTTGAAGTTGGAAAAAATCAAATACTCAGTTAGAGGATCCGTACAGACTTTTTTCAAAACATGGCAGGATCTAATCAGTAATATTTTAAAATAAGTTCAAAAGGCACAGAGAATTTATTAATTTAGGTATGTCTCCAAGCCTTAAATTTAACGCCGTTTGGCTTGCTCTCTCTCTCAGGGGTGGGGATCGATCTGTTCTTAATTTTTCTCTTTGTAAAAACTTGATTGCTTTGTATGGATTGTAATAAAATTAATAAAAAAATTAAAAAAAAAAAAAAATGTGTCAAAATGCATTCACTTTATTTGACTTTTTTGGTCTTTATAACATGAACCGGAATAAACAGTAAGAATGGAGAAATGCTTATAAGCAGAACAAGTGACTTCCTACTGCCTGCGAAGGCAATGATTACTAACAAACATACCAGAGGACGCTTGCTCAGCCAATGGAATTTTCACAGCGCACACATAGTACTGTGTGTGAGAACGGAAGCAAACCAAAGCAAAATACCAAATGATGCAATAGAAGCCATGACCACTGACTTAGAGTGTGTTGATCTGCACTATACCCAAAATGTCTTTGCAAATCCTGCAGTGGTTTCTGTTTTTTTCTTTGACATTACCACACTGTTTGGGCAGTTAGCTGAGCTGATCCGCATAGCTGAAACTTCACAATTAGATGTGATAACACAGAAAGTTATTTATTTTAATTACAACTGACAAATTCCATATTTTAAACATTGTAAAAGACATCTTGCATGACAGTGTGTATGTACAAGAGACTGTGAAAATCTAGGCTAGTCATTACAGCAAAGACCACATTACCTGAAAGTAGATTATAATTTACTAGCTCAGCCAAATGTCCACATATGTTGTTGTAAATGGGCACAGTGGTAAATCCATCCATCACATTATGCTTTTTTTGTTACACTGTTTTAATCTCTGAGGGGAAATTGTCTTTTTTACATGAACTTTGGAGGTCAGAGTGCAGAGTGAGCCATTGTACAGTGCGCTGGAGCAATTTTCAGGTTAAGGGTCTTGATCAAAGTCCCAACGGAGTAGGATCTGTTCTGGCTGTAATAGCATTTGAACCAGCAGCCTTCCAGATACTAGCACAGATCCTTAGCTTCAGAGCCACCACTCCATCTTAACGGCATTGGGAACCACTGTTTATGCTAGCCCTTTCGTACCTGTTTCTTTGTGTGTCTTGTTTCCTTGGTTCATCAGATATTGCAGCCCTCTTTTGTTATTTTATTATAGAATTACTCACAAAGGACATAGTGGGTGTAATAGTGTACGTTAAAAATTTATACTGAACTGACATAAAGTTCATTCTGACTAATATAAAGCACATGGATTACTGGAATCAGATGATCAGCGTTCTTATTCTGATAACATACACATAGCAGTGTTTGAAGACAGTGCTTCTTTAACATTTTTTACAAATTACCCTTTTTGTATACAACACTTTTTTAGCAACTCCTTGCATTATAGAAGTTTTGCTGTATTGTGTTTTAAAGTATAGTTAGCAGTAGCATTATTGGAAGATTTAATGTAATAAATTACTACATATAGTACTAAGGGGTTCACCCACTGCTCGCTTTGCTCGCAACCCCCCCAGCCTGTGCTACGTGTGAGCCACTTCACATCTCTGCCACTCATGTTGTGGAGAGGGGGGCTGAACGCACCCCAAGGAGACGCGGTCGCTCCTCCGAAACCCCCACTTAAATGGTGATACAATAGGAAACAAATACAGTTTTTTTTTACCTCCGTGCCACGTGAACTGCATCTTGCACGATGCTTTGAACATTTAAAAGCCTGTATAGCAGCTGTCCTACTCTTTGTCTTTTATTTCCGGCCCCGGGCATGGGTAAATCTCTTGGCACAAAGTCTTGTTTCCCGAGACGTGATTTCAGGATATTTTTTAGTTTATAATTTAAAAATGGAATAAGAATCTTAAAACTAACAACATCACATTAAAGTTTGATAAATTCTTAAAAGAATGATACCAAACATATATATGTAGGTTTTAAAATAATCCTGATTTAAATCGTGACAAAAAGTAACATAAAAACGTCACATAAAATTATTGCACAAAGTCCTTGCACTTTTAGGCTTAGGATTTTATATATATAGAGTAGATAGTTATTTTATAGTAATGAATAATAATAATAACCAGGAGGTAGTGTGCTATAATGGAATCTCTTCTTTCCCCTCTGTAGAGAGAAAGATTGGTGGGCCAAGATACATGATGTCACTTCCAGGTACCGACCAACTATACCTGCCTCTTCCTCCCAGAAACCATCATAACCAAAAATACCACCATCTTGGGGCAGTCTTGATTTGCACATGGAGATAGCATTTTAATAGCATTTTATCACACGTTTTATTGATGTAGTGCCTTTCCCATGGTCAAAGTGTTTCAGAGTCTTAGAAAGAAGAGCAAGGTATATGTAATATTGGTTACAAATATTTTTGCATTAAAACAGATAAATACAGGATATGCAAAGATTTAAATAGAATGAAAGACAATAAACCAAAGTAAAATTCTAAATTCAATACAAAAAGAAAAGTCTGAACAAATAACATAATGTATGGTTTAACACACACACAAATTATACTGGGCATCTGGACAGAGAGGTAAACTGAACGAGAGGGCCAAAAGTTAGGTTAAGTTAAAAGTCTTCTTGAACAGATGAGTTTAAAGTTGTTTTTTAAAGGAATGAATGGAGTCGGCTGATCTAATTAATTTTAGGAGGTCATTCTAAAGTCTGGGTGCTATACAGCTGAAGGCCCTGTCACCCATAGACTGCAAGTTAGTGGGAGGCACAACAAGATTGCCAGAATCAGAGGACTTTAGTGGGTGAACAGGAGCATAATGATGGAGAAGGTCACTGATGTAGTCCAATGTAAGGCCATTTAAAACTTTGCAGGTTATTAATAGAATTTTATATTCGATTCACAGGAAACCAGTGAAGGCGAAGCAGGATGGGTGTGATGTGCTAGCTGTTGCTTGTTTGTGTAAGGACTCTTACAGCAGAGTTTTGGATTTACTGGAGTTGTGATATAAGATCAGATGTGGCACCTGCCAGTAGAAAGTTTCAATAATCGATGCGGGATGTGATAAAAGCAAGGACAAGTTTCTCAGCATTAGAAAAGGAGAGGAAAGAGCGAACACAGGATATGTTATGGAGGTGGAAGTAAGAAAGTTTCTTAATGTGGTTTATGTGGGTGGAATAAGAAAGGAAGGAATCAAAGATGACACCAATGAAATGTGTGACTTTTAATCATTAGGCGTCTTGTAGAGCTGCATCTGCAGAAATGTCCTTAGTTAGCAGTGCCTCTCAATGAGTAAAAGTAATGTGTCTGTTACCAGCAGATTAAAATTTGCTTACAAATCTTACATCCCTTCCTATCACTGCTGCAGCACGATCGGTACACACACCTACAAAGTCACTCCATTTCAGAACTTCTCTCCTGAAAAAAAATCATCCACTTTTAGAAAAATGTCTTCACCTCTTATATATCAATTTAACAACTGACAGAGCAGCAGGTCTTCATGTACATTACCGTCTGTCACACATGTGCACTTGGGGAACAACTCACATGCTTAGTTGATGACAATTTCAACCTGGGCCACCAGGAGGCAGTTTGCTATAATGATATGTCTTCTTTCCTCTCTGTAGAAAGAAAGATTGACGGGCCAACATCCATGATGTCACTTCGGGTACCGACCAACTATACCTGCCTCTTCCTCCCAGAAACCATCATAACCAAAAATACCATCATCTTGGGGGAGACTCGATTTCCACATGGAGATGTCTATGAAACAGCGCTTTATCACGCGTTTTCTTTTGAGCCTTTTTTGCACCATTCAATATACAGGATTTGCCTTCAGGTGCCCCAGACCCTTTATGAAAATCAGTTGTATTTTCTCGTACACGTCATAACAATAGCTAACACATGCCAACAATTAAGCCAAGTCTGTAATGTCTGTTAACTCGACTAAATTTCACCATGGGATTCATTAAATTATCTAATCTAATCTTCAAACTCAGACTATCTTTTATTCTTGCAATAATTTGCTGGAACTGGTCATTTCTAATTTCTCTAATTCTACTAGTAACTGAATAATTTGAGAGAATAATTATTTTAGCATGTGTTCAAACTTTTGTACTAGAATTTCCTGTTATTTGATGGGAAAACAAATCACCAATCGTATATGGATTTTTAGCTTTCGCAGTTAAGTATGAGGAATCATAAGCTACAGTTACATCAATCAGTCAGTCAGTCATTTTCTAACCCACTTATTCCTGAACCAGGTTATGGGGGGTGCTGGAGCTTATCCCAGCTAGCACGGGGCACAAGCCAGGAACGATCCCATGGACAGAACACTAGTCCATTTCAGGGTATGAAAATTTTCCTAAACAGTTACATATTTTTTCATAAAACTGTTTTTGTTTTTTTTAAAGATTTCAAGAGTGTTAAAAAAAACCTCTATTGTAATTTCTTGAATATGCATCATGTCTAACATCAAAATATTGTAAAAAGGAGAACATAAATAGGAAATGAGGGTTGGTGCCCCAAAGGAATCCCTGTTTAATTGCAGTTTTTGGAAGAAAAAATTCGCTCAAGCACAATGGTGATCTTTTTGATGCTTTGCCGTGTTGTTAAAAAAAAACCAAAAAAAAGTCAGAGGGTTGGAGCTCTGGATTCCTCCAAAGTGGTCCTTGTCTGTTTAATGACTTGTTATATATTGTATGGACCGAAAGGGCAGGGTTTTGGCCGGCAGAGAAATGATGTCAGTTTGTCCTGACTCAGCAGGAAATGGATAACTAATTTTTTAGTTTAATCAGGAGATGTGTGCAAAAGGAAAAACAAATAAGATAAAATGCAAACTACCAAAACTCAGACAAGAGGAAAAGATCACAGTCAAAATTCAGGCAAGAAGGCAAAAATCGAAACACAAAAACAAGTCACAAAATGAATACTATAGGCTAAGTGTTTTGAAAGGATTTATCCAGAAAATCCGATAAATCTCAGGGCAACCACTGACCTTTTATCCTATCTACTGATGAACTCGAGGTCTCGACCCCTGTATAAATGCCGGATGTGACCTAACAACAGTACGTAAAATGGCATCTACTATAGGAAAAGGCTATAAGAACCCAAAATTCAGGTCTGATCATGACACAGCTGTCCTCCAGCCTTTCCTCTTCCTCCAGTCTAAGGAGACAGATGGAACAGCAGTTAATGGTGACGTCACACACTCCTTACCTGTATTTTTTCGACACAAGCCCATTAAATGCTCCCTATGCCCCCATGTCTGACAACGTCTTTTTCATTTTCCAAACGAATGTACTGTTGTTGTCTGTCCTCCAGCATTTGAAATTCCATTTAGGTCCTAAATAGGATGCTCTCTGTGAAGAGTTTGCATATTAAACTTTTTACTGGTGATGTGTAAAAAGAAAAGATGTTAGCTTCATGTTTTGTTAAGGATGCAGACCTCATCTTTTCATGAAAGGGTAAAACATTGAGAAACTCTGTGCTGCTACACATTGTCAGTTTATGGTTTATCAGATTCACGTCATCCAGTTTTGGGTTCACATGGTTCAGGGTAGGAAATGTCTCGGGAAGGGGCACCCACCAGGCTCATTTTGATGGCAGTCAACCTGGCACAGACATCTTTGGAGTGAAGGAGGAAAACCAGAGGACACAGAAAAATAGAAACTCCACAAAGATGTTGACCAGGTTGGAGAAGTAAGGGTAGGCCCCCAGCATGCCACCCATTAGAAGTAAAAAGCTAATAGATTTTAGTATTGGCACAAATGCATACAAGTAAATGAAAAAATATCCAGTCAATGCGTTTCAGCATGTAAAAACGTTTCATTTTCATTTTGAATAGATGAGCAGCTTTACACTTTTCATGCGTATTTAACTTCTAAATGAACTAATTTGCATTTATTATGCAGTCCACTAGGTGGCATTGACAACTCATATTATATTCTGCATAATTTGTTGGAGTTTAGTTTTGTTCTTTTGAGTACAGTATTTGCTTTTTGTGATGTCACAGTGTGCAGCTGTACTGGTATGACTTATTCAATCTAATGCTGTGAATGAATCTCCTTCTAAATGATAATATCATATCATTCTTGAATTCACAGCTGTCTTGATCGTTACTCAAAAAAATTACACAACCTTCTGCTTTGTCTAAATGTACTTGAAGGTCTGGTATTTTTATAGTTAAGTTAATTCCGCAATGCCAACTGCTTGCCTCCCTCAAGAAACTCAGCTAAACTTGAAATGTTTACTGAGCTGCTCCTTTTAATTTTGAATTATTACTTGATTAATCAAATCCAGTTCAACATGAACATTACTCCAGGCTGCACTTCTGCCATTGACAAGCTCACTCATTAGCTGTTTAAATGACATCAGCATCTCAATGTGTATACAAGTCTGACAACCCAGTAGAAGACATTTTCTAAAGACAGTTGAACTCTTTTTTGAGTGTCCAGAAAGCTTTCCTTTTTATTCATGCATTTTACAATTATGATATTAATGATTAAAGTAATATATTTGAGATGTGGTACCTTTTGCCCATTACTAAGTTTGTCACCCACAAAGCCCCTACATAAATTGTGTCAGGGATGCCAGGGGCAACAACCCGGCCGGGACGCCATGAGGGACCGGATGTGGGTCTACGCCCACCCTGGATCACGTTGGGGCCGCCTTCCTGGTCGCTCTGGGGGCCACGGGTTGAGGGCATGGAAGCCCTACCCTTTAGGGGCCCGTGGTCACCGCCGGGAGGCGCCCCAATGCCTTGGGGACTTATTACCCCAGCACTTCCGCCACACCAGGAAGTGCTGGGGGGAAGATTTAGGACGGCACCCGGAGAGCAGCCGGGAGGACAGCGGGCACTTCCGCCACGCTGGGGCATGGTCAGAGGAGGAATGCCGGGAACACCTGGTGCTCATCCGGGAACCATATAAAAGGGGCCGTCTCCATTCATTCGGGGCTGGAGTCGGGAGGAGGAAGGACGAAGCCCAGAGGAGGTGTGGAGGCGGCCCGAAGAAAGGCATTTGTGGCCAGGACTTTGGATTTGGGGTATTGTGCACTGAACTGGGTCTTAGTGACCATTATTTGGGTCTGAGTGACCATTGCTGGGGTCTGGGTGACCCGTATATGTACTGTAAATAGTGTAAATAAACGTGTGGTGGTCGAAAAACAACATGTCCGGGCCGGGTTCACATCTGGCGTAGTCGGCAGGATGCTCCGTCTGGTTCAAGATGGGGACCTGAGTTAACAAATCTTGTTGTGGACGGCCCGCTGCAGCAGGGGACCCCACCCACGGGTAAAGGAACCCCACGGACCGCCAGGAGTCCGCAGGAAGGCCATAGTTCCCTGATGCGGGCGGGCGGCGTGCCTACCAGGAGTGCAGCGGTCTCCAATGAGCGCGCCGTTGCTGGAGGCGCCCGGGACGGCATGGCGTCGAGAAAGGCCACGTCGAGGAGGTGTCCTCGGTTTGACGAGTCCGGGGAGGTGAGTTCCCTGCCTAGTGGCAGCCGGCCCGTGGGGGCCGGGCGTGTTT
Organism: Polypterus bichir lapradei; assembly: GCA_026402145.1. NCBI lineage: Eukaryota > Metazoa > Chordata > Cladistia > Polypteriformes > Polypteridae > Polypterus > Polypterus bichir. The sequence goes on from JANRMT010028174.1 coordinate 133,595,923, forward strand.
TCTTCTTTCCAGGCAGGGACTTCCCGGATCCACGTCGGTGGCGGGCGCATGCCGGTCTGCGGGGCTCCGGCAGCACGGCGGCAGCCACGAGGGCTGCGGAGAAGGAGACGCTGCAGCTCGAAAGGCGCTGGCAACAACACGGCTGCCGGCAACCACGTCGCCACCGCAGAAGGGGACGCAAGATGGCCGCGGACCAGAAGTCCCTCCCCCTGATAGGCACGCGATTGGACGGTGTGTCTTGTGTGCCCGCCAATGACCGTAGAGAGGCGGGCCCAAGGAATGTCCATCACGGGCAGGGGGGAGTCCAGATTGGGCCGGAGGAGAAGGCCCACAGGAAGTGGCCGGCGTCGGAGGCTGACAGACAGGTAGGCTCCGCGTCGGTTAACTTCCTGTCTTTGCCGGCTGCTCTGGCGGAGCTGGAGGCGTGCCTTCAGCCTGCAGAGTATTTATTGCAGATGCTACGTGCCCTCTGGGCTGATGTGCTGGTACTGGAGAGGAAGGCGCTCGCGTCGCTGAAGACGTTAGCGACAACGAGACGGCGCGACGCTGGAATCTCCAGCCGGAGCGGTACGGCGGAGACGGTGAGTACAGCCGACTCCATTCAGCATGCAGGAGGGTCTGCTGAACATGGCTGTGATGCTAAGGATCAGCTTCAAGTAAGCAGCCCTCCGACAGGAGGTGCGGCGCAGCGGGCTGTATGCGCGGCGAGGGGGGAGTCCGTGAGGACGCTGAATGGACACGGGCTGCTAAGTGCCCCGGGTCCTAGCGCCCTCCGCCCCGAGTCGGCTGCGGTCTCGCGCCGCACTGTAGGGACGCAGACGGGAAAGAGGCTCTTTCTTTGTAATAAGGAGTCTCAAACCGTCATCGCGTCCCAGAGTGAAAGGAGGAATGAGAGGCTGGGTGCCGATTCCTCCAATAGGAAGGGACGTGGTGCTGGGTGCACCCGTCAGAGAGCTGGCCGCCCTCTGCGGGGGCAGAGGGAATCCCTGAGGCCGGCGGAGAGAGCGCAGGCGGTGCTGGCGGTTCCACCATCAAGAGGGACATGGAAGCCGCGGAGAGGGTGCCGAATAGGCAAGTGCCGGGGTGCCGATTGGAGGGGGGGACGCTGCCGGTGCATGGCACAGGAAGGGTGCCTTGGCAGCGGTTCTGCCCCTGTGTGTTATTTTGTAGGGACGGACCCCGGGCGAGCAGTAGGACCCCCTTTGTTGGGGACCTGCCCTCAGATATCGGACCGTCTGCTGAAGGATCTCTCTGCTGGTGCGCGGGTGCCACCACGGCTGGAGGAGGCTGCAAGGGAGCGAGTGACTCCGACCAAAGGGGCGCGGAGGCCTCGGAGAGGGTGCCGAACGAGGGGGCCCTGGGGTGCCGGTAAGAGGGGGGAGCGCAACCTGTGCGAGGCGCAGGGGAGCACCAAGTGGTGGTGCTCAGGCCGTGTCTCCGCCCCTGTCCCTGCTTGGAGAGCGGGACCGGACCCCGGATGTCCTGGAGTAGGACTCGCTTCGGGGCTGTGCTGCCCTCGCGGGACGGGTTGCTCTTTCCCCCGAGTGGTCTTCGCTGGCTGTGGGGCACTGTCAGGGATGCCAGGGGCAATGACCCGGCCGGGACGCCATGAGGGACCGGATGTGGGTCTACGCCCACCCTGGATCACGTGGGGGCCGCCTTCCTGGTCGCTCTGGGGGCCACGGGTTGAGGGCATGGAAGCCCTACCCTGTAGGGGCCCTTGGTCACCGCCAGGAGGCGCCCCAATGCCTTGGGAACCTGTTACCCCAGCACTTCCGCCACACCAGGAAGTGCTGGGGGGAAGATTTAGGACGGCACCCGGAGAGCAGCCGGGAGGACAGCCGGCACTTCTGCCACGCTGGGGCGTGGCCAGAGGAGGAATGCCGGGAACACCTGGTGCTCATCCGGGAACCATATAAAAGGGGCCGTCTCCATTCATTCGGGGCTGGAGTCGGGAGGAGGAAGGACAAAGCCCAGAGGAGGTGTGGAGGCGGCCCGAAGAAAGGCATTTGTGGCCAGGACTTTGGATTTGGGGTATTGTGCACTGAACTGGGTCTTAGTGACCATTATTTGGGTCTGAGTGACCATTGCTGGGGTCTGGGTGACCCGTATATGTACTGTAAATAGTGTAAATAAACGTGTGGTGGTCGAAAAACATGTCCGCCTGTCTGTGTCCGGGCCGGGTTCACAATTGTTTTAATATAGCAATAGGCAAACATGACCTACCAGAGACAGCTGCAATGCACTTTGACATAGTTTTGATTATGGTGGTGGAAAAAGGCATCTAAGTGCTTCTTCACAATTTCTATTAAGTGGTCTTTTGGACTGAAATCTGCTGACTAGGGCAACCATGCTGTATGATTCCCTTTGTTGTAATGCTCTTCAAAATATTCATTGACCACTTATGTGCTGTGAATTGACACATTGTCATCAGTGAAAATTCCACTACTATTAAGACAGAAATGTTTCATCATAAACTTAATGTGATCACTCACTGTTGCTGGACCATATCACAACTTCACTGTGGGAAACAAGAGTCTGTACACTTGTGTGTCCCACACATTGACTTACCTGTTTGTTGGGAACAAAATGAAAGATCACTTATCGGTATAGGCAACTTCTTCCACTGCTTGTGTTTTTAAACCACAAGGGTGAAAAATGAGGTACGCGTATAATAATTTTATGACAGCTAGCTGCTGGTGTCTTTCTTCCCTGAGACTGTGTGCTGTACTCTTTTGACCAGACCCTATGGCTTCAGTCTCCCTCTTCACGTAGACACGGATATTCTGGATGTTATTTGTTATTAACATTAATAAAATCTAAAACAAAAAACGTTTGTTTTCTTGCAGGTTGCACTTCAGTCTCTTCTTCTCATGTGTTCTTCCCAGCCTTCCAGGAAATTCACAAGCTTTTACTACTTCCATCCAGAGCTCCTTCTTTCTGCCAGAGGTTGCTTTTGTCTCTTTCCTGTTGCCTTACTGAACCCTAACCAAAGCCATATTTTGTGGATTGGCTACCGCTTGTATGATGGACAGTTTATCACAATCCATGAGTATCTGTGGCTCCACACATGTAAGAGATGTTGCACTAAACAAATCTATTTTGGCAAATGAGAGCAATAAATAATGTAAACCACAAAGTGTAAAAACAAGAAGCCCTCTTGGACTATCTGTATCCACTGGATTTTATCCCTGTCTAGGTGGGGGTCTGAGTCTTCCTTATACACCACCAAGCACTTATTTTCTCAACGCCCATAATGGTCCTGGATTCTCTTCTTTCAACCAGTGAGTCTTTGTCTCAAACACTCTCCTTACTCACATTGGTCTCCTGAATGGCACAGCTGTAAGCCACCTCCTAGATTTGCTTTTAGCAAAGACCCACAGCAATTTGTAAGGTAAGGGATAGACATTCTTTCACTTCAGGGACAGTCTATCTTGATTCCCCCAAACCTTATTGTCCCTTAAAGAACCAGATTTCATTGAAATCTTGACAGTGGTTCACTCCTTTCAAGTTGGAATACACTCTTAGTCCAGCTTATCAGAAACTGTATGCTTCAAAAAATAGTTGGGCAAGGAACTACTGGCTTCTTGCCAGTCTTCTGTGGTCATTCCATTAAGAAAGTAATCTGGCCAGGTTAACCAGATAAGAATAACATGATATGACCTGTTGGTAATAAATTATTAAGGCCCTTTGCCTACCATCTATCTTTCTAGGTAAAGTGTCAGATGTTAATGGTATCTGCTGGCTATCTACCCTCAAGCAGACTGGAGAATTGCCTACAAATCTACCCTAACCACCATGTTTTACTTTAAATATTGATTGCCTTGCCTTTTCTACTTCTTGGGTAATACAAAAAGCACTGCTTACTGCCCCAACAGCCCTAGCTCCTGCTCTAGGGCCTGACATGAACATTTGTTGTTCACCTGCTAATGTGGGTGTTTGTCTGGGAGTTTTGTTTGGAACTTCTTTGTTCCTGTTTCAATCTTGGGAACCTGTGGAAAGCTTGACACATATTCACAACAGGTTCAGAAAATGGATTGCTGTACAGATATTTAATGATTTTGTTGTCAGTTTTATTTTGCTGTTTTCCATTTTGACTCTACTCTCTAAATACATTGTGCCTTACTGGATTAAGTGGTTTCAGTACTAGATGAATGAATGGACCCTGAGTTTGAAAGTGGAAGTGTGCTGTAGGAAAATATATTGAAGTGATTCAGTTAAAGTGTTTTTTATATTTTACCTTAAATGTTTTATCCCAAAACAAGGCCTTGCTTTTTGCTAACCGGTCATAACTTTCTACTTCCATTGAGCACACATAAATGATCATATTGCCTTTGTAAAGTAAGTGAGACAAACTTAACCTCCCTATCACAGTAGTGCCATAGTATCTGCAAGTTCCTGCTGATGGGTGGCATCTGCATAAGCACATCAAAACAACAACTTTGATGCATATTTGTGGAAAGTTAATTTAATAAGACTGGACAACAAACAAACAAAACTTCCTAATGTATCTTACGGATTTTGGCTTTAAAATTTTCCCATAACACTTTTTTATTGCAATCATATATTTTTGTGATTTCCACTCGTATTATAAGAATGCATATACAGTGCAACAACTGCAACTGGGACATCTGTTTTGGCTCAGCTTCTAGGAAAGCAGCTCGGATACAACAAGTAATGTTGTTTCACTTGGGACTGCCATGCTAAAGAGTCCCATACAATTGAAAAGAACAGGCCGCTATATAAGCATTTGATGCCGATGAAGAAAAGTGTGGCACATAAACTAATACTCAACCCTACAAAGATATTTTTGTCTCCAGTTTATATAAAACTTGGAATGATGAAAGATTTTGATAAAGTGATGAATAAGGAAGGTGAAGAATTTCAATATCTGAGACAGACAAATAACTGTTGCCAAGATTAAAGAAGAAATTCTTGTTGGTCCACAAGTCAAAGATAATGTCAATGACAAGCAGTTCAAAGATCTGCTACTGAATAAAATCACATGGATGACATTCGAGAATGTTATTGAGAATATTGTCAACTATAGAGCACCAAATATATTCAGCTGGTTGACAACATGGTTTGAACTTATAAAACCATGAAGTGCACATGTTCTTAAAACTTAATTTTCTGCATTCACACTTGGACTTATTTCATGCTAATCTTGGCGTAGCCAATGACAGATGTTGTGAAAGGTTTGATCAGGGCATTAAAATGATGGAAAAGTAGTATCAGGGCACATGGAATCGAATTAATGCTATTGTTGGACACTTAAATGAGAAGCATCAGGAGCTGAGTGTAAACAAAAATCTAGACCAAACCATTTTTAGCTCAAGTGAACTAATGCAATGTGTCTACATCATTAAAGTTATTAAACATATTATATTAAATAAACATTAATTTTATGTTTCTCTAAATTCACAGCAATCTGAAGCTTGAAGCTGTCTTTTAAATTCAACAAAAATATTTCAGGAAGCTGTAATGGAAACCTCAGATCCCCGGTCAAGCACAACTCTCATTCACAAAGACACTTCAGACTCCAGAAATATACAAAAGATTTTACTTAACTTAGATGCATCTCATGCAGCAAAGAACATGCGAATACCTATGTTATGCTGCAATAGCCACTATACCACCATTTCGTCTTTATATAAAGGCTTCATAGGATGCTTAGATTACGCAATGCTTCATTAATATATACCTGATAACCACATGGAAATCACATAGGCCCCTTCAATATATGGATTTATAAGACGGTTTGCAGGTTAGTAATTTGATACATTCAAGGTGCTTATTCAAGGGCAGCAGCTACACCCTGAAAAAGTAAAACAATTCAAGAACAATAGGAACTTAAGAGCTTATATTACTAATGCATTCTTAAAATGATTTCTCTTACAAAGCAAAACTTGAATAATTTTTGTCAAGTGTAACAGGAATCGGGCCTGGGGGACACTTAGACACAATGAAAAACCTAACTAATCCACGGAGCTGGGGCATAGATCCAGTTTTGCATTACACAGCAAAATCCAAAGTGTTAATTTCACACCTACAGAGTTAATTATAACTCTTCTTTAGAGTTTATATGGGTCCACACCAAATCGAGTTAAAGTTACACTTTGTGTAGTGTTATATTTTTCACACATGTCAGGTGCTGAAATCAATAAGGTAAGTTTAAATTTTTTAACACTAGCAGTGTTTTGAACATACTTTTGATGTAAACTAAATTCTCAAAACACTCTGCTGATGTTAAAAAAATAACTCTTATAGTGCTGATATTAACACCTGTCAAGTATGGAGTGTCAATATGTTAACAGTAAGTGTTAGTATATCTGGAATTGCATTATTTTAGATGCAATATTAAGTTACTGCACCGTATTTTATTTAGAAGCTAATGTCACATTAATAACAGTTTAATTTATACACCAGATTTAAAAAAAAAATCTGGTGTATAAAAGAATTAAGACTTTTCAAAATGTTTGCTTTATTAAACAAAACTGTTTATAAAAATATTTAAAAACCAATAAAACAAAAAATCAGGTTTCTCTACCAGGAGCATTTAAATTAATAAAAAAAGCCCGGTCTCAATGGCAATTTATAGAGGGTACAAGGGTTAATTTACATATTTGTATATGTACATATAGGTTACAGCTGCTATTAATCCTTTTGTGCAAACACTGCTCTGTAACACTGAGGCATCAATATACACGGCACTATATACATGGCAATTGTGTAAAAAACAAATAATAAAGTGCTAGTGGTGATCATTTAAAAAGATAACATTAAATAAATGGCTCTAGACATTTGTCAGAGATTCTTCATAGGTGAGGTTAAAAACGTAATGAACTTTGAAAAGTTCATCTATGGCGCTCAAGGAGGTGGTTCCTGCACAAGGGATGAGCTGCTTGTCAACAACCACATAAAAATTGTCGATCCTCTTCTTGGTTTGTCCTACTGCAAGTAGGTATGGTTGGTGACCTTCTCTCCTGCTGAGATGTTCTTCAATGCTGGCGCTGGACTATAAAAGAATGACGCATGATGCATTAGATAAATACACAGCAATTTCAAAACATAAGAGAATTATTTAATACATTAAACACTTTAAACAATGAATAACATTTTATCAGGTTGAAAATATGAAAAGTGCTACAGCTAAAATTTAACACAGTAAGTTGTAGCGGTCAGGGGCCGCTAAGATTCACACTGCCAAAAATGACGGTGATTTATTACGCCCCCAGCCTTGGATCGACCCACACACGCTCACAACAGAGACCAAATGAAGCGCACTGGGAACATTAAGCAATTAAGAATATAATGAAATTAAATGAACTAAATGAAAACAATAATACCACCCCTGACCCCTTCGGCGATATTACATTTAACAAATAAACACAAACACCACACAGCAAAGTCCATGTAACCCAAACTGGATGAAATGAGAGGTGATGAAGTTAAGTCCAGCGATCTGCATGTTGAAAGGGTGAAAGAAAACTCAGTCTTACTGGTAGTTACTGAAAGGATGAAGTTGGATGGATGGTTCAGGAGCGCTCCACTCTTCCGGAAAACCAATGAATTCCAACACAGTCCTCAGTGCACAGGTAGACACAGGACACAATGATTAATTAAGGTTCAAATTACAGCAAGCAGCACGACAGATAAACGTAACACACAACGCACCAAAACAAACCCAACTTTTTTTTTTCTCTGTTGGCCCCCTGCCCTCCTTTTAACCTCCTTTGAACAACTTTGACCCCAACAGCCCCTGCAAGGACTGCTGGGAGGTGAAGTTCTTACTTAGTAGCACTGCTACAAAGTCATGTTCGAAGGGAAGAAGAAAATATAATAGACCACTAAAATATTGTTAAAATTGATATTAAATTTACATGTCACCAATAAGACTAAAAAAATAAACATTACATATTGGTCTTGGGTGAAAAGCAAGAGACCAACTTCCTTCAGTACCAATCAACCAAAAAAAAAATCACCTATGATTATACAACACGTTGCAAAGACAATATAAAAGCCTGTCAACAGCATCATTTGGACTGATTTTAGTCTTGTTTCTCCCTGCAGAAGGTGGTAGCGAATACAACAGCAGCAAGAAAGAAGATATGTTACTATCCCAGTCTGATGGAAAATGAGAAAGGATCAATGCCTTGCCTGCCATTTAAAACTTCAAAACAATACTTACCATTTTCAGACTGTTGTTTCTCTGCTTCACTGATATAACTTTGAACTTCTGCTATCAAAGTGAGAGACTTTGCTTCTTTGATGAGTTTATGCTTGAATGCTGTCTCCCACTGCTCAAACAATTTTGCAGATGTTTCAGTATTGAACAGCAAAATAAAGTCTTGATTCACCTAATGAAATTGTATACAGCAAAACAACACAAAGCCATCATGTCTGAATCATACTTAATCCCTTAACCCTAGAAATAAATAGAAGAGAATGTTTGTACTTACTAAACCTCCTGCCTTCTCTGGCATTACTAAAGTCTGAGCTTGCAGACAGGTTCAGCTGTGTTCTCTCCCACCCTTCTACATCACTGGAGTTTGAAAGTGTTTCAGTGCATGTACTTGGTGTTGGGGTAGCTATGGATGAAAATTATTTTTTCAAAAAGGGAAGATCAATATTGATTAATATTTTTTGGAGACAAAATTTTCAATTTTCTGAAAGAAATTATACACCATCAGAAACATCCAGGTAGGCAAAAATTCCTTGTGGAGGACATTTTACTGTGAAGCATATCTGTGGGTTGCTCTGAATCAACTCTTGAAAAATATCTTCCTCCACATTAGTTATCTGTCTCATCAAAGACTTGATGTACATCATTTGTTGTAAGCCCACATTTTTTTTCACTAAAACAGGAGAAATTTGATAATTAATTTCAATAAAATGAATTTTTCAAATCAGAAGGAACATTAGCTAACGCTTAATTAAATTCAAACTTAACTTTGTTTTGAAACTCTTGAAATTTTAATCCAACTAGCAATTTAATGTATGTCTTCACTTGAAGATACCTTCACCGGCATAATAACCCCTAATAAAAGAACTTCCATATTAGAGAGAGTGCAACTGTTTAACAATCTAGGTGGAACAGGCTAATATTGGCTAATGCAACTTAAATTGTCATTACATTTTTTTAACTTAGTTCTTGCTACATACAATATTTAAGAACATAAATATATTTAATATGGAGAGATATTTTTGTCAAAATTAAATAAATACATGTTTAGATAAATAAATCTGTGAATAATTAAATATAAGTTGTTATCGGGTGGCACAGTTAGGAAACCCGGGTTCACTTCCTGGGTCCTCCCTGCGTGGAGTTTGCATGTTCTCCCCGTGTCAGCGTGGGTTTCCTCTCACAGTCCAAAGACATGGAGGTTAGGTGCATTGGCGATTCTAAATTGTCCTTGGTGTGTGTGTGTGCCCTGTGGTGGGTTGGCGCCCTGCCCAGGGTTTGTTTCCTGCCTTGTGCCCTGGGATTGGCTCCAGCAGACCCTTGTGACCCTGTAGTTAGGATATAGTGGGTTGGATAATGAATGGATGGATGTTATTGGGTGATAAAAATTACATGAAATTTAAGTATAATTGATTAATTTTAACTAGGAATATCTGTTATTTATTTCTTCATTAATTAAATAATGTACTCA
>JANRMT010028174.1:133609776-133624810 GCA_026402145.1 Polypterus bichir lapradei
AGATAGATAGATAGATAGATAGATAGATAGATAGATAGATAGATAGAAATAACTTTATTTGTTTCCAGGCAGAAATTTTCAAAATTAACCTCTGGGCAACCCTTCAATGCCCTAACCTACCTGCCTAACCAAAGCATGTGAGACATATGAGAGGAGAAATGGAGAAAAAAAGGAAAAACATGTAAATCTCCCCAGCATGGGACAGAAGCATGAAAGAACATTACCGATATATGAGCAAAAAACTGTAGCAGGGTTCAAATGTCCAAATGTACAGCTCAGCAGCCAGTTTACTAAGAGACAATATATAATGGATTGAAAACCAAGACAGTTCATCAGAAAACTCAAATTAAAAGAAGATTTAAATAATTTATTAAGCAGCAATTGTGGCAATAACGAGTTTTAAGAAGTATGTTTCTGATGTTAAGCTTCATTTTAAATACTTCTCTTTTAATTTGATTTCTTCTTGTTTATTGTAGTCAATGATCTAAACTGCTTCAATTTCTATTTACAAGGACGTCAACTTTCAAACACATGTTGAGCAGTGTTAATTAGCTAGCAATCATTGAATGAATTTTTAGTTTGGACAAAAAGCTAAGGTGATGCATATTCTCTGGTTGCAGGGGTCAGTCAGTGGTGACAAAGGCAATGCAATCTCTTTAGGTACCATTGTCAGAGGTGACTCAGAGACTCCATGTTTATGCATTGTGAAAAGAGACAAGAAAACAGCATAAAGGTTTGATGATTCTGCCCCGTATACTTGGTAAGCAAGTAAAGAGACAAGTTAATATGTCTCAACACAACTGAAGATGGTGACAAAATGGTTGATAAATATATGGAACTGACAGGAAGAGGCAGGATAAAGGAAATGACAATGGTGGCAAGGTGGAATCCTGATGACTAGAAGAGGAAATTATGTCATCGGAAGGTGGGTTCTGGTTGACCAGAAGAGGAAGTGTTGTCATTGGAAGAGGCAGGTTCTAGATGACCGGTAAAAGAAGTGTTGTCTGCCTCCTAAGGACCGAAACAGTAGTTAGTGCATGGAATCTTCCACTGGTCTGCTGGGGAAAGGGAGAAAGAGTTAGAGGGCAGCACCAACCCCCGGTCCAGTTGGAAAACACATTTATTTGTCACATATGTGACAATGCATAGTGACATGGAATTTTGTAAAAGTACATTCTTGGGGGAAATAAGTATATTCATAGCTCTTTGAACATTTGAATAATCTAGACAAGAACAAGCCATTTGGCCTAAAAGAGCTCATCAGTCCTATCCACTTAATTCCTTCAAAATAACATCAAATAAAGGTTTGAAAGTCCTTAAAGTTCTACTGTTTACCACTCTACTTGTTAACTTATTCCATGCATCTATAGTTCTTTTTTATTTCATCTCTGACTTTGCATGCTTTTCACTGATGGATTTTTACATGTCAAAGCATTAGTCTGTTTGGCATGTAGGTGGCACTTATGAGAAGACCCTCAAACTCCAATCAAAGACAAGGAGGCCAAAACAATACAGACTCCACAATGGATTATGTGGCAGGGCTAATCACAATATCCTTGCAAAAAAAATATATATATATATATAACATATAGTACCATTTTTATGCTTAATCCAATTCAGGGTAATGGGTGGAACAAAAAATTGGCTTTACAAAATTAAAGGAGCAATGTTAATTTATGGAGTGGGCAGTCTCCTTGTTCTTTGTAGGGTAGAAGAAAATGCCTGTCCATTAAATACCTGTGTTTTAACCATTGTACATGAATGATTTCTCATTTTTGACATCCAATCTCCATTAATTATTTTATCCTTGGACTGCATCCAGTTTGCTTAGTCTTATTTATTGTAAGGCATCAAGTTTGCCCTCCGGTGGTGCATAATACAAGCAATCAATCACTGCAACAAGAATTATTCACTGAAACATTCTGCCAACGTTCAAAGCAAATCTCATTATACACCTACAATATGCTCACAAATGCATTTGTTTATTGATTAATTTTCTTGGAATGAACTTCAAAGTCTCATTTTGGGTAACAGGTAACCTGAGTGTATTATGGCAGCAGTGAGCTCAAGATGGAAGTTTGTCAAAAGTGGGTCACGCTTGAGCACAGCCATCAACACTCAGTAAAGGATTAGTTATATATTATTAAAATTATAATGAAAACTCTCTGACTCATTACACTCAATACACAAACTGTAGGAAAATGAAGTCTTCATCCATCACTGGCTTTTTTAAAGATCATGACTACAGTTTTCCGTGCATTTTAAAAAGAGGTTTATGAATGTGTGGTGTCTAATAGGTCAGGTTAAATAAAAAAGTTAGAATATTCATCGCCCTATTGTTCCAATCTGAGTTTTGGCACCAATATAATATAAGTTGAATATTAAAATGCATTACTGTCGATTTCACTCTTAAAGTTAGATCATTTGTACATTTACACTCACCTTCTTTAAAATATCAAGTATTTAGTTTTTGGTTTAAGCAATACATCAAAACATCCTTAACTACTAGCTATTAGCTATTATTGAAATTCCATCCATCCATCCATTATCCAACCCACTGTATCCCAACTACAGGGTCACGGGGGTCTGCTGGAGCTAATCCCAGCCAGCACAGGGCGCAAGGCATGAAACAAACCCTGGGCAGGGCGCCAGCCCACCGCAGGTATTATTGAAATTATTTCAATGAAATCTGTGTCCTCAAATTATAATATCCTGGCCTTTGTCATATTGATAGTTCAACATCCTAAATTTTACATTAGATAAATAACATACAGCATTTTATTAAACTAAAAAGTAATATAATTAAGAGAGATCTGTTCAGGTTTTCTACAGGATATGGGATAGTGGTCTCATTTTTCATCTTATTATTTTTCAGGCAATATATGCTAAAGAGGTACTGATGACGTCTGCTGGAACTAAAGGAAAACAGAACTCATAGGGCATGGGAAGAAGGCCAGCTGAGATCCATAGAATGAAGAGTAGCAACAGATGGAAGGCTGTATTAGAGCAACAAGGGTGCATAGCCCTTTAACCGTATATAGAAACTCAAAAATGTAGGGGTACTTGGGTCCATCAAAAGAAGTTCTGGGTACATAATGTAAGATCACTCAGAGAGCAGTGACTCCAGAAATAACTCTCTGTGGAGTTGAATGGCTGCTTCGTGTCAGTGGCTCCCAGAGATTAGTTGCCAGGACGTGAATTGGGGCAAAGGCTCAACTGAGAGATGAGAGGAACTAAGGCCAGGGATGTGAGAAGAGATTATGAGAGGGGGTTGTCGATGATATGTTCAGATGTCTATGTGTCACTTTATGTCATTACGCAAACAACACACTATAAAAAATGTCCAAGTAATTTTGCAGTCCATGCAAATTAATTAAAAAGACAATTGTGAAACTTAATTAGTTATTTTTCAGTTAGCATTTTGGCTTTGTTATTGTTCTCTTTGATATTTTGAACTTCAGTTTTAATTTTGTCACTTAATATTTTTGATTTCCCGGCTTTACGCTTGATTATTCACTTGTTTAACCATTAGGCTCTTTATATTTCCCTGTCCTCTCTGCTCAAATATCAATAACATGCTTCCCTATTTTGGGGCAAGCCATTTTTTCATCCTTGGTCAAAGTAAATCTGAGCTTTTTGTCAATGATAACGGCAGCATTATTTATCTGTTAAACATTACTCATAATATCTTTTGCCAGGTGCGCTTTGACCATAAAACTTTACAGTTATTGAAAACTGATTATGAAATGATAATCCAGGCACAGTGTTTTTGAACTTTGACTAATTCAGTAGCAAACATTACATATGATGCAGAATATAGTGAAGGACCTGAACTAATTTACTAGTAACATAAATAAATATAGACTTTACTGCTCTTTCCATTTATCCTTTTAATTTTGCCAGTACCACAGAACAAGGTCAAGTTGTTAAAAATCACTCTGTACAAGAGCTGCAGAATAAATGGATTTGGAAATTTTAGACATTTTGATCTCAACAAATGTCTAAATCCTATAAATTCTCCAAGTACACCTTGTTGCTGTTTATACCAAATTCTTCTATGAAACAACAACTTCAACAATATATTTCTTGTATAGCCCAAAATCACACAAGGAATGCCACAATGTAAATTGTGTTTCATTCTGAATGGGTTCATGGTATGGTGAGTAATCTTCTGGATATTTTGAACCATTGCTATGTTTGTTGACCTCACCATTTGGATTTGTATTGGTACAATGGTTTCTATTTTTATGCCTTTTGCTGAGCTTATCAAAGCTTATTTTAGTGTTACAGGGCATTTATGCAAAATTAATCTATTATCTATACAGCTTCTTCTTTGTACTAGCTGGGGTTGATAATTTCCTTCTCTAGTGGACATTTTTGAGTCATTATTCAGGGTTGTGTGCTTGGGAACTCTCAAGTTCTTAACACCTTTCAAGTGCAAAAATGAACCAGCCTGCTGAGCACACACATTTAGATAATACAAAGTTCATACTAATAATAATTAGATGGGTTTTCAAGAGGACATATCATCTGCCATTTCATAAAGAATCCCTTGTTCATTTCTCACCAAAGAATTGTTCCTTTCATTTTGTGTTGAAAGACATTAGAATTAGACTGATATCACCTGCATTTTTTGATCTTGCCTTAAACATTTTAACATACTCATTACATATATGAATGAAATAATTTCTTAACTTGAATTTTCATCTTTATTCTGTCAAGCTTTAAACATCCATTTTTGTTTTATTAAAATCTTTAAAAGTCAGATATTCACTTTCTTTTATTGTCTTTTTATTTATTTAATGAGAAAAAATACCTAAACTACAGGTGATAAAATTGTCGTAACAAAACAGACCTTTTCTTGTATAGGCCGGTCTTGCGGAGGCTTGAAGTTAGATGTTTAGCATTTGTCCTATAAATATTGTCACCTTTCACGCCCATGTTCAAAACTAGCAATGATGTTGTACAGGGCTTCCTCTGTTCAATCCTGGGCGGATGTACCCCTGGAATTTATGGAATTAAACCTGAAAACAACCCTGGGGCATTGTTGTATCCAGTTCATACTTGACTTAGGTTGTTTTTCTCAGCCTGTTCCAGATTTAGATGAAAGATTATTGAGGTCTTCAAATGGTGGTGTTAGCTTAGGGATATGTGCCAGTAAATAAACTGGAATGCAGACAATTTTTGTTTAATGATGTACTGGCACCAGATACTCAATTTAAATTTATTTATAAAACAATAACAAGTCCTACAACCTCATTAAACTGTAGGATTAATAAATTCCAATTTTACCAAACAGCCAAGAATTTGTACCAAGAATTTTTGTTGAATTATTTTGTCTTTAATAACATTTATCTTACGATCTAATCAACTACATGTATTGTTCAAGCCAATAATAATTTTTTATGTTCCTGTGGCTACACAAAGTAAGATAAAGCAATAGGAACACTACAGGCTATTGTTTAATTTTAAGTGAGTAGCTGAAAACTGCAAAACACAGCAGATAACAAAAAGTTACAATTATTTCCCCTTTTCTACAGGTTAACAATGAAATTCTAGCTATTCAGTTCCAAAATTCACTTTCTCTTATCTTATGTTGAAAAGCCATCATCACAGAACATGATCCCGTGTAACTGTTAGAGTTGCTTGCCCAGTTGCTCATCCCCAAAGACTGCCAAAGTGCCTATTTCTTGCATTTGAACTTTCTTCTGGAGTGACTTGCAGCTGAGCCTATTGTCACTTCCTAGCTCAGTAATGAATGAATAAAGTCTCAAGGCCACAAAGACCACTACAACTCCTGGTCCATCTGTACCCCATAAAATCCAGAACTTTTAGACAGTTTCTAGCAGTGCTTATTCAATGTGTTGCATCAATCATTTCTCTTAAACCCATTCACTTAGAACTTAGAAACAAACTTTTTTAGTTTAGTTAGAGAAAAACAAATGAACATAGTATAATCTCAACTTTGATTTACGTTTCAGTGTATTTGGCTTATAACAATTGATATTTTTTATTTCTCTGTGGTATTCTGACAGTTTTACCTGCCCTTAACCTCTTTCTTACTCTGTCTTGCCTTTGCTTATATCTTTGTTAGCATCTTCCAAGAAGACTTTAGTGCTATGATCCAGCCTATGTCTTTCACTACAACTTTGGTTTGTATTTCTGGATACTCATCTCCAGAGGTGGGTAGTAACGAGTTACATTTACTCCGTTACATTTACTTGAGTAACTTTTTTAAAAAATTGTACTTCTAAGAGTAGTTTTACTGCACCTTACTTTTTACTTTTACCTGAGTATATTTGTGAAGAAGAAACGCTACTCTTACTCCGGTACATTGGGCAACACTCGAATCGTTACTTTTTTTCTATTAGATACGCTATACAGTACAGTATTTTTGCCACAGAGAAGCCACCAGTGGATCTACTGTATGACTGTTTCACCAATCAGACGTAGCAACAATAATCACATGGCTCCGTTTCACAAATAAGGTGTAACCATGCAGTCACATGACCACACACAAACTGTCGCGGCATAGACCCTGCCTGATTGCTGTGTCTCTGTATAGGAGATCCCGCTACAATAAATAACCGAGCTGTTCCTGTTTCAAGCTGAATAAAGATGGTGTCGCTAAAGTACTGAGACTCAGCTTTGTGTTTTGGGGTGCAAGATGGGGACTCACACGTCACAGCGCACACACACTTGGTCGCAATACTATAGTAAACAGTATATGCTCATACGGATGTATACAGACTATATGAGTGAGGCACGACGATTGACGATTGCCCACAATCCCACAGCGAGAAAGAAGAACCATCAGCTTAGCTGTGATCACGTGATGCTCGGCAGACAAAGCGTATACGGTCTACTCGTATTGCAAGACCTCGCTCGTTTATCAAGTTAAAATTTATTTAAAATTTTAGCTTGTCTTGCATAACGCTCAAAAACCAAGTTACTCGCAATCCAAGGTTCCTCTGTATTTGAAAATTGAGAGCCAACCATCACTTCACTGAGTGAAGAACAAGCACATTTTAACCAAACCTGCACAGACACAGACAGTCAAGGTAAAGTGTGACTTCTTGTATGTGCACAAGCTGCCTTGTTCTAATGTTATTTTCTATCAGCTGTGCTATTTGGAGGGCAAATGAATATACAGTATTATAATGTCAGTGTACAGTATATCTTGTCACTGTAAGTAGTTTGCACTGTTCAAACATACATGTTACCTACTGTAGGAAATGGCTTCAAAGGCTTTGTTATGAAAAACTGAGATTTGGAACTTTGTGTTATTTGTGCATCTTTTTTGTATTTTTACTAATTTTTTTATTTTATTATTTGTAAATAGCAGAATTTGCACATTATTTTATATTTTTGTCTTATTTCAACATTTCTAAAAAATAAATCATTTATTATGATCAAACAGTTACTCAGTACTTGAGTAGTCTTTTCACCAAATACTTTTTTACTCTTACATGAGTAATTTTTTGGATGACTACTTTTTACTTCTACTTGAGTAATATTATTATGAAGTAACACTACTCTTACTTGAGTACAATTTTTGGCTACTCTACCAACCTCTGCTCATCTCCCATTCTCTTGTCACTTGGTATAAGACTCCTGCCTGATTCTTAAGACTTATTCCATTTAATGTGATCTAGTGATCACACAGCCTCCTTTGGTCTCCCTCAGATCATAAAACCCATCAGCTGTCTTTGTTGGCTCGGCGATGTCTCAACCTCCTGCCATATTAATTAAGGTTTCCATTTCTCCTGCTTAAAAAGCAAGGCATTCTTGTCATTTGCTGGGACACCAGCGCTTTAACATCCTAAGGAAGTAGCACCAGTTTCCTCCAAAGTTTCACTTCTCTTGCTTTTTCTCTGATGCCACTATTTACGGCATGCTAACGTTCCTTACTGTCTTCTTAGTTCAACTGTGTATATGTTTCCACCCATATTGTTATGACAAGTAAAATGGCCACTTGTGTGTTTTTTCTCATTCACGTAGGACCTTGCTGGAACTTGCCACCCTTCACTTAAGGGCAATCTATCTAAAAAATACAATGTTTCATATTATCTTTTATAGCAATTTCAGTCTTAGGTTTGGGAGTTTATCTGAGCAGCATATGATGCATGGCATTAATTAACCTTTAAGAGAACAGAAGTATCTTTCCTTGTTAACTCAGTTATTTCTTTTACTGATCACTTCCAAAATTGATTACTGATGACAGTGGTGGTTTTCTTTTAAACAGTTGTGAAGACATTCACCGTATTATATTGAATTTATATAGAAAAATTAAGTGACTTTAAATGAAAAACTCAAACGTACAATAGGATAATATAGCAAAAAAGTACAGATAAATTGAGAAAAATTCAGTATCTACTGTAGGTAGTCATTGCAGACATTGAACTTATAGTACATATACTTTTATGAAGTAAGACTCCTTATTTATGAGAAACCTGGAAGACATGCAGAAGGCACTTTAGCATGTCAAATATAAAAAGTTTTTAAACAGTCCTCCTACTTAAGCAAAATAATACATTTTACAGCCTTGATACTAAAATAGTAAATGGTTCACATAAAGACAAGGATGTGCAAATTCAGCATCTATGTTTTTTTAGTGTCTAGCACTTGATTGTTCAAAATAGAGATTCACAATGTGATTACTACAGTATATAAGTAAGATAAAGGTCAAATCATGTGAATATACAACTTATAGGGACAGCAGATGGAAAACATATGCAGTGTTTAAATTTACATTTAAAATGCTTAGTAAAAGAATTTGCAGTTTAATACAAAATGTGTGTTAATTTGGCCATTGCATAATCAGTCCTGTTTGATGTTTGGATTCACACTTTTAAGAATAAGAAGCTAATGTAGCACCTTGAGATCAAAGTCACTGATTTTAAAGAGAAGGAAGCTGGCATGTGTTGCAATAGGAAATAGAAGGCATTTTTCCAGACACCCTTTAAAGCAATAGTCTGCACCCCTAAAGTAGTGACTATGGTGCCTCCGATTGAAAAAGGTAGACATACTATATACAGTATGAGTTACTGCTTGACATAAGCACAGGTTAAAAGATATACAATGTCTAGAGGCATCGACCTCAGAGTTAGATGTGTCCAGCTTTTTTAAGCAATTTGTATGCTGTAGCTAGACAGCAGCTCTGATGCATTTCTGACTGGGTTGAGGAGTTCCAGTAACTCACTAGAAAACTCATTCACAAGAAAGATTAAACTCATGATAGGACAATCAATTAATAGTTGGATAATGCTAGAAACTACATTAGTAATTGCAAGTTTTGCATAGTGCATTACTTTTTTGGTGCACAGATTGGGAACATTCCTGAACATCTTAATGAGCTCCTGGCCAGAGCTGGGGTGAATATAATTGTCATTGTTCACATTAGAAGAAAGAGCTTAGACCAGATTAGACCAAGATAAGGGTAAGTTACAAGGTCTGCAAGAAGTCAAGTAAAATTACACCTTTTATTGGCTAACTAAAAAGATTACAATATGCAAGCTTTTGAGGGAACTCAGGCCCCTTCTTCTGGCAAGGTCTGCAAGACAAATTTGAAAACCTGAAATTAGGGACCAGGCTTGACAAGGTGGCCTCCCAGTGCCTTGTGGCAGTACAAGAAATTTTAAAGGTGATCAAAAGACATGTCTTCCAAGTGGTGCTGTAGGATGGTGGTACAGGATTTATTGGGCTTTGAACTGCCTTGTAGGAGGGAGGTATGGGTGTATTGGGAAAGTGTATGTATGGGACAATTGTAAAGTAAAGTAAATATGTAAGTAAAAATAAACTAAAAAGTACATTAATTCTGGAAAAACTAATATAAAGTACATGAAATGGAGTTGTAAACAGCTGTAAATAAGCAAAATATTTTAATAGCAGAAACCTAGTTAAAGTTTCAGGGTGAGAATAAGTATAGTAAAAAGGGATGCATTTTATTGAGATTAGATAGACAAACTGAAAATGGTGGGCAGGTAGCTATATACTTAAGGAATAATTGAAATACAAGATTTTTTTTTTTCAAATGGGAGATTACTTATGTTTCTGTGAAGATATTTGGTTTAGGAAATTAATCCACAAGGACAGAAGTGCAGATTTTGCAAATGCATATGTTGTATTATTGCAATGCCATGCTGATGTTTTTATATTTTCCCGGGGCCTCCCATCACCTGTAAGTAAAAATTACAGAAAAGAAGGGCCGGAGAAATATGACGGAAGTAACTAATAACATAAACGGAATAAGCCATTTATTGTATTTGTTATAATTTACAACATATTATGAAATACCAATAGAAAGAATGACACATGGTAAGGTAAGTAAAAAAAGTTTGCAAAGAGCTTTTACAAAATATAAAAAATGCAAAGTAAATATAAAAACACTCTGAACACTTGATAACGATTATAGTTCAGTATAAGTTACACTCACATGCACATACTGTAAGCAAGTATATAAAAAAATCACAGTAAGATACTTAAAAGTTCAAAAATATATGTTTTTGAACAAAACAGCTTTCTTTTAGTTTTGGCAACCAAGAAAGTAATTTCCATTTAAAACACCAAGCACTTTCTTTGACTGAAAGTCATATTCAAATAATCTTGGACCATTGAAGAGATACATGATATCTAAAAAAAAACAAAAAGAATCATAATGGAATAGCTGGATAATTAAAAATTAGTCATTTAATTCATAAGTAAAATTTCAACATGTCTGATGAAGGCTATACAGACAAAATGTTCTACCTCTGAAACATTTGCCACTTTTTATTTTTGCAGAAACACAGTGAGGTGCCCATCACTAACTCCAGTAACTTAATTAAATAAATTATATCTTGCTTAACAGAGTGTGGTACTTTGCAATGCTGGAAAACAAATTTATAGGTGGTCGAGGACTTTTTATTCCTACAGTTGTTTATATTTTCTTTATTGATTTTTTATTTGCCAAATTATTAGAAAAATCAACTTGTGCTGCATAAAACTTCTTAGAATCCTAGAAGAATGCATTGATCGAATCCATGGCCTAATTCTAGTTCTTGTTTGCCTATTCCTGCAATTACAGAAAGTCCCATTCATCCATTTATTATCAGCACTTTCATTCATATTGCTGATAACAGGGCCTATTCTGGGAGTATCGGTTGTAGGGGTGGATCCACCATTGGATAGAGGGCACTGTGCTGGGCACAATCATACGCAGACCCAATCTTGCTGTTTTAGAAAAGCCATTAATTAAATGTGTATGTGTTTGGGATGTGCAAGGAAAACCACCCAGAAATGAGGAGACTGTTCAAACTCCAAAGAAACACTAACTAGTCCAGCATTCAAATTTTTTCTCTTAGTACGGTGAAGCAGTGGTGCTAACCATGGCACAACCATGCCAACTTAACAGGGTAAATTTTGCTTTTCTTAAAATAGTAGTGTTCTGTTTCTTAGATCACAGGACAAACTTATTCTGCTTGCTCTTGCCCAAATCATTTGCAACGGTAAGCTTAGTGAATTAAGTTACAAAGTAAAAAGAAAAACATTCCAGATATTTTATAATAGATAATTCAAGCCAAAGTATTGTATATGTCATTGTTAAAATGATCTGACTTATAATTGACAATGATGTCTGCTCATTAAAAACTCCTTCTAAATAGGACCATTTAGAAAACGGTGGTCCAATTCAAACTAAAAAGACACCACAGCCACTTTTATGTGAACAACTATTACCAAGCCAAAAGAAAACCAAAAAATATACATATATATTAAAGTAGTAGTTCAGCTAAGCAAGAAGTCATTTGCAGGAATAACCTGACTTCTGATAAAAACTTTCAGCTGTGAAAACCTGCAGCCCTACTGAGTCTTCAGGATTGAGTATACCTGTGTATATTTGGGACTTACGTGGCGCCTACAGTGAGAAGAAATGACAATGCCAAGGCATTGTGAGACTTTGTGTGCTTTACTATGTCTCTACCAAATGAAACTAGAGAATTTTTTTTCCTCATTGACACTGTACAAAAGCAAGACAGAAAGATCCAAAGACTTTCATATTTGTATACGGAGAGTTTGAGCTGTAAAATATTTAGAAATTACTTAAAGTAATCTTGAACAAATGGGAGATTGTGCCATGTAGTTCATTTGGCTTTTAACTAACAAGCATTAATAAAAAAAAAATTATTTGAAATAATTACCATTGCTTTCTAAAGCAGCATTAACTCGTCCACCAATTCCTAGGAAGTCGGCTTTTATTAATTTGGGGTAGCCTTTTTCCATTTTTTTACTTCTCTCATCATAACTGAAATTTGAAAGAAAAAATTACTTTCTGTCCTTCAAAATATGAAATGCTCTACAACATTTCATGAGAAAACGATTACCTGTAATAATGAGTTCCAACAAAAAACAAAGTCTTTTGAGTCTGTTCCATGTACAATGCAGCATCGACCTTTTTCACTTTTGGTGGGAATCCAAATTTCTGGATACTTCTTGGATAGCCTTTTAAGATATCATAACCTTGCAGACCCCAAACCATCTTTCCTGAAATTAAAAAAATATATATTTATACTACTTAGATGGCATTCTATACTGTGAATAGAAGAGAAGTCACGGTAAGTTTTGTTCTGGTTCAGGCCTTGTAATTATAGATGAATATATGATCTTAAAATAGAGGAGGGTACTAATATAACATAACATAACACAATCAAATCTACATAGCCTAATTCAGGGATATTTGGACTAAATAAATAAAGGGCATCGCCTTGTTTTATTAATGGCTTAATACACTAGCATGTTAGGAAATTTATTCATTCTTTTATATAATTAACTTTTCCAAGAAAAGTTTACTCATGTTATAAAAGAATTCAGAATTTTATAGCGCATCATGCTGTGTACACTATGAAGAACCACTAAAAACAAAGAATTTTTAGTTAGGTTTAATTCCGTTTGAACTTTTTTAATAGGTTAATTTGAAAGGACAGCTGTGTGAAGAAAATGCCAGAGTTGACAGAAGCCATAGCCCTTTTGACTCTGATCACCCATCACTGCCAGTGGAATGGGCAATTTCATTCATTCATTCACTCACCAAGCCAGTTCATAAAGTTACTTAGTCTGGGTTGTGAGGAATCAGATCCCATCACAGCTGAGCAAGTCCTGGACAGGATGGCAGTCAGTTAAGTGCTTTTTTTGGATTACTTTACTGGCTCTTAGTCTTACATGGGCGATAAACTGAAAACAATACTAGAGGATGTAGGAATGTAGAAAACATTCTTATTTGTTTTGCATGTGCTGTAGATATACTCTAATTTTAAATGAGTGTTGAAACTGACAAGGTTTTCTGTCCACATGGTGCATGAGTATTCCATGTAATGGACTGGCGTCCTGTTCAGGGTTGAGTGCTGCCTTGCGTTGGATACTGCAGCACAGGTTTTTACTCCTTATGTATTTGTACTAAATAGAGCAAGTTCAGCTATTAGATAGAAGAATAGCTCATACCTTTAAATACAAATATTGTATCCCATACGAAGCTCTCATACACTGCATCTACTTTGTCAGGAAGTTCTGGCCAGAAGGTTTTGATGGTGGTCTGTTCAACTTCTATACTACCAGGGCTCTTGCGCCAGAGGAACCTAAAAAGATATGTATTGCAGTCTATTTAGAGAGTTCCATTGTAATATAGTTTTATAGTCATATTTTCCTTTGTGATTAAATCACACAATTACACTGTAAAACATATCAGATATTATAGACAGACTATAGAGTTTTTTTCATCACGTGATTCATGATGAAAAGAAAAGGAGCATATCTGAAACCTCAACCCATGTTTCCTGGAAACATTAGTATAATCATGAATATTGGAGTATCTTTTGCAATAAAAATGACAAGTACTAAAAATGCTTTTCCCTTACCTGTCCTTAAAAAACATTGTTTCTCCCCGAAAAGTGCTCGCTGCATCTAAAACCAAGCTGGTATCACATGCACTGGGAGTTTTTGGTGGTGCATCTTTTTGTGGATGTTTGTCAGGATTAGGCCCTGTGAATCAATTACAGTTTAAGTTGACTTACTGAAAACCTCACATTTAATTTTCATCAATGGATTTGTTCTATTTATATTATACAATCTGGAGATTACCACAGTAGCAATAAGAGCAGATAGGGATTTGGACTGCACACTTTATGCTAATCTGTCTTTGAACACATAGACTTAGACATGTTTGTTTAAACCAGCTAGTATCAACAAACATTAAGTCACTAAATTTTTTTATCAATCACTGTTACTCATTATCGGGGAACTCTGGCATCATGACTGTTTCATTTATTTTCCTTATGCTAAGGAAAATCATAGATGTTCAAGTTAGAAACCACTTTCTGTTTTCTTTAGCTACCACATATGTTTTATAATCAACAACAAGAGTTGTAAGATATCTTGATAAATCTATACAGCACTTACCATATAAAGACTGAATCCCTTCAACATCATCGCTTGACAAAGTGAAACTTTCTAGGTTGGCGTAGCTATAGGTTGGGTACATCAAGGCACCTGGATCTTTTGAGTGTGACAGGCCTAAAGCATGACCAAACTCATGGGCAGCCACGAGAAATAAACAGTATCCTGGAATGGAGATATGTAAACAGTGACATATCACTTTGAAAACTCAAAATGCATTTATTTAAAGTGTTCTGTTGTTTAGTTAGGACTTTCAGCTGTGAACTGTAACATGAATGTGGATACATTTCATAAATTAAAGTTTTCCTGTAAAAAACTTACCTGATGAGCCAGTGGAAAAGGATTCAGCTTCATCAAAGTGTGTGTCTCCGCCAATGCCTGGTGAAGGTGCAAAAGCATGAGCGAGTATTCCTTCATGACCATCAAAGGGGGAATAGTCACCATGTTCTATGTGTCAGAAAAAATGATTGAAAGTATTAATTCATGTGTGTGTGGAAAATTCCATGGTTAACTGTTCCTTCACATGAAGGATGAAAATGATCTATCTATCTATCTATCTATCTATCTATCTATCTATCTATCTATCTATCTATCTATCTATCTATCTATC
>JANRMT010028174.1:133624820-133637090 GCA_026402145.1 Polypterus bichir lapradei
ATCTATCTATCTATCTATCTATCTATCTATCTATCTATCTATCTATCATATTTACCTCCATAAACAAAGGAGATCATAATGTCAGCTGTTCCACTGTAGATTCTGGTGATTTTTAGTGGGGTAACTTCAGTCCAAACTTCAAATGCACCACTTATTGCTTTGTCTACATCAGCTTTAGGAATATCAGGTGTGTAGTTTTCAATTCTACAAAACAAAGAAAATTATTTTTCATCTAGAAAGACATTACAATCCTGTGTTGCCTCATCTACATACCAACTTTGCCTGGCCATTTAATGATAGTGTATTCAATATATCTTAGTAGATTTGTTTAGCTGTTTTTGCTTACCCTTGGGCTTAATGTCTGTATGGAGAAGAAAGTAACGGACCTGTTTCTGCTGTTATTTTTATGATGGGGAAGGTTCAGCTAGGAAGAAATACTAAAATACATACATCATTCCTGCAGTTTTTAACAAATTGTATGACAGATATTACCTGTAAGTCAGATAGTTTGTTGGCCACTTTAGTTGTGTTGGAAATGTAGAGTATGAAGCCACATCAGGTACCCCACATCTGGGTGTTTTCATCTTCTGAATCGTTTCAGTATCTAATTTTCCAGTCACCCTCAAGCCAAAAAACTCCTGCATTTCTTTAAGTTTTTTTGTAAATTGTCCACTGCTTCGTTTTAAGTGATCTCCAGGTGCACTGGAGAGATTGTAGAACCTGCGTAGATAATCCTATACAGAAGATGACATAAAAACACTAAATATAGGTTCAAGTATTTATTTTAACTAGAGACACATTTGCATCAGTCACAGTAAAAATCTTAACCCTCTAAACATATTGTCACTGTAGAGTGTAACTGAGAACTGAGCACAAAATCATAACATAACAAAAAGTTAAAAACTCAAAGTCCTTTATGTAACAAATTATTCAGCAGATGGGTGTCAAGAAACACTACTGGGGCTTCTTTATATCAACAGCAATACATATAATGCATAAAGCCTCAATGTGACTGTGACAGCCAGGTCAGTACTTTTCTTTCTCTTTAATTTTCAAAATTTATTGTCATTCTGGTGTGTGTTCAGACCAAAGTCTGTGTGTGTATATTTATTTACTTATCCACATATTTATTTATTTAAAGAACTTCTGTAAAAAGCATAATTTCCCCCCTGGAGACAAATAAATAAGGTTCTATCTATTTAAATAATTTTAAAGGTGTAACATTATGAAACCAATGTTAGGTTTTGTGTAATCAGCAATCAGTGTTTGAAAGTATCAAGAAATCCATCTACAAGAAATGAAAAATCAATTAATTTTTAGAATAATATTCCTTAAGATGACACGAGGAATGAAAGTTTATTCTAACCAAAACAGACACAAGACAAGGACCAGTGTTGATCATTTATGCTGTCCGTTGCAAGCCACACTTACAAACACACCTAATGTTGAATTAATTTTAATATCTATAATCAACGTAACATCATATCTTTAGGCGGAAGGAAATTGGTGTCTATAATGGAGAACCCCACAAGGTAAGTACATAAATGCCACACAGAAAACACCCCAGGTCAAAAACTAAAGCAAGGTTCTAATCCATGGAAGATGGCAACTTTCTTCCATTGTGCTGACCTGAAAAAAATATTGAAAGTATAAAAATAGAGTTTGTAGCAGTTAATATCTTTTTATATAATATAATTGATTATAAAAATACCATTTCTATGGTTTAAATAAGAGAAAACACAGAACAGCAATTACCTGTGCTAGTTGGCCGTCATTTTGTTTAGTGGTGTCTGGATGGACTGGGATGGCACACCCTCCTACCACAAAAAGAGCGAAAACGAGAAACTGAAAAGACAGCATTGTGCACTTTTGCAAACCTTTAGAGTAGTCAATGCTGCCGTTCACAAACTCTTATCACTTTTATACTGTAGGACTGCAACCCTGTGACTGTTATCAAACTGAATTAGTCATTTAATTATTGTGTAAATAATAAGAAAAGGAAGTGGAGTATCATTCTGGGTAAATAAATGATGAGGCAAGTGATTTAACAATATTTAAAATATATGTTTTTTTAGTTACGTCATAGCCTACCTTTTTTAGTTCCTTGTTTTTAGATATGCTGAATTAAATGATGTGAAATATTTTAAGGCTTTATTAGTTTAAAGTACCACCAGTAATCTGATATAAACTGCTCTTCTACTGTCTTGAATTTTAAGATTGAAATATTTCATACTGTCATTTTCTGAGCATGCTGGAGCATTAAAACAAAAGGGTCAGAAGTGGATTTAGCTGAATTCTGACTCTAATCCCACCTCTCTGCAAACAACATTCAATATCCAGGTTCCAGAATATAAAATGTAGATCATTGTAGCATTTTTTAGCATTTTATTTATTGGGGAAATTCAGATTTTTTTTTTATACTCAGATGGATCTCAAGTGACACCCTTTCCCTGAAAGAAATACGTGATCAGCACAAATGATGGCTACAATGGCTTCCTTACTTTTCAACTTTACAACATAAACTTTAAACTCTGTGGTATAAAACACAGACAGAGCCATGAATATAAACTAGTACACTCTATTAAAAGTGAACCGATTCATCAAATAGGTGATCAAAAATGCAGGAATCAAGCATTAGGTCAGGCAGCTTCCAGGGCTGTCCTAGATGTCTAGGTGTCGTCTCACAGGATGTAGGGGGTCATGATAAACCAGTCTGAGTGGTATGTAATCTGGCATTATGTAACTGGAACATTGCTTTATTTTCCTAAGCCAAAAAGGGGGACAACTGCTGGGTTTATCACATTTTTAACATTCCATTATCCAACCCACTATATCCTAACTACAGGGTCACGGGGGTCTGCTGGAGCCAATCCCAGCCAACACAGGGTGCAAGGCAGGAAACAAACCCCAGGCAGGATGCCAGCCCACCCTTTCTCTTTACAGGATGTCTTTGCACTTCTATACAGCTATCAATCACAGTGGTACAGAAATGCCTTTCTTTACTGCACACTTATTAATTCTGTTCTAGCCATAAGTTGACCCAAGCACCAACCCATTGAAGACTTTCACAAAAGAGAAGCAAATCGATTTTACCTTGCAAACCTAACAAATGATACAAAACTGCACGAATGGAGTCTTGTGCTACAACAAGGGTCTAATCCCAAGTCCATAGACTCCTGGGTCTGACAAGGAGGAAATCTTTTTTGAGGAGTGCAGAGACATTTGTTGCTCAGCTTTTGATGCAGAACAGTGATAGCAGAAACAATTACAACACAGAGGAAAAATCAGCCAGAAGCTCTACATTCACCCATCCTGAAAATATGTCAGTGACAATTCTTCAGAAATACAGATTTCTGATCTACAATATAGGGCTTGAACTCATTACTTCCAGAGAGTGTAAGATGAAAAATGTGCACCCTTAAATCAAAAACTAAACTGAGGAGGTGATGTATGGCATCTTCAAATAGCCATTCCTGCAGTTCTGGCAGTCAAAGACTTCAGTGTATCTCAGTCTAGTTCTAGTTGGTGAAGATATTGCACCTACTCCAGCTTCCCAAGTATTTTTGAGAGGTATTCTCCTTATATGAGCCATTGTCTTCTAGCTTCAGAAAAAGAATGGACAGCTCGTTGGAACAAAACATCTTTTTGAAAATCAGCCAAAAGCAATATGTAAATTTCGGAATGTTGGGCTTAAGCAATACTACAATTAGTTTTTCTATTTACATTTAAATAATGCATCATTTGCTTAATTTGCTATGTTTTCTGAGATTGAAGGTGCAATTAATTGTCTTAGCTCATTTTTGTTCCAAAATTGAAACTAAAGTTAAAAATAAAAAGAAGTTTGTACATAAATAAAAATAGATCTAAACGAATACTAAACTGTAAAGAATGATAGAATTTAAACAGATATATAAAAAAGCTAAAATAACTATTGTACCTTTTATTCAGGGCATATACAACACTCACTAGATTAGAAAGGCAAAAAGTATAATTAAAGACCTTCACCATGTTACACTTTTTCTGATTCCTATCTTTTTGCAAACAGCACAACAATCACAACAGATTTAGTTTCTTTTCATATGTTGTAAGGTTGAACAGTTGGTCAAAATAACAATAATATTTAATGCCTATATTTTATGCAATTATATATGTTGTTAGTCATGAGAGCATAATGTGTGTTTCGCCAGTGTAGGGTTGATTCAGGTTGATTACTGTTATGGGGAAGGATTTGAATGTGACACCGCAACTAACCAAGTTTCCATTGCCTTAAAATGGAGGACAACCATCCGGAGGACTCATGAGGTCACATCGATTGAAGACAATGATCATTTTCTAACGCTTCTGCTCCACTATATTTGAGGTGTGACAGCTTAATTCCTGGAGTGAAGGTCCTGAAAAAAAGTGAGCGTATCTTTGCAATGGCGGCTACTGTCTCCTTGAGGTAAACTCCTTCCAGGACTATGCATTTAGCTAGATGATGTTGCAATTGCTGGAAAAATACCTGTAACTGTACTTCTGAAATATCACTGAGTTCCATTTGTAAGTTACACTGGATGTCAGAAATCAGTTTTTGGGAATAGCTTGAAATCAGAAGGGGCAAAATCAGGTGAATAGGGTGAGAGATCCAATTTGGTAATTGCTTTCTTTGTCAGGAAGTCATGAACACTGAAGGCATCACGGCTTGAGGCATTTTCATGATGTATGATTCACTTGTCAGGCCACAGTTCAGATCTTTTCCCTTGAAAAGAATCCCGTAACCTTTTTAGCACTTCTAAAAATCATTATTGGTAGACTGTTTGTCCCTGTTCAATTATTTCCTTAGGGGCTATCCCCTTTGTGATCAAAAAACGTGATTTTTACACACATGGGCAACACTACATGGCCTTTACAGGAATTAAATTGTCACACCTAGTTTATCAAATTCGAGCAACCTTCAATGAGAGTGTGATGCAGGGAAGTGTTGACAGAGCTTTAGTACATTGATGCACACTATTTTCTATATTTTTCAGTCCTACAACAAAGTATATAAAACATTGTTATCCGCTGGTATCCCAGCTCATCTTTTTTCTCTCTCTTGTTTTTTTACAATATACTGTATATAATGTATGGGTTACAGTGGGAGCCACGTCAAACAGCCGCCTGGAGCATGACAGGACCATGACAGGACCATGCACGATCCGTGCACGGAATGTGATCCCCCGCGATGACGCAGTTAACGATGCCCCGCCCCATAAACGCCCCCATGCGCTTTATAAAAAATGGTTGCAATGCTGTATAATCCCGCCAGATGGAGCATTGACTGCTTCAGTTAACTGCAGTGTCCAGGAAGCCCTATACCGTATCTTTAATATACTGTACAGGCAGTTCTTGTATTGTCAACATACTGTAGTTTCATAAATAGATGACGTGGTAAAAAAAACAACAACCAACCGATTAATAAAACAGATTTGTTAAATCACTCAATACACAACCCATGATGATTATGCTATTTATTATTAAATAATGAATTAATAAAACTAGTTAGTAAAATATTTTTTAAGACATCCTTAATAATCCTTAAAGACAAACGCCCTCTGCCAGACATCTGCCAGATGAAAAAGATGACGTTGCATAGACGTCTCCGCGACGTGTGTGTGCTATCTGGGTTAACAATCCTTAAAGACACGGTACGTCTGTAATTTATCTATACCGATCATTGTAGGTACGGAATACAAATGCAGGCTATGTACAGTATTTTACATTACGGTGTATTTTACCTAGTTCCATTTAATATACTGATAAATTATATTTTGCTGCAAAGCGTCTTTTTGATTAAAAGAGGAGTGACATTGTGAGTTTGTGACACTGATAGTAAGCTGTAATGTTAACTCCAGACTTGGTAAACAGACCATTAAGTTATCTAAAGTTACATCTGACCGCTGCTGGTGCTGCCAGTGATTTTCAAAACGGACAATAAAAAACTAAACTGGGAAATAATCTGTAAACTACCCCAAACAAATTTTATAAAAATAAATAAATAAATAAAGTCACCACTTACCGCGAATAGTCCATTAAGCCGCCATCTTAATCTCTGTAGTGCAGTTTGGTAGCGTCAGTTCGGCGGGGGAGGGGGTGCGTTGTTAAAATCAAGTGATTGCAACTCAGCGCAGCTAAATTGCTGGCGTGTGTTAACGTGTTCTTGAGAACAAAGCGCCATCTAGAGGTGGAACCAGGTAAATTAATAAATAGGGCATGAATGGGCGTGTTTACTGTGAAATCTTGACACGCCTACTGTCAGTAGAGGGAGGGGGGGATCACGGCGTGCATAGGGCAGCCGTATGCCATTCGCACGCCATTCACACGGCCGCGGCTATTTGACGTGGCTCCATCTGTATATATTATATACGTGGTGAGACACAAAAATAACTGGATTGGTAAAAAATAAATATTTCTTGATGAATTACAGCATTCTAAACATTGTCACCTTCTATATACTCCCCCTCCTGATCTCCACACCGCTCCATACGTTTCTTCCATTGATTGAAACAGCGCTGGAAGTCTTCTTGCTTGAGGCTCTTCAACAGGCTTGCAGTTTCTGTCTTCACTTCATCCACTGAAGAAAAATGTATTCCCTTTGGGTCACTTTTGGTTTTCAAGAACAAGTAAAAATCACAGGGAGCTAAATCAGGCGAATAGGTAGGATGATCGAGGACAGGAATGTTTTTGTCAGTCAAAAACTGCCGAGGACAGGAATGTTTTTGACAGTCAAAAACTGCTTTACGGAAAAAGAGAAAATTTGTGAGAAATTTGATGTTGATTCGCTGTTCAAGTTTTTCACCCAACATTATTGCGACAACTCGTGTAGCGATTATTTTGCAAATACTGACTGGGCTATTCACAGGATATACCTAGCCGGTCGGCAGTTTGAGAGGGCGTGTAGGAGGGGATATAGTTCTATGATTCACATCCAGCTGACCTCCAGACGGTTTTCCAGGAAAGCCCCAAGCCCAGTCCGGTTATTTTTGTGTCTCACCTCATATTTTAATGTTATGTATCTCATGTTATTTTTGTTTTGTTGTCAACCCTTCTGAGGAGACATGCACATAAGAATTTCATTGTAGAGAGTACACATGAGACAGTAAACTTGACTTGACTTGACCTATAAACAAACTATGTGAGCCACACCATAAGAAATCTTTGTTTACTTTTTAAAATAAATGATTACAACACCCATCTTTCTAAATAAAACTGCAAATTTTTAATAAATAACAAATTCTTATTTTAGTGAGCTTTCTGATGCTGTCTAGAGGAGATGAATTCTTTAGAGATGGCTGGTGCACGATGGCTGTACAAAGTTCCAATTGCAGGTTACTGTTCATGAAACGTGCCTGAATATATGACTTAATTCAGCACATTCCCAAAAAAGGGTGTTCATGAGCAAGTGTTGTCTGTACCAATTTCACCAAATACGGGGAGTGGCAGCACACTGGATTGCCATCTTCGGCACTAACATTTATTTTGATTGCAGCTCACTTTATCTTTTAATTTTCTGATTCTCAGCTTTATAATGCACCGCCTCTTGATTGCCGTCACTCCTCCTCCTTTGTAGCCTCATTTCATAATTGTCTTTCATTTGCAGAGAGCTCTTCATCGACAGGACGGAAAGGCACCGTATGTGAGCGCTTCACTGGGGGTGTACGGATAGATGCTTGAGCGATAGCAGACCATTGCCACAGGAAGGAAGTGCATTATTTCACAGGCCACAGGATATTTCTAAAAAGATGAAATGAATATATCGGAGCCCCAGGCAGGTGTTAGCACTTGCTTGCTTTGGGTAATGCTCAAGAGTGTGACAGTGATGGCAAATTGATAAACAACACACAATTACTTTAAACTGCATGATGAAATATCTTTTAATTTGTGTATACAAATACACTCTCTATGTGTGTATGTGTCATAAAAAAGTTTTTGTCCTGCCTGATGCTGGTCATAAGTACAAAGTGATGAAGTTTTTAGAACATAGGAACAAAAGAAATCTGACAAACGAAAGGAGACCATTCAGTCCATCAAGCCCGTTTGTTTAGCTAATAGCTAAGCTGTCCCAATATCTCATCGAAATTCTTCTTAAAGGTTTTCAAGGTTTCTGCTCCTACTACATGTCTTGGTAGTGTGAGAGAGTAAAGGGAAAGAAAGAGTTAATATAAGGGTTAATATAGTTATTTAAGGGTCCACAGTAAAAGAAATATATAGCTTTTGTCTTAGAAATAGCATGAAGAGAGTGCTAAAACGGTTAAGAAACAGAATTTTCTAGGTGGTTTAAGAAATTGGCGGATATCATGGATACATGTAAGATTTGACAGTTGTCACAAACACACATTCCATAAAAGGGTAAGAGCCCTAAGAAGGAAAAGAAAGTAGTAGAATGAGATTTTCATTTGGGTGTGTAAGCCAACTAACTAATCAGAGTAAATGTCAGATAATATGTTAGTATTAATTCAGCATTGTTGTGTAAATTCATTTATCTATAAGTATGAGTCTGCGACCATTCACTGATACCTCTTATCAGGGTACTATTGCTTGGCAGACTGCTGTAACAGGGAGGCTCTCTCTTCATGAAGAGAAATTACAGACAAAAGAATGAGCTTCTTCCTGTCTGGTTTTCTGACTCAAAAAGGTTCTAAAAGAAACAAATTTTCTTTCACAGTTTTAATTTCTTCCAAAGTAATTTGTTCCAGAGTCCCACAACTCTTTGCATAAAAAAGTGCTTCCAGGCTCCAGTCTTAAATGCACTTCCCCTTAATTCCCACTGTATGTGATTCACCCTTAAGATGCAAGAATGTTGTTGGATCTACTTTATCAGTACCTTTGAGGATTTTAAATACCTGGATTATAGTAGGTCTGCTCAGGACTGAACAGGTTTAACTCTCTGAGTCTGCCGCAGTAGGGCAAGTCCTTAAGTCCTGGGATGCACTTGGTTGCTCTCTTCTGCACAGCTTCAAGTGCTGCTATGTCTTTCTAGTGCCTTGGTGACCATAACTGCACACGCTTCTCCAAATCTGGTCTTAGTGCATTATATAGTTCAAGAATAACTCGACTTAAATTCAACAGTTTTTATGATGTAACCTATCATTTTATTAACTTTTTAATTTCTTATATACATTGTTTAGTGGGCGGCAGGGTGGCACAGTGGTAGCATGGTCCCTGTGTGGAGTTTGCATGTTCTCCCCGTGTCTGTGTGGGTTCCCTCCGGGTGCTCCGGTTTCCTCCCAAAGTCCAAAGACATGCAGGTTAGATGCACTGGCAATTCTAAATTGTCCCTAGTGTGTGCTTGGTGTGTGTCTACGTGTGCGCCCTGCGGTTGGCTGGCGCCCTGCCCGGGGGTTTGTTTCCTGCCTTGCACCCTGTGTTGGCTAGGATTGGCTCCAGCAGACCCCCGTGACCCTGTAGTTAGGATATAGCGGTTGGATAATGGATGGACATTGCTTAGTCAATGAAAATGTATCAACATATACTCTTAAATTCTTTTCAGTGGTTGCTTCCTGTATGACAGTGTCTCCCATCTTGTATTTAATATAATTCATGTTCTTTTTGCCCACGTGTAACAATTTGCACTTTTCTACATTAAACTGAACCCTACCAATTTTATTTGTCATCTGCGAATTTCACAAGTTTACTAACTACACCAAAATCAATGTCATTAATATAAATGAGAAAAAGTAATGGTCCAAGGACAAAAACCCTGAGGGACTCCACTGCTAACCTCACTCTTCTGGAGTATTCTTCTCTTATCTGTACTCTTTGTCTCCTGTCAGTTATCCAGCTAGAGATCCAGTTTTGTAGGTTACCTCTGATGCTTCTCCTCCTCTGATGACTGGCAGCACCAGTG
The DNA here is from genome assembly GCA_026402145.1 of Polypterus bichir lapradei. Taxonomy (NCBI): domain Eukaryota; kingdom Metazoa; phylum Chordata; class Cladistia; order Polypteriformes; family Polypteridae; genus Polypterus; species Polypterus bichir. The sequence continues at coordinate 133,634,686 of JANRMT010028174.1, forward strand.
ACATCACTTCTGGGTCACAGGTCCATGAACGGTCTCTTCCAGTCTGGATTTCTATTACAGGGTTCCATCACCATCCTAGGCCAGTTGAATATATTGAATTGCGTCTGAAAAAAATGGCTTGCTCATTTTGCAATTGTTTTATTTTCTTTTTCAAAATATATGGGTATGCCTTCAAGGTGCCCCAACACTTTCTCCTGTGTTTCATCTTGCAATATATATTTTAAGGTGACACAAAAACTAAGCAATACAAAGAAATTGTAATAAAACCAATAGAGATTTATTTAAAAATATTAAATCTTACAAAAAAAAGCAGAAATTCTATAATACCAATACAGTAAAAAATCTGTTCAATATACAACATGGAATATAATTTTAAACAAAATAAAACTAATGGAAAAATAAATGTACTTAACAGTATTTTTCTTATTACAATAATGTCAAAATAACATGTTTTATTTTTTTTGTTTTTACTTCTGACAACCTAGGAAAAAGTTGCTTTTCAAAATTCGTTGGACCTTCTTTAATTTGAAGTTGAATTCAAGCATTCTTGAGCCACTAAAGAAATACACAAGGCCTGAAAAAACATCAGAAAAAATAAAGGTGAATCAGTTAAATCCAGCAAATCATATTTTATTAAATATATAAATCACAAAGGAACATTAGGATTTATAATAATAATATATCAATTCATTTTGGCCATCCAACCATTAGTTTCTAAACTGCTTTAATCTATTAAGGGAGGGTTGAGACAGCCTTGAATATAAGATGTGGGAAAAGTTATTCTTTGACATTGAATTGAGAAAAATGATAAATATTTATGAATTTCATAGACATCTTTTAGGAAATCTGGAAAAAATGAATGTTTCAAATCCATGCATTAATTTACTGAATCTTCTTCATCCCATTCAGGGAGAAAAGGAGCTGATGTTTAGACTAAACAGCATAATTCACAATTCAGGGGGCACCAGTGTGTCACACGGCACACTCACATACACTTACACTTAGAGTACTCCATCACCAATCAGCTAAAGTGGCTTGTTTTAAGACTGTAAAAGAAATCTGCTTTATCCATCCATCCATTTTCCAACCCACTGAATCCAAACACAGGGTCACGGGGGTCTGCTGGAGCCAATCCAAGCCAACACAGGGCACAAGGCAGGAACCAATCCCGAGCAGGGTGCCAGCCCACCACAGGACACACAAACACACACTAGGGCCAATTTAGAATCGCCAATCCACCTAACCTGCATGTCTTTGGACTGTGGGAGGAAACCCACGCAGACACGGGGAGAACATGCAAACTCCACGCAGGGAGGACCCGGGAAGCGAACCTGGGCCTCCTAACTGCGAGGCAGCAGCGCTACCACTGTGCTACCGTAATCTGCTTTATTATTATATTTTTTAACTAATTTCATTCTTTAATTCTGTTTTTTGAACAGCTATTTTCAAAGTGAAGTGATTTAATCAACCCATCCATTCAGAGTCACAGGGAGCTGAAATTGGAGTAAAGCAGGAAGTCACCCATGATAGAACATGGCTGGATCTATTGCAAGGCACAGCAATGCATATTGTTGATGGACATTTGAGCAAAATGAAAACCCTCTTAGACAAAAGGAAAATGTCAAAACTCGAACCATACAGTGACCAGACTGGCACTCAAGCCCAAATGCCTAAAGATTTGAAACAGCAGCACTTTGCCACTATGCATAACCACACCGTCTGTGGAATTAGTTTTAATGGACAATTGTTTTCTTAGTTTTAAAGCATATTTAAAAGGCATCATACAGATTGTGTTGTGATCAGATTCACTAAGACAGAAGGCGACCTGAAAGAAAAGCCATCAGTTTATTTTTTATCTCAGTCCACTTTGTGTCAGAGCTTACTGATAGCATTTCATAGCACTTAATTAATTGTATTTAGTTACCATTGTGCTCAACAGCAGCGTCAACCTTTCCACCAATTCCAGGAAAGTCGGCTTCTATCATCCTTGGGTAACCTTTGTCCATTTTCTTCTTTGCCTCATCATAACTGAAAATTGAAAAAAAAAAATAATTTTTGTTCTCAACTTTACCATTGGGCCTTTAACATGTGTTCTTTACAAATTAATTACCTGTAGTATTTTTTTCCAACAAAGAAGAAAGTTTTCTTGGTTTCTTCATTATAAAGTGCAGCATCAATTTTATTCACAGTCTTAGGAAGTCCAAGATGCTGGATATTCTGAGGATAACCTTGTAGGATGTCATACCCAAAGAGTGCCCAAACCTGGTTTCCTGAAATAGGTAATAACCAAAATGTTTCAGATAGTTACTTAACAAAACAGTGTATAACTAATTTAATGTCAAATTAATCCATGAAATCTATCTATCTATCTATCTATCTATCTATCTATCTATCTATCTATCTAT
>JANRMT010028174.1:133637100-133691222 GCA_026402145.1 Polypterus bichir lapradei
TATCTATCTATCTATCTATCTATCTATCTATCTATCTATCTATCTATACTAGCTCTGTGTGGTCTTCAGGACCAAAAACAACTCAAAGACTCATTGGCAGTTTTACTATATCGGTGAACAGAGGCATCAGCTGAGTTGGCTGAGACAGACATGAAAACGATTACAGCTCTGGCACAAACTGAGTGGTACAGGCTTGAACCGGTCTCAGGCAAACATATGGTAGCTCGTTGTGTGAATGTACAACTTGCATGTACGACAAAGCTGAGTTAGTCTGCTTGGGTAGAATAAGAAGTGAGATGCATGCAAGCACTGAAAAATTAGCTTGCATGAAATGCATGCATTTGCGATCTCGCCAAGTGCAAGTCATGCTTGTATAAGCGCTTACATCACACCAACTCTATGTGGCTGTGGTTGAACGTGAGCAGAGTGGACTGATCCATACACAAACACACACACACATGCACACACACATCTTTCGTAATGAGAACAGAGGTTCATGAAATGCTGTAAAAATTTAAAAGTGCACGCATCTAGTGGCTGTGGTTGAGCGTAAGCTGAGCGGACTGCTCCATACACACACACAAACACACACACACACACAGTGGTCTTTCATTTATATATGTCTATATATCCATATTGTGACGGATAGCCAGGGACATGTCCTGACCTGGATGCTGGCTGGCTGGGTGGAAGGACCGAGGGAGAGAACATGTTTGGGTCATTATCTTCCCCGAGATGCTAGAGGGTGGCCCCTCTGGGATGCTAAAGCACCATGGATTCCCGCAGGGTATGCCAGCAGTTGTAGTTTGAAGCAGCGCTGTTGGGTTCCATGGGAACTGGCAGGAGATGCTGCACATACAGCTGAGCCCTTTTTTGCACCACTTCCGCCACACCCAGGGGTGCTGCCGGAAGAAGGTGAAACAACACCTGGAGCACTTCTGGGTGCACTATAAAAGATACCACCTCACCAAAGTCGAAGATCTAGAGTTGGGAGGAGGTGGAAAAAGCTTGAGGGAGGAGGAGTAGAGACAAAGACAGAGAGAAAGAGACAGGAAGAAGGAAGGACTTTGCATGTTTGTACATTTTGTGCTTTGTTCTGTGCTGTGTAGTGGGGAGCAACAGAAAAGCGCTTCCCCACTTAAATAAAGGCTTGTTGTCTGCCAAACCTTGTGTCTCAGCCTGTCTGTGTCAGGAGTGGGGGAGCCGAACATCCCCTGGTGGTCCACAATATATATATGAAATACTTCTTGTTAAGTTTCAGTAAATGCCTCCAAACTCATGGGATGGTGCTTCATCCTACAACAATCGTAATTATCCCAAAAATACTTAGCACCTGGTGATGTCTATGAATCGCAGACTACAAGCAGTCACTGCATGCAAGAGATATGCAAAAAGTAAATATGACTGCTTTAATATACCTAGCATTGATATGCCCCAGATATTATTGTGCCCTGAAATGAGGGGACCATGTAGCAAAAGTGTTGTCATTTCTAAATGATGTAACTGAAATGTATGCAAATACCCTTAAATGAAAGTCTGCAATGCAAAATATACATTACAAATGTAAAAGTTAATCTTACACTTACAGACTAGAAGCAGTAAAATTAGAATTTCATTTAAATAGTCAACAATTTCTGGTAGAATTATTAATTTTCATTAGCATCAGTATTTTCTGCCCAAAAAGAGTTTTGAAAATATATCTGATAAATGCACAAGCATAATAGAGAAACACTTGTGTTGTGTCACAGTTTTGTGAGTACTTATGGCATGGCTGTTTAAGAGATTAAGAGAGTTCTTGCCTTTAAAGAGGAACACAACATCCCTCTCTCTGATCTCATATGCTGCATCAATATTATCAGGTATTTCTGGCCAGAATGATTTGATAGTGTCCTGTTCAACAGTTCCCATCTGTGGACTATTGCGCCAGAAGTAACTGAAAATAAAAGAATACAAAAATAGATGCAATATTTTGGTTATGCAGTATAGAAGAAATCTTTCAACAATTTTTGAATTCACCTTGTAAGATCTATTTGTTATTGTTCACATTATGAACTGAGTTGTATGTAGTACATATTTAAAAAAATGATGAATATAAAGTATAGTTTGTTTAGGAGGGTTAGGAGGACAATTAAGTATAGGAAGTATGGGTACAATAATTTTTTGATTTTTTGTCATTCTTCTAAATAAAATACATTATATTAATAACAATGCTGAAGGCACTTAAAACAAAATGATACAAATAGTTTCTGCATAGAACAATAAACAAATAAACACAGGAGCCTTCCTGAATAGAGTTTTCAGTTGCTTTTTAAAGAAATGAATGGAGTTGGCTGATCTTATTAATCTTGGAAGGTCATTCCAAAGTCTGGGAACTATACAGCTGAAGGCCCTCTCACCCATAAAGAGCAGGTTAGTACAGGACACAACAAGATTGCCAGAATCAGAGGACCTTAGTGATGAACAGGAGCATAGTGATGGAGAAGGCCAGTGATGAAGTCCTGTATAAGGCCATTTAAAGCTTTGTAGGTTATTAATAGAATTTTATACTTGATCCTGTAATACACAGGGAGCCAGTGAAGGCGAAGCAGGATGGGTATAATCTGGTCGCTGTTGCTGGTTCGTGTAAGGACTCTTGCAGCAGAGTTTTGAATCAACTGGAAATGTGAAATAAGATTTGAAAGGGCACCTGCCAATAGGGGGTTACAATAATCGATGCAGAATGTGATAAAAAACTTGGATAAGTTTCTCAGCGTTAGAAAAGGAGAGGAAAGAGCGAACAAGGGATATGTTATGGAGGTGGAAGTAAGAAAGTTTCTTAATGTGGTTTATGCAGGTGGAGTAAGAAAGGCAGGAATCAAAAATGACAACCAAGATTCCTTGAATTAGAAGAAGGTCTAATGAGGTCACCATCAAGAGTGACTGAAAAGGAGCTCATTTTCTTAAGTTGTGCTTTAGTGTCAATTTGCTGGAGTTCAGTTTTGTTGCAATTTAATACTAAAGGGTTCTGTTCCATTCGGGTTTTAATTTCACTGAGGCAAGTTATGAGCTGAGAAAGCTCTGATGAAGTTTCTCTTTTAACATTGAAATAGAATTGAATATCATCTGCATAAAAATGATAACCCAGTCTAAAACTGTGAATAATATGGTGGAGGGTAGGCATATAGATACAGAAGATCAGAGGACTAAGGACAGATCCTTGAGGAACTCGTTGTGTGATTGGCACTGAGCTGGACCTGCTGTTACCAAGCCTAACAAATTTTTGCCTATCAGTCAGTTAGAACTTAAACCACCAGGGGGCAATGCCAGAGATAACCAGGATGTTCCCCATTCTGGACAGTAGAAGGACATGTCTGATAGTGTTAAAAGCTGCACTGAGTTCTAACAGAATTAATATGCTGGTTGGTCCAGAGTCTGCTGCCATAAAGAAATCATTGGTTACCTGAAGCAGAACAGTTTCACAGCTCTGCAGTGCTCTGAATCCAGACTGAAAGAGTTCTATCAAATTATTAGATGTTAAGTAATTGATGAGTTGGGAGGTTACAACACGCTCAAGAAAGTTTGACAGAAAAGGTGAGAGATAGGCTGAAAATATTTAAGACTGTCTGCATCAAGACCAGACTTTTTTAACAACGGGGTTACAGAAGCGATTTTAAAAGTGGCTGGCTAGAAGCCAGTGTCAAGGGATGTATTTATTACTATTTTAACAGTCGGGGTTATGGCATGAAGGCAGGATTTAAGAAGTGTGGTGGGGATGGGGTCCAATAGACAGGCAGTTGGCCTTATCTTACAAAGCTGGTAAAAATTTAGTAAAGGAGCTGGATGGAGAGGGAAGACAGGGAAAGATACGGATTTATATTAGTTGAATTATTTCCATCTTTAATTTTGTTATGGAAAAAGTGGAGAAATTTTTCACTGACTTCAGTAGAGGAGGTAACTCGGCTAGATGCGGGTTGAAGAGAACAGAGAACAAAACCATCGGGTTATCACAGCCACTTTCTATTATTCCGCCATAATGCATGTTCTTGGCTGCAGTTAGTGCATCTCTGTGAGCCCTTTGATGGTCAGAGAAAGCCTGGATATGCACAGTGAGGTTAGTCTTACGTGACATGCTCGGCCAGCTGCTTTCATAGACTGTAGTTCTGAATTATACCATAGAGTTAAACGCTTAAAGGAAAACGCTTCCTAACTTCATTAATTCCATAAGTCTATCCTGCAACAAACTTTAGCTCTGTAAAGAGGAGTGAGACTAAAGCAATTGTGGAGAAGGACTGGAAGTAAAGTTTTCTGACTGTTACATTAAGTTTGTAAGCTTAGTGTAATTTGTAATGTACATAGGGAACATTATCTATGTCAGGATAAATTTGTTAGTTTTATTTGTTATTTTGCTTACATTCTATAATAAAGTTCTTTAATGGGTACCTGTGGATGATTGTCACAGATAAAATAGCAGTCGTTATTTTCTTACCTATCTTTAAATAAAATCATCTCTCCACGCAGAGTAGTGACAGCATCCACAGCCAAACTATGATCACAGTTGTTGGGTTTAGGCTGCTTGGGTGGCTTTGGGGGGGGATTTGGATCTTTAGGAGGAATTCCAGGATTGGGTCCTGTGAAACAAAGTTAAATTCAGTTACCTGTATTAAGTCATCAGATTCAGATTGTTTTGTATTATTATGATATATGAAATTTAATGCAAAAACAAGGATAGAAAAAATGTGAAAACTGCAAAAGACAGCACCTGTTAAAGGGCATATACAAGAAAAAACTTGCTTTTGAAAAGTTAAAAGGTAAATCAAATATTTCTCATGTCAAAGCTATTTATTCACAATCATGGTATATATTTGCCACATGAAATTGTGTTGTAAAATGAAGCATTTTTCATTAACTCTGAAAAATACCTGCCCTGCTCTTGCACTTTAAAATGGAAGCGACTGGTCCAAGTGTGAAAGCAAATACTTTACTATTTACTGAATATGTCCACTTTGATGCAGCAAAGTTTTTGATTTAAGAATTACACCTCGTACATTTCTGAGGCATGCTTGTGACAACAAAAGTAAACTGCAAGTAATACATTTTATGACAGATTCTTGGTACTATTTTCTTAAGATAAGCTTATGTTTCCTCTTTGATTGTCTGCTCACAGTGGCTGTCGCGGGTGGAGGTTTGACATTTCCTATGGGCGCACTAATGCTGGCACTGAATTATACAGAAGCTTCTTTCTGCCACAAAAATAATTATAGTTATTTTGAAAAGATACTGCCTGCTGCTGCCAGTGTCAAAATACACACACATACTTTGGTATTTTAGTGGTAGCTAGTGAGGGATTGATTATGCACATAGCAAGCAATCAACTGGCAAGAACTGAACAGATGTCATAGGCATACATTTCGCTTTTTTTAGGATAAAGTTTAGTAAGTTTGGTACAGCTGTTTTAACATTGATAGAGAGGCAGTGCAGATCTGTCATTCTTGCTTCACAGCACCAGTGTCTGAATGGGGTATGCAGTTCTCCTGATGTATTTATGGATTGAGTGTTATCATTCAGTTTGTTTAACTGTTAAAAATGACCTGTTTTAACACTGTATACTGGAAATATGGCAATAATACTTGTCAATTGCTAAGAAAGGTTTGGTTCTTCATGTGATGTAAATTTAATTTCTCCCCTTTTTCCTATTGTGCAGCCTATTATGCATGGCAGTGTAAAGACTGTGGGTGATTGTGTAGCATTGTTTCAGAGATTATTGTCTAGCTGTTAACAGAGAGAGACAGCAATTTATATCTGGATGTCAACATTCAATAACTGTGCTTGCAGTTGAGGTGAAGGAGGAAAGCACACTTCTGGGGCTGAAAAGTCATGGAGGAAGACAAGTAGTGAGGTGAAGTCCCCTTAAAAAATGGCTGAGTCTCACAAAAATGTTTTGTTCTTTTCAATCCTAAAACAACATTGATGTGGTGTTTTGCAATATTTGTGCAATCTCAAGACAAGGATCAATATTTGATAACATATTTATTTGCATTGCAAATGGATATATTCGGTAAGTTTAAGACATTTGCTTTTATGTTTGGACTTCAGCATCCTTCACTTCTCTTTTAAAGTACAAAAACAGGCTAGGTAATTTTGGAAAATTTATAAAATAGGCTTCTCTTTAGAACACAAGTTCATGTGGCAAAATAATATAACTTAATTGGGAGGGAATACATTTAATGAGAATTCCCACAATTCATTCATTAATGCATTTTGAGTACTCAAAGAACATTGTAAATGTTTGTCCATTAGTTCATCCTTTACTGATTACTTTCCAGAGTTGCTAGTCGTCACAGCCTATTGTGGTAAAAAATCTGGAACCCTATAGCAGATATCAGTCAATCGCAGAGCACCCTTACATATAAATTCACACTCGCTCATATATAGCAAGCCACCAATTCACAAATCCTGCACTTTTCCCTTAATGTGTGATGGTTTTAAAAAGCTTTGTCCAAACTAAAAAAAACTTTCTGTATAAAATAAAAAAGGGTTTGCTTGACTGATTGATTGACTATTGCTATCCTACAAAAGCCTATTCAAAGAATATTCAAGGGGTGTTTTTTATTAATACTGTACTGACCGTATAAAGACTGGATTCCCTGAAGATCATCTTGAGGCAAAACAAAGGTCCCAGGGTTGACATAGTTGTAAATTGGGTACATCAGTGCACCTGGGTTATTGGAGTGGGACAGACCAAGGGCATGACCAAATTCATGAGCTGCTACCAGGAACAAGTTGAACCCTGAAACCAACATGCCATGCAGTTATAATGAGGTTGCTGCTCTTTTTTATAGCATAGCTCATATATTTTTTGACGTTGACTTACCAGCTGATCCAGTGGTAAATGTTTCAGCTTCATCAAAATGAGTGTCTCCACCAATACCAGGTGAAGGTGCAAAAGCATGTGCTAAAGTCCCTCCTGGACCATCAAATGGGGAGTAATCACCATGTTCTAGAAGAAAGAGGCAAGTTTTCTTTATCGTTATCTTGACATTAGAATCCAAGACTTTCATGTTGAACCTTTCTGTTAATGGCTTAAGTATAAAAAAATACAATACCACAATAGTCAGAATTATAGGAAGAACACAACTAAATAATAAGTTGTTCTCTCCAAATAGCATATTCTTTGATCCAGTTTAGGCCATTTCATGCAGTATAACAAATGTTTCCTTCCCCATTGGTCTTACAAATGGGGGCTGGATGAGGTGGCTGCAAACGGTAGAAACTGTAGAACTGCCCTGTCTGCCAAAGTTTTTGCACCAGCCAATAGGAAATCTACTGTTAGAGTTTCAAATTTAGTTCTAGGTTAGATTAAAAGTAGATATTTTAAAATATGACACTTTGTAATAAAATTGCTATATCACTTACTCTAAGCCAGGATTTGCAAGAAGGAGAGACCAGTATTAGTGATGTTATGAGATAAATTCTTTATAAAAAAACAGCTATAACGGTTCATCTATTTTCTGAAGCTGCTTAATTTAATTTAGCAACACAGAGGACAAAATTCTATTATGTAAGTTTTGGGTGCAAGGCAGGTAGCAACCCTGAATGGCCCCTCATTCATATAGCACATTTGCTCTTACTGGGCCAAATGGAAGCTGCCAGTTATACTAGTATGTATTATATGTGTTAGAACATGGAAAAAACATCAAAGTATCCCGATAAATCCTCACACAAATGCAGGGATAGCATGTAAATTCCACATAGAAATTGTCCAAGTTGGTATTCAAACTCTGTTTTATTGAGGTTTCTTTTCAGTCAGTTACTTTCAAGTTGGTGGAGAAGTCTAGAGCTCTAAACCCATTTTGGAGTAATGTAACTTATAATTTGTTCACTATACAGGCAGAGGCACATAAGTAGTATGTAAAACCTGAGTGTTTAGTGAGCACAAGTAAAGTTCCATTGTGTCTAACCCTGGTACAGAATTGTGAAATAACTAGTATTAGTCCGTTAATGTGTCTACTCTCAGAAGATTAAATAATGGGATTTGTAGGCACCTTCTCCGTTCACATGTTGTATGCATACATACCTCCAGTAACAAAGGAGATCATAATATCAGCTGTTCCACTGTAGATTCTCGTGATTTTTAGTGGGGTAACCTTGGTCCAGACCTCAAAAGCCTGCTGTATTGATTTGTCAACATCAGCTGTTAGCATATCAGGTGTATAATTTTCAATTCTGCAAATGAATAAAAATAATAAAAATATTCAGGTATGGTTTTTAAGGTGTTTCAACCTTTGTCTCAACCTTTTGTTTGTTTTTTGTCTATAGAGGAATTTCTAATCTAATATTAGAGCATTATATAATTACTGTCTCCACCTTTCTGTCAATCCTCAAATATTTGTGAGTTAAGGAAAGAAAGACAGAAATTACTAATACCGTATTTCAAAAGAATTTACAAATATTACACTGATTTTAGCAGATCCTTAATAAGTATAGGTAATCCAGGTAGTCCTGGTAGTAATGCCAAAAGTGTGTAAAGAGAAATCATAACTAAACTGCAATATGTAATCGCATATAAAAACTAATGCTTTGTTTTATGGCATCCTTACTAAATATATCAATAGATTACAATATATGCAGAATTCTGGTGCTTGTTTACTTACACACACTAAAAAATGTGCTCACATCACTCCTGCCCTCTATGATTTACATTGGTTACCAGTTTCTTCAAGAATCAAATATAAAATAATTCTTGTCACCTTTAAAGCCCTTCATGGGTTAGCCCCTCATTATCTGTCGGAGCTGTTGCTTCCTTACACTCCTGCCCGTACATTATGATCATCGGACACTAAGTTACTCACTGTACCTAAATACAGGTTAGTAACTATGGGTGGCAGAGCTTTTAGAGTGATAGCCCCTAAAATTTGGAATTCTCTCCCTCTCAGCCTTCGCGAGGAAAAATCTATTATTAATTTCAAACTTCTGTTCTGTTTCAATGAGTATTATTCTTTTTCGTGTATGTAATTTCTACTGTCTTGTTAATGTGTGTATTGAATTGTAAAGTGTCCTTGAGTGTATGAAAGGCGCTACATAAATAAGACTTATTATTATTATTATTAATATGTAACAAAAATAGCATCAAAAGAATTATAGGAATTAAAATAATAATGGAACAAATCAAAATGTACAACATGAAATAATTTTGTATTCACTAGATATTTGTTTATACAAAGTATTGTATGCTTTGCTGCATTGGATAGCTATAAATATGTGTCATCCATGGTGCTATATAATATACAGAATAAAGGCAATCATCAAATACTAAAATATCCTAGGTGAACGAAGAGACATAAGCAAAACCTTAACAATTACAATTAATGTTCCTACAGATTAGTAATTGTATGATAGAAGCAGCATAAGAAAGGTTATGAAGTACCATAGAGCAGTTGTATTGAGTATATCCTAAAGCACTTTGTGATGGTATGTGCAATGATACCAGCTACTACTGTATATAATGTAAAATTAAGATTTGTGTAGTATGTAGATAAATGTCTGTACTACATATATATATATACATCAATTTCAAGTCATCCCTTTATAAATGTAAAAACAAACTCCAGTAGGGTGATTAAGAAAGCCACTATTTTAATATTTTAATTTTAGTGCACTTCTTAGTATTAGACTACTAGCAGTGCTGTTACATGTCAATCTGGGTGAACACCTCTCAACCTGGCTACACTGTGCTCAATGTGCTGCAAGTACCTCATCTTGAAATGAGTGAGATGTGTCAGATGAGCAAGGAAAATAAAAATTAATCAAAATGCATTATTTAGCCATTTGTTGAAATGTCACGTTAGTGAAGGTCAGCTTGATTCATGAGGCTGCTTGCCGAAGCATAACTAGTAATTACTTCTTACTACTATATATTTTAGATACTGAGAGTAGACATGATCCTTCCAAACATCCATAGGTGATATAAAACTGAATATTAAAGCTTCCATTTTTTTATTTTTATTTATTACAGTGCTTTATTTTGTTAACGTGCAGTAGTTAATTGTAGTGACGTTTAAAACTGCAGAATACAGGCAATATAACTTTTTAAACTCTCACACAATTCCACACAAGAGCTGTCAATAATCTTAAATGTTAGTAAATTTACTACCTGTAAGTCAGACTCTGTGTTTGCCACTTCTGCCCTCCAGGGAATGTGGAGTAATGAGCCACATCAGGGACGCCACATCTTGATTTTTTCATAACCTCCAGCGTGTTTGAATCTAACATTCCAGTTACTTGGAGACCGAAAAACTTTTGCATTTCTCTAAGTTTGTCTGTGAGTTCATTGTGATGCCTTCCTGAGCTGCCTCCTGAAGTAGATGTAAGGTTGTATAATTTTCTAAGGTATTCCTGGTTAAAGAGAAAAAAAAAACCCTTAATTTTATACAAATGCACTTACAGGATAGCATTGTATGCTTTGCATTGTACAGGGTATGGGTAGCTGTACAGGTATGTCATGAATGAAGAAAAATAACTTTAAGTTTTAATAATTTTGTAAGGTATTCTAAGGTATTCCTAGTAAACATAAAAGAGAAAATAAAACACATTTTTCCATGCTATACTAATGTACTTCAGGAAACAGAGAATAATGCAGCTGCTATTTAAGCAAAAACCTGTTACTTTTAAAGCATAAATGAGAAGTTGTTTTTTCAGTAATTGCAAATATTGTGAAACAAAGTCTGGATAATCTATACTTCCTTTAAGAAAATAGCAGTAGAAATATTTAATTGCCAATAATGAATGGATTGCCGTATTGAGGGCAAACTAAATTTATATTATAAAAAATATAATGGCCATACTCCACACAGTTTGTAAACTGATTTTTAGGAATGCAAAAGTAGGTTGAAAAAATTAAGGAAAGGGAAAAAAATTCAAAGTAACATAAGCACACTCAATGTGGACAGCTGCTGAACACTGCCATTTAACAGCTATGTATTTGTCAAAACATGTTTGTCCCTAATTCTGTTCTCTTTCATGTGAGACTGGTGAGTCTCAGATTGCAGGTTTCTACAGAAATAAAAAGTATGTTTTTCAGTTACAACCATTATTTGACATTTATTATGTTCACTAATTTTCTTTAAACAGTAAGAACTCTCCGCTAGATTGCATGCATCATAATAGCAACAGTGTGAGAAAAAGAAATTTTATTTCTGCTGTCACTTACTGCACAGCATAACTTGTATATCTGGCTAAAAATTTAAAAAGACATAATAAGTCTACTACTCTCTAGTATATTAGATATTCAGTAAGAGAAAATGTAGTTACCTGTGCAAACTTCTGATTCTCTTCTACTGTGGTGGCTGGTGATATTGGAGCGGCGCACGCTGCAGCCACTAAGGCAGTGAAAAGCAGGAGTCTAAAAGACAACATTGCACTCAGTAGTCACCTCTGGAGTGGTCTACTCTGCTGTTTCAGATCTCTCTTGTTGCTTATATACGGTGGGTCTGTGCCCCCAAAAATGTTGCGCAATTAAATTAGTCACTTGAGCGATGAGTAAACATCAGGTAGAAAGGAAATTGCATTTCACCAAGGATAGAACAGATGTGTAACATTCCATCAAAAAATCCTAAAAGGTGAGTACCAATGTCTTAAAAATAAAGATTATTGCTTGAAAAAATGACAGCAAGTTATTTAAGTTTTAACAAATGTTTGTCTTTAATGTTGGTATTGTATGCAAATTTAATTGTTAAACTTTCCTGAATGATGTGCTTTTTGTCAAAATATACTTATATATTAGATATTTTATTGTTTCTTTATTGTATCCTTTGTTTATATGTAAAAAATGTTATTGTTTCTTTATTGCATCCTTGATTAACAAAAACATATTCATTCCTCTCTACTGTTATGTGTCTTTATTATTTTGATGAGTGTGCTCCAATATTTCATCCCAAGGTAGTCCTTGACTTGAGCCCAGTTCCTTCAGTAACCATGTAGTAAAATAGGTAAGTCTAAAAAAAATTAATAAATCAATAAACTAATCAACTAGATGTGCTGGTGCTCCAGGCACTGATGATTCTTATTTTATGCTCAATGCAGCTAAAGAATTATATGGGTTTGGAAAATGAAACGGTGATTGATCTGATGAATATTAATAAATAAAATTAATTAAATTGTCCAACAGTTCTAATATAATTACAATAATGACCTTGATAAAATTGAATAATCTTTACTTCATTAAATGACAAATAAAGAAAAAGGATTATAAAAGACAGTGAATGTCAGGAAGATGTGGCATACTGTTTTTTTTTTTTGTTATTTTCTTTGTTATCCTTTCTCTTTTTTTTAAAACTGTACTCTGACCATTTTATGTCCCTATTTCTGCATCTTGTGACGGTTTGGGAAATGTGATGCATTGCGTGATATCAATCTTGTTTCTTTACATTAGAGGCAAAGCACAGTGCAAACCATTTCAGATTTGGTCAAATGAAAATAGGACCTTCATGAGAGACTCGGTGCTCAAGCAGATATACAAAATATTTTGAAAACATGCTACTGACTTTGAATATTAATTAACTTTGACTTTGAGTTGTTTTTTTTCCTAATAAAAATAAAAAGTAAAAGTTGAATTCTTTTTAATTATTTTGTTAATAATGATTATCCTGACTTGTCTCAAAATGAAAGACAAAATAGATAAAACTCCACTGGTTTCTACACCATTTGTTGAATAGGACTTCTATTACCTTACTGTACACATTAGCAGATACTACAACCCCAAGTTGGAATGGTATGAAAAATGTAAATAATAATTGAAAGTAGTGATTTCATACAGTATATAAAGACATGTTTAATGTTTGGTCTGGCCAACTTCACTTTCTAAATATTATATCAATTTTTGGCATTGAGGTGCCAGCAACACATTTTAGTAAAGTTGGAATGGGCAATTTAGGGCCTCTGAAGAGTTAAAAAAATGATGAATTGGTTAGAAAAAGATGATGTTCAACAGGCAATTGCAATCATGCTGTGTTGTAAAAGCTGCACCCAGGAAACGTATAGTCCTTTAGGAGCAAACATGTACAAAGGATCACCACAAATGCATGAGAAAATCATTCAGAAGTTTAAAAATGATGTTTCTCTGGGACAGGTATGATGGGGTTTAGGTATTTCACTGTCAACAGAGCAAAATTAAAAGAATCATAGAATTTAGAGAAAACTTGGTACATAAAGTGCAAGACTAAGCTTACTTTTGATGATTCCTGGTTCCTCAGGTAGCACTGTATCAAGAACTGCCATTCTTTAATTAATGACATAACCACATGGGCTAAGCAGTACTTTGACAAACATTTATCAAATAACACAATACATAGTTGCATTCACAATTGCCAGTTACAACTTTACTGCACAAAAAGGAAGTCATATTTTAACAATGTCCAGAAGCACCATCAACTTCTCTTGGCTCAGAAGCAGCTGGGGTGGACCATCACAAAGTAGAGGTGTGTTTTGTCATTGGACAAATCAATATGACAGGCAGTGTGGTGTACTAGTTAAGGCTTTGGACTTCTGCTACTAAGACCTGCCAGTTCTCCAATTAGAAAACCAAAAGAAATGTAACCCATTACTATATATCATAAATGTTTTAAGTCACCTTGGATAAAAGTGTCAGCCAAATAAGTAAATGTAAATATTTCAGGATTGTTTTGGAAGAAATACATAAGTATCCTCCAGAACAAAGAGGAAGAGATTCATCCAGACTGTTACCAGCTACAAGTCCAGAAGCCAACATCTATGATGGCATGAGGTTTGTTTCCTGAAGAGGCATTAGCTCTCTTGGAAATGTGTTCTTTAGAAATTGTGGCATATTAAATAATTAAACAATATCGTAATATACCAGAAAAGGCGATATCCCTCCCATCGTGATTACGGCGGTACAAGAATCACATGAGAAAAAATATCTTTTAGCTTATATTTACTGACGGTTAACGTGGTTACAGACGGAGAGGCGCATGGACAGACTTTATCCAGGTGGGAAATCTGGATCAACACAGTCAGCCATTTTCTTGTCACCACGCTGGGAGGTTTTTCTTCGAACTTTGTCGATTCCGCCTCTAAGGGTCTGGCTGTTGTCCAAGCCTTTATAATGTCTTGCTTCATTTGCTGGTCTTCTCTGTCTCCAAACAAGGGCTGAATTCCTCCTCCACAAAATACAGAAATATCATAGTGCTTACATGCCGATTCTCATTCTCCCAATAAGGAAAGAAGATTTGTGCTGATAGAGGACAGAAATACCCTAACCTGTGTTTAAGCTGACTATACAAGCCTCCAGTTGTCTTTGGCTATCTAATCCAATGCTTGGCTAGCAATTCTAACTGCTGAGCCCCTGTGTGCCACAGTTAACATGCACATGTGAATAAAACTCATAACAGTATTGTCCAGATATAGTGACATAAATAAAAATGTAGTATAACAGGGTTGTATCAGAGTTCTGGGTAAGGGCAACTTGCACTTCTGTGAAGGCACCATTAATGACAGAAAGAAGTACATATACTTTCCGACGACACCTTTTCCTTGGATACTCATGCATATTTTAGCAAGACAGAACAAAAACACATTCTCCGTGCATTACCAAGGCAAGGCTGCATAGGAAGAGGGTGCGGGTGCTACAAATGGCCTGCCTGAAGTCCTGACCGGTCCTCAACTGAAACACAAAATGCAACAACAAAGATTCCATACTGCTGTATACCTTAAAACCTGTTTTCAAGAAGAATGGCGCAAAATTACACCTCAAACACTCAATAAATTGGTGTCTTCAGTACCTAAAGGTTTATTAAATGTTAAGAGAAGGAAAGGCAATGTTACAAAGTGGCAAATTCTTTACTGTCCAAAATTTTTGGAATATGTTGCAAGCCTCAAAATCAACATGTGTTTATTTTTGAAAAATAATAAATTTCATTAGTTATAACATCAGATAATGGGTATTTTTATTGTTTTCAGGTCAAAGATAATTTATTATCATATACTAATCACTGTTTTCTGTTTTTTCTATACCGTTCCGATAATTTTCTGAGTTGGGCTTGTATGTCAATCAGCAGTTAAACTTTTGTTAAATCCTTTTATTTTTCTATTATTCTTCCACATCCCAGTGAGGTTGGGTTATAGGCAAAGTTTCCATGTTATGTGGTTAACCATACAGAGTGGGGGGATATTTGTGCCCTGCGATGATCTGGTATCTAATCCTAGATGGATTCATACCTTGTGGGTTCCTCTAAGCTCTATATGTTTGTTCATAAAAGGAGTGGCTGGAAAGATGTTAAAAATGCACTTAAATTACTCTGTGTGAAAAGTAGATGACTGGCCAAAGAAGGAATGGTCATAATTTTTGGCTAGAAAAAGAAATAATGCAGTCATCACATGCTTTAGAGAAAGGTGTAGATCTAAATATGAAATATAGTTTCTGCAAACCTTTGCAATTTGGTGATTTTCTAATAGTTAATAAAAATATCTGAGTCATGAAGTTACATCTACAGCTAAAAAGAAATCTGAAATAGGGCAAAGAACAAAGAAATGTATTGATTTCTTCAGTTTGCATAGCTACTGGACACCATCAGCTAAACATTATAAATTTGTCAAAACATGTTTACCTCCAGTCTTTACTCTTTTTCAGTTGAAACTGACATGTCTCAGGCTGCAAAGCATGAAGAAATCAAAAGAATTTCGTTTGCCTCTGATATCCATCTTCCAAACAAGTTGTTTTGTTTCTTCCAACAGTAAATGTTTCACTTTAGGTTGAATGCATGCTGCTCAACAGCCTTGAGAAATGAATACTTGTTTTCTTTGTATAATCTCATGAATCACCATATAGTGTCCATAATATTCCAGCACCCTTAGACAGTGATTCCAATGTTATTTTTGAGTTGCATAGTTAAAGAATTGATGCCTCTAAGGTTTAAACTCCCACCTTTAAAAAAAATGAGTTTAGGCAAAGTAATTGGCATGCTTAAACACAATAGTCAGTTTATGATGACAGAAAGCGGGATTGTCGTCTTCTGTTTCTGAATTGATTCTCCCTGTAAGACAATATGAAATGAATAATAATAATTCTTATCATTTATATAGTGCTTTTCTCACTACTCTAAGCATTCTCCATTCAGTGAGAACCTGGGAAGCAAACCCCCAATCTCCTTACTGCAAAGCAGCAGCACTACCAAACAAAAATGCTTCTTTAAGAGTTGTTGTATAGTACCATTCCTCCAATGAACAAGAATCATTGACTTGTTTATGGGTAATAAATTCGTTTGAACCCAAAAAAAATCAGCGAATCATAAATACCCTGTGCAGTGAATGAGCCATAAAAGAGTGTGTATTAAAGCTGAACACTAGTAATTATTAGAAATTAGAATAATATTCTTATAATGATCAAAATTGTGTGACTGATTTGTTGACAGTCGAAACAGCCATAAACATATTTGTTTATTATTATGTTTATATATTCTGTATAAAAAATTCCAATAAAGAATTGTACAAAACAAGCTACTGATATATTCTAATATAAATGTGTTATTATTGTATGTGCTTGAATTATAAATAAGAGAATCATCAGTGACAGAGTGTTAGCTGGTAATAATTCAGTTCAACCTTGAAAAAAAAATACATCATTGTACCTGCACATGAGCTTTAAACATCTAACTGTGAAAGGAAATACACAACAACATCATGCATGTGCTACAATACTCCTGTTGAGCTCCGCTGGATTGATTAGTTTGTTCTTGCAAAGCGATTTGTATGACTCATTGAAAAGAATTATCCAAAAAGAACTAATCCTTTGTAAATTGCCCATCGCTAGCCCAAATGCACCCTCTGACACTCAGCAAGTCCCTTAACCTGTCTGTGATATCAATTGTTAAATATGCATGTAAAAATTATAAAGCATCTTCATTTTGTCAGTTGCCTTTGGTAAAGGTGAACATATTCAACTCTAGTCACAAAAAATGGATTTGTACTTTTAATCAGCTTTTCCTTTTGGAATTCCCTTTGCCCACAGCAACGAAGCCTTGTTGAAGCTACCACAGAACAGACAAAGGTGAAAATCATAATAAGAACTAAAGAGGAGAAACTCACTATGTCCAGTTTTCATGGAGATTCAAAGTGACCATTTACATAACCAAAAACTGTAAAAAGAAACAAGCATGCGAAATTGTAACAAGGAACAATAAGAAAGGTTCAGCTTGTACTTGGTGCATTGTAACTATTTAAATATTTAACTATGTAACTATATAACTATTTATTATTATGAATGGATTTGGAAAATGTAAGAATGAATGGCTAAATAAGGCTTGTTATGATTTTCTGGATTAATACATGAAAAGATCAAAAATGGGAAATACTATTATGTTTGATTAGGACAGGAGTTAAAATTAGAAATGGGCTGGACTGCACTTATTATAACCTTCAGTTGACTGAATCAGAATAGTTGAAAAATGAGGTTTTGATGGCTCAAAACTTCTCAAGCGTTTATATTATTTCCAGTATTTTTGTACTCTTTTGACCTTGAATTTTTGTCCAGTAATTTTTGGTCTCTATTTTGTATTTGTTCTTTCATATTTGTCCACTGTATCTTTTTCTTTCTTATGTATGACTTTTAGCCAGTCTTGGATATTTATTTGAAATACTGAGTTATTTAAACATGTGTTTTACTTTTTACCTCATGTTCGGTCAGTTGTTGACTCACCCAGATATCAACACTTCTGTCAGAACTTCTGCTCAGTATGCATTTTGGACATAAATTTTATTTGTTTCACAAAACCAATTGCAGACAGTGAAATGAAAGAAAACTGTTGAAAGATGCAATTCTTAACACTACTTAATACTCCTTGTTACTTCACCAACATGAGACGCCAAGAGTGTATCATGACTGTTCTGGCTAAGAAAATTCCTGGAATGAATACTTTGGGACAGGCATTGGGATAGCTTACAATATTCTGACAAAGTTAAACCCCATTAAAATTAGTGGTTCAATTGGTCTAGGAAGTCCTAACAGAATTCTGCATCCTTCGCTATCTTTCAGTTAGGGGGATCATTTAGATGTGACAAAAATAATGTCATCTGAAGGACAGCTGAGGAATAAACCTTTATTCCTTAAATTTAAAATAAGGATGTATGCCAGTTCTGTTTACTGGAATATATGTAGGTTATCTCCTCTCAGGGGCTCAATCAGATTTCACCTGATTCATGATTAGGTGTCTCCACACAGGCAAATAGACAACTAATTCAATTTTTTCATGGTTGGAAACCAATACTGGGCTGAAATGTGCAGGAAATAAATCAGTCCCAGAAACATAAAATTAATATCCTTTGTATTTTTAAGTGGGATAACTTTTAAAAAATATCTGATAAATAAATACAAGCTCTAGCTGTCATACACAGAATCATCCAGTTAAAATGGCTGATATGCCCATATCTCAAAGGCACACAACAATGACTGAGACACATTACTCTTGAACATATAAGTAATTGAATATTGCACAAATATTTAACTTGAGAGTCACAGAACAGTATCAGGTACAGAGGGGGTGAAGTTGCATTTTCAAGAAACGTATGACATGTCATCTACTTCTCTCAGATTCCATATTGCCTTAGAGAAGCTTTTTCAAAAGTATAAGATAACATGTGCCTGACAGTTTCAGATGCCACCCAGAAAGTACCTTTTGCAAGGGACTGACATTCTCAGTTTTTGTCAGAGCTACTGTTTTTACCTACAATTGAATGTAACAATTTCACTGAATGACAAAATTAGAATACCTGAGTGACATAAATTTTGTCAAAAAAGGTTTCTAAATTCAACACATTCCCAGTGTTACAATTTTGCCAGGTTTCAATGTTCCAGTGAACAAAATGAGTCCTACCCACAACAAAAGAAGCAGGCTTCCTGCCTGCTTAGACCCAAAAGAAGGGGGTAAATGGCGTTAATATTCAAAAAAATATTTTGAAAGGGGAAAAAAGACTAATGAAAATTCTTCCTCAAATACAGCAATTTGATTCATGCACATATGTCAGGGCCAAAGCCACATTTATGCAAAGTGGTGAATTGGTAATCCCATTCAACTATATCAAATGTTTTTTCTGCATCCAAAGATAATAAGATCTCTGCAGTGTTGGACTTTATGGGTGAATATATTACATTAAATAGGTGTCAAAGATTGGAAGCCAAATGTCTATCTTTAATACATTCCAGTTTGGTTTTATGATATTACTGGAGGGAGCACTTTCTCAATCCTTCTAGCTAGGACTTTGAAGAGTATCTTAACATCATTATTCAGAAGTGAGATTGGTCTGTATGACACACATTGTCCTTATTTTTCTTAGGAAAAACAGTAATTAATGTTTGGTGAAAAGTCTGAGGTAGAATTTTATTGTCTCTGGCTTCTATAAAAGTTTGAGTTCTGATTGCAAAGCCTGCCTTTTCCTAAAAAGTGCCACATTTGGAGACATGGCATGTTCTTGATCTATTCTGGTAATTTCGCTGATTAACTCTGAGTCCTTCTTGGTTTCACATTTTCAGATTTATTTTTGTGGGAGAGATAATCTGGCCATTAAAATGCTATCAGAGTTTCCCAGTATATTCCTGCGGAAAACTATGAGGATGCATTTGTCTCTAAAAATTTTGCTTGGATATGAATTATGTACAGTTCTTGTCAGCTAATAACAGGGAGTTAAAACGCCAGCTGCAAGATGAGTATGTGGGGCATAGTGATGTGAGCTCCATGATCAGAGGAGTGTGTTCAGAGATAACAATATTGTCGTATTTGCAAGATTTGATCATGGGCAAGAAATTGTTATCTGTAAAGAAATAATCAATTCTTGAGTAATAATAGTGCACTGGTGAGAAGGAGGAATATGCTCTTAAGTATGGATTTAAAAATCTCAATGTGTTTGATAAGTTATGATCAATTAAAAACTGTGTGATTATTTTTTCAGTGTTAGGTGTTGTTGCCTTTGTAGCTAAAGACCTTTTCAGGTCTGGATTTACAACACAATTAAAGTCTACAACACATTATCATTTTGTTAGTGTTCAAGTTAGAAATCAATGCAAATACATTTTAGTTAAAGTCTGTATTATCCACATTGGGTGCATAGACATTTATCAAAATCACTTTATAATTACCCATCACCATCACATATCACCCTTCAGGATCAGATACTACATCTGATACTGCAAATGAATTTGTTCTGTGAATTAAGATTCCTACACCTTTCGTTTTCTTTGTATAGCAGGAGTGGAATATTTGGCCAGTCCAGTCTCTTTGCAGCCAAAACTGATCCTTGCTGATTAAGTGAGTCTCCTGTAAAAATACTGTTTTGGCATTTAGACCTGTTAGGAGAAAGAATATTTTCTTCCTTTTTAACTCCTGATTAAGACTTTTGCCATTCCAGCTCACAAAGTTTACTGTTTGGCCATAGAGACATTGCTTTTGAATTTTTGTTGTCATTTTATAATCATAAATTAAGGTTGTGCTTTACTGCATATGATAACTTTAACCTTAGTGTCCATATTGCCAGGAGTTATGGCTATCAAGGCTATTGTTGTGTTGGAACATACAATTGTGGGCATGAATAGGATAGACCGGAAATAGTTTGCTATCTGTCTCTTCTCCTTCAGACCCTGATTTTTTGCCTCCCCAAGTGAGGGAGACCACACTTCATGATATCCCAGTCCTCTGACATGCCTTGAGACAGAGCACGTCTAAACAAAATAAGCCCCCTTGCAGCGGTGTAGGAACCAGCTTGTTTCTTTATTCTGTTTAACTGCCTGACGTTACTGATGTAGAAGGGAAGGGGTGGAGGAAGTGCTAAAGTACCTGATCTCAAATTGGGAAGTGTTTGTGATTTTAGACATTTTGTTAATGTCTACACAATAAAGTGTATAAAAGGGGAAACTAGGGTCACCGTAGGACCTTACACAAGTAAACAGGTGCACATAAACCTTCACAAATCAAATCTTACATTTATGATAGGTAGACTCTTCAGATGCAAACTCCTGACAGGATGATAACTTCAGGACATCTTTTAAAGTAGCTGCTTCATGCATTAATTGCGGCCAAATTTTTGTGTCTGTCACGGAACTGCACAGTCACAACTCTGAGCAGGTGCTTTGCATGCTTCACATGTACTGTGGTTTATAGGCGTGTGCAAAGTTGTTCACCAATAAAACCACAGTACTCCTTATTGATGTGGTTTTGCTTTCCTTTTTCAGGTCCAGGTAATCAATTAAAATCCTTAAAGAGAGTAAATGACTTAAGCAACAGTAAACACTCATCTGGGATGCTCACAGTATCAAGACAATAATTCAGCACAGATATCCTCAGTGTGTTTTCAGTCTTAAAATGTCTGATTGAATGTATTCCCTGATTCATTAAGCTCATCTGATCAAATTGCACTCTTAAGGTCAATTATGCAAATTAATGCCATAGTATAACAAACTGATGAATACGTAAACATTATGTGGCTACCCCAGACAAGTATGTTCTATTCAGATAACATTTTTTAGATCCCAAAATGCTTCAAAATGAAAAAACAAATATCGCAAAGCAATGGAAACAGCTACAAGGGCCAAAAAATATTAACATATCACTCTCCATGTTATTAAGGCCAGCTTCATATGTTTCATTAAATACATTTGGAAGACCTACTTGTACTTCTAAGACTACAAACCACAATGAAAATCATGAGGGCTAAATATTTGAAACTATGCAGCTCAAATGTATTGTCTGATTAGTTGTTTTTTGGCAAATGTATTTCAATTTACTTGTTTAACCAATACTCTGTGTTTTTGTAATTGTGATTGTTAATACTGCAAAAGGTTTTTTTAATGAGATGGATAGTGGTGTGATGACCTGGGGCCTCATGCATAACACTGTGCGAAGAATTCACACTAAAACAGGGCGTACAGGCAAAAGCCGAAATGTGCGTATGCACAAAAAATGCAGATGCATAAATCTGTCTGTACGCCAACTTCCACATTCTTCTGCTACATAAATCCCAGTCACTGAGAAAAGTAATGCATGTGCATTTGCCTGCTGTCCCGCCCTGTCTCCTCCCAGAATTACAACTCTTTGAATATGCAAATCAATATGAATAGCCCTTAAGCTCAATGTCATGTGAAAAGACAATGGCCAAAGCACTGGGAAAAATAGAAGAATTTCATACTAAGTGGAGGCAATGAAAAACGCACTATTTGTTGGTTTAAACAGTGATATAAACAACAAAAGAAAGTTGATTGAGTGACATAGAGTGTCGGATAAACTCAAAAGTTCAAGTTCACAATGTCACACAGTGCCCGAAATAAAAAAAGAAGTTGTCAGATATCAAAGTTGCCGTGAAAAGGCGAGTTGTAGCCCATCATCTGAGGGTCATATGGAAGCTTATTAGGGTACAGAGAAAAGAAAAAAAAAATAGGCACACAGTGGGAAAAAAGCTTGAAATGTCAACTTTAATCTCAAAATTTCTACTTTAATCACGTACAGTGGAACTTCGGGTCACGAACGTCTCTGAACACATACAAATTGGGTTATGACCAAAAAGTTCGTCAAACTTTTGCATCTGTTCACAACCACACACTCGGGTGACGAACAAGCCAGTTTCCCTTCCGGTTCGTACGCACCGATGATTTCCCGCATGTGTTCAGTCTCTCCCTGTACTGTACATTGTTCTCCGTGCATCACGCAGAGGGACTCTCCCTCAAAACTGTAACCTCCTCTCAACCCAGCTTCCTCCTCTGGTATAGCGGGTCCACAGCTCCCGTCAAAAAGGCCAGTTTTAATCAATAATCACCGCACTCACAGCTTAGCGAGGGGGCGTGGTGGTGTGTGGCCAAAGCGGTTCCTGAGGATTTTGTGATGTGGGCGTTTCTCACCTAAGTGCACAGGTGAGAAGCAGTCAGCATTCGTAATTGTTCCCAGGAGCTGCTGATTGCCACGACTACCACGTACTCTTCATAAATAGAAGTGCGAGTCGGCTAAAGGGAAAACGAAGAGAACAGGAAAGAACGGGAGGTTGCAGGAGAAAGCAGGAAGCAGGAGGGGAAAGCCGGTGCAGGAGGGAGAGAGAGAGAGAGAGCGAGTGAGCACAAGAGAGAGAGATAGAGAGAGAGAGAGCGAGCAAGCACAAGAGAGAGAGATAGAGAGAGAGAGAGAGAGCGAGCGAGCGCAGGCTCGCGTGCAGCTCAGCAGGAAGCTTGGGTGTTTGTCTCAGTGTTATTCAATGTTTTTACATTTAGTTTACTATTACACTGTGCATTCTATGGTATAATTAACTATTTTTTTGCTTAGAAATCTTTAAAGAAAACATATTTACATACAGTTCGTACGGTCTGGAACGGATTAATTGGATTTACATACAATTCTATGGGGGAAATTACTTTTGAGGTTTCACTGTAGTTTATTTTGTCATTAAATTCCGTCATAAACTTCATCTTAAAACCGTTTGATTTACTAGTTTCTAAAGTCGTACATTGTAACTAAAGTAGCACATTAAATGCTTTGTATTGTATGTGTTCTTCTATGTGCTCTATATGTGTGAATCACTATGTGCTTCTTAAACGGGCTTTTTGTTTATCCGACAGTACACAGGATCCATTACATTCGTCATATTACAGCTCTCTGAATAATTTAAATACTGAGATGTATACTTGATATAATTTTCATTATGATAGGAATTAAAGCATGTTATTAAACATGGGAACACGATAACGCAGTGATAGTGATGAACTGGCGCCATGTCCAGAGATTGTTCCTCCTTCCTGCAAGATGCTTGCTGAGCCGTGCGCGACCTTTGATGAAATAATTTACTGCGGCAGTACTGTCTCTTTCAAACATACTAACCCCCAATTCCTGTCCTTCCTTTTCTTTCTCCAAGCATCCAATCACCACACAATCAGCACTGTAATAGATGTCAAGCCATCTAAGCTTAAAACACAGATTCTTCAAAACTTTTAAGGAAGATTGAAATATCTAACCTTCCAGTGTCACGCCAGTCCCAGCAAGGATACAGCACGAGGCAGGAACAATCTCTGAACGGGGCGCCAGCTCGTTGCTAGCACTGTGACACCGTGTCCTCACATGTTTAATTATTAACAATATACAGTCATATGAAAAAGTTTGGGAACCCCTCTTAATTCTTTGGATTTTTGTTTATCATTGGCTGAGCTTTCAAAGTAGCAACTTCCTTTTAATATATGACATGCCTTATGGAAACAGTAGTATTTCAGCTGTGACATTAAGTTTTTTGGATTAACAGAAAATATGCAATATGCATCATAACAAAATTAGACAAGTGCATAAATTTGGGCACCCCAACAGAAATATTACATCAATGCTTAGTTGAGCCTCATTTTGCAAATATAACAGTCTCTAGACGCCTCCTATAGTCTTTGATGAGTGTCAGGATTCTGGATGGAAGTATTTTTGACCATTCTTCCATACTCCAGTTCAGTTAAATTTGATGGCTGCTGAGCATGGACAGCCTGCTTCAAATCATCCCATAGATTTTCGATGATATTCAAGTCAGGGGACTGTGACGGCCATTCCAGAACATTGTACTTCTCCCTTTGCATGAATGCCTTTGTAGATTTCGAAGTATGTTTTGGGTCATTGTCTTGTTGGAATATCCAACCCCTGCATAACTTCAACTTTGTGACTGATGCTTGAACATTATCCTGAAGAATTTGTTGATATTGGGTTGAATTCATCTGACCCTCGACTTTAACAAGGGCCCCAGTCCCTGAACTAGCCACACAGCCCCACAGCATGATGGAACCTCCACCAAATTTGATAGTAGGTAGCAGGTGTTTTTCTTGGAATGCGGTGTTCTTCTTCTGCCATGCAAAGCGCTTTTTGTTATGACAAAATAATTCAATTTTTGTCTCATTAGTCCAAAGCACTTTGTTCCAAAATGAATCTGGCTTGTGTAAATGAGCATTTGCATACAACAAGCGACTCTGTTTGTGGCGTGAATGCAGAAAGGACTTCTTTCTTATCACCCTGCCATACAGATGTTCTTTGTGCAAATTGTGCTGAATTGTAGAACAATGTACAGATACACCATCTGTAGCAAGATGTTCTTGCAGGTCTTTGGAGGTGATCTGTGGGTTGTCTGTAACCATTGTCACAATCCTACACATATGCCGCTCCTGTATTTTTCTTGGCCTGCCAGACCTGGGTTTTACAGCAACTGTGCCTGTGGCTTTCTATTTCCTGATTACATTCCTTACAATTGAAACTGACAGTTTAAACCTCTGAGATAACTTTTTGTACCCTTCCCCTAAACCATGATACTGAACAATCTTTGTTTTCAGATCTTTTGAGAGTTGCTTTGATGATCCCATACTGTCACTCTTCAGAAGAGAATCAAAAGGAAGCACAACTTGCAATTGACCACCTTAAATACGTTTTCTCATGATTGGACACACCTGTCTATGAAGTTCAAGGCTTAACGAGCTAATCCAACCAATTTGGTGTTGCAAGTAATCAGTATTGAGCAGTGTGGCAGATGACCAAGGACCTTGCCCCACTGGAACTCATGGAGCAGGGAAGGACCGGGAGAGGGGCAGTATCTCCCCTGGGCGCAAGAGGGCAGGCTCCCTGGATTCCATCAGGGGCCACGTATACAAATCTGGGAAGCTCAACCCTGTGGGGGTCCATGGCCACCACCAGGGAGCGCCTGGATGGTTCCTGAGCCCTAGAGGACAGCACTTCCACCACACCTGGTTGTGGTTGTGCAATGACACTTTCGCTTTGCGTCATACTTTATTTAGAAATCTTGTTTTATGGTCCTTTGCTTCGTTAAGACTTTAATTCCTGGTTAGCATTTTGGCTTTGCTCCTTGAGAATTCTGACTTTGTTCTCCTTTTGAGTTCTAGTCCATTTAAAATATCAGCACCCTGGCTAATGCTCAGACAATAAGCTCCAAATACCCTGTCCCTCCTGCTTTCGGTGGGTAAGAGATCATGCGTCCTTAAGTAATGTTGCAAAGTGTTTGATTTACAGTGTCATACTTGTGCCTCAAAAAAGAGTAAAAGTGGCATATATAATCTCAAGTAAAATGGAAAATGCATTTAATCACTAAACTACCATCCTTGTAATTGTTGATCGATTTCTAAGAGTGGTTATTTTATTCTGTTAAAGAAAATTCCCCCAGTTAGAGAATTGACTAAAATTTTTATATTTCTATTTCTGTTTACATAGTTTTCCCACATTTCAGAATAGGACCACACTTTGTTTCTCAATTCTGAAGATTCTTCTGTGATAAGATTAGAAATTTATGTTTGCATTATCCACGTGTACATGATTGTCAAATCAAACAAGTTGATCATGATTTGATGATGTTTCTTAGATGTACTGTTTGATCAATTTAATACAAATGGAGTGTGAGTCAGTGCTCTTAGTGGAGTTTGCTGGGTTTATACTCTGTTTATACCTCTGATAGATAGATAGATAGATAGATCGATAGATGGTGTGGCATCCGGCTGGGGGTGGAGCCTAGCCGGGACGCCCAGGAGGACCGGAGGAGGGCTTGTACCTCCTCCAGACCGCGAGGGGGCGACCGCCCTGGTTGTGTTGGGGGCTACGGGTAGGGGGCTTGGAAGCCCAGCCCTGTAGGGGCCCGTGGCCACCGCCAGGCGGCGCCCCAGTGCCTGAAGAAACCTGGAGCCCAGCACTTCCGCCACACCAGGAAGTGCTGGGGGGAAGAAGACAGGGGACACCCGGAGGGCTTCCAGGTGCGCAGCCGGCACTTCCGCCACACGGGGGCGTGTCTGCGGAGTAATGCCGGGAAGCAGCTGGAGCCCATCCGGGTTCCTATTTAAGGGGCCGCCTCCCTTCAGTCAATAGCGGAAGTAGACAGAGCTGGAGAGAGGACTGGAGGCGGCCAAGAGAGAGAGGCACGAAGGACTGTGTGGCCTGGACATTGGGGGATTGGTGCTGGAGGCACTGGGGTTGTGAGTGCACGTAATCCTTGTAAATATTGTAAATAAATAGTGTGTGGTGGAGCCAACGATGTCCGTCTGTCTGTGTCCGGGTTCAAGTCCACAATAGATAGATAGATAGATACTTTATTAATCCCAAGGGGAAATTCACAATTTTTTCTGCATTCAATAGAAGCCTCTGTCAAGTCATCCACGGACTGTAAGTGTCAGGAAGTGCCAGCATTTCAGACTGGACAGATGGGTTCAGTCCCACCAACTGGCTCCAAGGATCATATGAGCCTATACCATTTTAAAACATGTATTAGTATTACCTGTAAGGTAGCTTTCAAAGTGCATTTCAGAATTCTTCATATCTTACGTGTTTCTAGACTAAAGTTTGTGCAATTAATTTCTTATTTTTGTTCATTCACACTGCTGCCACCTTTTGCTTTTGGACTCTCATCACAGAGTGGCGACTGTTGTGTGCCTCATTCATTTGCATGGATATAGCCCCAAGCACCATTTATAGGTTTCTTAAAGGCCCTTGATTATTAGAAGAATTTTATGCTAAGCACACAAATAAACGCAAACGTCATGGTCTTAGAACAGGGACTCTGTTATGGTTTATACACTTTCAAATTCTTTTCTCTCTTTCAATACAATTTTTCTTTGAACAAACTTCAATAAATTAAATACATTCATCCCTTTTCCTAACCCACTAATCCAAGGCAGCATCATGGGGCAGCCGGAGCCTATGGCAGCAATCATAGGGTGCAAGGCAGGACCAACCCCTGGACAGGTCGCCAACAAACACACACACGCTTCCACAGAAGGGCCAGTTTACCTAACTTGCTTATTTTTGGACTGTGGGAGGAAACCAGAGAACCTGTAGAAAACCAGCATAGGGAGAACATGCAGACTCCTTGCAGGGAACACCCAGGACACAAGCCACAATCTTCTTACTGCGAGGTAGCAGCCGTATTGATATTTAATTTTTTTCCACTCTTGAAGCACACAGCTAACATAACACTCTTGGCACTGTTGTTCAGGTAGAAGAATTTTTATATGTAGACATTTAGAGAAAACAAGTTTTAAAAAGATTTAAAGCAAAACTGAAGAAAGATTCAACAGAATTTTATGTTTCTTTGTACACATTTCAATAACTTCATTGCAAAAATTCATAATTCATCTTCTTCCACCTTAGAAGACAATGTCACACACGGTAATTTACAAAGCACACAACAAATAAAATAGATAAAATAATAAATACAATCAGGTACAAAGTGCAAGATCTTTAGTAGTTAAAGAAGTGAAAATATGGTAAGAAAAAGGGCCACTTCTTTTTCTTCTAACAACCCAAGAAATAATTGGTAGTCAAAACACGAATAACTCTCTTGGACATGATGTTGTACTCAAACATTTTTGAGCCACTGAAGAAGTACATTAAGCCTGTTAAAAAAATATATATATTTGAAATTAATTAAGATGCAGATATTATAATAAACAAAATAAATCACATGGCAGAAGTTTCCATCACAAATGTTTAGATAATATATTTTGTTATACTTTAGAAGAGCTATATAAATGTAAAAAATTATTATTATTATTCTTATAATTTCTGGAGCACCATTTAAAAGTATAATGCATACTGACTGCCCCTAGTGGTTGGTAACTCATACTGGCACATGGGGGGACTTCCCAGTTAAGCAGTGTGGGCTCCTCTTTTACTTATGCTATATAAATAAAATTTATTATTATTATTTAAAGTAGGGACTCAGCCTGGCCTATCCCTTATCACACCACCTATGCTTTTTAAACTAATTTCAGTGCCTTGCCAGCCATATAACCTGTCATATACATGCTGTTTTTTAGTGATATATTCCATGAAATTAAATTAGTCTTTTTAAAACAGTATGTAGCACTTAAAACAAATGCAGAAGGCAGCTCTTTTTCTTTGTACATATACAATATACTTACCATTATCTTCAACAGCAGCATCAACTTTTCCAACAATTCCAGGAAAACTGTTTCCTATTGACTTGGGATACCCATTGTCAATTTTTCTTCTGGCCTCATCATAACTGCAATTTTTTAAAAAGTTCAAGTAGTGTTAGCTATAATTATATTTTTTAGCTTTTCCTTTGTTTTAAAGTTTTTCTTTTTAGATATGAAACATCTACCTGTAGTATTTGTTTCCAACAAAGATTAAAACCTTCCCAGTGTTTTCATTATAAAGTGCAGCATCAATCTTATTGATTCCTGCTGGAAGTCCAAACTTCTGGACACTTTGTGGATAGCCTTGTTGGATGTCATATCCAAACAGAGCCCAGACTTGGTTTCCTGACAAAGTAAATGAATTAAAGAGAATTATTCATTAACCAATTATGTAAACAATTTTTTTTTATATTTTTTTTTGTTCTGATGTTAACAATACATTATTATTGCAGTTTACAATAGGTTTCTGAATTTTAAGATATTTAACTTTATTGTTTACCTTTGTTGGCATTGTATCTAGTAAGGGTGGTGAAAAGATCCTCTGTAAAGTGCACAACCACCAAAGCTTACAGAAATTTTCTTTGGAAAGCCATGTCCTCATGCATGGAGCTGTTTAGCTTCATTCCAGCTGGTTACAAGGCTGAGAACATTTCCTTCACCTGCTACAGATCCCAGCTGGAGTATCACAATTCAGAAACAGCAGGGATATAACCCTCCTCTTCTTGAAAAGCTGTGGCCCTTTTGTCCCCACCCCCTTAATGGATTCACTTTAACATTATAAATACAGACAACACTCTAGTTGCAAATATAGGCACTGAATGCCATCACCAGACGTCCTAGAATTTCTATCGCTTCTCATGAATCTGAGGTTCATCTATTGGCCGTCATGTTTACAGTCCTAAGGTTATCATGAGATTTGCAAACAATCATTCATCAGAGGCAGTTCTAAAAGCATTTAACCAAATGGTTGTGGTGAAACAGGAGATAGAGTCTCAGGTCATTCCTATCCCCTTTATCTGGCAGTAACGAAAAGAATGAAACCAAGGGTACAAAAGCATGTTCCTTCATCATGTTTTAGTGCACACTTTTCTTGATGAGGTTAAAAGTTAGCATTGCAGTGGAATCTGAGAACAGAGCTACTGCTGCTCCAGATTCGGAGGACCTAGTTTTGAGAGCTTATCAAGCTATGAAGACATATTTGCACCTTCAGTGGAGAGGGGTTTTAGGCCAGAACCATTCAAGGAGATTCATAGCAAAACAAGGGTTTTTTTATATTACATTATGTATAGAAATAATCCAGGTGCATATGGGGGAAAGAACTGTAAATAGCACCACTATAACCCTCATCAGGAGAAGTGAAAAACAATCCATGCAGGTTAGGCGGAGTGGCTCTTGATACGTGAGTGTGTATGTGTGTATGTTCATCCTATGATGGGCTGGCGTCCTCTCCAAGGACTGATCCGGCCTTTTGCCCAATGATTGCTGGAATAGGCAGAGCCTGCTCCAGATAAGTGGGTTTATAAAATGGATGTATGGAAGGGAAGTGGTTTGTCATTTTAAATAAACCTCTTTATGAATATGTCATCATTCTCAGTAATATTATCAATGTAGACCAAATACAAATTGCTTTTTTGTTATCTTACAGTAATTGTACTCTCAATAACCTTTCAACCTTTGGCAATTTCAACTTGTAGCAGATCAGCACCTTGTTTAGTATAATAAGCTTAAGATTGCTGAATAAAATTTGGAGCCCTTGTGTCTGAAATGGGGCATGCTGACTCGTAAATATATTGAAGGCATTAATTTAGATGGCTTGTGCATGTGTATGTGTTTTATGGGGCTATTTCCCCTGCAGTTATTTGTAGTCTTTAAAGTGAGTTTTAGTAAGATGTGTGTGTTGCTTTTTTTCTTTATTCATGGTGTTGTACACATTTGAACTATGACATATTGTGTGTTTTATTGATAATTCAGACAGAAAAAGAAATTACCTTTAAAGAGGTAGACTAAATCACGTTCTCTGCTTTCATATGCTGCATCAATGTTATCGGGCATTTCAGGCCAGAAAGATTTAATGGTGTACTGTTCAACATTGGCCACGGATGAGCTTTTTCGCCAAAAGAACCTTAAAGAAAAGCATAACATGAAATCAAACTATTATTATTGGTTACTGGGGAGTACACAGAAGTGTTTCAGTTATTTTTGTCAAAACGTTTTCAGAATTGATTGATGATATGTGAAGTGGCTGTACTGTTGAACCTCCTTTTATAAAGCCCATTATGGCGTTTTGTTTTTCAGCATTTCTTGTTGACATGTATCCATAGTGCAATCAATATTGCTGTACATTTTAGATAACAATAAAATAATGAATTCAATTAATATTGAATTATTTGTTCCACAACTGAAGGCAAATGATTAAAAAAAGCTTCCTAGCAAATGTATTTTAATGATATTCCCATTGCTACATTAAATGTGTTTGGCAATTTTTTGTCTGTTACTGTAAACTTGAAGGCTCTTTGCTCTTACCTGTCTTTAAAGAAAATCATTTCTCCCCGCAAAGTGGTCACAGCATTCAGAGATAGGTTTGGATCACAAGCATTTGGAGTTTTTGGGGCATCAGGCACTGGATTGTTTGGAACATCAGGGTTAGGACCTGTTAAAAACGTCATACTATTAGGCCGAATTTAACAAGTTTGTGGTTTACTCTAAAATGTTTTATTGATCAAAATGTAATTAATTTTAGCTATAAAAATGTTGTTAAAATAAGATTGATTAACCTAGCCCTGGAAAATGTAATAAATGAACGAATATAATCTTAATTAAATTCACATGAGATTAGTATCATCTTTTCAAATCTTAATTGTAAATAATAAAAATGTAAAACTGATTATATTTGAATGTTTGGTAGTGAGCCTCAAATACTCAACCAGCAGCTAAAAAGGAGTTGTTTGGAAATAATAATTTATGGAAAAACTACTGTATCTAATTATTAAAATGTATTTTTATATACACCAATGATACTAACCATATAATGATTGGATCCCTTGAATATCATCCTGTGACAAAGAAAACGTTCCAGGGTTGACATAGTTGTAAATTGGGTACATCAAAGCACCAGGGTCGTTTGAGTGACCAAGACCCAGAGCATGACCAAACTCATGGGCTGCGACAAGGAACAGGTTATATCCTGAAATACAAAAATGTGAATAGTTTTGGACAAATTCCTTCGTCACATTTTTCAACTGATTGATCTACAATATCTTATTGTAAGATGGAGTTTTGTTTAAATGTTACCTGCTGATCCACTTGTAAATGTTTCTTCTTCATCAAAATGAGTGTCACCTCCAATGCCATCTGAAGGTGCAAAGGCATGAGCTAGAAATCCTCCAGGGCCATCAAAGGGAGAATTATCACCATGGACTGAGAGAGAAAGAGAAAAAGATGTATTGATATTTATATGAATAGTGTTAACTAATCAGGAAAAAACTTTGAAGAAGGTGTCAATTGATCACAAACCACACAAGTGCATAATTGGACAGTTCAGAGTTGGCACTCATCCTAAATTGCACATTCTATGAGCATCAAACAAAGTCAAAGAAAGCAAAAAAGTTCTTTTCAGACAAGGGAAACAGTAGAAATTCCATGAAGGACTTAAGAGTTGTGAGGTAGATGCTCTAACCACTATAACTTGGTAAGTAAAGTATTATTATTTATTTTTCATGTTTATTTAATAAATTAATTACCATATATCTTTGGGAAAGGTGCTTTGCAAAAATCAAGATACAGACAGTACATTATATTTCGCTATTTGGTAGGGCAGTGAAAATGCTGAGAACATTTACAATAATATCCATCCATTTTCCAACCCGCTGAATCCAAACACAGGGGGTCTGCTGGAGCCAATCTCAGCCAACACAGGAACCAATCCTGGGCAGGGTGCCAACCCACTGCAGGACACACCCAGGCCAATTTAGAATTGCCAATCCACCTAACCTGCATGTCTTTGGACAGTGGGAGGAAACCGGAGTGCCCGGAGGAAACCCACACAGACAATATGCAAACTCCACACAGGGAGGACCCAGGAAGCGAACTTGGGTCTCCTAACTGCGAGGCAGCAGCGCTACCACTGCGCCACCATAGAATAATATGCTCAAAGTAAAGTTAAGAACATTAACCTTACTTTATCTATAACGAAAATTGTTTTAAGTGTAGCAACAAATCAACAACAGCATAATAAAAGCATGGCATTCTCTTTAACAACAAAGATATTATAATTATGTATCTGTCTTTTCATCTCTTTCAAAAATTTGCTGGATTATTTTTATTTACCTCCAGTAACAAAGGAGATCATAATATCAGCTGTCCCGCTGTAGATCTTGGTGATTTTCAAAGGCGTCACCTTAGTCCAAACCGCAAAAGCTTTCTCTATTGCTTTGTCTACATCTGCTTGGGGCATGTCAGGTGTGTAGTTTTCAATTCTACAAAAGAAAAGAAAATAAATATTAATACTTAATGACATTAATAAGTTTATTTTGAACCTTAAAAAGACAGAGATGCACACACATCTTCAGTCAGTATTGAATACATTTGTCGAATTGTAATTCTCTATAATTTCTTTAATTGAAATGATTACATGTCTTGTGTCCTTCAATTTGTGCCCTGATGACACTATGTAGTCTTTTTTAATTCATTAAAGAAAGCACCAGTTCATCATTGTAGCTCATTAATTACCTGTAAGTGAGGCCATTTTTGTTCCATTTTA
Organism: Polypterus bichir lapradei; assembly: GCA_026402145.1. Lineage (NCBI taxonomy): Eukaryota > Metazoa > Chordata > Cladistia > Polypteriformes > Polypteridae > Polypterus > Polypterus bichir. The sequence goes on from JANRMT010028174.1 coordinate 133,670,766, forward strand.
GAGCACCAGGGAATGTGGAGAAATGAGCCACATCAGGGACGCCACATCTTGATTTTTTCATAACCTCCAGTGTGTTTGAATCCAACATTCCAGTTACTTGGAGACCGAAAAACTTTTGCATTTCCCTAAGTTTGTCCGTGAGTTCATTGTGACGCCTTCCTGAGTTACCGCCTGAGGTGGATGTAAGGTTGTATAGTTTTCTAAGGTATTCCTGATAAACATAAAAGAGAAGAGAAAACAAATATTTTGAATGCTTTACTAATGCGCTTAAGGGTTAGTATTGTATGTTTTGCTATTGGTTAGCTATAGATATGTGTAATAAATGAAGCTAAATTATGTAAATAACAGGGAAAAGATTCTCATTAAATGGTATAATATCATATGTAAGCTTGTTTAACTTTCTATGATATTTCTGGTAAACATAATAGAAAATATAAAACAAATTTTTTCATGCTATGCTAATATACTTAAGGAATCAGGGAATTCATGCAGCTGTAATTTAAATAAAAAAAAAACTTACTTTTAAAGCATAAATGAGAAGTTACTTTTTCAGTAATTGAAAATTATGTGAAACAAGGTCTATATTTCCTTCAAGAAAATAGCAGTAGAAATCTTTAATTGCCAATAACAAATGGATTGCCATACTGAGGGCAAACTAAATTTATATTACAAAAATATAATGGCCATACTCCATGTAGTTTGTGAACCAATTTTAATAAGCCAAAGTTTCGTTGAAAAAAATAAGTGAAGAAAAAAAAATCAAAGTAACATAAGCACATTCAATGTGGACAGCTGCTGAACACTGTCATTTAACAGCTACGTATTTGTCAAAACATGCTTGCCCCTAATTCTGCTCTCTTTCATGTGACTGGGGAGTCTCAGATTGCAGGTTTCTACAGAAATAAAAAGTATGTTTTTCATTTGCAACCATTATTTGACATTTATTATGTTCACTAATTTTCTTTAAACAGTAAGAACTCTCCGCTAGATTGCATGCATCATAATAGCAACATTGTGACAAAAAGAAATTTTATTTCTGCTGTCACTTACTGCACAGCATAACTTGTATATCTGGCTACAAATTTAAAAAGACATAATAAGTCTACTACTCTCTAGTATAATAGATATTTAGTAAGAGAAAAAGTGGTTACCTGTGCAAACTTCTGATTCTCTTCTTCTGTGGTGGCTGGTGATATTGGAGCGGCGCACGCTGCAGCCACTAAGGTAGTGAAAAGCAGGAGCCTAAGAGACACCATTGCACTCAGAAGTCACCTTTGGAGTGGTCTACTCTGCTGTTTCAGATCTCTCTTGTTGCTTATATACGGTGGGTCTGTGCCCCCAAAAATGTTGCGCAATAAAATTAGTCACTTGAGCGATGAGTAAACATCAGGTAGAAAGGAAGTTGCGTTTTACCAAGGATAGAACAGATGTGTAACATTCCATCAAAAAATCCTAAAAGGTGAGTACCAACGTCTTAAAAAATAAAGTTTACAGCTTGAAAAAATGACAGCAAGTTATTTAACTTTTAAGAAGTATTTGTCTTTTTCAATTGTAAGGAAATTTATTTATCAAGCTTTCCTGAATGGTGTGCTTTTGTCAAAACTATCTGTGTTGAATGTATTAGTGTTTCTTTATTGCGTCCTTTATTAATAAAAAAAATAAATGCATTTCTGTCTACTATTATGTGTCTTTATTATTTTGAAAAATGATGAATATAGCTGCCACTTGATGATTATACTATGAAGTGCTGCTTCAATTTGTCCCCCCAAAAATTGCACCCCCTCCCAAATTTTTTCACCAGCCACCATTGTCCAAGTGAAAGTTTATGATAACAGAAAGAGGGATTCTCTTCATCCGTTTTTACAAAAATGTAATAAGGAACAAAAAGAAAAGTGGAGCTTGTACTTTGTGTAATACTCTTTGTAAACATTTATTACTATGAATGGATTTGGAAAATGTAAGAATGAATGACTATAAAGCTTATTATAATTTTCTGGACTAAGACATGGAAGGATATTAAATGGGAAATAATATGTTTGATTAGAAAAGGATTTAATTTAAAATTATAAATGTGCTGGACTAAAATCCTGCACTTATTATGGCTTTCAACTGATTAAGTTGGACTACTTGACAGTGATTATTATATCCACAAGAAATTTGATGTGTCACTTTCAAAAAGATGCAGATCCATCAGTAATGAGTTGGAACTCGGGCTCTGCCCTTACTTTTGCCCTTGACCTTCTCTATTACTACACAACACTTCAGACAGAACAGATGAAAAAAAGTAGTGTTCGATGTTGGAGTAGCTTTCACATTGCATAGTTTTTGATGGCCGCTGTTTAAAACTACCCATGCGTTTCTATTATTTGCAGTATTTTTTTACTTTATTGACTTTGAATTATTGGTCTCCATATTGTATTCACCCTTTCATATTTCATATCATACTGTATCACTTTTCTTTCTTATATATGACTTCTAGCCTGTCTTGAATCTTCCTCTTGAAATACAGATTTATTTAATCATTTTTTTTACCCTTTTCATTATGCCCAGTCAGTTATTGGCTCCTTCCTATGTTTCTACACTTCGGTCAGAACTTCTGCTAAGTATGCAATTTGGACTTCTAAAATTTTGTTTGTTTCACAAACGTGATTGCAAGCAATTAAATGAAATAAACCTATTGAAAGATACATTTCTTAACAAGTCCTAATACTCCTTAATACTTCACCAGCATGACATGACTAGAATGTATCATGACTCTTATACCTAAGAAAATTCCACAGAGCAGACAAAGGTGAAAATCACAACAAGAGCTAAAGAAAAGCAACTCCCTATGTTCTGTTTTCGTGGTGATTAAAAGTGATCATTTACATTACCAAAAACTGTAAGAAGAAACAAGCATGCAACATTGTAACAAAGAAAAATAAGAAAGGTTGAGCTTGAACTTTGCACATTACTATTTGTAACTATTTATTGTTATGAATGGATTTGGAAAATGTAAGAATGAATGACTAAATAAGGCTTGTTATGATTTTCTGGATTAATAAATGAAGGGATAGAAAATGGGAAATGATATTATATTTGATTAGGACAGGAGTTAAAATTAGAAATGGGCTGGACTGTAAACTGGACTTACTATATTACAGCCTTCAGTTGATTGAGTCAGAATAGTTGAAAGAAAGGGGTTTTGGATGGTGGAGTAGCTTCAGTATTTTGTAGGTTTTGATGTCAGGTGATTAAAACTTCCCAAGCATTTATATTATTTCCTGTATTTTGTACTCTTTCAACCATTTTTTTTTGTCCAGTAATTTTTGGTCTTCATATTGTATTTGCCCTTTCATATTTGGCCACTGTATCTTTCTTCCTTCTTATGTATGACTTTTAGCCATCCATCCATCTTCTTCCGCTTATCCGAGGTCAGGTCGCGGGGGCAGCAGCTTGAGCAGAGAGGCCCAGACTTCCCTCTCCCCGGCCACTTCTTCTAGCTCTTCCCGGAGAATCCCAAGGTGTTCCCAGGCCAGCCGGGAGACATAGTCCCTCCAGCGTGTCCTGGGTCTTCTCTGGGGCCTCCTCCTGGTTGGACGTGCCCGGAACACCTCACCAGGGAGGTGTCCAGGAGGCATCCTGATCAGATGCCCGAGCCACCTCATCTGACTCCTTTCGATGCGGAGGAGCAGTGGCTCTACTCTGAGCCCCTCCTGGATGACTGAGTTTCTCACCCTATCTTTAAGGGAAAGCCCAGACACCCTGCGGAGGAAAATCATTTCAGCCGCTTGTATTCGCAATCTCGTTCTTTCGGTCACTACCCATAGCTCATGACCATAGGTGAGGGTAGGAACGTTGATCGACTGGTAAATTGAGAGCTTTGCCTTACGGCTCAGCTCCTTTTTCACCACGACAGACCGATGCAGAGCCCGCATCACTGCGGATGCCGCACCGATTCGCCTGTCGATCTCACGCTCCATTCTTCTCTCATTCGTGAACAAGACCCCGAGATACTTGAACTCCTCCACTTGGGGCAGGATCTCACCGCCAACCCTGAGAGGACATTCCACCCTTTTCCGGCTGAGGACCATGGTCTCGGATGTGGAGGTGCTGATTCCCATCCCAGCCGCTTCACACTCAGCTGTGAACCAATTCAGAGAGAGCTGAAGACCACGGCCTGATGAAGCAAACAGGACAACATCATCTGCCAAAAGCAGTGACCAATCCTGAGTCCCCTCAACACCCTGGCTGCCCCTAGAAATTCTGTCCATAAAAGTTATGAACAGAATCAGTGACAAAGGGCAGCCCTGGCGGAGTCCAACTCTCACTGGAAACAGGTTCGACTTACTGCCGGCAATGCGGACCAAGCTCTGACACTGGTTGTACAGGGACCGAACAGCCCTTATCAGGGGGTCCAATACCCCATACTCTCGGAGCACCCCCAACAGGACACGGTCGAACGCCTTTTCCAAGTCCACAAAACACATGTAGACTGGTTGGGCAAACTTCCATGCACCCTCCAGGACTCTGCTAAGGGTCTAGAGCTGGTCTACTATTCCGCGACCAGGACAAAAACCACACTGTTCCTCCTGAATCTGAGGTTCGACTATCCGATGGATCCTCCTCTCCTGAACCCCTGAGTAGACTTTTCCAGGGAGGCTGAGGAGTGTGATCCCTCTGTAGTTGGAACACACCCTCCTGTCCCCCTTCTTAAAGAGGGGGACCTCCATCCCGGTCTGCCAATCCAGAGGCACTGTCCCTGATGTCCATGCGATGTTGCAGAGACGTGTCAACCAAGACAGTCCTGCAACATCCAGAGCCTTGGGGAACTCCGGGCATATCTCTTCCACCCCCGGTGCCCTGCCACCAAGGAGTTTTTTGACCATCTCGGTGACCTCAGTCCCAGAGATGGGGGAGCCCACCTCCGAGTCCCCAGGCTTCCCCCTCCTGAGACACCGGACGGTGGACCAGAATCTCCTCGAAGCTGCCCTTTTAGCCATTCTTGGATATTTATTTTTAATACAGATTTATTTAAACATTTGTTTTACCCTTTACATTATGCTCGGTCAGTTGTTGACTCACCCAGATAGCAACACTTCTGTCAGAACTTCTGCTCAGTATGCATTTTGGACTTACATTTTATTTGTTTCACGAAAGCAGTTGCAGGCAGTGAAATGAAAGTAAACTCTTGAAAGATGAAATTCTTAACACTTCTTAATACTCCTTGATACTTCACCAACATGAGATTCCTAGAGTGTATCATGACTGTTATGGCTAAGTCTGCTAACTGGAATATGTAACAATTTTGCTGACTGACAAAATCAGAATACCTGAGTAACATAAACATCTTCACATAAGGCTTCTAAATTTAAAACATTCCCAGTTTTACGATTTTGTGTTGTTCAAAGTTTCAGTTAGACCTCGCCACACAATGAGCACCACCCCCTAAATTTAAGAAGCAGACTTCCTGCCTGCACAGACTGAATAAAAAGGGGTAATATTCAAAAACCACACACAAATTGAAAAGCATAACCATGAAACCTCTGACCCAAATACAGTAGAAAAACACTATTCCACTTTATAATCCTACTTTATTAGAGTAGAGTTGTTCCTTGATATTGAAAAGTTTAATTAACAAAGGAGTCAAAATACAGTATAGAAGGTTGCTCCTGGACTCCAAAATTAGTCCAAAAACCAGAACATCAAAAGAGTGATATATGAAAATCCTAAACAGTCAGCCAAAGGACTGAAATGTGAGCCACAAGGATTTTAAAATTTGCAGGGGATGGCCCCAACCTCAAGAGGTCCTAATGCTTTCACTCAACATATAGTGCACATGAAACAAGACAAAAGGAACAAATAGCCTAGAATAACAACTAAACAAAATATTCACAAAAATGAAGATAAGAAAACAAAAATGTAATTAATAATATTGACAAACATAAAAGCAAGTAGTGTTAAATTAAAAGAACATACACTTAAGCAATAAAACCCTGGCTGTATCATAAAACCCAATTCTGAGTGTTGATGAGTTCTTGGAGAAAACAGGACAAGTGTCTTACATTATGTGGAAGAATATGTGCTCCGTTTTCATGTGTCTATTCAGGGTTTGTATTCTGTTCTATTAACTTTAAATCCTATCATTAGGAAAATATATGTTGCTGTTTGACAATTAGTATAGATCTTGGTTTCATGTATAATAAATACTTTCATACTAGTTATATTCTTTAAGTTGTAACCAAATAAATCTGTGTCTTTATAGGAACTGAGTACTTTGGAATTTCAAGGACAGGCAGTTACTGATAAGACAATTAATGATCTCTGTAAACAGTAAAGCTGATAAATGTTTGCTAACTAAGAGTTGCCATACATGACTTGTTGGTATGAACAAAAGGTTTATGGGAAAAGTGGGGGGAAAGATTTCCAAGCTTAAAAAATAAAAAATGACACGGCTTTAACTGGTATTCAGAACTTTAATATAAAGTTCTGGATCAGCATTAATGCTATTAAAGACCTCTTTATTGTTAAATTAAAATATTATAGCTATACAATTACTACTGTAGTCTTTAGAGTGATTTATAAGCATCTTCTTATTCTGTTATTAGCTTTTAAGACAATCACATTACATTTATTACGGTTTATTTTGTAAATTTAAGTGATTTTTACAAGTTTCAAATTTATTAACATTCTGAGTAGTATTATGTGACAAGTGGTAACATTAATTACGTTGCCAGATGTGATCATAAAAATATGTGCTTGACTTCAATATGACATTACATTCACATTCGTTTGCCTCTGGTAAACTCCAACCTGCAGCCCAGATTATAGTTTTGTGTGTTTTCCTGTGGTGGGCAGAGTGTTTTTAACCTGTGGGGTTTGAGGTTCCTCCTTCATTGGATTCATGAAATATGGATCAGTTGGCTTGATTAGACTTAAAAATTTACCTCCTTGTAATAAAAATCCTCCTGATACAGTGGAGAAAACATCACCGCCACTACAGGGTTCACCCTCTGATTGCACACCGTGTGTATCATCTATGAAGAAACATGAAAAAGAAAAGCTGGTACAACACCATATTACATGCCGGTCAACCAATATGTGAGTCAGTGTTAGCCCTAAAGAGAGGTAACTTGTCACCTTGAAGTAAACAAATATACAGGGTGGTCCAGATCTAATTATGCAACTTTTAATGCAATGCACCTTGGAAACATTGCCAGTTATCGAGAAAAGGCAAACACATTGCACCCGCTTTTTGACTGACAACCGTCTCCCCGCCATTTTGGAATGCAGGACAGGTGCTGTCATCTATCGGCAACAAAAATAATTTTTTGTGAATTCTCTATGTAATAAACTTAATAAGTTATAGAGTAATGAAAAATGCATAATTAGATCTGGACCACGCTATACAAACAGTTCATGAGTATGCACTCACACAACAGCATTAATAATCTATAGTACTTAAAGTGTCATCATTAGCATAGACCTACAAACTGTTTTGAATTCTCCATTATTATTATTATTATTTTAATGATAATGTGTGTAAATGTGCTTGTGTGTGTATTACATACGTGTAATCATGGTACATACTCAGAACGTTAAATGAACAAAATGCAAACCGCAATACAGACATTTTCTTTTTGTTCATCTGCATTTTGGCAGAAGTTGATGAGAAGAAAAAGCTGCATGTGACTTTTTTTGATGCCATCCAAACGCGCCTCTGACCAAACACAAGTGGTGAAAGCCCATGTGGATGGTCTGATTTGCTGCAATGTGCAGAAGAACGTTCAGCGTTCAATCCACGCTCACCGTGTGGACAGGGCCTTCATGTTAGCTACCTTCTTTACTAGTAGGCCCAAGCATTAGGTCTTTAAACTTTGTTTTGATCTTTGACTCGGATTTTGATTTTGTCTTCTGGTTTTAATTGCACTCTGTTTTGTCTTCACAGTTATGGCCTTTGACTTTTTTCTTTTTTACTTCATGTATGCTGTGAACCCGGCCCGGACACAGACAGGCGGACATGTTGGTTTGTCACCACCACACGTTTATTTTCACTATTTACAAACAATATTATAGTCACAAAGACCCCAGTTCCTTGGTCACACAGACCCAGTCACGTGCACAAATACCCCAACACAGTCCTGGCCACGCAAATGCCTTGTCTTCGGGCCGCCTCCACACTCCTCTCGTGCCTCGTCCTTCTTCCACCCGACTCCAGCCCTGAATGAATGGAGACGGCCCCTTTTATAGGGTTCCCGGATGAGCACCAGGTGTTCCCGGCAATCCTCCTCTGGCCACGCCCCAGCGTGGCGGAAGTGCCGGCTGTCCTCCCGGCTGCTCTCCGGGCGCCGTCATAAGTCTTCCCCCCAGCACTTCCTGGTGTGGCGGAAGTGCTGGGGTAACAGGTCCCCAAGGCATCGGGGCGCCTCCTGGCGGTGACCACGGGCCCCTACAGGGTGGAGCTTCCATGCCCTGTACCCGTGGCCCCCAAAGCAACCTGGAAGGCAACCCCCACGTGATCCAGGGTGGGCCCAGACCCACATCCGGTCCCTCAAGGCGTCCCGGCCGGGTCATGGCCCCTGGCATCCCTGACAATGCTCAATTCTTATTCTCACAATAATTGCCTGAGATTATATGTCTCATAACAACTAACTAATGGTTACTCTTGACAGCTGAGAGAAAACCACATTTTCTACTCCAAAAATGTTGTTAATTTGTTACCCATTTGGTCTTCACTGCACTCATGTAACATTTGAGCATATGATGGATTAGATTTTGCCTTCTGGTAGGTACCTTGATAATGTTGTAATTTTTAGCAATAAAGGCTTTCTCATCTGACTCACCCATAGCTGGTTTTAGAAAGCCTGGGAGATGCTGGATTAACTACTGATTCCTAAAAAGAGGGTATGGTGGGCATGTCAAAGACTTTTTACCTCAGTTTTTCCATGGGTAAAAATGTAATCAAACCACAGTTTAAAAAATGTATATAAGGTTCTTGCATATCTTCACCTGTAGATACAGAAGCATGGTCTGATCTTTATAGAACTAGCCAATTAATTCAGATGATGCAGTTAATTTTTTGCTGCCTGTACAACCAATGTAACTGATCTGACAAAAAGTAAAAATTGTAATATTATTTGGACTGATCCCCCTGTTAGAGCATTTAATTGTTTAAAGAAAGTTCTCCTCTCTTACCTTGTACTTTGAAACCCAGACTTTTGTAATAACTTAAGGTACACTTGCTATTGGTTTGAGCACCACTTATCTTAGTTTTTAATCAGCAGGAACATTGGTTCATGTATTTAAGGTGGAGGCTTGTGATGTAGGAACAGTATTTTTCTACCATTCCACTGGGGACACAGGTTTACTTTGGTTATCAATCATATCCCTCTTTAGAGGCTCTATAAGCACAAGAACACAAATTTCACATTAACGTAGTGGTTTTTACAACTCCATCTTTTCTTCTATTTCAGTAGAGAATTTTCTGGGCAAAAATATGTCAATGCAGATGATTTGTCTAGCCTTGTTATAGCCTTGTGGAGTGATTATGGGCGGGTTTGTAGGGCAGTTTTATACACAATTTACATTACATTTCTATTATTATTAAGTTATAATTTAGTAATAGAAATTATACAGCTTATCATAATGCAGAATCAATAAGAGCCCTGAACTTGTTTTCCTGCAACCAGACGATCCCATCTGGGGATGATGGAAGACAGTGACACGCGAAGTGTGTTGCTTATGTTCAGTCTACTCCATAATCTCGTCTTGGTTGCTGTCACTGCTGAAAACGCTGCCTCAAAATGATAGGATATTGAAAATGGAAGCAGCTTCAATAGCTTCTTTCACGTTATTTTAATGCTGACGAGATGTTTTCTCAGCATTTCCTTGTGATAATACACTATCAGGGTGCAAATGATGCCCAAATCCAATGGCTGAAGCACTGCCGTGCAATTGGTTGGGAGGAATTCAACACGAACATTATCTAAATGCGGAAGCATGTTGTGGTCAGCACAGTTATCAGTCATAAGTCAAATCATCCTTTTCTTCTTCTTCACATTGTGAGGTTTTTGAACTCTTTTGGGATCCCCCACCCAACAGGAACGACACGCTGAAGTGCATCCCGAAGCGCAATTGCCACGTCTGTGTAAGATTGTTTGTCTGTTATCGGAGCAGGGAAACAGCAGGCTCATAGCGTGTTGTCCCATTGACAGAGGTCCCAAGAGAGTTTAAAAACCTCAAATTTTCTTGAATGAGTGCCGCATTAATATGAATGTTTCTTGAATGAGCATCACTGAACCACATAAAAATGGCTTTTTCGGCATCCTCAAATGCAGCAGTTCGCATACGTTTGCAACCCGAGATTCGTTTTCTTTTTTGCATATAACAAAGACATATGCATTGCATTTGTCATTCCAACAGATTACACATCACAAACATTAACACTGTTATCGTTTTTTCGTGTTTGCCGTTTCTATAGGAGGGTGACAATGAGTTAAATTCCAATGGATGTTTTTCAAATGTTGATGAGCAATAAGCAAAAGGCATCAGTGAAAACTATAGAAAACAAAAACAGCAAAAAAAAAAAACAGTACAAGGAAAGTTTCAAGAAAGAAAAACAAATTTACAATGTTTCTGTTTGGGGATTGTTGTGCAAATGTGCACAACTGAGCTGCGACCACAGAACTAACTGCTCTGTGGATGATTCATTCAAGCATTTCAAGGTCACTTCGTTGTAATGGAAGTATCTACTGCTGAATGTACTTCGTAGTAATGAGATTTCTATAGACTTGTGTCATATGGGGAAATTGTCAGAAACATAAAAATACTTTGTTGTAATACTCTCTCACCTCAGTCTCTCTCCTCTCTCTGCGCCACTCCAAAGCCCTGCCCGCCTAGTGTTCTGAAAAGTGTCCTCAGTGAAGGGGGTAGCCTTTTAGCTGTAGCCCTTTACTGATTGAGTCTCCATTGCTGGCAGTTCTCTTGCGGCCTGGCTGTCAGATGGCGGGCCGCGGACCAGGAGTTGGGGACCCCTGTTTTAGACTATTAGTTTGCCTTTTTGCTTCTTGATTAATTTCCTTTCCCTTTTCACAAATATTTTACTAAAGTTATTAAAATGAGAGAAAAGTCAACTTTTTCAAGAAGAATTTCTAGGCTCTCTGTTATGAAAAGCTGCAGTCTTAGCTCTCTGTTTATTGTAGAGTGAACTGTAAGATAATAAGGTGTGCAAGGATATTGCTGGCATTGCCTGTTGCACAATACTGTAAAGAGTTGTGGTCTTCCACTTGTCAGTCATGAGACAATGAATGAATGTGTTAAACAGACTGGCAGCAGGTGGAGAGATGGACAGAGCTAGCTGGAGGCCATAGATCTTCTTTCTTGAAGGAAAAAGACAGACAGGTGACTACCAAAACTTCTTCTAAATTCTCTCTTGTATTTACCTTGGCTTAGTCCTGGTAGCCTTATTCAGACAGTCATGCCCTTGAAAGCACAAAGTTATTGTTACATCTGTCCATTCATTTTCTTTGGTTCTTTTTTAATTTCATCATTAAACAAATTTATATCCTATTATGATAGCAGGATACATCTAACTAAAAGAAGTGGGAATTCAGGGTGAGTAGAAAATTGGCTCAAATACATAAAGCAAAAAGGGTTATGTTCAGTGGAACATTTTCAGAATTATGTGATGTTATTAGTAGTGGGCCTCAGGGATCAGTGCTTGTTTTAATATATGCAAATGATCTGGTTAAGAATATAACCAATAAGCTGGTTAATTTTGCAGATGATACCAAACTAGGTGGAAAGACAGATAATGCAGAATAAGAGAAATTGTTACAGAAGAATTTGGATAGCATACAGGCTTGAAAAGATTTGTGGCAGATGAAATTGAATGGAAGTAAATGTAATGAATTACATGTAGGATGTAGAGATGGTAGATTTGAATATAAAATGAAAAGGCTGAAATTTGAAAGTACACTTTATGAGAAGGATCTAGAATTCATAGTGGATTAATCATTGTCGACATCCAGAAAGTCAAGGTTCAATTGGGATTAATTCCCAGTACAGGAAGCTTATGTGTTTTCCCCATTCGAATAATGGTATTTTATATAAATTTTTCTTTGCCCACAAATCATAAAAGCATGTGTTAGATCGATTCTAAATTGGCTTATTATAAGTGTGTGTTTGTTCTGTGATTATTCTAGTCTAATGCTGTGTGCCTTTATGACCAGATCCAGCTTTCTTCAACTCTATAATAGAAAAAGCCATTTTGGACAACAGTTATCTGCGTAAAAGATACAGCAATACAGCATTCTTGTTTTTTGCACTGTAACCATTTCATCACTTTTTCAAGTCATAATATTTCCTAATGAATTTTAGCGCAAGTGGGACATCTCATGTTTTCTCTTTAATTTAGCGTTATGCAAAAAAGAGACTATTGAACTATAAGGCTTTATGTCAAAAATAATCTTTTGAGCAGTGGTTCCTGAGGGACCACTGTAGCTGCAGATATTTGTTACACATAACTTCACAATCAGTGCATGTAGTATTAATAAAATATAGGTCTTTTAGTCTGTTTTAAGGTTTTGACATGTGGGAAATAAATTTCCAGTTTGTTTTGAAATTAAATAGTTCATTTTGTTTACCATCTGGATTTTCTTTATTTACGTGACCCCTTTGGAATTTGTTATGTGACCACAATCATTGTGCTAGTGATGCTATTGGATGTGATAGTATAACTATGGTAGTGGATTAAAAAAACTGTTGCTCTACTTAGTGACAGTTATATTTTTTACCAAGTAGGCCATAGTAGTAGGATGTTGTGCTCTAGTTAACTTTTTCTGAATTTGACTTACCTTTTCATTTTGCATTCAATTGCTGACAACACTAAATGCTAAAGGGAAGCAAATACTTTAACCCCTTATGAATGTGTCTGCTCATTTGCCAGAAACATTTCTTAATTAGTAGGCAGGTGAAGGTGGCAGTGAAGTAAATGCCTCACTTTAGCACCTCTGCAGAGCTCACTGCTAATTATTAAGGGAGCAAACTCTACATAAAAGAGGAAATGTAAAAGAAAGGGCAAAAGAAATCTAAGCAGTTAAAGGTGTGGAAAAAATAACAATATTGACGAATTGCTGATAGGATTTCTAGCATCTGAGTTGATAAATATTTTGTATGTCTTTGTTTGTAAACTAGACAAAGCAAATGTAATATTAGATAGTGTTTCAGGAGACATGTTTTACTTAATTGAGGGGACGTAACCAATCCCCACAGTCTTTAGGACTGACTCAGGAAGTGAAAGTTACGGTAAGGGGGATGGAGAATCAGACCAGCCTGGCAAGGGTGATTGTGTTTGTACTTAGAGCTTATAAGCTGCCCACTGCAGGATGGCCATAAACTGACTAAACAAAAAAATTGGTGGATGAGTTGTGTACCTGAGCACTTTCATTGGTAACTGGTCATGAAGGGACTGGAAAATTAATTCTGTTGGTCTAAAGCAGAGGTTCTCAAAGTCAGTCCTGGGGTCCCACTGTGGCTTCAGCTTTTTGCTTCAATCAGATTCATAATCAGTGACAACTGATAACACTGATCTTAATTAATTAGCTGGTGTTTTTTTCTCTCTTCTCTTATTCTACATTAAGAAAGCACAGAGACATGATTTTTACATTTATAAGACACTAGCAAAATACCCGCGCTTCGCAGCGACAAACTACTGCCTTAAAATTTTTATTAAGAAGAAAAGTAAACCTTTGTAAACTGAGGGAAAATATACCAATAATTATTTGTTAAGGATCTCCTTGTATGCCACGTTGTCATTTTGGCCCTTCGGTTGTAATATGACCAAGCTTGTTGGCCATGTGAAAAGCAATCTTGCCTGAAATCTCACAGCTTGGATTGCTGCTGTCATAATCAGTTTGAGTTTCATGGTTTGTTTCAATTACGTTAGTATTTGCAGAACTTGTTGTGTTGAAGTGACATTCGGCATCTGTCAAGCGTTGTAAGCATACAAAGGGTTTCATCGATAACTTCGCATCCAGCTTTTGAGAATTTAAACATTCATAAACATCAAAGTGTCCATTACTCAAATCGTCACCTGTGAATCTAAGATGTTTAAGAGGCATTGGCGGTTGTCGAAAGGTGTAAAATATGTGGCCATTTCGGTACACTTGAAAGCGACAACCGAACAATTCAGCGGCAGCCATCAACTCACATGCAGAACCATAGGTGAAGGGCTTAAGCATTTCACTCTTATAGTGCTCCTGTGTAGTATAATTATCTCCTGTACCGTCATCAGTCCACACCTTGAACCTTTCCCAGTCATTCAATACATAAGACACAATGTTCCTCCGGATATCAAGAGTGAGCCTGATACACCGTGCAATATGTAACACAGAGAAAGGAAAGGGCAGGTGCCATCTCCGGGCATGGAAACCACTAGGTAAGAGACAGTTCTTTGATCGATGGTGATCAATCAATCAATCAACATTTATTTATATAGCACATTTTCATACAAAAAAATGTAGCTCAAAGTGCTTTACAAAATGAAGAATAGAAAAATAGAAGACACAATAAAAAATAAACATAGGTCAACATTAATTAACATAGAATAAGTAAGGTCCGATGGCCAGGGTGGACAGAAAAAGCAAAAAAAAAAAAACTCCAAGAGCTGGAGAAAAAAAAAAAAAAATCTGTAGGGATTCCAGACCAAGAGACCGCCCAGTCCCCTCTGGGCAATCTACCTAACATAAATCAAACAGTCCTCTTTGTATTTAGGGTTTTCATGGAAGGACCTGATGATGATGGTCACGTAGACTTCTGGCTTTCAGTCCATCAATGTTGGTGCATCATGATGCTTTGAGTAGGTGGTGGTGGCGCAGGCCGCCGCCACCACAAAGAAACCGGAAAAAGAAACAGAAGAGAGAGTAGGGGTCAGTACGGATTTTGGAGCCACTGTGAATAGTTATTATGATGAATTGAACATACAGAGTATCAGTATTAAGTTAAAGTGAAGTTATAAAAAGTCCATGTTAAAGTAATGTGTTTTCAGCAATGTTTTAAAGTGCTCTACTGTATTTGCTTGGCGAATTCCTATTGGCAGGCTATTCCAGATTTTAGGTGCATAACAGCAGAAGGCCGCCTCACCACTTCATTTAAGTTTAGCTTTTGGAATTCTAAGGAGACACTCATTTGAGGATCTAAGGTTACGATTTGGAATATAACGTTTTAGACATTCCGATATATAAGATGGAGCGAGATTATTTAAGGCTTTATAAACCATAAGCAATATTTTAAAGTCAATCCTGAAAGACACAGGTAACCAGTGTAGTGACATCAAAACTGGAGAAATGTGTTCGGATTTTCTTTTCCTAGTTAGGATTCTAGCAGCTGCATTCTGCACTCGTTGCAATTGATTTATGTCTTTTTTGGGTAGTCCTGAGAGGAGTGCGTTACAGTAATCTAGTCTACTGAAAACAAAAGCGTGAATTAATTTCTCAGCATCTTTCAATGATATAAGAGGTCTAACTTTTGCTATGTTTCTTAAGTGAAAAAATGCTGTCCTAGTGGTCTGATGAATATGCGATTTAAAATTCAGATTACAATCAACAGTTACCCCTAAGTTTTTTACTTCCGTCTTAACCTTTAATCCTAATGCATCAAGTTTATTTCTGATAACCTCATTGAATCCATTATTGCCAATTACTAAAATTTCAGTTTTCTCTTTATTTAGTTTGAGAAAATTACTATTCATCCATTCAGAAATACCAGTAAGACATTGTGTTAGTGTATCAAAAGAGTCGGAGTCATCAGGTGCTATTGATAAGTACAGCTGTGTGTCATCAGCATAGCTGTGGTAGCTCACGTTGTAACCTGAGATAACCTGACCTAACGGAAGCATATAGATTGAGAAAAGCAGCGGACCCAGGATAGAGCCTTGAGATGTGATTAGCACAACTCACAAAGAATTTTCTACCTGCCAGGTAGGATTCAAACCAATTTAAGACACTGCCAGAGAGGCCCACCCATTGACTAAGGCGATTTCTAAGAATGTTGTGATCAATGGTGTCAAATGCAGCACTCAGATCTAAGAGGATGAGAACAGATAAATGGCCTCTGTCTGCATTTACCTGCAAGTCATTTACTACTTTAACAAGTGCAGTTTCTGTGCTGTGATTTGTTCTGAAGCCTGACTAAAATTTATCAAGAATAGCATGTTTATTGAGGTGGTCATTTAATTGCAAAATGACTGCCTTCTCTAGAATTTTACTTAAGAAGGGCAGGTTAGAGATGGGTCTAAAATTTTCAATGGCAGAGGGGTCAAGATTATTTTTCTTGAGCAGGAGTTTAACTACAGCAGTCTTAAGACAGTCTGGAAAGACCCCTGTATCTAATGACAAATTAACTATGTCCAGAATATTGTCAATTAGCACGCTTGATATTTCTTTGAAAAACCTCATTGGTAATGGGTCAAGGACGCAGGTGGAGGGTTTTAGTTGAGAGATTATACTATGTAATTCAGGTAAATCACCTGATCACCTCGATAGACATGTTAATGGGGGTACAGTTGGAACGATAAAGGAAATAGGTACCTGAACAATGTAAACTAAGTCTAAAATACCTATACAATAACTATAATCGTAATAAATGAACAATAAAACAGCGGAGAAGCCGTGGATTAAAGAAAAAGGCTGTAGTTATCAGTAGGGAGACGTGAATCCCTTGGCGAAGCAAGGAAGGGAATGTAGAGACCGGAGCGATGGACGGTCTTATATAGGCAGGCAGCCAACAACGTGGGAGGCGTTGGGATGGGGGACCCAACGCCGCCTCACACGGTGACCGAGCTGCAGGCTATGGACGTATATATGTACGTAAGTAGGATTTAGTTAGCGTTGGGAATCCGTGTACCAAATTTCTTGAAGATGGGCCCATAAGTAACAAAGACAGTTGAAAAGTTCAATATGGCGGCCGACAGTGGCATCATACCACCTAAATAAGTACGTACATTGGTTTCGGTTAGTGCAGGGAAGCCGCCTACCAAATTTCGTGAAGATGGGGCCATAAATAAGAAAGTTTAATATGGCGGACGTTGTCGACAGTTATGACCATTATGTGTAGAATTTCGAAATGAAACCTGCTCAACTTTTGTAAGTAAGCTGTAAGGAATGAGCCTGCCAAATTTCAGCCTCCTACCTCCATGGGAAGTTGGAGAATTAGTGACGTTGGAAAGTTCAATATGGCGGCTGACAGTGGCGTCATACCACCGAAATAAGTACGTACATCAGTTTCGGTTAGCTCAGGGAAGCCGCCTACCAAATTTCGTGAAGATGGGGCCATAAATAAGAAAGTTCAACATGGCGGACGTTGTTGACCATTATGACCGTTACGCGTAGAATTTCAAAATGAAACCTGCTTAACTTTTGTAAGTAAGCTGTAAAGAATGAGCCTGCCAAATTTCAGCCTTCTACCTACACGGAAAGTTGGAGAATTAGTGACGTTGGAAAGTTCAATATGGCGGCCTACAGTGGTGTCATTCCAACAAAATAAGTACGTACATCGGTTTCCGTTAGCGCAGGGAAGCCGCCTACCAAATTTTGTGAAGATGGGGTCAGCCTTCTACCTACACGGGAAGTTGGAGAATTAGTGACTTTGGAAAGTTCAATATGGCGGCCGACAGTGGCATCATACCATCGAAATAAGTACGTACATCAGTTTCGGTTAGCGCAGGGAAGCCGCCTACCAAATTTCGTGAAGATGGGTCCATAAATAAGAAAGTTCAACATGCGGGATGTTGTTGACCGTTATCGACCATTATGACCGTTATGTGTAGAATTTCGAAATGAAACCTGCTTAACTTTTGTAAGTAAGCTATAAGGAATAAGCCTGCCAAATTTCAGCCTTTTACATATACAGGAAGTTGGAGAATTAGTGATGAGTGAGTGAGTGAGTGAGTGAGTGAGGGCTTTGCCTTTTATTAGTATAGATATATACACACACACACACACATATAAACATATATATACATATACACATATACATATATACATATATACATATACATACATATGTACAAATATACATATACATATATATATATATACACATACATATATATATACACACACATACATCCACATATCTATACTAATAAACGGCAAAGCCCTCACTCACTCACTCACTCACTGACTGACTCATCACTAATTCTCCAACTTCCCGTGTAGGTAGAAGGCTGAAATTTGGCAGGCTCATTCCTTACAGCTTCCTTACAAAAGTTGGGCAGGTTTCATTTCGAAATTCTACGCGTAATGGTCATAACTGGAAGTTGTTTTTCTCCATTTACTGTAATGGAGTTGAGCTGGAGGGGCGGAGTTTCGTATGACATAATCACACGTCTCACGTAATCACGCATTACGTAGAAAGCCAGGAAGAGCTACAAAACGCGCTTTAGAAAACATGCATTATATAATTAAGAAGGCAGCGAAACAATTAGAAGCGAGCGAGTGACTTATAAAACCATATTCAGCGGCTCACGTGAACTGACGCAGTGCGCAGACAAAAAGTAACAGTTCCAAAGAGTGCTGAACAAAAACCGAATTACAAAGCTATGCTCGAATAGATAAACCACACGCAGTGGCGCGATGGTAAAGCATTCGCCTGTAGCGCCCATGTCCGAGGTTCGATTCCCGAGAGGGGATGCACTAAGTATGTACGCGCGCTTCTCGCTTTATTTTAACCTCGCATCCCCTTAGTTTGAGACGTATGAAAACGCATGCGGTTAACGCAGAAAGACAGATCACCTATTCACCTATTGAAGCTTCATGAATAATGGATACTTTATTCGCGATCAATGATTGTTTTGGTAAAGCCATACTCAGTGTATTCATTAGATGAACGGTAAAAAAGTAAGAGCGAGGGGACGGTAACTTACTGAAGCACACAAGCAAAACCACAATAGCACGCGGGCTCGATGTACTGACTTGCGCGATCACATTCCAAAAAATATTTCTTTTCAAGTTCTATTTAGTCCATATGAGTCAAACTCAAAGCCCACGGGCCACATCCGGCCCAGCGTGTAATTATATCCGGCCCGCGAGATCATTTTATATACTGTATTATTGTTATTAATGGCCCGGGTATATGAAGCGCTGGTAACACAATAAACTACAGATCCCATAATGCAGCGCTTCAGCTGCCTTGCCCAACACTTACCGCGTTGCTGCAAGTTATTGCGAAGCTAGCCCACACGATGCCGAAGAGAAAAGTTGATTCTGAAAATAGAGCCTTTAAAAACCGATGGTAGGCTGAGTATATGTTTACTGACATTGCCGGTAAACCCGTGTGTCTCATTTGTGGAGCTAATGTGGCTGTACAGAATTTAATCTTTACAACGACTGACAAACACAGAATGTAACTTGAACACAACACATCGTACAAATACGACCCTGATTGAAACAAATAATGATAATCGAATCCTTGATCACAGCAACACTCACAAAGCAATTACTGTATATTGACAATCATGTTACTTTATTTTTAAAATGTTCCCTTTTCTTTTTCATAGCTTCTTTAACACATTACGTCTCCGCTGCGAATATATATATATACCCCGATCTACATACTCTCAAATAAATAAGCCACACACCGTGGTGTAATTGTAGAGGCTTTGCCTCTATCGCCTACATCTGAGGTTCGATCCCCGAGAGGGGATGTACTGAGTATGTACGCGTGCTTCTCGGTTCATTTTATCCTCGCATTTCCTTGGTTTGAGACGTATGAAAAAATATGCGGTTAACGCAGAATCATGTTAGGTTATTTTTAAAATCTTTCCTATTCTTAGCACAAGCACAGCTGAGAAGCTTCGATGCATGTACTCCATAACAAAAAATAACGCATTTAATCACACTTTCAATTCCAAGCAAAGGGGAACTTTTGTCAATGCATGATTTCCTGGTACATCGATTACACTGATGCACACATCACAGCTACAAAAATGTTACACTCGGAATGAAGCGCGTTCCTGATCGGAGGAAAATTTAATTTAAAAAAACTACCCGAGCGAAGCCTTGATAAAAGCATGGTTTTGTGCACAGTGAAAACCAAGCAAAATTAGATGCATTACAAAAAGCGGACTTTGTGGCTCTTACTGTGGATCATTGGACTTCCGTAATTACATCTAATTACAAAATGTTCAATGATCACACTGTTTTAGCCTAATGTACAAAATAATTTTGGCTAAGGTTACTCAGAGTTTAAAGATTAAGTTGGTCAAATTACCTTTTATGTTTCTGACTTATTTTTTTAAGAAGAAAAACTGCACTTTCTGTTGAAATTTTGGTTATTATTATTTAAAGACAATACCATTCTGAAAATGTACTTAAAGTACTTAAACTACCACTTTATTTTTAAGTCTGCCCAATTTTAACCAGGGATGATATTTTTGTTTCTGTTTTGAATTCAAATGCAGTTTAAAAGCATTTTTTTTTT